>CM059267.1:15743547-15901047 GCA_030347295.1 Setipinna tenuifilis | reverse complement strand
GAGAGCGAGAGAAAGAGAGAAAGAGAGAAAGCTTGGGGCTACAATGTGAGCCTACCCTCTCCATTTTCTAATAAACTCCAGCAATCAGATCATTTCTGCTTTAAATGGGGGACTTGATGGCAACAGCCTGCATTAGCCACTGGTGCTCTCCCAATCCAATTACTCCGAGACAGTGACAGTTTCCAGCCAAAGAGGCAGGTAACACACACACAAGGACGCGCAACACACACACACACACACACACACACACACACACACACACACACACACACACACACACAAACACCCCCCCGCACACACACACACACTTTCACATACACAAATGCACACACACATACACACACACACACACACACACAAGCCCCTGGAGGTCTTCTTTCTCTCTCTCTCTTCACTTACTCTCTTCATTCACTCAAACACAGGCATCACAAAAACACACACACACACACCGCACACGCATACTCGGTCACACAAACAAGACCTCTTGTGGGTGTTTGCCGACACTAATTGAATTGTCTGCGGCAGATGTCATTATTGCGGAGCAGTCAAGCACTTGATATATCCAAGTTGTTTGACGCTAATTTAGGCTTATTAGCAGCTTTTTTCCAGGAGCAAAGGTCAGCACTGTTAGTGTGGCTCTGTGGGTATAAGTGTGTGTGTGTGTGTGTGTGTGTGTATGAGAGTGTGTGTGTGCGCACACGGGTCCATGTGTGTGTGTGAGTGCAGCAAAATGTCTGTTAAAGTCAGAAAGCCTTAGCTTGGCGAAAGGATGACTGTCGATCAGGGAGAAGTGGGGGGAAAAAAAGGAAAAACAGCGAGACAACAGAAACACATTACAGCCTTTTCCTTTTTCACAGGATGGCAAACGGCGCGCGATTAAAATGCTTTTAAAAGGATTGGGCTAAATCACTGGAGGACTACCACTGGCTTATATTTCTTTGGCTGTGTCACATTACATTTCCACACTCTCGCTCAGTCGAGGAATCTCCCAGCGCGAAGCCTCAGTAAAGCTCTCCTCCCCACCAGCACCACACACACACACACACACACACACACACATAGACACAGACACATACATAGACACACACACAGACACACACAACCACCAAAAGAAGCCCACTCCCAGATCAATCACTCAATACGGCCGCAACGGTAATTAATCACAAGCAATCAATACCACCGGGCCTCTCTGAGAGTGCAGGCAAAGTGTTGTCAAAGCATAAACACTTGTTGTCTCGCCTTCCCTGTGTGAGTGCTATTATGCTGGGCCAGTGTGTGAATGTGTGTGTGTATGTATGTGTAGAGGTGTGTGTGTGTGGGGGGGAGTTGGCGGGGGGGTGGGTAGTGGTGGTAATGGCATCGGGAGGGGGAGACAGAGCAAAAGATCCTGATCCACTCTCTTATCAGGGGGAAACAGGAGGAGAGAAGCGGCGCATCAGCCATTCAAATGGGGCGAGCAAATCTAATCAGGGCACCTGTAAAAGCCCCCGGCTCTCTGGGCGAGGGTGGGGGTGGGGGCTGGGGTTGGGGGTGTTTGAAGAGGGGTGGGGGGGTGGCGGCGGTGGTGACGCGGGGGTCGGCCGGAGCGAGATGGGGGCCTGTGAACGGGAGGGTGCAAGCGGCTCGGGTTACCAGACAGCAGCGAAATGAAGCACCTCTCACCCTATCCGCGCCCAAGCCTCCCCTCGCCCGGAGATGTACCCAGATACGGGAGGAGGGGGTGGGGGGTGGGGGGTCAGGTACAGAGATGGGTTTTGGGGTTTGGGGGGGAACGGGAGGGTGTGAGGGGGGTGGGATGGGGATGGGACAGGTTATCGTAGAGTGGAGCAGGGCGAAGCAGGCCAGGAGAGGTGGACAGCGTGGATTTACAGTCACTCCGAGAGTAGCCAAGACAAGACGGGCATTCATTTCGACCCCCTCCACCCTCCTCCACCCACCCACCCACCCACCCTCCCTCTCCTCTCCTCCTCTCGCTTCTCTTCTCTTCTCTCCTCTCCTCTCCAAGCTCCCTCAACCATCACGAGCGGCCACCTCTGAATGGACGCTTTGTGCGGGGGAGCCGGTGAGTAGCGGTGGCACCTGTCCTCGGCATGTCAGCCGGTGTCCCAGGGCTGGCGCACAAATTAGCCACGCCGTGAGGAGCGTGGGGGCCAGGCAGTGGCGGCAGTAGTCAACGCAAGGCAAGGCAAGGCAACGTGTCTCCATCTTTTAATCTTTCTCTTAGCGAGCCGGGCCTCGCATCCTGCCTCAGATACATTCATTTGCATGCGTCAAGGATGCAGCCTCTTTTTTTTAACCCCCCTTTTAAAAAAAAAAAAAAATTATTTAGCTCCATTAAGCTGAATGCAGAGAAGGATTGCGCAAGCTGGAGTCGTGCGAACGAGATTAGCATTTGCTGACCCCCTGCATCTTTTTACCATCACTGCACATTAAAGCGTGCTGCGAAAATCTAACACACCTCTTTTATGCGCTGACAAGCTTGTAAGCGCCCATCTAAAACACACGCACACACACGCACAGACACACGCACACACAAACCAACTTTCCAAGTAACTCGGTGATCTCCCAACCTCCCCCCACTGATTACAAATCTACCTCGTGACTAACCTCATCCCCTCTCTTCTTCACGTCGGCTGCCGGTAAAGATTCTGCTGATGACAAAAGTACACGCTGCTCAGATCACCAGCGAGATGGGCGGAAGTGTGAGGTATTGTTCTTCCTGCGGAGCTAAGCCCTACAGCGATTACGCTGTCAGGGGAGCTGCATAGCCACAGACCCCAACTGCCAGAAGCCAAACGCTAAATCCCAACTGATCGCAAAAAAAGGGGAGATATTGCAATTTATATTACCGCCATCTCTTAATTCAGATGAAGGGGAAAGGATGGGGGGATCTACTCACCCCCCCTCCCCCACCCTCCTCTTCTCCTCCACACACACACACACACATCTTATCCGCTGCAGCTATCCTGCTCAGCCTATGGTGTCAACCCCCTTAAGCTTGCTTGGCGGGGATAAGACTCAACGCCTTGTCATGGCCGATCACCGCTATTTTACAGTGCGGCCTGAAAGAGAGGCCCGTGTGTGCCAGCTGCTGCTGCAGAACACACATGCCCACACGCACACACACACACAAACATATACAGATATATAAGACTTCCATGCTTGAGAATGAAGGCCTACCATTGGCTCGAAAAAAAAAAAACAGCACAGTTGCACAACTTAAAAAAATTCTGAATGTCAGTCCTAAGAACCATCAGGGGTCCCACATACTGTACAAATATCAGAGAGAGTCTGGTAGTAGTTCCATCGGAAATGGTCGTCATCCACGATTCTGCCGAGCAGTTGACTAAAAGGTTTATTTCAAAAGCACTGGCTTTCAGCGTTCACTATGTTTAGGGGAACATGCTTATGATGAGGCCCCGCTATGCACTCACAAGTCCAAACCAATTACCGCCACAATGACTCTCCACCGGTCTCAACACGGAGGGGGATCTGGTACAACTGCATCAGGGGCTGATACAGACCAGGGGTGGGGAAAAAAACAGAAGTGAAGGAAAATATGCATCAGGTGGAAAGGCCCTGGTTCGAAGCTGGACTCATCAGCCACGATTTATCTGTCTCTGGGTCATGTTTGTGTGCGTGTGTGTGTGTACCAACCTCTGCATGCCGGCATCCTCGGCATGGAACCCACAGACTATCCGTTTCTCTTATCTGCATTCTCAGAAACATTACTGATTGTACAGATTCGAATGTGTTTGAGTGTGTGAAGGTGTTTTATGTGCATGTGAGCTTACCAAATGCCGTGTTCTTTAGCAAGATCAGAACAGGGATAGTGTCGGTCAGCAAATTCAGGGGCCCTCTTTCTTTGCGAAAACGGAAATATTTTGCTTCATTTTGGCCTGTTGTACATGCAACAGCAGTGTTTTCAGGGCCTGGAAATGCAGACCTCTGTAAACAGAGTTCAGAGTGGAATCTTCTGAAAGTACAACTACAACGTCACTGTGCTGACGCACTGATACCGATGACAACTATGATGGCGAGGGCATTACTTTAGCAAATCATGTTTCAGAATCCATAATACTTTAGTCAGAACACTGTCATGTCCTTCACCACTTCCTCAGTTGTGATGAGTACAACATCTAGTTTTGATGCTCACATAAATCATGGTTACTGAAGACCATGAAGACTTTGTCAACACAAAGCCTTTTCCAGGTTTCTTTGATATGTTTTGATAACTAAAAGTGATAGAGTTAAAGTTCATGAAAGAGGTAATATTTGGTTATTATTTATGTATGCTAAATCATTTGATGGCACTTTGATGACTTAAACAGCACTGTCATTATTCTGTCAAGGCTACATCTATCTTCTATTAATTTCTGACTTTTGCTGGTAGAGCACATTTAGTGGTAGATTACTGGCCAGAGTGTTTCACTCTGTTTTGTATGTTGTATGACAAGGGGGACAAGAATTAGTTCACAGAAGCTCACATGAATTGGAAATGTTTAAAAAAAAAAAAGTGAAAATGTTTTTTTTTAAAGGCCGTTGTTGTGTGGACGACCCCTCAATTAGGGACTAAAATGACCAAGACAGCATGTGTGCCGGGCCACATACATGCAAGCTGAATTTTGTTACACTTCATCTGCTAACTTCTCTTATTTTACATCTCCTGTCCTGACATCTTTCAATTTCCCTGAATTCATTTTACTGAATCATCTTTTCCAGGTAGTGGCCACTGGTCTTTGGAGATGTCACAGGAGATGTTGTGAAATTAAGTGTGAATACACTCCCTTTTCCTCTTAGTTACTGTGCTTCAACTGACCATTTTCTATGATTCCGCACTAAATAATTTCCAGTAAATAAAAAAAGCATGCTGTCTTTACGTAAAGGTCATTATTGCAGGGTGACACCAAAATTTGATAGAAAGGTTTGTCACATGTAATCAGCTCATCTGTGAGTCCCAGTGAGTGTTTTCCCCTAATGTAAAGGATGTCTCTACTGAGCTATCTGAGATATTTTGTTAATGAGGTAAAACATGTTGTTGGTGAGGTGACTGCGACCTTGACCTTTGACCACTAAATTCTAATCAGTTCTTCTTTAAGTTCAAGAGAAAGTTTTGTACCAAATTGAAAGAAATTCCCTGAGGGGTGAACTATAGCTACAGCATAACACCTGACTAAGATTGATGCAGGCATCTCCCATTCCAGCCCCTTTCAGCTTTAAGGACACCTACCTACATACTCTCCAGCATTTAGTCCCTCAAGCCCTAAGACCATTTAATGAGCCCGGCCTCATTTAAGGCATTACCCTTTGCCCCAAAGCAAGCTAGATGTTTTCACACCCAGATAACCATCACTCATTTGCCTCCTCAACTTGTGAAGAGATTGTGTACGAACCAAAACCAAAGATTCCCCTCTTTAGTCACAGGGACCCAGTGGAGTTGGTTTAGCTATAAATGGTCATAGAGAATCTGCGGGTTGCAGACAGTGTCTAGTTGTTTAAATATCGAGTCTTCATTGATCATATGGAAATTTTGAAGAGGACTGTGTAACCTCTCCTCCTCTGACATGGCGTCAGCCTGAAATGAGAAGTTTGACCGATCCCCCATCATGTGGCTCTAAAGAAAACAGCTACAGTTGTGGAGTTGGCAGAGGTGAAATATGGAGACATTGAAGCCTTTGAGAGGTTTGCACTACAAATATAATCCCTGGCTGGCATCCGCCACACCCTTAGGCTTGGAATAGATGAGGAACTTATATGTGGATCACATCTCACCCACCTCCTTATGAGACTCTCACCTACACTGAGGGCTGAGGGCTTTGCCACCAAACGTCACGTACACTTTGACAGACCTGGCAGAGTGCTTAAACTTACCTGGTGCCAAGGCTGTAAGGTCCAACTGGCAGCAAAGGGCAAGGGCAACTGAGGCTGTTCTAAGGACATATCACAAAGCAGACATACAGCACGCATGGCTGAGAATACTGTACAGCTACAAATGTAGAAAGCTAATATGTGCTGACTAAAGAGAAATAAATCTAAGCCCCGTTGCCCATATTGTGAGAGCTCAGAGCATTTCCTCAATAAGTCCCAAGGCATTCAAAGACTTTGCGGAGAACAGCTAACTCAGTGGGTCAAAATAAACAAACAATACTGGCATGGCACTATGCATGGGCCCATAAAATAACCTAAGGTCTGAGAGGTGTGCCAAGGTAAACATCTAAAACGCCTCCATGGGATCAGGATGAGAGGTATCTCTGAGCTACCCAGAGAGGTGGACTAAGGTCAGCACTGCTACAAATATTGTCCATCTGCGATGCTTATCAGATTCCATTACAGTGCTGCAAATTGTTACTGAAGCACACATGTTAAAAACATAGCTGGATGTTCAGGGTGCAAAAAACAGTCAGGGGTAGAAGGAACATCTTTAGCATCTTCACTTGCCCACAACACAGTATGCCCAGGCACTCAGACAAGCACTACAAGTCATTCACTATATCCTTAGCTAACAAGACAGTATTTATATGAGTCATCACATTGCATTGTCTGGCAAAACACTGCTGGCCTGTGACATTACTTCAGAAGTAATACAGCCAGTTCAATCAGGTTAAGCTTCTTACACTTCTAGGTGCTGCCCATCCTAACACTACAGTTTAGTTTGTGAGGTTTTACCTACAAGGTAGTCCATGCTAGCCACACCAAACTTAGGTGGGGTTTCAAAGGCCCAGAGAGAGCTCATGTGGTTAGTGTGTTAGCTACTTACTGATCTTGGTACAGTAAGAGGTGTAATATAAAAGTGATTTACGAGTTGTTTGGTGTAATCTGTTAACTTACACCAGCACTGTAGTGTTTTATATCTCCCAGCTAAACATGTATCTTCTGCTGCTGTGTATTAATCAGCCACATAGCAGTGACTGTGATAACACAGTGATGAAGATACTCATTATTCCCTTCTTTTGTTCCTTTACAGTTGTTACATATGTACCTCTGCGTATCTCCTCCACACACATCGCTAGATTAACAAGGCTTAAAAGAAACACACACAGATACAGATATGAGCATTCATGACGACAAAAAGGCTAAAACACAAGACTGCTTTTGAGGGTGTTCTAACTGGCAGTATGTAAACGACACATATAGCCCACAATTCAGACACAGAACTGCATTCTTAATGTAGTTCTCTCTAACACTAGACAGGTTTTTGATGTAGCGTAACCATGCCCTGAGGGAATTCCGTATAAAGACCTGTGAGGTAGAACGTGTGTATGGCTGGAGGAGCAAAGAGGTGTGTTATTCTTGCTTGTAATGTCTACAGTCTGTATTTATGCAGAAGAATGCGTACAAAAGGACATTAGTGTGTGGTCCACACAGAGGTTTTTAGCACGAGTGTGACTCACGGACATCAAAAGACAAGAACTGAAAATGACCTGCTTTTTAAATAAATTGCAGAGTTGATAGGTCTCCCTCTCTCTCTTCCTGTGTGTGTGTGTGTGTGTATTTGTGTGTGAAACAAAAAGAGAGAGGCTGTTTACATAACCACTGTTGTTACAAATGAGTCCATGCATGCTTTTATGTACACTTGCGTACAGGAAAAGCACAGAAGCGTTTGAAGTTTCTTGGTTTTTTAGAAATTAGCTCTTGGAAATGTGTATGCATACATCCGTACATGCAAGAACATTCACAAGCACATACATGTGTACACAAATACACACACAAACATGCATCAATGTGTTAGATGTTTTGTATGTGTGAAGGACAGTAAGTCTACAAAAAATCATTGTGCACATTTACATAATGTCCAGGTCGAGAAGCAGGACAAACTATGTCAAGTGATTCCAAATAGAGCACTCCTTTTTACTGTTCCATGTTTTACGGTTTTATTTTTATTTTTCTGTGCCAAAAGGTCAATTGAGTGTGCGGACCGCTCTCTTTGGAGCTGCAGGAGAGTGTGGGCCTGGGCCATTGGAATCCTGTCCAGTCGTACCCAGTATAATTCAGGTGATTACTCGGTGTTCCCCTCAACCTCTAAAAGTCTTAAATTAGATGGGGAAACTCGCCCCAGAGGCCTCAGCCCTCCCCCTCCCTCGGCTCTCATCTTACCAGGGGAGGACATCCTCTATGAAACACAGTCAAAGGAGTGGGAGACAGATGAGGGGAGACAGAGAGGAGCAGACAGAAAGAGAGAGATGGTGAAAGAAGGAGAGAGACTGGGGTGGGGAGGGGGTTGGGGGTTCATGGATAGACAGATATCAGACAAACGGCGCGAGAGTGAGAGAGTGAAAAAAGGAGCCAACTGATAGATGGAAAGGTGGAGGGGGGCAGGAAGGGGAAGGAGGGAGACGTGAGGCAGGGCTTGTGCACAGCTGTGATGTGACATCCCTCCCCACAAGACACTGTCTGAAGATGTTCCCAAGTAATTTCCTGTTTTGGTTTGATATTCATGCAGAACTCCACTAGTATATCACCGCGAGTCCACCTCCCTTCCATTTAGGGAAAAAAAAAAGTTTTAAAGTTTTACGGCCTCAACATTGGACTTAAAAGCAAGCCGCTGTAAATCTCCCATAGTAATAAAGCGGCTAAATTGAATCCCTTGTCATGTTGCTTGTTTTCTTTTCCCCTAGTGGGTTTATGCACTCTACAGGTGGGTGATCAAGCTTTCTCCAGCAGACTGAAAAATAGAATCCTGTGGCTTAATCCTGCATCTTGATTCCGGCGCTATCCAACTCTTTGCACCGCTGGAAATAAAAAAAAAAAAACTTGACTCAGGCACCCTCACCCTCCTACCAACCTGACAGTCAGCGCAAAACGCCGCTGTCTGCGTGACCACATTCCTGCAAAGGCCGCTCGTGAATCTCCCTGTGGAATCCGAGGCGGGAGAAGGGTGAGACGGCTCGTGGCCAACTCCCTTCGGTCTCCTCGTAAAGCCGGCTCTGGGTGGCCGGTGGAGGTGATGGTGGTGGTGGGGCTACAGCGGCTTTCCCTGCCTCCTCCTCACCACCACCCCCACCCATCCATTACCCACGGGGGAGTGCTGCTGCCTCTGTGCTAAATCACCCTGGCCCCAGACAGGAAGAGCGGCGTGCCTGTCATGATGCACTACACCACCCACCCATCCGAATGTTATACCCCCTCAATCCCAACATGCCCTGCTCCTATCCAAAGCCCGACAGGTGTCAAACCCAACCAACCCACCCACGCACGCACCCAGCTCAGGCCAACCATGCTTTCCTAATTAATCATGTCACTTACCCTCTTATCAAAAATTACAGCGTCTGCGCACAGCAGGTCAAACCCATACACTACTGTACAACTAGCATCCATCCATCTAGCTCTCACCCAAATATTTTAGACGACAAAATCCAGGCATATTTACGAGTCATGGCTCCCTACCCAGACAGGGTTCTCCCTCTTCTCTTTCCGCATGGCTGCAGCGGCAGAAGCCGCCAGTCATGGTGCGCCCCCTATCTCAATCACCTATAGGCCACATCCGCTTAGATAGCCATGTTTCTACAGGAGCCCTGGTCCCCCATTCAGCCTTTCACCAGCCCCAGCTTCTCCCTCCCAGTGGTGCTCAGCCTCGGCCTCTGCCCAAACAAACGCCCAGTGGCCATGCGTGCCCCTTCCGCCCACCAGACAGACGAACGCAGAGGAGAGTAGAGGCCAGACAGGATGGGCGGGCCGCGGGGGCAGACAGGCCCATGGGGCCGTGACCCATGGAGGTGACCGTGCATGCATGTGGAGACACAGTGGCTCTCTGAATGGCCCAACTCACCCCCCCCCCCCCCACCCTAACCCCCCACCCTAACCCCAACCTGCACCCACCCACCCATCAGACACGCGGGTGGGAGAGCGTGTGGCGGCACATCGCCGCTCGGCATGCAGAGCCAGCCGCCAGCCACCAGCCGCCGTCTTTCTCACGGGGTGGGACTGTGGGAACCGCACTGTCACTTCCTGTGCCCGGCTGGGGCCCCCGGCCAATCGCCATCAGATAAGGGGCCCGCCGCTCTGCCAATCAGAGCTCTTTGTGGCGCGAGCGCGCATGACAGGCCACCAATCGCGATAAGGTATCCCTGGCCACAGCGTGGACGATGGAGAGTGGGAGAATAGCGGGGGGAGGGTTTGAGAGGGAGAGGAAAAAAATGTCTTGATCTCAATTGCCCAAGCTTCCCTCCCTTCCCACCAAAATAGTTGTTTGGAGACAAGGTATTTTTTGTTTCTCCATAATTACAGACTCTTTCATCTGCTCCCTCTGTTCCCCTTGACCTGTGAGCGGGGGGTCAGAGCCCAGGATATCCCACTCTTCTGAGCTCCATAATGTGGCATTTAGGCCCGATGAAGGGGGGCATTCACATGGCAGCAGACAGGAGCGATGGAGAGGAAGGCTATCACTCCATCACGCGCCCCCCCTCCCGCTGTCACCCACGGACAGGCTTGACACCCCGACACAGGCCTCGGCCCGACATCAAAGCCCCCCGCGGCTCAAAGCAGCACAGACCAGCGCCTGTTACCCAAGGTTATGCATTTGCTTTGAGTAGGCAACACCCGACTGCGGGGTATTTACAAGTCCATGCACGGCCCCTTTTATGTGTTAATAGCAAAACACGCCGCCCCGACTGGTGGGACTGGCTGGATCACACGAGGAGGAATCAGTCGGCACCAGATTACTAACATTTCTGACCAACGTGTTTTTATATATATCTTGGCTAGGGAAAAAAAGGTATGAAGTAAAGGGATGATGTGTACCTTTCTATGGCTTAAAGAACATGACCTCTTTAAACTCCTGATAAATCATGTCTTTTTTTTTTTTAAGCCCAATGTTTCAAATATCTCAGTGAGGAAAAGGTACGGAAGGAAGGGCTGATGTGATGTGCTGATCTTTTTATGCCTTATGGAAGACATCCTCTTCAAATTCCTAATAATTCATTTCTCGTTTTTTAGCTTTTTTACATAAACAATCTCCTATCACATCATCGGAATTTCACGAAAAAAAATAACAATGCAAATATCACACTAAGACACCGTGGCAGTTGGAATGCCCCTTCACATTTAACCCTCATTTCTAGGAGTCAGTTCTAGTCAGACCTGTGTGTGCTCTAACGTAAAGATTTACGACGCGGGGAAAGAGGCATTAGCTGGCAGGCTTTACGCCATCCACCCCTTGGTGTAATTGGGAGTGCGGCTGGAAGATTTACAAGAACCTCTGCCTTGCAACAATCCCCATTCGGCGGCGCGTACACTCAGAGAGAGAGGAGCAACACACAGTGATCCTAGTAGGATGAGAGCCCAACGCAAGCTCAAAAAACAGTAAGATAGAAGAGAGAGAGTGAGGGGGAAGGAGTGAGGAGGGGAAAGAAGGGGAGAAAAGCCAGAGAGAAAGAGAGAGGGACAGAGAGAGAGAGAAAGGGAGAGAGAGGGAGTGTGAGAGAAAGCACTTTCCAGGTTCTGGGGCTCTTGGAGTAATACTCTCTGATCAATAGGTGGATTAATTGCTGGGAGGGAGGGAGGGGGGTTGGGGTGTGGGTGTGAGTGTGCCTGTGTGTGTGTGTGTGGGGTGGGGGGTGTAAGGCAGTTCTAGCCCCCAGGCAGGGGGTGGGTGGCTCAGTGAGGGAGTGAGTAAGGGAGGGGGGGGCTGGCGGGGGTAAGACGGTGCTGACAGGCAGGGAAAGCTGGGGGATTTAAGCGCTGAACGAGCCCCCACCCCGGGTCACCTGGCAATGTGCAGGCCGGCCGTCAGATTAGGATCTGAAAGAGGGAGATAACGAGTTTATTGCCCCCTGGACGGGGCTGCTGGAGCCGGGCTGGAGAGCCCGGGGAGGGTGGGCGTTTGTGTTTGCTTTAACCTGGGGAGACAGATGCACGGGCCCTTTTGTAAAAAGCACACCAGGGCTGTAAAAAGCCAGCATGGTTAGAATACCAGTGACCGCTGGCATAGGGGGCTCATCCATCAGCCCTGCAGCCGTCAAGCCATCACCACCGACAGGGGGAGTAGCACAGGGGAGAGATGAAGGGAGGGCGGGAGGGAGGGAGAGAAGGAGGGAGAGAAAGAGAAAGGAGGCAGAGAAAGAGAGAGAGAGAGAGAGAGAAGGGGAGAGAAAAGCATGAAAAAAGTGATGGAAAGAGAGACGGGCTGAATTTTTTGCTGTCATTGGCAGCTGAGTAAATGCACATGGAGTGATAAAGCATGATTTTCTCCTTGTCCTGTATATTAACCACATCCAGGCTGTTTCTCTCTATCTATTGCTTTCTTTCTCTCTGTGTCACACACATACTCTCTCTCAGCTCCACACACACACACACACAGATACACACCCATCTGACTGCATTAGTTCTTCTCTTCTGGCTGAGGTAGCTGATGTATGGTGTGCGTGTGTGTGTGACAGTGTGTGCATGTGTGCATGTATGTGTGACAGAGTGTGTGTCTGACAGAGTGTGTGTGTGTGTGTGTGTGTGTGTGTGTGTGACAGTGTGTGCATGTGTGTGTGTGTGTGTGTATGCACACGTTCTGCAGGGCCCTGCTTTATGAGATGGGCTTCCAGCTGAGGGGCGGCCGGGCCAGCGGCTGATAAGGGCGGCGGATATGAGAAATGGCACTGAGATGAGCTCACAGCGCAGGTGACTCTGATCACAGCGACACAGGGAGGACGACCGACACACACACACACTATAGGAAGAGAGAGAGAGAGAGAGAGAGAGAGAGAGAGAGAGAGAGAGAGAGACAGAGAGAGAGAGGGAGACAGAGAGAGACAGAGAGAGAGAGAGATGTGGGAGAGAGAGATACAGGGAGAGAGTGGGAGAGAGAGGGAGGGAGAGAAAGAGAGAGAGTGGGAGAAAAAGAGAGAAAGAGAGAGAGAGAGAGAGAGAGAGAGAGAGAGAGAGAGAGAGAGAGAGAGAGAGGGACCACAGAACTGGGCTCAAGGGCAGAGAAAGATGGAAGGGGGTGACAGAATCGAGGGGCAGAGAAATCTCTGGTTTAAAGAGCTCTGTGTGCAGTGTGCATGCATACATACACACACGCACTTTGGCACAGACACACAAGTGGTGGCACACAGCTACACACACACGCACACAGACACACTTAAACAAACCTTATTAGATACGGAGGCGGATGAAAGAATACACTTTATTTTCTGCAGCTGAAAACGAGCAAGTGTCGCTGAGCAAACATACAGACACACACTAACCACACACAAACCCCCACGGAAGCCAAAAAAAAAAGAAGAAGAAAAAAAAAATCACCAATGACTCCCCACCACCCCCATAAAAACAATGACTAGAAACACTGACAAGCAGACAGAAAAGAAGAGTGCAAACACACACACTCACACACACACACACACACAGACACACACACACACACACACACACACAGGGGGCAGGCAGTCAGTCAGGCAGGCAGCCGCTAAGCAGGCGGCGCAGCCAGGGCCTTGCGGAGGGAGCGGCACGTGAGCGGCCCTCTGTCAGCTGTGTTTGCGCAGCGGCAGGCGAGGGGCGCTTAGGGGCCCGTCAGAAAGAGCCCCGGCCCCGAAGAAAAGAGCAGAAAAAGGGAGCAGCCACAAAGCTGCCCTCCAGAGAGCAAGGGGGAGGGGTGGGGGGAGGGCCCAACAATGCCTGCACCACTGCAGGTGCAGAGGATCTGGCCGAGAGGGCGAGCGTGTGTGGGGGAGAGGGGGTGGGGGTGAGAGAGAGAGAGAGAGAGAGGGAGAGAGGGTGCGTGCCTGTGTGTGTTGTGTGCCTCACACCCTCTCCCTTTTTTGTGCTAATAGAGCTGATCTGTTGTCTTTTCTCCACCCTCCCTCTACCCCCCACCCCCCCTCCACACTCACACACTCACACAACCCCCCCACCACCAAAAGTTTAACTCTCGGCCCTCATTTGCATATGGCCTTTTACAGCTTCCAAGTGTTTGAGTGTGCATGTGCGTGTGTGTGTGTAAGAGAGAGGGAGTGTGTAAGTGTGTGTGTATGTGTGTGTGTGTTCCTAAGCATGGTTTTACTATTCCTGTGGTTATTCAGCAGACGATGACATTACAGCGTGTGTCTAGGGGGTGTGCTGGGGATCTGTAAACAGACACAAACAGTGTGTTAACTTGATTTGCACTTGTATGGAGGACATGGCAGCCTTTCACGCTCGTTTGAATGCTGTCATTCGGTGAAATATGTCTTCAAATTGACAAGGACCCGAGCCAACGTCAGCACACGCTAGTCAGGTGCACATCCAATTACCCCCGTCAAAAGAGGCAGCCGTTTAGTGATAGCACACACTAAAATGTGATTTTATGTGTTTACAAATAAAGGAAACAAACCAAGAGACGGAGCCTGTGAAAATGACACAGGATGATGGCATACTATTTGTTTGTATCTATGCAGCAGAGAGAGAATGAGAGAGAAAGAGACAAGGAAGAGAGTGAGCATGAGAGTAAGAGAGCACAAACTAGAGAAAGAGAGAGAAAGAGAGAACAAGCAAGAGATAGAGAAATAGAGAGGCAGACAGAGAAGAAAAGGAGAAAGAGAAAGTGTGAGAGTGATAGAGCATGAGCAAGAGAGAGAAAAAGAAATACAGAGGTAGGAAGATGGACAGAGAGAATAAAAGAGGGAGAAAGAGGGAAAGACAGAAAGAGAGAGAGACAGAAAGAGAGAGAGAGAGATGGAGAGAGGGAAGGAGAGGGTTTAATCCTCGTTTAGAGCACATCTCAGTGAAGGCCCCCTGAGAATGACCTCATCTTAGACAATGCCCAACCAATTCTCTTTATTGCTCAATTCCCTCTTTTCTTTCACGGGTTTAACTTCCTTTTGTGTGTGTGTGCGTTGTTGTTGTGTGTGTGTCTGTGTGTGTGTGCATGCATGCGTGCGTGTGCCAGTAATGACACAGGCTGCTTCACTTCTTCGGCCTTTCACCATCTTCTAGCCATCGTCTTAGAAGAGACGGGGACCAGACAGAGGGACAGAGAGCAAGGCAGGACAGACAAGGCAGGGTGCGGAGTGACCAAAATGAAAAACAGCATGCATATACCCTAAGATGGGTTTTTTGTTATGTGTGCCTCATGTGTATCTCTGTTATTACAAAAAAGGTGTCACTTTGCACATAAACCCTCACATCAGTCTCCATCTAGCTGAGGAACACAGCGAGGTGTCCAGTGTGAGGCTACCATGGTGACAACTCATGACAAGTGTTACACAAGAGGTGTGCTTATGCCATGTCATACAAGCTCACACATTGCAACCAAACATGCCGCAGCAAACTGCAAAAAAATGAGGAAGATTTCAGACAAACGGACCATAGAGACCTCAGACAAACGCACTGTAGAAAGACAAACGGACCATAATGCATAGGGCTATGAGCTGAAGATCTTCTCTGAAAGTAGTCTCTCCTGTGATGTCTGTGAGGGTAGACAAATATAGGGGTAGTGTCTAGTGACAAATATAGGGGTAGTCACTATGCAGACAGCCAGGCCTTAGAACATAGCTTGATATGCTCAAAAACACTGATCTGTGGACCTAGAGTCTCCCGTGATGTGTATGGGGGTATGTCCATTAGAGAGGTCCACTGGAGAGGGATGAGACATGATGAACCAGTCCCTGCGAGTTAGCAGCCTGGCTGTGGCCCCTGTTTGGACAAGTGTTTCCCATTGCGGCCTTCAAAACGGGAGGACTGGGCTCTGCCTCGGGCCCCTCGGCCCTAGCTGCTGATGCCCCACTGGGCAGCTGCACAGCCACTGTCACCCGTTGCACGTGCTCCACACACACACACACACACGCACACACACACACTAAACACACACACAAACACACACACACACACACACACACTAAACACACACACAGAAGCAAAAGAACAAAAAAATCAGCAATAACTCCCCACCTCCCCCATAAAACAATGGCTAGAAACACTGACAAGCAGACAGAAGAGTGCACACGCGCATGCACACACAAACACACACACACTCACACTCACACTCACACACACACACACACACACACACACACACTCACACTCACACACGCGCACACACTCACACTCACACACACACACACACACACACACACACACACACACACACACACACACACACACACAGGCTACACCCTACAGGCTCCCCCTCTAGAGGCGTGTGTGTGTCCTGAGCATGGAGATGTGGTGCATCTGATGGTTACATGAACACACAACACACTCACAAAAAACATAGTCGTCACACAACACACATTTCAAAGTGAAGTCCCCCCTTCCCACTTGCATTTATCTAACACTACCCCGCCCAAAAAAGGGAGTATGCACACGCACACACACACCCACACACACACATAAATATGTAAGTTAAAGTAAGACTGCAGATATTAATTTGAAACACACAGAGAAAACACAAAGAAGATAGGTGTAAAGGCATAAACGCACACAGTCTCACAGACCAGTTATTTCCCTTTTTTGGTCTTTCTCAATCTTTCTCTCTATCTCTCTCTCACTCACTCTCTCTCTATCTCTCTCGCTCTCTTTCTCACACACACAAACACACACACACACACACACACACACACACACACAAACATAAACACACATTTATGCACCTCAAAGTAAAAGCCCCCTAGGCCATCACTGTGGTGGTAGGCACAGCAGGAGACAGGGAAACATAAAAACATGTGTAAAGCCTTAAATAAGACACTGACTTCAGAGAAGCCACTGTGAGTAAGTGTATGTTTGTGTGTGTGTGTGTGTGTGTGTGTGTGAGAGAGAGAGAGAGAGTGTGTGTGTGTGTGTGTGTGTGTGAGTGTGTGTGTGAGTGTGTGTGTGTGTGAGTGTGTGTGTGTGTGTGTGTGTGTGTGTGTGTGTGTGTGTATGTGTGTGTGTGTGTGTCTTGGCCTCATGCCTTGGCTCATCTTCTCACGAGGCAAATTGTTAGCAGGGCAGTGAAGCTAGGGGTGCACATGAAATGGGTCAGATAAAAAGGTGTGTGTGTGTGTGTGTGTGTATGTATGTGTATGTGTTTGTGTGTATGTATAGGTGAAGGTGTGGTTGTGGTGGGGCACTCTCTGTTTTCCATTACACCGCACATATTAATGCTTAATTAAAAGAGCAGCATGTGCTAAGCATTATTCCAGCTGAGATGCTTATCACGCGCCTATGTAATAAGATCTTTGCAGGCTTATAGCTAAATTTCAAGCAAATTTCCTTCCTATTCTCTCCTCTTATTTCCATCTCTTTCTGTCACCCTCCCCTCCCCTGCCTTCCCCTCCCCTCCCCTCGCTTCTTGCTTCTCTTCACAGCTCTTTTGTGTGCCTGTGTGAGTGTACGTGTGTCTGTGTGTGCTCATGTGTGTACGTGTGTGTGTGTGTATGCCTATGTGTGTGTGTGTAAGGGCAAGTGTGAGTGGGGGAGCATATGTATTTCTGTCTGAGTGTCCCAGTGACTGGGTGAGCAGAATGTGAATGTGTCATGTGTCGTACTCTCCCATCAAGACGAGGTGGCGGGCGAGCTCGGTCAGTTGGTGTTGGTTTCGCATGGACTCTGGCTGACTTTTTTTATGTGTAATTATGTGATGTAATCATGTTACCAGTAGCACTTTCCAGCAAGTCATTCACGCATTCGTTTACCGGCACACAAAAACACAACCCACAACACCTGCCGCAGAGGATGCCTCTGTATCTATGACCTTGGTAAGGATATTCACATAGTTGACAAAGGCACACACACACACACACACACACACACACACACACACACACACAAACACACATATAACCGTAATAGTTATGTAATAGTTGAGGAGATTTAAGTTATACAGCACTAATTTGTGAAGGAAGTCTAGGCAAAATTGTAAAAAATGTATATGCACAGAATCTACTGTACACACATTTACACCACACACATATATGCAACATACATGTTTGTTATACCAATGCCTGCATGAATTTGCATCATTTAGAAAATGGCTCATACACACACACAAAATCTGCTATGCTGCAAAACTCCCAGTCTTTATCTCGGTTTTCAATGTCATGAAACACTTTCTGCAAAATGGACCTTTTTGGTCAGATTTATCAGGCTGCACTACAGCACTGCACGAGCTGCACTACAACACTGCAACTTGAAATGGCATCTGCCTCGGAAAGACAGCAGCATTTTACATTAATCAAACTAGTGGGCATTTCATGTTTTAAGAAGGCTAAATATATCAATAGGTTTCTATGCAGTTTAATGCAAAATTCATATTTTTAATGGGAGTTACTGAATTTTGGATTGAGAGTTTTTATAGGAGATATACAGTGTTTTGCATTGTATTTTGCAATGTTCTGCAATTGATCCATATATTGAGTTTTAGAAAAAAATGCACCTACTTTTAGAAAATGTTTCTAAGCAGATAGTAAAGTATAAACTGACTTGTGTATAACTAATTAGGTATACATATCTGTACACATATACATGGGAATAAAAAATGTTTCTTGTCACTACCAACCCCCTCTTTTTACCGGGTTTGATCCCCTCTCACCAATAACACCATGTATCAGTTTGAGAGAAAAAACAAAAAAATACCCCTCCTTTCTCCTTTTTTTATGACGCTAGCCTGCAGTGATGATTCAGTGTTGGCAGTTAATACTCAAGGTCCTGCGAAGGTGGCCTTCAGATAGCACAGTCACCCCCTGCTTTTTATCCACTATTCACCAATAACAAACCTCATTTTAATGGCCTAATGAGAGTAGCTGTTTTGAATACAATCTAATCAATATCGCTCAGCCAATTTCACTGAAATCGATATGGCCGGTGAATTCACTTTACATAATAGTGCTGTGCTGGACCAAGGCATGTCATGGCATGAAATCTATGTGGTGGGGGTGGGGGGTTACAGTTACTTTATTATTAAGCAAGGGAGTGATAATTTTAGTAAAAACTAACAGGATAAAGATTATATACACAGCGACACAATATTATGTGTGCTCATTATAAAAATTCTACAGCACGTTTCGGTCTCATTTTTTTGTAAATGTCCGTCGGAGATAAGTCACTGTCATTACAAAAGTGAGGCAAAGGAGAGGCCTCCACCTCTTTAATAGAAAGAAAATAAAAAAGGAAGAGAGATGAAGACGTGCATGGTGTCTTTTTTCCCCCCTCCGTTTCCATCGGCGAGAGAGAAAAAGGAATGAAAGATGTGTTCCTCCCTCTGCATGCAGACACTGAACAGACTCAGGGCTGAAAAGATGGCTCTTTTCTCCCCGGGCTGAGCAGCAGAGGAGGATGAATAATAATAATAGCGATTCCACCCTCTATAAATCCCTAAATGTACCATTCAGTAAGGGAAGGTAACCCCACGACACACACACACACACACACACACACACATACATACACTTGCACAAATGCTCACGCACACACACTGATGGACACGCACATACAATTTGCACATATTTATAAACACACACACAAACACACTCATTTCTACATTGCACGCACGCACACACACACACACACACACACACACACACACACACACACACACACACACACACACACTTGAGTTTGCACACGCTGACTATTGGATGCATTTACACAAGCACACACAGGGCACAAGTGTGGCGTATACAGATCACTACTGCCTCCTAAAGGCCATATCTATATTGCACCTTCCAGCATAGAGGGAGAGCTGACTAGATAGAAAGTAGAAGTGGGGAAAAAGAGAAAAAATAAAAGTGAAAAAATGAGAGAGAGAGAGAGAGAGAGAGAGAGAGAGAGAGAGAGGAGTCATACACAATATCTCAGCAAAATGAAAGGGGGCAAACTTAAGCCAACTGTGTGTTTTCAGAACCAGCCCTGGTGAGACATATAAACATTCGTAATGAAACCATTTCTCCACAGGTCATGTTTCAGGGCAGCGGCGGGATTGACCTCCTTTCATGGTCACTGTTTACATGTTTGTGTACATGAAGTGACAGGCTTCCCCCTTTGACAAATAAAAGGGAGGCTAGTAGCAACAACCTTTACTTTGTCGCTTATTGAAAACACAGGCTACCGCTATGGCTCCTCTATAAGCAAAGTATAGCTTGACAACATAAGCATCAGCTACGCTAAAGTAAACAGTCGCGTGACCTCAGGAAGAATTCATAGTCAGCATACAGATAAAAGAGATATGTCAAAACATAAATACATGGGACTATTGTCAACTTCGTGTTGTTTAAACTTGCATTTATTTACAATACAATAGTGTGTCAAAAATGTTCCTTTCTCTTTCTTCCTCTCACTTTTTTTTTGTCTTAACTGTACTTTCCCTGGACCAGCTTGCAATTATCTTAAATGTGGATGACATGAATACATTTTGTTTTATATCACTTCATCGACTGTGCTGTACTAAACTGGTACAGATATGAGGTGCACGTACCCACTCAAAACAGTGCACTCTCTTTCTCACACACACACACACACACACACACACACACACACACACACACACACACACACACACACACACACACACACACACACACAAACCCGAACACGGGCAGGCAGGCACACACACACACACATTAAAGCGATAAGCGTATCATAAACAATTTGACAAGAACGGAAGGAGAGACTGGAGGCACTGGGACTGAGCGAGAGAGCGAAAGAGAAAGAGAGAGAGAGAAGAGGAGACGTGGAGACTGGGGAGTGGGTAGCGGCCGTGATTTAATGTGTGTAATTTTAACATTCAAAAAGAGTGGAAGAGGAAACAAAAAAAGGGGGGTAAAAAAGAGGAAAAAGAGAACTTCAAACTGTTCTTTGAGGAAAATGAGATCACAGGCTGCAATTATATAATTCTTGTCAAGTGATGGTGGCGATAGCCTGTGAGGAATGCACACGCTGAGGGTCCCGGCAGGAGAATGGACTCCTTGACTACATTTAAAATGTCAGGGAGTTCTGAGGGTCACCCGGGGGTCGCGTACAGGAAGGAGCCCGTGATAGAGGCCGGACCTCAGCGGCCGTGAGGATGAAGTGGACCCCCCCCCCCGACTCCACAACTCCCACTCCTCAACCCCCCCCCCCCTACTTTTCTCCAGACTCCATAAGCCTCTTTCTTCAAAGACAGAAAAAAGCCCTGCTCCTCAGTTTTGGTTTATCTGTGCTCAGTCTGAGGATTTCTCTGTTAAAATGGACAGAGGAAAAAGAGCTCATTGCTTGTTGCGCTGCGTTTTTCAGATGGCTGGTGCAGATTGACGGGGGGACAGAGACAAGATGGCCGACTCTGGTTTTTCGGAGTCTCGGAGGGAGCGTACGTCCCAGAGAGGGCCGACCCCAGCACACAACCGCACTACTATTTTCGGGAAGTGCTAAAATGACATGTTGCCTTTCAACATTTAATGTCAGACAAAAAGCTTGAACCCTGACCTTCTCATCTTGTAACCCCTTTTCCTTCACCTCACCACCACCACCACCCCTCTCCACTAGCCCCTTTGGCCCTGCCGCCCCCCCCCCTCCCCGCACACTCACACACACACTCACTCAGACTGGGGGGGAAGGCAGGCTGGCAGAGTTGCATTGGGGCCATGATGGTGTGTGTGTATGTGTGTGTGTGTATATGTATGTATGTGTATGCGTGTCTGTGTGTGTGTATATGTGTGTGGGGAACAGGGGGGGTGGGGTGGTGCTGGGGAGAGTTCAGGGAGGGTTCCCAGGGAGGCCAGGCCCTCTTATGGAGGCACTTTGTCTGCAGAAACACAGGCAGACTCCAGAGGAGATGCCTATCAGCAATGGCCACGGCCTGAAGGAGAGACAGAGAGAGGGAGAGAGATAGAGAGACTGAGGGAGGGAGGGAGAGAGAGAGTAAGGGGGAGACAGAAGGAGACAGAGAGGGAGTATGAGAGAGAGGGGGGGGGAGAGAGAGAGAGAGAGAGAGCGAGAGAGAAAGAGAGAGAGATGGTGCGAGCGAAGGAGAACAAGTAAGAGGGAAAATGAGGGAGAGAAAGGAGACTGGGGGGTGGGGTGGGGTGGGGGGTTGTAGTGAGGGAGCGAGGGGCCAGCATGTGTAAGGTGAAAAAAAATACACACTTGCACTCAAAAACACAGTGACCTCAAAATAGCTGTTAGACTGAGAGAAGGCAAAATACTTTTTTAAAAATGAAAAAAAAAAGGAACGGGCCAGATGAGTAAAACAAAAACAAAATAGAAGACAAAAAAAGTATCCAGAGCACAAAAATGACAGAGCCAACAACACCTTTGCATACAGGAGTGGCTGGCAGTGGTTTCCATGGAGAGATTGTCACCTGATCCGCACTAACAGACTTGACTGTACCAGGCTTGTCAGTCTGGCCATCTTTCTCTGACGGGGTCTGTATCAGCCCTGTTACCCAATTACATTGCGTCTCATAATTCTAATTATCTTTTCAATCTCAGTAAACCTTGTGAGATTAATTAACACAAAAATGTGTTTAGATAAAAATAATTCTGCATCTTGTTTAAGGGAGGTTCGAAATCGTCATATATTACCGCTAATGTGTTTGTCTTCATGGTAATAGCTGATTGGACAGTGATAGAAAACAAACCTACTGGTTCCTGGAGTGAGGTCTGAGGCAAAGCAGGCGGTCTTGGCTACGGGGAGACTAATGCTGAATCCGAAATGATCACAAAATTTTATTTATTTATTCTCATCACTGTTATTTTATTACTTTTTTTACTTTCTGATTTTAGCTTTTCTTTTGTACTATGTTCTCCAGTTGTCTGTTTACTTAGATATCTTAGTCTGCTTGTACTGCACTTTGGTCAATGGTTGCTGTTTTATAAATACATTTCATTAAACCTGACTCATTCACTATATACTGCCCTACATAGGAAACCAGCTAGTCAGTGACACATAATAGCACACTACATAGTGAATGAGTGAATGTTTTAGACAGAGTGATGTAAATGTAGAGAGAGGAAGAGACTAATGTGTGTCTCAGGCCGAGACCAACAAAGCTGCGTTCAGATGAGGAGCCGAGGTCTGATTAGAGGCCTCAGCTTCATCACAAGGGTTATAAAAAAACAACCAACTCAAAGGGCAATAGTAGGGGATGGACCCTGAATATTGGCCCAACGCTGTCTGCAGGTTTTGTAAAAGGGAACATGATCAAACACGTGAGGCTCTGTGGAAGGCCTGTGCTAAAGCCCTGCCAGGCGCAGACTGGACTGGACTAGCCTGTGGCTACTCGGGCAGAAAACAGCGCACTTACATCCTGTGTCTGGCCAGGACAACGCCAGCGTCTGTGCTTTTTAATATAACGTTACGCACAAACACGAGTGCCACTGCTGTGTTTCATTTGATCTACCAGGCTCTTCATATCACCTGGCTACCCATCCGCCTAAGCTCCTCTCAGCTACGGCTTCTTTTGCTTAGGGGCGGAGACGCTTTCCGACCGTCCGTCGTCTCTCTTTCTTGTCTCTCCCCATTCTCATCACTTGTGTGTTGTTGGCCGTCTGTTGTTTTGATTTCAATCTCCTGCATAGTCTCAGCGTGGAGAGAGGACAGTGTGGCGTGGCGTGGAGTGGCGTGGTGCGGTGCGGAGCGGTGTGGCGCGGTGCTGTTGTGGAGCGGCAGACGGGCCTAATGCAGACTGTCTCCGGCAGAGCGGCATCAAAGTGAGAGAGTGAAGAGAAGAGAAGAGAAGGGAAGGGAAGGGAAGGGAGGGAGGGAAGAGAAAGGAGGGGGGGTGTACCGTGACCCAGGGATCTCGAGCCTCTGTCAGCATTTAATTAGATTACAAGAGTCTGACTGGGGGGCAACGACAGAGGAGGGCGTCAAGAAGTCTAAATTTGGAGGGCTGAGATGGCCATAATCACTTTATATGTAATACCATAAGGAAGACTAATCTATTGTCCTTTTGCTGAGTGTGTTTAGCGAGCGTATGTTTTTGTATGCCTGCATGTATGTGTGTGTGTGTGTGTGTGTGTGTGTCTGTGTGTGCTTGTTTCTGTGTGTGTCGCCCTCAGGGCAGAGGAAAGAAAAAGCCACTTTTCTTACACAACTCCCCCCCCTGACCCCACCCATGTGAACTGGGAAAAATAATACTGAGGCTGTGGAACAAACCCAGCGATGTAAGTGGGTTTTGTTTGTGTATATATGTGCATGTGTGTGCGCGTCAGTGTGTGTGTGTGTGTGTGTTTGAGAGCAAAAGAGAGAGGGAGGGAGAGAGAGAGAGAGAGAGAGAGAGAGAGAGAGAGAGACAAAGGCAGTGACAGAGGAAGCATGGTCATGATTTCAAGCCTGGAAAAAAAAACATGTGAAATTCTTCCTGGTCAGTGCAGAACATTCCAAAATGCTTGTCAATGAGGTGAGATGAAGATGGCTGTCAGCAAGTTCCAGTGTGCGTACATATGTTTGTTTGTGTGTGTGTGTGTGTGTGTGTGTGTGTGTGTGTGTGTGTGTGTGTGTGTGTGCGTGTGTGCGTACTTCCTGAGGCCGGCGGTAGAGTATGTACGCCGTGTTCATACCATTCCTGCTAACAACAGCGAGGTGACCTCTGCTCACGGACCTACTGACCTCTTTTGCAGGGGTTACCACATACGAAGGTCTCGCCTGAGGGCTGGCTGAGGGTAGCCCTTTCCTTACACGCGCCCTCTCATGTCCCCTTTTTCACTCTTCAAGTCTTTCTCTCTCCTTCACCAGACAAAAAATACACATCATCATGGAGGTATGGGGGTGTGACTGTGATCGAGTGGAAAAAAAAGAGCCGCGAAAGAGAAAGCGATCGTGATAGAAAGAGTAGAGTGGAATGGAACTGAAGAATAGGAGGGTAAAAAAAAAAAAGCTGGACGAGGCATCAGTTTGATGAGAGTGCAACACAGAGCAGAAAATTGGAGTACATGTAACATGACACAAATAGACAAAAAGTATTTAGCTAATGATTTATTATTAAGGAGACCCCCCACCCCCGCCCCACCCCACCCCAAACTGCCCCCCTAGCACAAAACCCCCACCCACCCAGTCCACGGTCCAGCCCCAAACTCTATTGTGGGTTGATGGGAGGCCAGATAAGAGCTGCTCTAATGGCTGTCAGCTGGCAGGTGGGCCCATGGTAGGCAGAGCGTGGGGTTAATCTGTGTTAAGTGATATTTAAGTGCCTGGAGGATGCGGGGCCATGTCACTGAATCCAGGGGCTTTAGCGCGCTGCCTGAGCAGGTAACTCACCTGAGGAGCCAGCTGGGCCGACGAGGGGTTAAGTCAGGGCAGCCTTCGTCGGGATATGCTTCCAGAGGGCACACTCGCTCTCAAACACACACAGACACACACACACACACACACACACACACACACACACACACACACGAAAGCACTATGACCCTTTCAACCTTGTCCACCCTCCAGCACTACTCCTCATGTTGTCATCTACGTAACAGTAACAGAGACAGGTAAGCAGAAACAGACAGAGCAGAGGAGAGTTACTAAGGCAGGATGGAGAGATAGAGGAAAAGAGACACACAGACAGAGAGAAAGAGAGAGCGAGTGAGGGAGAGAGAGAGAGACTGCACAGTAAAGACAGGTGTGGTTAAGGCAGAATAGGGCAGTTGGGGAGAGAGAGAGAGAGAAAACCTTTACAGTAAAGAATAAAAAGCAGAAATCACAGAAATCAAGCATATCATAAAACTATTCCAGGTTATATGGTTAATCACATTCCATCCGTGCAGAGAGCTTGGACCACTACACATCCTGTACCATTCCAAACCATATTTCCCTTCCTCCCTTCCATAAACCCACTGCTACCAACAGCCCCTATTCTAAGTAAAAATGTATAGAGGGATAGGGAGGAGCGGGCAGACGCAGGCATGGATAGGCATTTATTTAAACGGATGAGGGGGGAAGGAGTACCTACTTTCTACTTCCTAATTAGATAAGGAAACAACGGGATTACAACCATCACCAAACCTAGAGGGGCACCGCTTTGATTCCTCTTTTTTTTCTGGCAGAGGACGAAAAAGAGGAAAAGAAGGAGGAGGAGGAGTGGAGAAGGGGAGAAGGGGGGTGGGGGATGCCATTGATGCCTTCTACCGGACAATCTCCGAGCTCCATTTTCATACATTAAGAATCCTGTACAGGAAATCAGCCTATATGAAAAAACAACAAGCAGGCTTTCATTTTCGTGGCCATAAAAAATATGGGCCAAGGGTTCCCCGGGACCGTCTGATGACAAACCTGTAATGAAGGCGGTAATTGGAACAACATTTTGGCCTGCGACGTCCTGTTCCAGCCTCCCCTCTCCGCTCAGAGGCCCGGGCTCCCAAATCATTCCCAAACGTCAGGCAAGTCAAAACAAAACACAACAAGAGGACATTCATGCACAAATGAATTCTGATGGGCCATTTCTGTACGGCATGGCCCTGAGAAGCCGGGCTCTCAGACGGACCACAGAAGCACCCTTTCTACTGCTCCTGTGACTAAGTTGCTCTGTGTGAGTGTGTGTGTGTGTGTGTGTGTGCGCCAGTGTGTGTGTGCGTGTCTGAGAGATAAAGAGAGAGAGAAGGAGAGAGAAAGCGGGAAAGAGAGGTAGAGAGAGAGGGGGAGGAGGGGAGAAAGACAGATAGACAGAGACAGAGATAGAGAGACAGAGAGGATGAGGTATTCTCCTCTTACTCTGCTGAAAGCTGAGTAGAAAGGTGGAGGAAACAGGAGGGGAAAAAAATGCTGAGGGTAAACTTACACCTGTATGGTAACAGGTAAGTACATCCCTTACACTATTTGGGCAGCTCATTAAGTGGTCAGCATGCACACTCAGTCTCACGGTAATAGCACTCGAGCTCTGATTCACACACACACACACACACACACACACACACACACACACACACACACACACACAGAGAGGAAGGCACACACACACACACACCGTAAGAGAGACAGGCAGAGAGAGAGAGCGAAAAAGAGAAGAGCACGCGCACGCACACACACACACACACACAGACAAAGCACAAGGGCACTGGCAAGGGCACGGAAGGTCTGACGTTGGTGCGAGTGTATATGCCCTGCTCTGTGGGTGTATAGTGTAAAGCAAAACAGCCTCAACCTTGCAGCCTGACCTACTGCATCCCTCACCTGACACACACATCTCACTCGGGACCATCAGCCCGGCCTCCTCACCCCTCGTCACCCCCTCCACAGCCACCCTCTCAGGCCGTCCCTCCGCACGTCTGCGTTACAACGACCCTTATAAACAACTAAATGAAGTCGTCGCAAAGCGTTTGCAGGAGGGCAGGAGCGGCGAAGAGGAAGAGAGGGTCGAGTCGGAAAGCGAGCGGCGTGAGTAAATCATCCCTCTGGTGCGGCGGTAAACAGCCGGGGCTATAAATCTATCAGGCGCGCACGTGCCGCTGACAGTGTAATAATAAGGTGGGGAGATCGAGGAGAGCGTGCGCAGCAAGCCAATGAAGACCTCTCTGCTTGCTGCTGAGAGAAAAGGAGAGAGAGAGAGAGAGAGAGAGTGGCTAGACAGAGCACACTGGTGAGAGAGAGAGAGAGAGAAAGAGAGAGAGAGAGGCTGGTGGAGGAGGGAGGTTAGGGAGGAAGGGAGGGAGGAAGGAGAGGGAGCGATAGAGAAAGACAGAGAGAGAGGAGAGGAGACAATGTTTTTTTTTTTTTTTTTTAGCCGTGTCGTGGTTACTGACAGAAGGTTGGACGGTGATCAGTGGGTGCCAGGGCTGGTTGCTGGTTGCTGCTGCTGCTGCTGCTACTGCAGTGGCTTTGTCACCAGCCCTGGTTGGGTTGTGCGGTGTTTTTTTTTCTACTGATCAGAGGAGAAGAAGAGTGCCAGCCCCAGGGCCCGGCATTTATTACATCTTTAAACAATGCTCAGGGGTGGTGACTGACAAGGCCGGCCTGATTAGCCTTGGCAAGCGCCTCTCTCTCCCTTGCCCCAGCCCCGTCTGTAATTACCCTGCAATGTCAGGAGCAACGCAGGGATCTTTCATGGGCAGGTTTATGCTTTAATGACCTTTGTGTTACTGGGAGGTGTGTGTGTGTGTGTGTGTGGTGTGTGTGTGTGTGTGTGTGTGTGTGTGTGTGTGTGTGTGTGTGTGTGTATGTGTGGTGTGTGTGAGAGATTGTGTCCATGTATGTATGTATATTGTGTGTGACTGTGTATGTGTGTGTGTGTGTGTGTGTGTGTGTGTGTACGTGTGTGCATGTATGTG
Organism: Setipinna tenuifilis; assembly: GCA_030347295.1. NCBI lineage: Eukaryota > Metazoa > Chordata > Actinopteri > Clupeiformes > Engraulidae > Setipinna > Setipinna tenuifilis. The sequence goes on along the minus strand of CM059267.1, from coordinate 15,872,940 downwards.
TGTGTGTGTACGTGTGTGTGAGAATATGCACATTCGGTTTCATATTCATGCGTGCGTGGGACATGTCCCCTGTCAGCGAAGCAGCCAGCAGGCCTGATGTCAATCAAGCGCGGCTTCTAATTAAAAGAAGCTGGAAGAGGCTGCTGCAAGACGGCAATCACTATCAAACTCCCATTTTCATATGAATGGCCTTTTTTAATTAAACTGAGCTGCTAATAAGCACCCGTATCAAAACGATGTAGCCGTTTACTAGACAAAGAGCTTTGCAAAAACCAAAGGCAGAGAAGGAGAGAGAAAAGAGAGGGAGAGAGAGAGAGGGAGAGAGAGAGAGGAGGGGGACTTAAAGACAGAGAATGATGAATAATGGAAGTAAAGGGGGGAAAAAAGGGCCGGGTGATGCATTGCCTTTGAACCTGTTGTGTCTTTTTTATATATTTTGTTCTGGCAGGCGCCTCGCCAGCAGCTATTATTGTCTACAAAGTTTATTCAACGTTGATGGTATTAAACCACAGAGTGAGCTACGAGAAGAAGAACATGAAAAAGAGCGAGAAAAAAAAGCAATGAAACACAATGGTATCTCCACCACAAAAAAAAAAACAACCAAAAACAAACGCAGCCTGCATATTCTTTCAGTGTATATGGGTGTCAGTGGATGTGTGTGTGTGTGAGTGTGGTGAGAGTAGTGTGTGTGTGTGTGTGTGTGTGTGTGTGTGTGCGTATGTTAGTCTTGTCTCAGCAACAGACAGGCCAGTTTTGGAGTACACAAATCTAGCGGGGTCCAACACGAGGAGAAGACAAAGAATTCTTGGACATGGCTCCCTTTCACTGCTGAAGCAAAAACAATGTCAAACAAAGCACTGATCCTCTCTGCATACAACTAAAACTGGCAGCAAAAATTAATATTTAAACACACGACCCTGGAGAGGGGCAATCTAGCCTTCATTATGCCGTTAAACAGTTCCCTGCTAAATCTCCATTAATTCGCTAATTAATGGCCTGCGAAAGACTTTCAAGCCAACTGTGAACCATTGTGCCACAGATCTTAAGGAGAAACGTCATTTAGTGTACAGTTGATGATTAAACTACTTTTTTCCCGTCAAATTATAATAAGTCGTTGATGATAAGTGGCGCTATTAGGACTTATCTCTGAAAGCATCTAGTGCCTGGATCAGGCCTCAAGCTCAATTTCAACATTTTAGGAGGGTACGATAGCGGGCAGTTTTAATTCGGAAAGAGATGCTAAAAAAAAATCAAATCAGCTTAAATGTTACATCTATTATTACGTGTCGAATATACAAATTGGTATTTGTTTCAGTCGCTTCATTAAAATTGGCCCTTGTAAAAGGGGGGAAACACAAATGTTGTCTTTGTTCGCCCGACCGGATAACATTAGTGTGCCGAACTGTTCCACGTGAAACTGGAGAGCCTCTTCCCTTCTTCCCTTCTTCCCCCTGCCCCTCGCGGCCCGCCCGGCCTCTCACGCTCTCCGACTGCTCTCCCTCCAGCTCACAGCGTGCACGGCCTGTAAGCACCGGGGGGAAGGAAATGACAACAGCTCTGTTTTCATTTGTCTGAGGATTACAGACACCACTTTGGGCCTTGGCCGTACACCGCCGCCATCTTGCATTCCAACGTCCCCGGAAAAAAAAGCAAAAGGGGACGAATACACAGTCTGCCGAGCCGAGTCGAGTCCGTCTGAGATGGAAGAAGCGCTTTAACCGATTTCCCTGAAAGCCTCATGAGATCCTAGTGACTGTGACAAAACTGGGCGAAATCTACATTTTTATAAAGTTTTTACCAGGTCTAATAGTCTATTCCAATTTCGAAATGCCAACCCACGCCAGCGCCTGATTCCCTGTAGAGTCCATTAGGTACCACATCCATCTCAGTGAGGCCCAGTTTACAGCTTCTCCATCTCCTGAAAAACCTCCACTAATTTCTCTCCTTTCTCACTTTTTCAGAAACTTTTAACATCATGACCTCGGGAAACATTTGGCAAACTATAACAATAAAATTAACTTGTAATGAGCAAAATAATTGCACATCAAACGCGGAGCGTTCGTGGAGCGAGTGTGCAGGGGGGGTGAAAAAAAAGGGCCCAATTTACAGATTACATGGCTCATGACTGCCCAAGTTCAAAAACACAGAGAAATTGGTTGTGAAGTGAGAAAAAAGGGGCCTTCCCAAACGACTCCCCGGCATTCTTTAAACTTGTGTAATGGATACGCTGCGGGCGACGAGGCGAATTTACCATGCAAAGAATCTCCATTCTGCACGCAGCCACTTCAAAGGAAGAGGAACTGAGTTTCAGGCAGCCAGTGGGCACGGGGAAAAGGGGGGATGCAGCTCGGCGATGCACATTCGTCTCCCGGAGTGACAGAAATTGGTGGGGGGTGTTCAAGAATGAGAGATTTGGGCTGATCTAGGGCAAGGGAGACATTTTCTAGTCAACACTGTGGTGCTTCCTCAATCTTTAGAAAAATAGCTGAGAAAAAATACTGGGAGAAAATCATAATAGTGAATGTGTTAAGAGAGAAAAGGCTGGGCTGAGGAAGTTGAAAATGGGGAGGGGTAAGGGTGGCGGGGTGGGACAAAAGAGCATTTATGGCTCAGTAGAAAAGCGAGAGATTTGACTCGGTGAGGGAGGTAGATATGGTGTTGGGCTTCCGCACGCTGTTGTGTATTTACAGCATCTTCCCACAGTGGTGCTAAACCGAAACAACTAAACCAGATACTAGGAATATAGACAATGTACACAAACACACAGCCGCATGCATGCATTCAAACACACACACACACACACACACACACATATGCACACCAGCGCACAGGCACACACACAGACATATACACATAAACAAACAAACATAAAGATAGCCCTCCGATACTCACAAAACATATACACACAGACGCCCTCATATCTGTGCATGGGCACACAGGCATGCAATTTTCCATGAGGCTGAAAAATTCTTCAAAGTCTTTTTGTGAATGAAAATGTCTAACTACATGAAGGCCAGAGCCAGCAGTGGACAGTCAGTTGCCGCTGGCACTGGGGTTACAGCCTACTTAATTGGCCCTGATAGAATCGCAGCTAGTTGCTCACCGTAAAAAAAAATGGTTCCTGTTTTTCCTTAAAACATGAAGGCCTGTGAGGAGCAAACACACGCGCTCTGATGGGCTGATGAGATGGAGGGCTTCCTTGCTTCTCTCTTTCATTTACCCTCTCTCATCCCTGCCGTTTTTTTTTTCTTTTTTTCAAACCCTCTTCCTCCCTCCGTTCCTCCTTTGCTTCTCCCTCTTCCCTCTCCCCCCTTCCTCCTCTCTCTCCTTCTCCATCTCCCTCTCCCCCCTCCTCACGAGGGAGTCTCACTCCCGTTCTGTAGTCTTATCTGATTGGAGCCTGGCCACTGTTTTCATAAAACGCCATTTTTAAGGGGTTGCATATGTACATTAAAACTCCAGCTTTTGACCCCATCTCTATGCACACATCAGCGCGTGCACGTATACGTACACACACACACACACACACACACACACACACACACACACACACACACACACACACACACACACACACACACACACACACTCATGCGAGGCCATCACATACACAGACGAACATACACTCCCCTCACACACAGACACATATGCAGACACAGACACACATCAGGCTGCTGCTGATAGGCCAGATCCCGCTGAGAGTTTGGCAGCTGAAACATGACAGGTTTGTTTAAACACGTCTGATGGCTTTCCCCTTTTTATGGACAACATATATAAACACACATACACAACACACACACATACAGTATATAGACATACACACACACATACACACACACGCATAGACTGAGACGAACATGCAAACACAGACAGACACACACACACACACACACATCAGTAAAGATACATTTTGCAAATGCAGGTACAAACATACATGCACAGACATACACACATACAGACGCACATGTCTACACACAAACACAATACCACACACACCTGGCTGAAAAGACATACATCATATATGACTGTGTATTGTCTCGGTGCCAAATTTAGAGGCGAAAATTAAAAGGACTCATGTTCAATCCATCCAATGTGTACATTTCTTCACACCTTTTACTCAGTAGTGTACACTTTCTACTCAACTCAACTTAATTAGAATAGTTTCCACAGCGAATAAAACATCTGATATCGAGAGAAGGGAGAGCAGCGAAGCCAAGTTCAACAACGACCTTCCCTGGTGCTCGCCCAAGTCTAGTCTTGCTCTGAGGCGAACACTTGGAGTTCTGGCAATTTCACCTTTCGCTTCTCAAAGACATATCGAGGGATTTCGATTCTTTTTTTACCCCAATAAAACACTAATAGATTCCTTCCTGACATCTGCTAACCTCTATCTTCACGCTTGATTAACTGGACGAGAGCTTGTCCTCACTCCCTCCCCCTTTCTCTCCCTTTACCTCGACTCTCTCTCAGTGCTCTCTCTCTTTCTTCATCAGTCTCTTTCCTCTACCCACTCACTCACGCTCTCTCTTTCTCCGTCTTTCCTGCACTCCTCCTAGCTTGACTGTTTCTCCATCAGTCTACACTCTACCCAGTCTCTCTCTCTCTCTCTCTCTCTCTCTCTTGCACACTCCTAAGCTTTACTGTCATGCCCATGCCAGCAGCATTGGGAGCCTAGACAAACCATTAGTCTTCCCATCAGTCTCGCCTCATTTCCCCCACGGTGGCCCAGGACTCCAGTGCCATTGTGCCCAATTAAAATTCCAGCATTTGTTTTCTCTCCAAATTAGGTTACTTGTGCAAATTTACACTAATTTACTTAACTTGAGCGAACCGCTGGCGCTGGCCATTCAAACGGGCCAGCTGTTTGTTTAACATGCAACCTGACCTCGCCCCCACTGGCCGACCCCTCTCCTCAAACCCCCCCATTTACCTCCACCCTCCACCCCCACCCTCCAACCCCCTAAAACCTCGCCCTGGCCTTCTCCTTTCACTATCGTTATTCACCGGCCTGCAGTTCATCCGCGGGACACCTATCTCTGTTTGCCTAAGGTTTAGAATCACAAACAAGTGAGGTTTGATACAGGAGATATGGCAAGATGTGGTTTTGATTTGCTCCGCGAAGCACTTTTTTTTGCGGGGGAAAGTTTTCTTTTGCCAAGCTTTTCTCAAATATGTCTGCTCGATAGGGATCGTCTTTGTGTTAAACTATGGATATCCATGGAGTGTGTATTCATATATACAGGTCGACTGCTCTGCGGGACACCTTCTTTTGGTGCAAATTCATACGGTACACAAGCATGTAGGCCTGGCACACACACACACAAACATATGCACACACACATACACAAACATTGTCCCCCTCCAAACACCAGCACACACATTTCTTAAGATATAACATACAACAATGGAGCATAGTCAAGAGGGCTATGGTGATGATGTCAAATGACTTAACAAATCTCCCCTCCCAGTTCCCTGCCCTGACCTTTTGACATAACCACTTCCAGGTCATGTAGCAGTCAGCGTCATTCCAGGATTTCATGGCAGTTTAGGAGGTGGTTGTTCTTTTTTTCACATGACCTGCCATGCATGTGAATACCTAGAAGCCTGAATCCTGCCCCTTCCACCTACCCAACCCCCCCCCCTTGTGGAATCCCAACTTCCCTGTTCGACACCACCACCACCACCATCACCCCACTTCACCCTCCCCATACTCCGTCATCCACGCCTGCCCTCCACCCGTTGATGCCATGCCCGTGTCATGTCTGATCAGGGCGACCCGCAGTCAGCCTGTCACAGACACTCAACACCCTGGAGCCGTTTGAACTCCGTAATTACCCGCGGCCCGTGGGGGCCACCCCTCCCCACCACACAGCTGCTGACTCATTGGGTTAATAATAATGTGGGAGATGTATGCGTGCCCGCAGCCAACATACAATCCCCTCCTCTCTCTCTCTCTCTGTCCCCCTCTCTCTTTTTCTATCCCTCCTTCTCTCTCTCTCTCTTCCTCTCTCTTGCTCTCGCTCTCGCCTGTCACATTCATGACGAATGAAGCTGGCCAACTTCAGAGGCATTTTGCTGCACTTCTGAAACATGACATCACAGCGGCTCCCAGAACCAGCAGAGGGGGGCACAGTGGGGCCTGTGTCGGGCCGTGTGAAAGCGCACGTGCCCGTGTGCCCATCTGACACCGGAGGTCGTCTCTGACCACAGCAGGACACTGACTCATCTGCCCGGGTCAAGGGTAAAAGGGTCGTCGACCAGTCTGGTGGTGGAGGAAGCCCTGATGAAGACTATGCGTTCCATCTCTACAGGGTGAGTTGTGTTGTGTTGTGTGGGGAAGTTTGAGTGTTTGAGTGAAGCACCACCTTGGGAATTCTGTGGATGCATAGAAACACAGGACTGAACAGACAGCTTATATAGCAGAAGTATTAAGCAAAAATGGATGCCAATCATGCATGACAGCAATTCATCGTCTACTGACGTCGGCTTTTATGCATTCTTATGTAAATTCGTACTCACTGTACGAAATTAATTGGTCTGTATATACATTTTGTATGTATGCACTGTATGTATAACCAATTTGTATGTACCACTCTTTCATCGATGGGACTGACTGATCGACTGATATTTATCTTTAGATGGAACAATCTGTTCCTGTGCACTGTAGCAGTGAGATTATCCCAGCCTGTGTCAGCCATGTTCACATGGGACACCTCCCACTCAAAGGTCACAGAATTGTCATCACAGACATGCCTACCGCCCCTCTTAGTGAGCTGCTGACATGCAAGTTTTAAGGGGCCCATTTGTGGACGGACGTTTCTTTCTGGGGATGTTGGTGATAGAGGCTGTGTGTGTGTATGTGAGTGTATGTGTGTGTGTGTGAAGAGGGGCTGGGGTTGTTACCCCAACCCCTTCGTGAACCCCAGGCCTGCGCCGGATACACGGAAAGTGTCGTGTCTGGACTAATTAGGGGCGGCCGTGGGGCGCAGAGGTTAATGCAGGGCCGGCAGGGGTTCCCACACTTAGGCACACCTCCCACCCCCACCCCACACACACCTCCTTCCCAAAACCCCGCCCTCCCTGTACAGCAGAGCAGGAAACATCCTAGACTGTATGTAGGAGAATTGGACAAACCCTCTGTGATGTCACGCAGAGACTTTCTCACAGACCAGATGAGGCTTAAACTACAAGTTCTGGCCATCATCTTTGCCATTTCATTCTGCGAATGTTAATGTAAATTATCCAGGAATTAAACTAATGGATTGAAAAAAAAAAAAAACCCCCTCAGAGTCATCGTAGACCTGAGAATAGCCGAAACACACCAAAACCTTTTTTTTTTTAACCAGGCTGTAAATACATTTATTTTTGCTGTGAAAATTGAGTGTTTAACATGGGAGTCTATAGCCAGCCCTCAATAAACGTTTAGAATGTTTAGTTTTGGCTTCATTGTTTACCCTGGAACATTGCCTCTTGGGAAACACAGGGGTGGCGTGCCACTGCCATAGACATGGAGTCTTGTTGTGTCTCGTCATGGATTCTCCTCCTTTTTTTAAAGTGTGAGAACAAGTACCCTGAGGATATGAGAATGAACGGCTGTTAGCGTATGTCAAATGCTTACGAGCCATTTCAACATCCTTTGTGGCTAGAGCTCAGCCCCCTGGCCCAGTGGTTTGCAATGCCCTGAGAAAGTGTGTACAACTTGCATCACATTGAACAGGTGATGGAGAAGTGCAACTGGAGCTAAATTGAAGCAATGAAAATGAAATATGTTACCCTGCTGCTTTTCCCCCCTCCTTCCATCTGTTCCAGAATAGCGTTTGGAATTGTGGCTTTTTGCAGATAAAAGCCGTACTTCTCCCTCTCACATGATTCATTTGTGTTTAGGGAGAAGTGGGAGTCACACTTAACTCCAGAAAAAGAACAGCAATTTAAAGAGCTTCCTCCGGCTTCCTGGTGTTTCCTGCCTACTGACTGACAGCTCTCTCTCCCTCCCTCCATCTGTCTCTCATGCTCTCTCTCCCTCTCTCATTCTCACGCTCTCACTTTCTCCCCTTCTCTCTCTCTCTCGCTCTTAGCCGCTCACACAAACTCCCTCCCTCCCTCCCTCTCTCTTTCTCTCTCCCTCTGTCTCAAACACTCTCTCTCTTTCCCTTGTGTCTTTGGTGGGTGTGTGGTGAACCAGGTCTTATTCACCTAGGGGAAACACGGCCATGACAAATTAGTGGCAAGTCTCTCTCAATGGGCTATCCTGTTACTAAACATGCATAACGAGTCCAATTCTCTCCTGCGGCAGAGACACACACAGTAACACTGTCACACACACACACACACACACACACACACACACACACACAGTACTGATGCCTGTGAGCTTGCGCACGTGTACACAGACACACAAAAGATACACACATTTCTTCGCTCTCTCACTCAGACGTGCACGTACGCACGCACACACACATATGCCCTTAGAAGGTACCCAGAAAGGCCCAGGGGGGCAAATTGAATAGCAACAGAGGTAAAAAAGAAAGAGCTGTGTCATGCTGCCCCTCTTTGAAAAATGCTACGTTCCCCCCTCCCTCGGTGAATTGTGAAATCACAACCATTAACACGGCTTTCACCAAACACACACCTCTTTAATCACAGCTCTCACCGAGCGACCACCACAGCCACCACTTCTGCTTCCTCCCCTCATCCACCACTGCCTCTGTAGATAACGCAAATTATAGCCCCGGCAATTTCCACAACTTCACTTCCAAGTCCCCGCCGCTCCGGCATTCTTCTGCAGCTTTGTGCTCGGGAGCTTTCAAGCGTCTCCCCTTAACCTTGGCCTGTCAGCATGCACGGACATTCCTTTTCAGGAGGAAAAGAGGGAATAATAAGGAGAAAACGGCAATATTTCAGAGATATGTGCGAGTGCTGAAAGGAGGGAAGTGGTCGAGACAGCATGAATAAAGAGCTTGACAGCACCCACCCCCCCCTCCCCCAAGCCAACCACCACCACCTCCACTGCCACCACCCCACCCCACCCCACCTCACCTGCTCAAGTCTACCCTGCCCTTCCCCCACCCTCTCCAGCACTCCTTTAATACATATTTACACTTTCCCCTCCATACACTGGGCTCCCATCCGTCTCCCATTGCCAGATAATATTGGGGGTGTGTGTGTGTGGGTGGGTGTCATTGGCCGGGATGGCTGACAGTTTATTGTGGAGGTTCTGACAAGGGGTTCAGTCTCCCCCAACTCACCCACCGCACCGCACCCCCACTCCATCCCACTGCGAGGACTGGCGCAAGCTGGGCTGGCGGGTGCAGGGTCAGTAGGACGGCACAGTACACAACAGAGACAAAAAAACACACCAGGCCAGGGGGGTGGGGGGGCTGAGGAGGGTCTAACAAGTATGTGTCGTATGTGTGCGTGTGTGTGTGTGTGTGTGTGTGTGCGCCTCCAGTGTGTACTCATGGAGGGGTTGTGGCAGACGCATTGTCGTGTTTTGCCAGGTTGCCAGCAGCCATTTGCATAATTTGATTCCCCCTACTCAGGGCTAACAAGGAGGAATGAAGGCGGGAGGAGAGACACAAACAAAACCTGATGTGATGGCCAAACAATGGAGGCCCTGAAGGGTCATTTGCCTTTTGTTTTTAATGAAAAAAAGTTTTCCTTGGTAATATTCTGGCCTTGAGGTACTGAAGAGTTGGATGCACCTGTGCCAATGACACTGTTGGCAGCGAGGAAAGGAAAAGTTAGTATTAGCTGCAGAAGTTAGCAAAGACGACATGGTGTTTGCTCTGCCGTCCAAATCTTCATGCGCAGCCTCACCAGCCGAATATCTGAAGGTGCTGACAGAGTAGAATGATTACTGTGACCAGCATGGCATTCCAATAAACTACAGCTCTGCCATTTTTCACATCTGGGCAGTTCTTTAGCCTGAAGCTCATCTCTCTCTCTCCCCCCCCCCCCCCCAACTCCCTCCCTCTGCCTCTTTCACTCTCAACCCCCATCCTCTCTGCTAGTGTGATCAGATTGAGATTTGGCGGCGGGAAGATAGAAGTCTGACTGTGAGCGAGGTGGCTGAGAGCCTGGGTGAAGATGGGAGATGCAGGGAGATGGAAGCTTGAGAGTTTAGCAGATGAGCAGAAGGGACCAGTGGAGCCTGCCACAGGTAAGATGGGGTTTTGGGTAAAAAGGGTAGAGTTCTATTGAGGGGCGGTGGGTGTGGAATAGACATGGGGACACGCTCAGTGCACGCAGCCCTGAGGGGGTGGTGGGGGGGGGGGGGGTGCGGGGGGGGCTGTTAGGCGGTGCAAGTGCAGGAGAAATGGGGTTCTGGGTGCTGTGGAGATGGATGATGGATGGGGCTGATACCGCAAAGGCTGCTGGGATGCCTCCCTGCTTTATCGGGGCGGCAGCCGGCAGGCCTGTCTGAGTGATGGGTGTGCTGTCACCCCATTGTTTATGGGACACGTCCTGTCCGTCTCGCGCTACTTTTGGGTGCTACTTTCTCTTCCACTTTCTCTTTTCTGAAATGAAAAAAGGACAAGTGTTCCCTTTTGGCCTGCCTTGGAAGAACAGCCGAGCTGAATTGTTATCCTTAACTTCATTCTCACCGAAGGGTACGCACACATGGCCTAAGTCTTTATAACAGTCCATCGCTAGATGGACTGCGCACGTGTGTATCAAGAGACATACTGTACATTTTTTTCCTCATTTAAAAACTAACAGAAGAAATTGGTTTTGGAGAGAGATGGAAAGTGAGTGAGTGTGAGAGCGAGGAAAGGAGCAAAAGATGTGAGAGAGTTCTGCATTCCAGCCAGCCCGAATTCCCACAAGTTTGAGCAGCTGTAATTAAGGAATCACTCGTTTATCAGTCTCTGGCCTCTGATTGCTCTTTTTAATCACTTTTTCCCCCTCCTCCTCTTCTCCTCTCCTCTGCCGTTTCCTCCACAGTCTCTCGGCCTCTTATCTACGCCCCACCCCCCCAGCCGCCTCCATCTCCCAGCACAATGGGCATTTAAATGGCTAAGGCTGCGTTGGCCTCGGCTCCAGCACCAGGCCCTCTTGCTCCGCTGCTGCAGCCATCTCATCTCCTTGCTCTGCCGACCACCCCCCCCACACACCCAAACCCGCCCTTTCCCCCGCACCCCTGGCCCCAGCCCCTTACCCCCTAACCACCATAAAACTGCTCCACTCTGCAACGCTTCCACTGATTCCTTAGCTATCTCCATCTCCGAAGGCACACAGAGTTCTGGGTAACTTTATGTACTCTCAGGCATTAGCCGTTTTATTCCTGCTTTTTTTCCCCCTCTTCCTAATAGCTGACTAAGCGCTGCCAAAGTTTCCACCATGTAGCACTCTGGGCCTATGAAAACTGTTTAGAACTTTGTGCTCTGTGACCGGAACTGCTGTAGTGACTGTGTGCTAATAAAGAGAAACCTGCTGACAATAGGTGTTTTCCTACCAAACAGTTATTGGGTCTCTGTTATAGGAACAGCCAACCTGGCAGCTCCCCCAAGAACGACATACCCCACTGGAGCTTTCTAGGGCTTTGTATCTGTTTACGTTTGCATTACCAGTAGGAATGCTGATGCCCAAGCCCCTCCACTCCAGAGTTCGGAAAAGGATGTTAGCGTCCTATCTGAAATTCCCCCATTACGAGGACAATAGTGAGTTCTAAAACCAAGATCATGGCCTTGATTTGTACAGCCAAATTAATGTACTAGCTATACTGTTGATTGCTTTAGAAAAATAAGCCAGCTAGATAAATTGAAGTGAAAATAAAGTAAATGCAGTAAATGTGGAGCAGAATTACATTACGATCTAAAGCATGCTATTTTGTCGTCGTTGCCATCAACAAAAACATATGGTCTTTCCATGTTCACCGCATAGTGCTGCATTTCCACATCCATCCTGCAGGTGTCCCACTGCTCTCCTCTTGCACATCTTCTGCAACCATGATTAGCGTGATTGATTTCGGCTACTGAAATGTGCCTGTCACCTTGACTGATCTCCCTCCTCCTGACGAGTCTTCCTCCTCTTCCTCTTCCTCCTCCTCCGTTTCCAGGTCTCTGTGCCTGTGTTTTTGATGAACGGCAGTGACGAGCTCTTGACAGAGGAGCAGTTATGGGTTTTTTAATTTAGCCTCCATGGCCCCCTCCTCTCTCTCCCGGCGCTGTGACAAAGATGCATGGCAGGGGGGGTGTGGGGGGTGGGGTGGGTGCTGAGTAGAATTGGTGCGGCTGAGCCGCAAATGCCCATTGCTTGTAAGCCCCCCCACCCCCACCACCCAAAATCTTCACCACAACCTCGCCACGCCTTCCACCACCTCCCCCAACTCCACGCTCCCCACAGGATGTGCGGGGGAATAGCGTTGCGTGTTTCCTGCGGCGTGTTGCGCGGCAGCTGGAGAGGTGCGGGGTGTTATTGAGAGCCGGTGCCGTTATCTCGTCCTGCGCCCTCCCTCTCTCCTCCCCCTGCTTTGATAAAGCTAACTACCACCGGCAGGCTCCTGGGCAGCCATCAGCCACGTCCTCTTGTGTGGGCCATAACTCATCTACAACACAACTCTTATCAGTCCGCGTTTGCTCATCCCCCCCCACCTACCGCCCCCACCCGCCCAATTCTCAGCTCGCAATCCCCCATCTCCGCCACTCATTTCTCTGTGCTCCTGTGGGTCTGAGGTAGACGCTCGCCATGAAGGGTGTGAATGAGTGAATCAGGCGTTGATATATGAACTACGCTATGAGTGTGTCTATGTGTGTGTGTGCACATTTCAGTCTGTGTGTGTTGGTGTGTGTGTGTGTGTGTGTGTGTGTATGACTGAGTCCATTTATATGTGCCTTCACGAGTGTGTGTGACTCTCGGTGCACTTGTATTTGTGACCGTGCCAGGTTGAATTAATGCGGTGTGCTGCGTTTGTCTGGGTGTTACTTTATCACGTGAAGGGCATCGTTACGGCTGCATCTCCGTCTCTTCCCATGCAACCACCTCCCCCCCCCAACACCACCCACCCAACACCCACTGCAACCACCACACAACCCCCCCCCACCAGCCCGGCAGCTTCTGTTCCCGTTTTCCTGTGCGCGCATACGGCTTCTTCCTCTGTCATCTCGGCCTATCAATCAAAAATGTATTAAGTCCAAAGTGGGGCCGATCAAAGGCAGAATTCCTCCGAGGAGAGGAGATAAGCCCTATCTCATTAATAAGTGCTTCACCATCAGAAGGGGCCAGCACTTCTCACCACACCCATGCTCCTCGCCTTTGATATCTAATTATCCATCCCTTTCACCGCGACACCCTCGGGATGAGAGCAAAGTGACGGCTCAACGCCCAGCGCCCCCATCACGTGTACACCGTGCATAAGCACACGTTGTATTAAAAAAAAAAATGGGAACGTGAAAAACATGCTAGAGTGCAGTAGCAGAATCATGTTTTAGTAGCAGAGTTCTCCTTTAGCACGGAGATACACTGTAGTGAGGGCCGATCCATGGTGGCAAAGGATTGCGTCAATGGCTTGCGTGTCTATGGCTATGGGAATGGCTTTCCACCTGAACGAGTCTGAATGACTGGCCTTTGTTGCTCAATGATGTTACCCAATGACTGCCGACATCCCTGGCGAGTGAGGGAAAGGGAAACGACATGCAACGAGATGACACTTGGGCTGGGGGCCAAAACGTCAGCAGGGCTCCTTCACCCCCAACCCGCCCCCATACCCCCCCACACCCCCCCCACGCTCTATTTACAACCCAAGTAATGGGAGGCCAAACGGAGGAGATACAGTACTTCTTGCATTATTTTAGCAAGCACAATGGAAACATCCACTACACTACAGTGGAAATGCAGGGACGACAATTGTTTCTCTCTCTTTTTTTCCTTTACAAAGATGGATCCATTTAGGGTGGTGAAAAGAGATGAGAGATACACAACCATAACACAGAGGGAAGCTGATTGTACGAGAAATACGACGGTGAGCTACAGTGATAGCAACAATGACAAAGTGGGGTGGGGGGGGTGGGGGGCAGGGGAGGACAGAGAGCCAGGGGGTGGAAGGATTGAGAGAAATGGACAAAAGAAAACAGGAGAAATGAAATGGGGTGAGACAGGGAGACAGAAGAAATCAGAGAAAGGTAAAATAGGGGAGGTAAAAAGAAAGAGCGAAAGAAAGCAAGAAAGAAAGAAAGAAAGAAAGAAAGAGTGAGGGCCGTTCTCCCTCCCACCCCACCCCGCCCCGCCTCCCAACCACCCCCACCTCCCTCCTCCTCTCGCTGGCTCTCCTTGGCTTTCTGTAAGAGTAGCTTGGAGAGATAAGGGCTAAAAGGGCCGTCAGTCTGTTTTTGAACAATCTGCTCAGTGTGCCTCTCTCTCTCTGTCTCATCCCCTTCACTCTGCTACTGTTACTCCCTGGCTAATGGCACCACTCAGATTTCCATTGATGCCTCGGCCGATACAGTCCATCTCATGCCTGTACAGTTTTACTGACAGGTCCCACGGCAGCGCTCGGTTTGAGGCCTGACGGCCCATCCGTCGCGGAAAACACAACACAACAACAAACACACACACAAACACGCACAACACACACAACACGACCCATCCGTTGCGAAGCGACACAGCACAACACACACAACAAACAGGAGACCCATTTGTCACGAAAAACACAACACAACAAACACACAACACTCAAACAGCACTGGGCCTTCGTGTGACTAATGCAAAGTGAACACAGTGTGAGACAATACATGGACGCCACACAGCTGTCACTATAATCCTTTACTTGTAGGTGAGTGAGTGGTTGGTAGGCCGAAACCCAGAACTATGCATTTAATCTGCTGGTGTGAAGGAGACGATGTCCCATCGGTCTGGAGCAAGGCTGCAGACTCACTCAAACACCACAGGCCTAGCCCCCATTTACCACACAGCCTCCTCCTGCATGGCACCCGGCAAAACGAAACAAATCAGAATAAGAGATGTCAAAACGTCTGAAATTCATCACTCTGAGTGTGTCGTGGTCGAGTATGTAAAGCTGCTGCTTGACCTGAAGTGTGAGGGCGGCTCGAGAGGCCACCGAGGCGCCTCTGTGTCACGTGTGGCACGGGTGCGGGGATCTGGCATCTGGGGTGGCTGGGTCGTCATGTCTGCATCGCTCGGTCATGGCTGTGTGCGTGTGGAATGCAGAACTCTCCTGGAGGGCACATAGCGGCATTTCACACGCCGTGACGACCCTGTGGCGCTGTGTGTGTGTGTGTGTGTGTGTGTGTGTGTGTGTGTGTGACAGGACTCACTAGCCAGGACTCACTAGCCAACGTGATAACGACATGGTACATGAGAAAACGACTGCAACCATATTTGTAACAATATGTAAAACACACGCACACATTAGAGAGGGTTTACATGTTGGCCATCATGCCAAACTATGTAAGCATTTAGCCTCAGGATCATTTTATGAAATTTAAATTTTAAATTAAAGGCATATAATTACATATGATCCTAGCACACACAAAACAAACAAAAAAAACATACATACATACATACATACATACATACTGGGATTTGTAATTCTGTATGTGTGTATGTGTGTGTGCGTGGGTGTAGGTACAAATATAAATTCACGGCGTGTTCTAAGACCCTACTCCCTAATCACTAAAGGCAGAGTGAAGACAAACACACGCTCAGGATTTAAAACAGAGAAAACACACACACACACACACACACACACACACACACACACACACACACACACACACACAAGAAAATAAAACCCCATGCGGTGAACAAAAATTCAAAGGCCCGCTTCAGAGACACGTGTGTCTCTTCATCTTTTTCCATTCTGCCTCTGAACACAGTTCTTTTAAACAGCAGAGTGTATGTGTGTGTGTGTGTGTGTGTGTGTGTGTGTGTGTGGAACACACGCACAGGTCACAATGTTTACAAAAAAGGGAGAAATTTTAATCCAATCACAGAGTTTTTTTTTACTTCTAACTTCTCTTTCATTTCAGCTTAGGATTGAAATAAATAATAATGAAACTAATTAAATTACAGAAAATATCATCTTAATGTTTGCCTTTTTTAAAGAACAGAGAGGCATACAAGTAAAAGACAAATCCTTTTTGAAAAGCGCTGTGAGAATTAGTTTCTGTGGTTTTAAACATTTCATTAAATTAGACTGTTTTCAATGCATAGCATACTTCTTTGACCATAACATAACAAAATATTTGAAACAAATGTCATGAAAAACCTTTTATGAATTACTGAGCAAAGTGTTTTGTGCAGTGTTGTTTCAAAGTTTCACTTGTTTGCTTGATCGCTCGGTGTGTGTGTGTGTGTGTGTGGCAGTCATATGAATAACTGAACGGAACAGAGTGCAGTGCGGTAACATTTAAGCATGAAGAACGCTCTTTTTAAACTACTCCTCCCCTCCTTCGCCATCCCCCCATCCTCATCCCCCCTCTGACCTGCAGTTGTTCTGATGCCCGGGGGCTTGAATAACTGTCTGGTGCCAGCCTGCTGGGCCCAGGGGCTTCTGGGAGATGAGGCAAAGGGTCGAAAAGAGGACTGCAAGTAGAGAGAGGGAGGGTCGGAGCGAGGGAGGGAGGGAGGGAGGGAAGGATAGAGGGACGGATAGAAATAAAGAGAGGGGGAAAGAGGGGCGTGTCAGCAGGAAAAGTAGCTGATAGAAAGATGGAGAAAGAGGTTACAGATAGTGGCGCTGGGACACTTCACTCTCAGCTCCTCTTAAGACGTTCTCATGTGCATTCACACCTGACCTCAAACAAAAGGGGTTTTGTGTGTGTGTGTGTGTGTGTGTGTCTGTAAGTGTGTGTGCGTGTGTGTACACGTGTGGTGTGCATGTGTGTGTGTGGGTGTGTGTGAGTGAGTGGAAGGGAATAAACAATGTCTTCAGCCTGAATGCAATGACAGAACACTGCAGTGGTGAAAAGGACTGCAGGGCAGGTTCGTTTGCGCACACAAAGTTCTCCGGCTGTGGCATCGTTCCGAACCCTAAACCGCACTCCCTTTACACAGGGACGAGCACCAAGATCAACACTTGAGCCAGACTGAACACAGACTTGGGGATCATGTTAAAAATAAAGTGTTGCCGGCCATGGCACCCGCTGTGAAAGTGACTACCCTCTTAGACAGACACACAAGACCAGAAGAGGCATCCCCCTCAGGGCAGGTTGCTAAGGTCCGACTCTGGGCATATGGGAAGGGGGCTGTTGGCGGGGTGAGTGGGGGTGGGGGGTGGGGGTGTGAGGCAGAGTGAGAGACTCCCTGGGTGGTTTGGCCCCGGATGACGGCAAGCCCTGCCTCGCGAACGGTCTGGTTGTGATTTTGGGTCAGACTCCAAGCTGTTGCTGTCTGATTGTTTTCCCCAGGATTCCTGGGTGAGAGAGGGGTCAGGGGTGGGGGCGGTGGAGGGTGTGGGGGTGGCTCAGTCACTTGTGTTCTGGGGAGTGAAGGTGGTGATGGGGGGGTTTAAGTGGGGGGAAGAGGAGGGGGGGGGTACTTCAGAGAAAGACACTCTGGGCCCCCTCTAGTCCTTTCCAAAAACAAACAAACAGTGTTGTCCTCTGGTCTGACTGGCCCATGCTGAAGGTGCCTCTGGCCAAAATGAAAAGAGGCACGCCAAAAAACATTCAAAAGCTTTCATGACACCAGGGATGCCCTCGGGACATGCTTTGAGGAGAGGACTGTGATATGAGGCGAGGACGCATAGTTTACTAAACAAGAAATACCCCAAACGCTCCCTCCTTGCACCTCTGATCACCAGCACAATTTGTAAAGTTCACTCATATGACCTGAGGCACAAGAGATCACACTAACAGAAGGAAACAAAACACAAAACAAGAAATCTCGCGAAAAAGTAACCCTTGAGAAATTCCTCTCCAAGATCCTTGTTCTCTACACAAAGTTCTACCATCCTTATTAAACATAAACACATTTACGCTTTTTTTCTTCATTTCTTCTCTCCTGGTTGCAGACTGTAGTCACTTGGGTGAGTGGCTACACTAAGGAGAGGCAGAATATGATTAGGTCTTTGTGGGGGTCATTGGGAGGTCAACATAACGCCAGGAAAAAATGGAAGCAGATGGTGGTGGCTGAACGCCTCCGAATCAACGCTTCACATCTTCAGGGCCGCATACTTTAGCCGGTTGAGATGAGGGCTTATGTTGGTTTAGGGGCTGGAGGTAACTCACATGTTTTCCTCCAAGACTAGACAGTCTGCCTGTGCGACAGGGCTCAACGTGATGAGGAGCAGTCAGTCAGGAGGTTTTTTCTTCTTTTTGGTTGTTGTTTTTTTTTTTTTTTGTTAGCGCCAACAGTCCGCTCCTGAACTCCTCTACGCTACACTACACACACACAACTTTCTGGAACACAAGTCATCACGCAGATAAACAAACATTTAAGAAATGGCAAATCTTCACTTTCGAGTGAAGCGTAACGAGCCACGGTAGTCACACACCCCCACACACACAAACATATGCGCACACACACACACTCTTGCTCATGTACGGCAGTCCTGTCGTCCGCCTGTCTGCCTTCTCTTTTACTTTCATACTTTCTATTTTTGAGTTTTTGTTTGCTTGTTTTTTTCTTATCCCGCCATCTGGAATTCAGCTCCATGGTTCTGATAAACATGGGGCACCATTCCGTCTCTCTCTCTTTTTTCTCTCTCTCTCTCACTCTCCTTCTACTGTGCCCAGATGTGATTGTGATTTAACAGAAGCATGACGGTGAGGGCACAAGACATTCAGCATGCAAAAACAAACAAACACGACACCAACATAAATACGTTTGAAATATGTACAGCATCTTATCATCAGAATACAACACACACACACGCAAAACATCCTAAATGATAAGTGTTTCTGTCAGTGTGTGTGCGTTTATGTGTGCGTGCATTGCATGTGTGTGTGTGTGTGTGTGTGTGTGCAGTGGGACCCTAAGAAACAACTTCCTTGTCCTCCTTGATTAGCAGTTAAGAGGGTGACCTTTTCTCACAGGGGTCAATACCGAGGCGCTTTGTGAAGCAGACTGACCCCCCCGGGGGTGGGTTTGTGCTCTGCGCCGGGTCCAGCAGACTACTGTATGCTGTGCCAGCGCGGAGGAGGGCCTCTGTCGAAGGCACGTCTCACTTGGCGCAATCAACCCCACATTAATTCTCACGGACCAACGAAAAGGCACTGTGTGGCAAAAAAAGAGGGGATAGGATAGAGAGAGAAAGGAAAAGCTGGTGAGGGAAGGAAAAAGTAGTGTTAAAAGGATGGGGAAGAAAAGAATGAGAAATGTTTGAAGTGTATATACGTACTACATACATACACAAATGTGAAAATCATTTAACTTTTTTTTTAACATCAACTTTTTTTCAAAAAAAAGAGAAGGAATAAAATGAGGCAGTTACCTAAGGAAAAAAAGAGAGTATAGTACAGAAACCGTGATATCAGGAGCAAAAATGTAAAAGATGTAAAAGGAAAAAGTTGAAACAGAGAGGAAGAAAGCAACCAGTAAAGAGAAAAGAGCTAGAGAGAGAGCAAGAACACAACAAGAGAGAGACAGGCAGAGAGAGAGCAGAAGAAGAGAGAGAGAACACTAGAAGAGAGAGCAGAGGAGAGAAAGAGGGAGAGAGAGGGGGGAGTAGAGGGGGGGGGCAGAGAGAGAGCGGGGGGAAGAAAGAGGGATAGCGAGGGATAGAGAGAGGGGGGAGAGAAAGAGGGGTAGAGAGGGGAGAGAGGGAAGAAGGGTTGGGGGAGGGGGAGAGAGAGGAGGGGGGGTAGAGAAAGAGGGATAGAGGGGGGGGAGAGAGAGAGAGAGAGCCTGAGATGAAGAGTGAGTAAGGGTGTGGGCCGCATGGCTGCGTGGCGACTAAACTGGGTCAGATAAAGAGTGTGTGGCGGCGGCGGTGGCGGCGGCAGGAGCCATGTGGGCGCTCGCGGCAGCGGCGGTCAGGTGTGTCCAAACAGCGGCGGGCGTGAGACAGACAGGCGGGCCGGCTGGCGTCAGCGGCCACACGCGTGTCCCCCGCCGCGCCGGGTTACCGCCGCACGCCTGTGAGGCTGCCCGCATACCGCCGCTCCCACATGACATGCGTGCGCACAAAGGCTGCTCAGTCTCCCACATCACGCACCAGCGGCGCCAGCAATGCCAAAAATTCAAAGAGGGACAAAAGGTAAACCACGGAGAAGGAGTGCGGAGAGCAGGAGAGAGGTGGGGTTGGGGGGTGGTTGGGAGAGAGAGAGAGAGAAAGGTGGGGTGAGGGGAGAGAGAGGCTGAGAGAGAGAGAGAGAGAGAGAGAGAGAGAATGGTGGGATGAGGGGAAAGAGACAGAAACAGAGAGAGAGAAAGGCGGGGTGAGAATGGGAGAGTGAGAAAAAGAGCGAAGAGAGAGAGAGAGAGAGAGGGAGAAAGAGAGAAAGGTGGGGTGAGGGAGGCTGGGGATAAAAAAGGGTTGTGGGCCCTAATCCTTGTGGCCCTAAAATGACACCTGCCATCTCCACTTATAAAATTGTGTGCATGCTCACACATGATACACATACATGTTCTCTTTCTCTCTTCTCTCTCTCACCCACACACACACACGCATAGCAGAGTGATCAAAGCATACTGATCAGCAGCCATACTAATGCACACGGACCTCTGTAAATGCTCGTCTTCAGTCCTGTTTGTCTGTCTCCTGCACTCCTTCCCAACGGATTAAATTTCAAACAGGCTCGTCGTGATGTGCTCCGTCAATGGCTTCTGGCTTTAAATAAAGCCCGGGTTTGTTTCCACCTTCCACCCCGAGCAGTCACTCTGACCTGTGTGTTCAGAGTCAGTGAAATTTGTAAAGGGGCATTGACCATAATTGATACATTTAGTGATAGAAACAGAAAATTGGGCAAATTAAATAGAAAACATGTTATAGGCCTTGCACAAAATGACAAAATAAACTTTGTTAAAAACAAGTATTTGAAGCATCTCAACTAAAGAAAAAGATATAAAAACATATGGCCTGATTTTTTGCTTTGGCAATAGTATAATAATAAATATTATAATGTCTAACAGATGAGAATAGTATAGGTCAACAAGCATTTTATTTTAAAATATATAGCTTTACAAGCTGGAAGGTCTTTTATGAAATATACACACACACACACACACACAGACGGTATTGTTTATTTGCAGCTTTCTATGCATTGTGAGGGCGTGCAAGAGCAGACAAAAATAATACTTTTACCTACTCCAACAGGATGCTCTATCTTGACGCGCAGAATGTGGTATTAGGTCAACTCTGTAATCAGAATATTTCTTCGACTAAAAAGAGCAAACTTTTTTCTTTCATCAGCCATAAAATTGCCTTTATTGTCAGCGGACATCAGACTGCCTTGCTAAATAACTAGCCTACGTTGCTATGGTTCTCCTTTCATTGATTTCAATTATTAGGCCTTATGTGTTTGATAGACTACTTGGTGACACGAGTCGTGTGTACGCTACTATCACAAAATGGAAGGCAATGGCCCGAAAGTCCTACTGTGAAACGGATTCCATTTGATGGAACAAATTGCATTTGATTTGATTTGTGCAAACAAAGTGTTTAATTATTAATAGCCCCCCCGACAGAGGGCGACTAGACACAAAGGATTGATTTTTTTCGTACTTACACTAGCCCATCACCTTCCCATAACCTGTGTAAGCTGCATTAAACTATTAGAGCCCCCTCTATTTTGGTATTTGGTATAATCTATTAGCTTAAGCTTTCCTGCATCTCCATTATACAATTAAGATGGTAGTAGTTTGTATTTAATAAAACTCATGGACATTGCATTATGCAATACTAACAAAGCACACAACTCATTATACATTACACTGCTGCCGGGGAACGCATAGGTTTTAAAATTACCTTCCCGCCAAGGTAGCTAACTGAAGGTCTTACTTACGTCCACAATAATATCTGTCATTTCGGAAATCTCTCATAAAGACATTAAACTGGTTATGTTTTAATTCTATGTTATTGGAACAGGGAGAAACATTGACACGTTTAAGAATTGCCGCCCTCCTCAACGTGGTAATTTTAAAATTATGAACATGGTATTTTACTTTACCACCAGAAAGCCTAAGGGACAGAGCGCTCAAAGAACATGCCAAAATAAACTACAAAATACACTCTTAAAATTGTACCTTGTACTTAGCTGTCATTGCTGGGAAACACGCCATACTTTTGTAGCGGTCTGGAAGCTGAAGCTGGTTAAAATCTGGGCCTCCTCAGCACGCTCACAGTCTTCGCGTGCGCATTCCTTTATTATCATCTAGCTTCTGCTGCCATCTCGTGGTTCACAAACATACTCACACAAGGCTTAACTTTATTCTGCCTTAGTGGTGTAAAAATACGGCAATTTATTAACTGGAGAAATTGTCTCAACTGTGGAGAAAATGTCAACAGTAACAAACACATCGCCAGGTTCCCCTAATTACTTTTGTTTATGTTTCTACAATTTAACAGCCATTTTATCCTAAGGCACATCACATTCTCTACAAAAATAGTAGGCTAACAGATTACACACAAAAATGTGAATGATCGTAAAAACACTACCAATTTAGATATACAGGTTAGTTCATTACTTATGGTCTTTGAAACATACTGCACAATAAATTAAATAAAAAATGCTGCACAGTAAATTAAGACAACATTGGGCCTATACAATTCTTCATAGAATTTTAATTTAATCTCAATTTAATCACCATTTTTTTTTTTTAATTTCCACATATGTAGGTGATATATAGTTACGCTTTAAGAAAATTAAATAAGTGAAATGTAAAAAGATGCACCTTTAAATCTCCAAGCTGTCAAAATATTTCAGACAGTTCAGTTAGTCCACCATGGAGGCACCACAAGAGGACTGTCTAATATCTGCAATATCTATATTACTCAGCAGCAATAGTCATGCAACAATAACCAAGACAGCTGAAAAGACAAGGAGTACATGTTACACCTGACAGTTTTTACTCATTAATAAAATTATTACCATTCAATAGCTATAGGTCACCATCCACATGATACTTGTCTAATACAAGTACAAGTAATACTAGAATGTATAACTTCAACACTGAAATGTGTTTAATAGGCATGCACGGATCACAGAAAAACTCTAGGTTCTGCAGAGTTCTGCAATATATACGTGATTAATGCTTGTTGACATTACTTGACATACACTTCACAACATGTAGTTTAGGCTTATCTATTCTAATATGGGTTTGATACAGGGTCTAGGTTTGTTCTCCACACACCTTCAGTCAGCCAGAAGCACATCTGGTGTGAATTAACACAGCTTAGAACCTCTCCAGCCCCTAGATCTCCCAGCTCCGTCTAAGAAAATCCTGCTCAACTCCTGAACTTCCGACATGACTTGGGTCAGTGCTCGTGCCCTCAACCCACAAGGAAACACATTACAGGCATCTGATTAGGGCCGGAGAGACGAAACACTCTGTAATAATCATACGCACACATGTACACACACACACACACACACACACACACACAGGCACACAAATGGGCAAAGACTCACATGAACTGTGGATCTATTCAAAGGCATACCTGTAAAATCAATGTGATGCCTTGCAACATGACTTGTAAGTAGGCCAACAAAGATAGAGAGAGAGAGAGACAGAAAGAGAGAAGGAGAGAGAGAGAGAACTATGTGTGTATGAGTGTGTGTTATTGTATATCAAATTGATTTAAATGGTATGATTAAATAGCATTGAATAGCATAACTATAAGCAAAGTCGTCCTGATAGAAATTTGCCCATACACTGAAACATAATAACAATATAATGTAAACCAGATAATATTATTACATATTATATGTGACATTCCAAAGTATGAGAGACGGGGGTAGCAGAATCTAAACTTTGGCAAAGAGAGCAGGTTTCTGATTTATAGAGAATATATCCCCTGAGACAGGAAATATCTCCTGATCATTCCAAGCATATATCCTCACCTCACCTGTGCTTCTCTGTGACCTGCTGTTATGACTCCACACAGTGATTACAGTGCTATCTGCCATATCTCATCTGAACAACATTTCACACTTAGTGCTTGAACTGCAGCTGCAGGGCCTACTTTACATGGGTGTGTGTTTGCAGGAGAGTGGGTCTGCACGTGTGTGTATGTGTGTGATGTATATGATAGTAAGGCGTACGGAGGAAAGGAAGGAGGAAACTGACCTCACTGCATCCAACATGCTCTCTGATGACCCTCGGCCCTAATATTTATATATATTTATGATTCATTTCAAAGTGGGGTCAGACGTTTGAGAAACATATGCCATACGAGTTCCTCTTTCCCACACACACACACACACACACACACACACACACACACAGTCGTGTCCCAGTGGGGGTGCTGACACAGAGGGAGGCTACACCCATGGGCTGGCCGGAGATGCTGCCGAAAGCACTTAGAGGATGGGAGTGTTGTTAAGACACAGATGGAGAGCAGGCCTGTGCTGTGTTACACTCAAATGAATGGGTGTGGTGACATTAAGCCTGTTTGAAAACAAACAAAAAAATATATGTATTTATATACAAGGTGTACCGAAAAACAACACAACTGGGATAGTTTTTAAATGATTATATCTCATTAATCACTGAGGCTACCTCAATTAAAACCCTGGGAATTAAAGCTTATCCATTTCTCTTTCCAGTGGTGTCATAGTTTAAGCATACTTTAATGCAAACAATAGTATGACCACTGATAGTAACTCTTCATGGTGAAATTTGCCAAATGCTTCCTCACAGTTGCATTTTAATTCTGCCAATTTTCTGAAACTAAACTAATTTGTGATGGTGTCCTCCATACCTTTCAACAGCCTTAATGATTAATGAGATATAATCATTTAAAAAGTGACCCAGTTTCTTTGGGCCACCTTGTATATGTCAAAACTCTGATGGCATATATATGTGACATTTTTTGTCATATTTTTTAATAATTATTTTGCTGTCACACAAACACTCTGTTTAAAACACAAGCTTTACTTGCAAAGTTTGTGGATTTTAAAGGCCGTTACAACATTCGTATGTTTGGCCACATGCTAGGTGTGCCTCTTAAAGGCAAACACAGTGGTAGGTTAGAAATGCTAACCAGTGCTAAAATACAAATAGTGTCAGATTCATACAAGTTATCCACAAAGCAAGTCTATTTTGCTGTTACTGCCTCCACCAAGGAGGTTATGTTTCTTCCTGTATTTGTAATGAATGACATTTATATCCATTAGCTATGCTACTCTTGGCTTACTATAGTGTACGGCATGTCATCTCTACCTGTCTATATGTATCAGCAGTTCTGTTATTT
This sequence comes from Setipinna tenuifilis, assembly GCA_030347295.1. Taxonomy (NCBI): domain Eukaryota; kingdom Metazoa; phylum Chordata; class Actinopteri; order Clupeiformes; family Engraulidae; genus Setipinna; species Setipinna tenuifilis. Next base: position 15,847,625 of record CM059267.1, on the reverse strand, counting down.
CTATAAAGTTGGCTTTTGCAGGCATTGGTAAATGCGTTTTTTATGTGCTTGTTCAGTGATTAAAAATTAAAGTGTGGCCATAAAACTAGTGATTCAGTCTGGATAAAAGTGAGCTATTGCTTTTACTGGTATAAGGTGCCCTCCCTGCCAGTGACATCATATCTAAGGGAGTTGACTTCAGTCTTGTTAAAGTGGGAGGGATGAACAAATACAAGCTGGCAAACAAAAACACCCACTCTCATATTCTCTCTTTTACGCACACAGACTGACACACAGACTGACACACACACACACACTTGCATAAACACACAAACACAAACACAGTTACCCACATGCACACATACACAAAAACACACAAAAACACACAAAAGCACACAAGTGCACGCACACACACACACACACACACACACACACACACTTATGCCCTGAGGCAGCCAGGCGGTTAGATCAGGTCTGCTGGACGTGGTCCTCTGCTCCAGCACACAGACTCATTGATGTCCTCCCTCTTTCTATGACTATGTGTCTCTTTTTTTCTCTCTGCCTCTTTTTTTCTACTTCCTGTTTTTCTCTTCCCTTTTCTTTTTCTCTCTCCCTTTCTTTTTCTCTCACTCTATCACCCCCCCCCCCCCCCCCCCCGCCCTCCCTCAAGCCCAAAGTCCCCCAGCTTCGCTCTGACTGTACTAGTATCTCACCAACTTCATTTTTGCCTGCAGGCGAATGAATGGAAATAATTGAGATAAATGAGTCATTTGGATGCAAGTTACATAAGCACAGGCCACAGCACAGATTAGCAAACGAAGGCAGAAAAGGCCGTGTGTTCTGACGTGGGGGGCAAGGTGTAGTATCGGTGCGTTAAACTCAACAAGACGGCTTCTGTGAGCTGGGAGGAAGTGACGGGCCAGGGCAGCGGGACCATGGGGTGGGGGTCTGCGCTGTACTGAGCTCTTTTCAGCCATGCCGAACACGTTATGGGAATTGGGCGAGAGAGGTGGGTGGCGCGACAAAGCTACCGCTGTTCCCACCTCATGATGGGGTATGGCTGAGTCACGGGCCTTATTCGGAATATGAGTCGCTATTTACATTACTGTATGCTATGCTGAGCAAATAACATGATGTGGGTTGGTTCTTAGGATGTGAGAAAAATGAAAGTGATCATAGCCCTATGTCTCTGGTGGTATTTTATTCATGATCAAATCGAATGCATGCATTTGCTGTATATTTGCATAGTTGCAGTCCTTCCATAGCATTACATACTGTACGCTGTGGGTGATCTCCGCCCACCTGACTTCTCAGCACCTCTAAAGGAAGTTTTAAAATAAGACAACTTATCCTCATGTTGCTTCTGTTGTCAGAACCAATTCTGTCAGACATGGCATTTATTATGCAGTTATTAGTAACCTATTTTCAAGATTACAGTAATTCAAAGCAGTTTGGTAACAGTTTACAAACTAAAATGAGCCTTAAAAACTAAATTCCATAATTTAAAGAGATTTAACTAGATACAAAGACATTAGAGACGTTCTGCTTATGTCATAGGGTTGCTTCAAAAATACTGAGAACCCTGTAGAAAATCACTGAAAATAATGTGATTTTTATGGCCAGTTCAAATACACATGTGAGCACAAACAGACACATACCTAAGTGTAGGTTAGATTTTCTGGTCGGTGTACAAAGAACCTAGTGTTGGTGATCTCTGACTCTCTCTCTCTCTCTCTCTCTCTGTGAAGGGGGCACAGACCCGCCCTGACAGGCTGCAGTGAAGTAGTGCTGGCAGTGAGGGTTGAGATCAGCCTGAATCATGTCTGTAGTCAGGACTGCACTGCTGCTGTGGGTCTGTGTTGGTGGGTTTGTCAGTACCTATGGCGCTCTGGTTATATCTAGGGACACTGACACGCAGGTAAGTTGCTACCTTTATGCTACATTATGACTTTCTCTCCCATGGTGCCTGGTAATTGGCCTGTATTTGGAACTGAGATGTTGAGAGTTTGTTCTCTTTTAGGACAATCCTGACAGGACCAGACATCTTAAGGTATGATGGTTCACTTTACTTTAAGTTGATTTACCTGCCGAATGTCTGAGATTCCTTTGCGACATTTGTGGAGAACCTGTTGCCATCTCTGCTTCTGAACATCTCCAATGTAGTCTTCAAAATCATGTGTAATCACTTTTTCAATTTCTCTTGCTAGAAACGGAGCGTCAGTGATGTAGAGGTGAGAGATTTGCCCTCCATCCACTTTTTTCTAAGGAACACAATCATGTCTTACATTAAATATTAAGTGCTCCTGTCTAGGGATCAGTGCAGTTTCTGGTGGCATTTTATATTATATTGTATGTTCTTAAATTGTTTTCAGTTTAGCCCAACTTTCTATGTGACCTTCACATTAAAGCTCAATTGTTATTTCAGCACATTGCATGTTCTCAATGCTGTCCACACACCCAGATTTTGGTGAGGTTTGAGTGACTCATGGGATGTCTAGTCTGGAACAGTTTAGGTCATTTTAGCTGTCTTCTGTCTAATGATGTCGCTATGGTAATTGCATGATCTCCACAGGATTTGTAACCTCACACACTCGCATACACACACCCCGATTTATTTTTGGTAACAGATTGAAGTGCACAGTGTGAGGGTCGACTGCAAGGTGGCGTCCCGATTTGCACACACGGTCATGACTACAGTGGCTCACAACAACGGCAACTCGTCAAAGGAAATATTCTTTGAGGTGGAGCTGCCAAAGACTGCTTTCATCACCAACTTCAGCATGTTAGTCATCCCTTCATGGTCCATTTCAGAATGTAGACAGTATATTCTACAACAGGATGCAGCATTAATATCTATAAAAAAGACCACAATCCTCTCATTTGTTGATGTGAAAAGATTAATTTCAGTTATATGTGTGATGTCACATCAACATCTGTGTATTAAAGGCTGTTGCTTCTGAATTGCAGGGAGATAGAAGGAGACATCTACGTGGGCGAAGTGAAGGAGAAGGAGAAGGCCAAGAAGCAGTATGAGAAGGCTGTGTCATCAGGACAGACTGCTGGGCTCGTCAAGTCAGTTGGTTTTAAATGTATGGTAGTCCTGGAATACTAAATATATCCTTGAGTTCTCGTATGATATATATTTATATGTTTATGTGCTTTTTTTGTAACATACCAGAGCATCAGGCAGAAAGATGGAGAAATTTGCAGTTTCAGTGAACATTGCGGCACAAAGTAACGTCACATTCACACTGACATACGAAGAGCTCCTGAAACGTCGGTTGGGCAACTATGAAATCATGACCCGGGTCAAACCTAAACAGTTGGTTCAGAATTTTGAGGTAAGTTACAAATGTTCAGAAATGGCCATGAATATCCTTTTAAAAGTATTATTTGACATGTCATGAGTTAAATAAAAAAAATATTAAAACAACATACAGATTGTAGCAGACATCTATGAGCCTCAAGGAATTGCCTTCCTGGATGCCTATGGGACATTTATCACCAACGACCTGCTGCCTCTAGTGGACAAAACTGTCAGTGACAAAAAGGTGGGCCACATCAGAAGGAGTCCTCATGCCAGCCTTTTTTATACACTTCAAAACAACTATAAATAAATTACTGATATCTGAGTGTGCCTTATAGTATTTTGGTCTTAGAGAAATAGAACAACAGCAAATATTGTTTACCTGCATCACATATTGCCTGCATATTGCCATGCAAAAATGAGCTGATAAGACTTATATGATGAGGTATGTAGATGAATGTTTTGGTCTAATGCATTTAGCACAGAAAATGCTAAACTCATGAGAATTACATTCCAATGCTATTTCATGCTCTCAGGCTCATGTGTCCTTCAGTCCGACACTGGACCAGCAGAGGAAATGCCCAGACTGTGATGGTACGCTGATCGATGGAGACTTCATCATTAAATATGATGTGAACCGTGATGACAGCATTGGGGACATTCAGGTAAGACAAATGTTGAAAGCCTTCATTCGATCTCAGCAGAATATAAGTTTTTGAATTCACAGAACAAGGATAGCAAGCAAAAAAATATTGATATCTTTTTTTTTCCAAAGGGGGCAATTTGACAAGTTTAGCTCAATATAAGTCCAATTTTAGTTCAGCTTAAGACATTAAAACAATGTAATACTGTTCTTTTTCTTATAAGGGGGTTTAGGAGAAACAGATCAGAAGTCAATAACATATTACTAACATAAGATTTTTACAAGAAGTAAAATTTCCTCCTGGGTACCCATGTGAGAAGTGACTGTTTAGATAAAAGTTGTCTTAATCACATGGATAATTTTCCATTCCAGATTGTTAACGGCTACTTTGTGCATTACTTTGCACCCACGGAACTGCCCCGGGTTCCCAAAAATGTCGTATTTGTGATAGATATCAGCGGCTCCATGAGTGGACGGAAAATGGAACAGGTAACAAATGATGAAACCATGACGAAATGTTCTCAATGTTTATGTTTCAAAAGCTTCAGCTCTTATTGTGAATGGATGTATCCTATCATTTGCCTTTCCTCAGACACGAAAGGCTTTGTTGACTATACTGAGTGACCTGCATGAGGAGGACTACTTTGGACTGGTTCTGTTTGATGACGAAATCGAACCATGGAGGCCATCTCTGACCAAGGCTACAGAGGGCAACGTGACTGCAGCAAAAGAATTTGTCAAAACTATTGAGGACAGGGGAAGTGAGTCCATCCTATCTATTCTATGAACTAAGCACAACAAGAGCAACGAAAAATAACAACCATAAGACCAAGACTACTACTACTACTAGAACTAATAGTAATAGTATTACTGCTACTACCGCTACTAAAATAATAATAATAATAATAATAATAATAATAATAATAATAATAGCAGAGGAATTCTAGCAAATAAAATTCCATCAACCAAATTACTATACTAATAGTGTACACAGATAATTATCCAGAATACCTTCAAACTACTCTCCCTTCTCCAACAGCCACAAACATCAATGATGCAGTTCTCAAAGCAGTGGAGATGCTGATGACAGACACACAACAGCACTTGCTCCCAGAAAATGGTGTATCTATGGTCATTCTACTTACAGATGGGCAACCCACGGCAGGTGTGTATGAACACACACATGACAGAAATGAAACAAATTAAGAAATTCATATTCTAAAATACAGTTAGTGCTATGGACACCAAAACCCATAGATTACTGCACTTTGTCATACTGGTATCTTAACTGCAAGCTCAATAAAATAAAACATAACCTAATCAAAGATGCTGTAAGCAAAATCAAGTAAAACATTTACCTTGCAGGTAGAAACCTCTGCATGATGAGAGGTGCAGTATTTTGTGTTGTCAGACACATACATAGATTTCTTCCCATGAATAGGAGAGACAGACACTGTGGTAATCCAAGAGAACGTCCTAGCTGCTATCGACAGCAACGTGAGCCTCTTCTGCCTCGGCTTCGGCTATGACCTGGACTATGGCTTTCTGGACTCCATGGCTAAGCAGAATGACGGGCTGGCCCGCAGAATCTATGAGGCATCAGATGCTGCTGTGCAGCTGCAGGTGAACTTCATCACTCAAATTCTTAAAGATCTCTTTTTAAGTCAAGTCTAATGAAATGCAGTTATTACAAGTAAACAGACTACTTGTGGAGTGACATGAAAGAAGCACAAAACCTGCTTCCACTGACAGCAGTTATTATTTTTGTGCAATCGTCACTCTGAACGGGGCCTCTGAATGTTGGGGTGATCCATTCAATTCCATATCAATGGGACATGTCAATTCCTCAGCATTCTAAAACCTCCTGTATAATAAGCATATTCAAATTATTATTTTAATTGAAATATGCGCTTATCTCATTCCATTAAATATAGAACAAGTTACATGTTTTGTAATCTTTACTGTATGCCACCTGTTCATCTAAAACTAAACCAATGCTTTTCCCGTAGGGCTTTTATGAGGAGGTGGCCAGTCCCCTTCTCTCTGATGTGCGCTTCAGATACCCTGAAGATGCAGTAAACTCTCTGACCAACAGCCACTTTAAGCAGCTATTTAACGGCTCTGAGATTGTGGTGGCGGGACAGCTGATGGAGAGTGACGTAGACAATTTCCTCATCGAAGTGTCAGCACATGGGGTGAGAATCCTTAAGGCCTAGTGTGAATACCACTATGAGGTAATGTTTGGTGCACAGCCAGTATGATGGTAGTAAAGGATCATTTTGCAAAGCGGTGTGTGTCGTATATACAAAGTTAGGTGAAAATTCTGAGAAGGTTAAAGGTTTTGTATGCAAGGCATTTATGCAAGTAATCAGTAAATGGACCCTTTATGTCACAGGTGATTAAGGTAATACATTATATTGAAATACTTACTTCACTGTTAATAAAAATACAACCAGAAATTGTTATGTTTGAAAACTAAATTTACAGCATGAAAATTCTCAGTATGTTTCAGTTGACTGTTATGTTTAGACACCCCTCACTTTGAGTTAACCAATCCAGGTTAATAAAAGTCCACAGGGTTCCACACACATCCAAAATCTATTTATCAGCGTCAGGCAAACATACAAAACAAACCAAAAGACTGTAAACTGATTGAGATGTAACAAATACAATACAGTGTTTTTATCATTCATCAAATCACTCTGAAAGTAATCCCAGAGATATCATTCAGTACTGTAATTCTCATTACAGTTGAGGTGTGGACTCCACAATTTTTTTTAAAGATTTACAAAAATACATTGTTATACTTATTATTGTCATTATACCTCTTTGCGTAAATGGCCTTTGAGTCCCAAGGCTTTGTCTTTGTCTAGGTGGACGAGTATGTGATCCACGGCCAGGCCTCTGCTACAGAGTGGGACGTCATGTTCCCAGAACAGCAGTACATCTTTGGGGAGTTCACTGAGCGCCTCTGGGCCTACCTAACTATTGAACAGCTCCTGGATAAGAAGTCAGTATTGTTCCTGCCCTCTGTTAAAATTATTTTTATAACAGCCTCAGGCAGGTCAATCATGGTTTCTGCAGTAGGCTCGTAGCTCGCAGGTGTAAGATCCCCCCCCATAATCATTATTGTTGTACTTTCAGAGAGAAAGGCTCACCTGAAGAAAGGGCAAACGCTACTGCAGAGGCTCTGGATCTTTCCCTTAAGTACAGCTTTGTCACCCCCCTCACATCCATGGTGGTCACCAAACCAGAGAATGAGGAGAATCCGGATGACGTGCTTATAGCAGACAAACTCACTGAGGGTATGACTTTCGCTGTGCTGAAGGGAGAATGTGTCAAAAGAGACAAATGCAGGTTGAATTCTTGTTTTGTGTTTCGTTATGAGCTCATCTGTTAGCAAGAGATCATAACTGTTTGACCTTAAGGTCTAAGATAACTTATGGCACTATAAAAAACAAGCTAAACTTTAACAACAGAAGTTATCGGTTGATGATTGTACCGATTCATTTTGCCTGTAATCACCCAATTTAAGCTTTTTATGTACAGGCACATCCTATTGAATTAGAATATTGCTGAATGTAATTAATTCAATTCAAAAGGTGAAACTTGCATATTATATTGATTCTTTACACACTAAGTGAACCATTTCAAGGCTTTGTTTTCTATGATTTTGATTATTACAACTTACAGCCCCAATATTTAAAAATTAATATTACATCAGACCAATAAATAAGTATCTTTATTACTGAAATGCCAGTCCTCTGAAAAGTATTTTCATGTTTATCCCCCTTTGTGCTTGGTTGGGCATGTTTTTGCATTTCATATTGCATTAAAATAAATGAGCTTTTCCACAATATTCTAATTTATTTATGTGCCTGTAGCAACATATTATATACAATAAAACATGTACTGTAGATAACAAAGGACCAAAAATACTTAATTTACCTTTTACCATTTGTGTCACCTTACAGAAGAAAGAGCTGGTCCTCAGTCTCAAGGTAAGAACTGCCAACATGGATGACTGTAAAAGACAGAACATGATCTAAAATGACTACTTCGATCAATGCAGTGGGTCTGACTAACACACCCATCATGTTGTAGCAGGACTCCATCATCCTCCAGCTCAGTACGCCACCTACAAAAGGGTAGCCGCAGCTCCCCAAGCTTCCTTTCCTGACTATTTCGGTAAAGGCATTTTTACAACAACCACTTTCACCCCTTTGCTATGAAAGACTTCAACCCATGGTGGGTTGACTAAACAGGTGTATCACATTAAAGCGAAAACATGAAAATACTAATTCTTAGAGATCAATTACTGTAAAATGGCTGTTCTATGAGGAGAAATGTTGCTCTGTAATATGTGTGTTGAATTTGTGTTTATGTTCCATTACTTTTTGAACACATTTTGACATAGCCTATTTGTAAAATAACTTACAAATATCCTGTTGGTGTAACTGAACTGTAATTACAAGACTGTCTCTATAATTATAGGACTGAGGTATAACAGGAACATTGTATGTTACAGTACATATGCCTTATAATATGAGAAATATAATTGTCCCTCACTACATCTCGTCACTGTTGATGTCTGTGGCCTTCATGTGACAAGATGAGTCCTATCCTCTTGTGGATGGAGACCCTCATTTCATCATTGAGATCCCAGAGAAGAATGATGCACTGTGCTTTAACATCAATGATGAACCAGGCACCATCATGACACTGGTCAGAGATCCTGAGCTTGGTAAGAAAAGCCTTACTTTAAAAAACACTACATAATAGATATGTTGTGCACAAATCATTTGCATTGTACAAATATTTATGATCATGATGTGTATGGGAGAGAGAATGTATTAGTGTACTAACAGGAGCTAATATCATGTCACAGGTATTGTGGTGAATGGTGAAACCATTGGAGACAAGAAGGTTGACCCTGGGAGCAAAGTAAACACATACTTTGGTCGTTTTGGCATCGTCCATGAGAAGCTGGACATCAGGCTGACGGTGAGCACCAAGGAGATAGCCGTAGCCCAGGACAGCAGGATGCTGAAGCTGCAGTGGTCCCACACAGCCTCAGTTAAAGGCGCAAAGTGAGTTCCGAATACGCTCACACCTCAAAGCTACTCTTCCACTTAATCAAATACAGCAGTTTTACAGCCAACATTGCAAGATGGTGTCGCTTTTAGTTAATAAAACAACAAATACCCTTTGATTCTTCAGTTTATATGTTTTCTGACACCTACATGATACTCTACTAAGGTTACTTAGCTCAGAATTATCTCCATGACATTTAAATCAGTTGATATTGCCAGTGATAATGTTTGCTAGGTTGTTGTTGATTGCATTTTCATCTTATAATAAATGAACTGGATCATGATGTAATGATGATGATGATCACAAGACCTTCACTGCCCCACAGCATGGATTTGCATGTGACCAAAGACCACAGTCTGACAGTGACGCTGAGAGACTCCGTGAAGTTTGTCATCATTTTGCACAAGGTGTGGAAGAAGCACCCATACCACCAGGACTACTTGGGCTTCTACACGCTAGACAGCCACCTGCTCTCCCCAAGAGTGCATGGTCTGCTGGGTAAGAAGTTGCCTGCACCCTAATGTTTATCCTGGGGCAGTGGTGGCCTGGCAGTTAAGGTAACAGGTCCCCTGCTCACATGTGGTGTGCTGTGTAATCACAATGACAAGTGGGAATCACTCACTTTAAATGATTACTGTTTTTATATGAATTACCTGTGACTGCTCACTCTAATGTATTGACAATGACACTTTTACACGATTCTAACTTAGATCAAATCCATAGTTCCTTGGTTTGTTGTTATTTTATTTTTTAATGTATTATTGTGTGTACTGGATGTACTGGATAATTGTTTATTTGTTAACCTATTTTCTTTTGTTCCAACACAGCAGTAAAGTACAATCACTTTTAGCAACTAGTATCAGTGGATGTGCTTATCTCTTCTTGTGAAGCAGTTCTGCAATGGATAAGATATTGATGTTCTTTAGTCTTTAATCAAGTTACAGTTACAGTTATTTAGATACGGGGTTTCAGTTACAGTGCCTGGAGCAATTCGCGGTTAAGATGCCTTGCTCTTGGGCACTTCAGCCATGGATGAGGATGCAGGAGAGCATTAGTTGTTTACTCACCCACCGCCATTTTTACTACTGGAATGGGATTCAAACCTGCAACCCTCCAATCCCAAGACAAACTCAGGCCATAGCTGCCCCACTGATAACATCTTAATCAAATCTAGTTTTATAGTATCGCTCTTGCTTGCATATGTGATTGTGGACATACAGTATATTTGATGTTGGTCATGTTTATATTGATATTTCACTACTTTTGATGTTGACCCACCAGGCCAGTTTTATCATGGTGTGCAGTTTGAAGTTAGTGACATCTACCCAGGAAAGGACCCTGACAAACCCGACGCTACAATGTTTATCAAGGGGAACAAACTAACTGTGACCAGGTAAATTATTAGCATTCATGAGCATCCAAATTGAACTAAGGTATACTTATTAACCATGGCTAATTCGTATTTAAGTCCAATATGTCTATTTTAATTCCCCGCTGCTTTGATCTGCTACAGAGAGTATTATGTTACAGCTTAGTTAAAATACACATAGCCATTTGGACATATGAACTTGGTCTGTTGTCCAAGGCTGAGCAATATTGTGGAAAAGCTCATTTATTTTAATGCAATATGAAATGCAAAAACATGCCCAACCAAGCACAAAGGGGGATAAACATGAAAATACTTTTCAGAGGACTGGCATTTCAGTAATAAAGATACTCATTTATTGGTCTGATGTAATATTAATTTTTAAATATTGGGGCTTTTATTAGCTGTAAGTTGTAATAATCAAAATCATAGAAAACAAAGCCTTGAAATGGTTCACTTAGTGTGTAAAGAATCAATATAATATGCAAGTTTCACCTTTTGAATTGAATTAATTACATTCAGCGATATTCTAATTCAATAGGATGTGCCTGTACATAAAAAGCTTAAAATGGGTGATTACAGGCAAAATGAATTGGTACTTCTGTTGTTAAAGTTTAGCTTGTTTTTTATAGTGCCATAAGTTATCTTTGACCTTAAGGTCAAACAGTTATGATCTCTTGCTACATAGCCATTTGGACATATGAACTTGGTCTGTTGTTCAAGGCTGAGCAATAGCAGAGTGAAACTTACACCAGTGGTCCTCAACCTCTTGTGCTCTGTGATCTACATTTTAACATACTAGCCTAGTAATAATTGGCATGAATTATAATAAATAATTGGCATGAATTATCAGCCCAATAACAACACGGGGCCACACAACACTTTCAAAACATGTCACAACAGAAAGTTGGATTGTGGCTTAACGGTTGAGAAATGCTGATTTTCCACAACACTGAAACTGAAAAAATATGATGTGATCCCATTTCTACAGAGGCTGGCAAAGAGACTTCCGGAAGGACGTAAAGAACGGGGAAAAAGTGCCCTGCTGGTTTATTCACAACAATGGAACTGGACTTATTGATGGGAGCCCTGAAGATTACGTGGTGTCCAGCCTCATTGAAGTGCTGTAAAAAAAAAAATCATCTATGCAATATTGGTCTAGTACAGAGACCATAAAGCAACATAGTAAAAGAAAAAGAAAAACGCTCATGTGCGCACCGGAATTTTCACGTGTGCACCAGAAACATTTAATTTTTATTTCCCATGTCACTGTTGGGGCTCCGTAGCTGAGCACTCATATCCAAAAAAAAAAAAAAAAACAGTAAACACTTCAGTTTGTCACTTGAAGGCTATGTTCAATGTATGACTGAATAAGTGAATGAGGTGCAGATTATTTAGTGTTGTATGGAAGAAAAAAATCAAAGAGGGCATGTAGTATATTTATGTTAAAAAAAGTAAATGATTTCCTGTGTTTTGCAATGTCTTCCACAATTTCATTTCTAATAAATACATTCTGTACAACTAGTAATTTCATGATACATTTCTATTTCATCATACATTGTAATGTCCAGTAAATATATTGTAATACTACGCTGCAGTTTTACTGCTTTTATTACAAGATGGAGGCTTTCATCAGCACTGATTTGCATACAAATAATACTTTGTCCATAATCGAAAAATGCTCTATAACCTTCAGTCCATCACATACACATACAGTATGTCACATAAGTGAGTACACCCCTAACATTTTTGTACTTTTTTTATTATATCTTTCCATGGGAGAAGTCTAACGATATAATACTTTCCTACAACGTAAAGTAGGCAGTGTACAGCTTATATAACAGTGCAAATTTGCTGTTCCCTCAAAATAACTCAACACACCACCATTAATGTCTAAACCACTGGCAACAAAAGTGAGTACACCCCTAAGTGAAAATGTCCAAATTGTGCCCAAAGTGTCAATATTTTGTGTGGCCACCATTATTTTTCAGCACTGCCATAACTCTCTTGGGCATGGAGTTCACTAGAGCGTCACAAGTTGTCACTGGAATCCGCTTCCACTCCTACATGATGACATCACAGAGCTGACCTTGAGCTTGAGACCATAAGCTCCTCCACCTTCCATTTGAGGATGCCCCACAGATGCTGAATTTGGTTTAGGTCTGGGGACATGCTAGGCCAGTCCATCATCTTCATCCTCACCCAAGGCGTGGTCATCTTGGAGGTGTGCTTGGGGTCGTTACCATGTTGAAATACCGCCCTGTGGCCCAGTTTCAAAGGGGGGGCATCATGCTCTGCTTAAGTATGTCACAGTACATATTGGCATTCATGGTTCCCTTAATGAAGTGTAGGTCCCCAGTGCCAGCAGCACTTATACAGCCCCAAACCATGACACTTCCTCCACCATTCTTGACTCTTAACAGGACACAGTTGTCTTTGTAATCTGTAAACTGGTCTGCATGGCTGTCGTCCCTGAAGGAAGCCTCTTCTGAAGATGATGCACAAGACAGCCCGCAAAAAAATTGCTGAAGACAAACAGACTAAGGGCATGGATTACTGGAACCATGTCCTGTGGTCTGATGAGACCAAAAAAAATGTATATGGTTCAGATGGTGTCAGGTGTGTGTGGCGGCAACCAGGTGAGGATTACAAAGACAACTGTGTCCTGCTAACAGTCAAGCATGGTGGAGGAAGTGTCATGGTTTGGGGCTGTATGAGTGCTGCCGGCACTGGGGACCTACACTTCATTAAGGGAACCATGAATGCCAATATGTACTGTGACATACTGAAGCAGAGCATGATGCCCCCCCTTTGAAACTGGGCCGCAGGGCGGTATTTCAACATGGTAATGACCCCAAGCACACCTCTAAGATGACCACGCCTTGGGTAAGGGTGAAGGTGATGGACTGGCCTAGCATGTCCCCAGACCTGAACCCAATTCAGCATCTGTGGGGCATCCTCAAATGGAAGGTGGAGGAGCTCAAGGTCTCAAGCTCAAGGTCAGCTCTGTGATGTTGTAATGTAGGAGTGGAAGAGGATTCCAGTGACAACTTGTGATGCTCTAGTGAACTCCATGCCCAAGAGAGTTATGGCAGTGCTGAAAAATAATGGTGGCCACACAAAATATTGACACTTTGGGCACAATTTGGACATTTTCACTTAGGGGTGTACTCACTTTTGTTGCCAGTGGTTTAGACATTAATGGTTGTGTGTTGAGTTATTTTGAGGGAACAGCAAATTTGCACTGTTATATAAGCTGTACACTGCCTACTTTACGCTGTAGGAAAGTATTATATCTTTAGACTTCTCCCATGGAAAGATATAATAAAAAAAGTACAAAAAAGTTAGGGGTGTACTCACTTATGTGACATACTGTACACAGAATTGCTATGTTTAGAGGAAGACATCCTTAGGTTTCATGCTAATGGTATAACATAAGCAAGAGGTGTACAACAAATACAAAAATGCTAAATCATACAGTTCATACTTATGTCCATTTTCTCTAAAGATTTGACATGGTTGTCTGTTGAAGACAAACCCTAGCCCTACACACAACCTGTACAAACATGGCAGTATCTGGTCAATTTGGGTTGAAATAGATACAGATAAAATATATTGAAATATAACTGTAAGCAGGTAATACATTTTCCTCATCTGTTGTAAACTCGGTGGTTAATGGATAATATGTGTCAACTTCCTAAAACTGAAATGTGATTTTTAGATATTTTTTTTTCCTTTTACCTCATTTACATTTCTGTTAAAATCAATAAGTTTATGACTGACACACAACAGAATGCTTTCCTTCCTTTTGGAATCAGCTGACAAGCAAAAGTGGCCAACCGGGTCCATGTACAAAGTACAATTCATATATATTTATCTATTTTGTACAATGGGAAAAACCTTTTTTTGTGGCATTTTGGGTCTGTGTACCAAGTAACTGTAAGTTTAGCAAAATTCATTACATTTTAAACAATGCAGGCACACTGGAAGATAGTAGGGTTTAGAACCAACTTAAAAATGCTTAAATTTCAAAATATTAAGGAAACATTTTACATCCATTTTTGTTTTATTACGTTGGTTTTTACTTGTGCCATCAAAGTAACATATGCTCATCAAACTTGAAAGGATAGTATAAAAAATAGTGCAAGTTAAACCTAGGTAAAAAAAAAAAATCAGTGCAGCACGTAACCTTTTACATTTTACCTTTTTAAGTTGGTTTTAAGCTGCAGTTCTTACAGTGCATTGGGGGATGTGCTCAGCCCAAGTCCGGTCTGTATTCAGGACTCTACTGTTGGTCCTTTCTGTAGTCAGGACTCTACTGCTGGTCTGGGTCAGTGTCGGTGGGAGTATCTTTGCACTTGTGGAACCATGGTAATATAGCTATGCAGATATTACTCACTGTGGGCACAAATAGCCTTGTGCTAGTCTTAGTCATTCTCTTCCAAGGTAGTGGGACGTAATGACATAAATCAAATTACCGTTAACTTGCCCTGAAACCTTAAACCCACAGGATAAAACAATAACAATATGCCTAGATTCCTGTGTTTGTGTATGTGTGTGTTTATGTGTATGTGACATAAAATAGTTAAGATACTGTTTGAGTATGGATGCCTGTAGACATGTGGTTGATGGTATAGTGAGATGTCCCTTCTGTGCCAATAGTCAAAAGAGCTACGTTTTATGCAACTGGATGTCTTATGGAGCTTGAAGACCTTTCACCTGGAGGTGGAGCTGTGAGCTGCAGACCAGGTAACTCATGACCTTTTTTGTCACATAATGTGGGGTGTGTTTACAGCTCAGAGCTCCACCTCCAGTGATCCAGAGATATAGTTTCTGGTTCCACTTAGGCCCTTACTCAGACCAGAACTGAAGAAGCCATTTAGATGAAATATGTCTTCAAGTCCAGCTGTATACAACTTCGCTCTTTTGGCTACCATGCCCTGAATGAATGAGAATCTCCACAGACATCCCCCTTTACTGTAAGGCACTTTGGGTGACCTGAAAAGGGGCTTAATTACTGCAATGCACTGCTTGCAATATTTTTTGCTGTTTTCTGTAAATATGATAATTACAATTCAGTCAGTGTGTTCATAATTCAGGCCTCAGTGAAATTTTCTTAGTCCTTTTTGATGAACAACTTTTGATGGCAATTTCTTTTGATAAGACAATTTTGATTTTGAGTTTGGTTTGAGTTTAAAGTCTACATCACTGCATGCTCCCATTTAATGCAACAACTACTCCCTCCATCACTAATGCATGGGACTTTTTCAATGCAGACACAAATAGATGCCCCTCCTTTTCAGTGACACAATGTGTTTGTGAACACAAATTACGAGTTGGGGTAACTTTGTTAACCAGACTTCAAAACCATTTTCATGGGATTTGACTTTGTAGCCACTGTCTCTATGTTTAAGTCATGCCATTGTGCAACATTAATTATAATCTTCTATTCTGCCAACTAACAAGAAAATAGAAGTATTCTTAGGTATTTGAGATTGGTTCAGTGTTGTGGAAATAAAAAGTCACACAAACAATGAAGTAGGGTGCCATAAGGTCGGAAAAATGATGGCTCCAAATTATGGTCCTTATCCACTTTATTGTAGAAAAACACTTTAGTAAGACATTGTTTTTAAATGTTACAGTTTAGCAAATGTTAATATAAACATGTATTTGTTGACTCTCATTTATACAGACTCAATGCAGGCACACTGTCTAATGAATCACAGTATACAAACAAACAAAAACCAACCAACAAGGGAGCTGTGCAAAGGGACAAGGTCGTGTACTTTCCCAAATTTCCAATCTGGAATGAATTAAATTGAAAATCTCTATTACCAACACCCACAATAGTACACAATGGGTTTGTCCTATGGTGGTGCTGTAACAGACGGTAACATGGACCATAGACATGGGGAGGAAGATGCAAAAAAAGACACAGAAGTGGACAAGCGGCAGTCCGACAGAGTACTGAACTAACGTCGCAGCACACACAACCCTAAAGCACAAAGTTCATCCCTCCTGGCTGTGCCAAACATGGCCACTTGCAGTTTAAAATTGTCTGCTGTACCTTCCCACACATAACCTCTCTCTGGGACAGCTGCCAGTTAAGTTTTTCAACATTTTAAATATTCTCCCGAATATTAAACGTACCTTGTGTACCTTTCCCAGTAACTATTTTGTTTACAGTGCTACACCACCCCACTGATGCATATAAATACGAGGCTAACCTCATAACATTAGTCACTCTGTTAGGTAGGTAATTCATCTTACTGAGGTGGCAATCTTGGCATCCACCAATAATATTCCACTAGGCAATAGGACTTTTCACCAGTTCTAAAATAGAAAGAAGATGAGGGCTTTATATTAGATATGAAATCTTTTTTTTTTAAATCAGTAAAATTCTCTCAGCTGTTTTGTGACTATTATGCATCTATTACATATGGAGAGTTTCTGAGTGTAGTATAAGCATAAATAACACGTATGAATATTCATTATGGTCCTGACAGATCCCAGTCTCTGATCGGTGCCAATGCGAGCTTTTAAGGTGCATCTGTTAATATAAACACTGTGGAGGCAGGGTCAAAAATGTTTAGGTAAAATATACCTGCTTAGTAGTTAATTCATATATCTGATAAGTATTCAGTGTTTAAGGGATAATCAGTCTCACAAATTTCACACTGAAACATTATTTTTGGATTTTTTTAAAGACGTCTGTTGACTTTGTGGGCAGGCAATGGCTTCATTTCATCATTAGTTTACCTACTTCCCTCCAACAAACTGTGAATGTCCTTAGTGTAACTGACCTTAGTGTAACTGACCCACTCACCCACCCACCCGCTATATTTGAATAGTATAAAGTACAGGCAGCAAGTGAGAGCTCAGTTCAGCCTGAATCATGTCTGCAGTCAGGACTGCACTGCTGTTCTGGGTGTGTGTAGGTGCGTGGGTCAGCATCTATGGCACTCTGGTCATATCTAAGGATACTGCGGAAAAGGTGAGTGTTCACAGCTATGCAGATATTCCTCACTACATGCACAACCAGTGAGTGCCAGTCTCAGAACCAAAGGGTGGGTCTAGTATTCAGACGGCAGACATTTGGTTTTGTCAGGTAATTGGCAATTTAATAAGGGCAATGACAAATATATGTACTATTAATTACTTATACTGTGCATACCTAAAACTAACCCTAGTTTTTACCCCTACTCCAACTCTGTTATACAGTGTAAATACATAATATTACATATTGTTACAAACTTTGTTACACTGTACTATGACAGAGATACACTGTAACAGGGACCGTAAAACAAAGTGTAACCATTATTTATTTATATTTTTTATTTATTTATATTTATGTACTGTAGTTTTTACTGTACTGTAGTGTATTTAGTTACTGTAGTCACTGAAGTTTTTATGTCATATAAATCGATCACATGATGATCATCACATGATATTGTAGCTCCTTCTAGTACAGTTTTAATTTTTTTTATGGTTTTAGACAAAAAAGTGAAGTGGCTTTACACCTTAAAGTGCACTAACTTCTGTTTCCTTAACATACTGAAGCCTGCTTATACCTAACGTGTGTTTAATTATACTGCACAACAAACTCATATACAAGTATAATATAAATTGATATGAGTCATATGAAGTGATCATACCCCAAATGGACTGCACCATTATCATATGCATGCAAATACATATTTAATGTACACTCTAAAGCATGCTTCACAATAGAAAATACAACCAAACTATTGTAGTATATTGAGAAATTGGTAGGCAAATATACAGAATGTAATTTTAAACTAACTTTAAACTTAAACTGACAGCAATCTTTGCATGCAAATCTTTAATGACTGAAATACTGTGGTCTTTCTTTCAGAAACCTGACACTGCCAAACGCATTGAGGTACTAATATGTCTGTAATGCAACATTTCACTTCTAGACAGGAGCACAATTTTAAAATATGCTTTATTTAAAGCAATAATGTCAAATCTTCAGTACAAAATGAAAGAATACTATGACACTTAAGTACGCTTTGTCCTTGTTGTTGTCATTTTTTTTAGAAGCGAAGTATCAATGATGCAGAGGTAAGAGAAATCTAATTTTTTTCAAATGAGATTTAGGAATTTAGTCCAATTTGTGTTTTAACAGAAGGTTTTAAAACCTGCTCTGCAAGATTTATCTATTTAGAGTGCACATTACGTAAATCACTGCCACTCTTTCTCCTGGTGCTTATCCAATTACATGGCAGTAATATGTTCAGACCCACACACACACAAATTACATATTTGCGATTTTGAACAGGTTGAAATCCAGAGCGTGAAGTTGGACTGCAAAGTGACATCTCGGTTTGCTCACACTGTCATGACCACCAAAGCTGTGAACAATGCCAACTCCTCTAAAGAAATATTCTTTGACGTAGAACTACCAAAGACTGCTTTCATCACCAACTTCAGCATGTCAGTCATCTCCTCACCATTTCTTGTTGTCCTCTGCACATTTTGTTGTGTCTTAACATATTCTCTATATCCCACAAGCCCCATGAGATTTGTCCAGTGGCATTATCAGTAGATAAAGTGGTATATCCTTCAACAAATCTTCAACAGAGTAACTGTAAGGCCACCAAATAAAACCAAGTTTTGAATCCATGTGTGTTTCTGCTCTACTATGCCATTAGTGTTGGCACAGTACAGATATTCTTGTATTTTGTTTCCTTATCCCTTCTAGGGAAATTGAGGGGAAGACCTATGTGGGTGACGTGAAAGAGAAGGAGAAGGCCAAGAAGCAGTATGAGAAGGCTATCTCATCAGGACAGACTGCTGGGCTCGTCAAGTGAGTTGGCTTGGAGGTGGAGTTGGAAAGTGCTGGGTGTATCGAGTCTTTGGTGTGTCAACATTGCACTGTCAACATTTTGGTGTGTGTTTGTGTCTGTGTGTGTGCGCATGTGTGTTTCTATGTGCATGTGTGATATGCTAGAGCATCAGGCAGAAAGATGGAGAAATTCTCTGTTTCCGTGAACATTGCAGCCTCTAGTTCGGTCATATTCACACTGACATATGAGGAATTGCTGAAGCGCAACCTGGGTAAATATGAGATAATGATGCGTATCAAACCAAAGCAACTGGTCCAGAATTTTGAGGTAGTGCCATTTTACTGACATTGTACCAATACTGCTAATATGACCATAATGGTGGTTTTAAATAATATAATGCTATATATTGTGTGACTAGATCGTAGCAGACATCTATGAGCCTCAAGGAATTGCCTTCCTGGATGCCTATGGGACATTTATCACCAACGACCTGCTGCCTCTAGTGGACAAAACTGTCAGTGACAAAAAGGTGGGCCAAAAAAAAGCCAGTAGAGAAATTTTACACCTCATCATAATGATGAAAAATTACCTCCATGTACATTGCAGGGATTCTTCTTATTCTTCCTGTGTAGTTAACATTAAAATTAGACACAGTATAAACAGGACTAACCAGAACTTCTATCCTATGTGACACTCTCAGGCTCATGTGTCCTTCAGTCCGACGCTGGACCAGCAGAGGAAATGCCCTGACTGTGACGGTACGCTGATCGATGGAGACTTCATCATTAAGTATGATGTGAACCGAGCTGAAAGCATTGGGGACATTCAGGTATGAAACTATAATTATATAGTAATATTTAGTTGGCGATGAATAATCAATTAACATAGAGTGTCACTTCTCATGTGCTTATGTTATATCTGCCTGATCTGCTTGATTACAGATAGTTAATGGCTACTTTGTCCATTACTTTGCACCTGATTTGCCAAGAATACCAAAGAATGTTGTTTTTGTGATAGACCTGAGCATTTCAATGAGGGGACAGAAAATGAAGCAGGTGAGAGGAAAAAGACTCACACTGTTTGGTATTAGGAGACTGTAGTGTCTTTAATCAGTCAATTTTCTAAAGCAAGTGTCATTTTATGTCCCTAGACACGAGAGGCATTGCTGACCATCTTGAATGACTTGCATGTGGATGACCATTTCGGAATAGTTTTGTTTGATAGCATCATTGAAACCTGGAAGCCAACTATGGTGAAGGCCACAGAAGAAAATTTGGCAGAAGCAAAGGAATTTGTGAAAACTATTCATGAGAGAGGATGTTAGTCCTGTTCATTTATTTCACAAAGGCATTTTTTGTCTTTGATGAACAACAATGTACTTTTTTCAGGATTTTGTTTAAGTCTTACATTTGATACTTTTAGCTTACAGTGGAAAGAATAGAAATGACCCACAGGTCACTCAAAATCGGTGAGACGAACGAATTTAGATACCTTACTTGTGGCCTGTCGACGTAATGGGGTTCTGGCACTGAATAAAGACTGCTGCCATATTTTGGAGAAATAGTTAGCTTTGCTTATGCTATTAAAGCTTTGAGTCTTCCATTCCAGTTCACAGATGCACCTACTGAGCTAGTCTGGAATATCTAGAGGAAGACAGTGTTTGTCTGCTGGTTATAAAAATACCATATTTTATAGACCAACTATTTGTAAAATGAATATATAAAGCTCAGTTTTGTTTTGAAGGTGAAGTGGAAGGCCATTTCAAACAGCACAGCTATTCCATGATTTTTTTTTAATTGTCTTTAATTTTATTGTTTTCTCAATGAAGGGACCAACATAAATGATGGACTCCTCACGGCAATAAAAATGATTGACAGTGACAAGAAGCAAAACCTATTGCCAGAGAAGAGCGTGACTATGATCATCATGCTAACAGATGGGAATCCCACTAAAGGTCTATTTACTTTTCAGAAAATAAACCTATCCAGTATGTCAAATGTGCAAACTGGAAAAATGAAAAGAAGCACGGTTATGGATCTCTAGGACAATAAATGTATTTTCAAAAATTACAGGGGTGACCGATCGAAACACGATCAAGCAGAATGTCCATGAAGGCATTAATGGAAGTTACACGCTTTTCAACCTCGGCTTCGGCCATGACCTGGACTACGGCTTTCTGGACTCCATGGCTAAGCAGAATGACGGGCTGGCCCGCAGAATCTATGAGGCATCAGATGCTACTGAGCAGCTGAAGGTAAACTTAGACTTCCACCCAAAGAGCTCCTAATTACCTGTAATCATAGTTAGTCTTTTTAAAGGGGTTCAAGTGGCTCCTAGTCGCTCCTATTCTCTCCTACAAAGCATGTCAATGACTGAAAACAGATTCATGTTCACACTGCCAAATCTGAGAATGTAAAAAATCTGCATCTGCACCTTCAGTATGTTACAGTGTTTCGTTTGGTGTATAAAATCCAGTTGATCATAAACCAAAAAACAGAAAAACATAATCAAAGCCTGAGGCTGTTGTGTTCTTGTATTAAGAAAACGTCAGGTTATGAATATAACCACTGTTCCCTGAGGGAGAGGAACGAGGTACAACACAGATAGTATGGGATATCACGCCCCCGCGTGGTCTGGCTTGAAGACACCTTTATTCACGCCTGAAAGGCAAGTCGCGTGGTGACGTAGCAAGCACCGCCTACGTGGTACTTAAGCGCAGTCACCAGCGACGCTTCCCCAGTTCAACCCAGCGAACTTCACCGAGCATGAGCTGAGCTGGGCAAGCTGGTGTTGTACCTCGTTCCTCTCCCTCAGGGAACAGTGGTTATATTCATAACCTGACGTTCCCTTTCGGTCGATTCACTCGGTACAACACAGATAGTATGGGACCTATATACACGCCCCGCACAGCTAGGGCTGACACATATCAACATCCTGTCCCAGAGGAAAGGACTGAGGAGGCCACCGAAGGGGCCGCCACGTCCAAACGGTAGAAGCGTACAAAAGTGTGAGGGGAGGACCAGGATGCTGCTGAGCAGACCTGATCCAGAGATACACCCTTGAATAAAGCCCAGGATGCTGCCATCCCCCTGGTTGAATGAGCGTGCAAACCCACAGGCAATGCCATGCCCCTTGTGCTGTAGGCCAAAGCAATAGCTTCGACAATCCAATGGGAGAGACGTTGTTTAGACAATGCTTTACCGCGAGCTGGCCTAGCAAAGCAAACAAAGAGCTGGTCACACAACCGAAACTCGCTAGTTAGTGACATGTATGTGCGCAGTGCCCGCAGAGGGCAGAGACAGTGCAGACGCCTTTGCTCCTCAGAGGTAAACGGAGGGGGTGAAAAGGCAAATAATTCAATCGCCATAGACTGATAAGACCTAGGCATGACCTTGGGCAGATAAGCAGCGTTAGGCAGCAAAACAACTTTCGCCCCATCAGGCGCAAACTGAGTGCAAGATGGATGTACTGAAAGAGCATGAATGTCAGATACGCGCTTTGCTGACGCCAATGCGAGCAGAAGTGCGGTTTTGTAGGACACGACTTTAATGTCCACTGACTCCAGAGGTTCGAACGGAGGGCCACACAGCGCCTCCAGAACAGCAGGAAGGTCCCACGAGGGCACCGACGACCTATTAAATGGCCTTAGACGATGCACACCCCTCATGAAACGAATAGTTAGAGGATGCGCTCCAGGTGACACGCCCTCAAAGCCTACATGGCATGCTGATATAGCAGCCAAATAGACCTTAATGGTAGAGAAAGACAGGCCCTGCTCGAAGAGCTCCTGCAGGAATGTCAAAACATCAACTACAGAACACTGAAAAGGCACAATACGTCTGCTGTGGCACCAGTTCTCGAACGCACGCCATTTATACGAATATAGATTTCGCGTAGATGAAGCTCTAGCATTCTGTATAGTGGCAATAACGTTGGGAGGTAGGCCCCTAGCTACTAAACCTGACCGTTCAGCAGGTAGGCCTGCAGGCGCCATAGCTCCGGTCGAGGGTGTAGGATCTGCCCCCCCGCCTGTGACAAGAGATCTGGCCGCAGGGGAAGAGGCCACGGCTCGTCCGCCAGTAGGCTGACTATTTCCGCGTGCCACGGCTTTGCTGGCCAGCACGGGGCCACCAGAATTAGATAGTGATTGTCCCGACGCACTCGTTCCAGTGTAGGCGTGATCAGTTCCACCGGAGGGAACGCATAGAGTAAGCGCCTTGGCCAGCTGTGCGCCAGCGCGTCCACCCCGAGAGGAGCGCTGGGATCCAGCATCGAGAAGTACAGAGGGCAGTGCGCGTTTTCTCTGGATGCGAATAGATCGGCGTGGGCCCTGCCCCACCGGTCCCAAATCTGAGACACCACTTGGGGGTTGAGGCGCCACTCTCTCACAAGGGGTCCGCCCCTGGAGAGAAGATCCGCACCCAGATTCAAAGCGCCCGGGACGTGCGTCGCTCGGATTGAACAGAGATGTTGCTCGCTCCACAGGAGGAGCGACCTCGATAACGTTAGTAGCGGGAGTGAACGTGTCCCTCCTTGTCTGTTTATGTATGACACTACTGTAGTATTGTCCGTTTTGATCAGAACATGATGCCCGTCCACCGTGGGGAGGAAGTATTTTAAGGCCAGGAAAACAGTCAGCAGCTCTAGATAGTTTATGTGGAGTCTGCTCTGACATGGGGTCCAGACCCCTCTCACCGTTCTGTTCTCGCATATGGCTCCCCAGCCCCTGAGGGACGCGTCTGTCGTTATTAGAATTCGGGAATAAATCCTGCCTATGGGAGTTCCCCTGCGCAGGAGATCCCTCCGTCTCCATGGCGACAGCGCAGCTAGACACGCCGCATCTACCAACATTCGCCTGTTTAGGTGACGTGAGGTATTTAGACGGTGTGACAGTACCCACATCTGAAACGGTCTCATGTGCAAAAGCCCCAGCGGGACAGCCGCTATCATGGAGGCCATCAGACCTAATAGGCGAAGGAACGTGCGAAAACGGAGTTTGCGTCCCAATTGAAACAAAGCTAGACATTCGTGGAATGCAGCTGTTCTGTGTTCTGTTAGAAAGGCTCGACCCGTAAGTGAGCAAATCTCGAGACCCAGAAACTCCAGACGTTGACGAGGTGTCAGGGAACTTTTCATGTAATTCACTGAAAACCCCAAAGCCTGAATGTGAGACAGCACCATGGCCGT
The DNA here is from genome assembly GCA_030347295.1 of Setipinna tenuifilis. Lineage (NCBI taxonomy): Eukaryota > Metazoa > Chordata > Actinopteri > Clupeiformes > Engraulidae > Setipinna > Setipinna tenuifilis. The sequence goes on along the minus strand of CM059267.1, from coordinate 15,823,239 downwards.
GTGTGTGACTGCTTGTTCTTCCGAACGGCATATGATCGCCATGTCGTCCAAATAAGCTAGAATTTGAATTCCCTGAGCTCGCAGGGGTGCAAGGGCTGCTTCCAGTGTTTTTGAAAAACAACGGGGAGAGAGCGCTAGGCCAAACGGGAGGACGAGATACTCGTAAGCAGTGCCCTCGAATGCGAATCTGAGGAATTTTCTGTGGGCTGGGAGAATAGCTATATGTTGAAATGCGTCGGTCAGATCTATTGATGTGAACCACATTCCCGGTCCGACTACTTTCAGAAGTTGACGTAAAGTTAACATTCTGAACTTGAATACCTTCAAGCGTTTGTTTAGCACACGCAGATCTAAGATAGGACGTAACTTCCCATTGCGTTTTGGCACAACAAAGTACCGGCTGTACCAGCCGCCCTGTGCTTCCGTGTGCGGAACTATTCTTATAGCCCCCTTCGAGAGAAGAGAGTTTATTTCCTCCCTCATAGCCCCGACAGCATTTTGTAACACATTTGTCTCGACAATTGTGGAGAACTGAGGCGGGGGAAGGCGAAACTGAAGCCTGTACCCCTGAGCTATGATTGAGTGTACCCATGGCGATATTGCGCATGCGCGCCACTGAAATAACCGAGACGCGAGGCGACCTGCCGGTGGCTGCGTTGATAGAGCACTCGCGCCCTCCAGCGGAGGGAGACGAGCACTGTTTAGCACTGTTTTGTACCCCTTTGAAATTGTGTGAGAATAAACTGCATCTTTTATTTGAGGCGATTTCACAACAACATCCACACACTCTTTTATTATGCCCGAACAGTTGGGCTGGAACAGAAGTGGTGTGGGGGGGTGGGAATGCTTGGGAGACTGTGTGGGTAGGGACAAACGAGTCCTTTTCGGACTGGGGCCCTGAAACATGTCGTGACACAGCAGTGGCACTGGAAGGGCGGCTGCAGCGTCTCCCAAAAATGACAGCCGTCCCGGAGCTGGAGCCGGGGCTAGGATGATTTCTGCTTCCTCTTCCCCATCGCGGCGTGCCTCTGTGGGCCAGGCGCGGGGGGTCTGGGCCAAGCCGGCTGGCCTGGGGCTCTAACCATAGGCTGCTGCTGCGGCGCTGGGGCGGCTGAAGCAGCTCTCCTCACGGGTTGATAAGAGGTACCCGGGCGTCGGAAACCCACCGGAGGCTGGGGCTGAGGATGCTGCTTGTAGGGGTGAGGGTTAGCCTTGGGCTTAGCATCACGTCTTGGCAGCACGTTCTGCAGAGCTTCAGCTTGCTTCTTCCGCAAATCGAAGGAGGTCTGCATAGCATCGAGTGACTGCCCAAACAATCCCTCGGGTGAGACGGGCTCGTCCAGATATGAGGCTCGGTCTCTATCTGGCATATCCGTCAGAGTGAGCCATAGGTGACGCTGTGCCACTACGGTCGTACCCATTCCTCTTCCCAGAGATAGAGCAGCGCAGCGTGACATGCGTAGCGAGTGGTCAGTAGCTACACGAATCTCGTTGAGTAGCTCCGTGAGTGTGCTTCCCTCGGGTAGCAGGCTGGCTAGCTCCGCGAGACATATTGCCTGGTAGGTCTGCAGCATAGATACGGAGGACATCGCCCGAGCCGCCGTCGCCTGTGACCTGTAGCATTTGTCCAATTGCGCATACGAGAACCGGCAGTGCTTCGAAGGCAGCGTTGTGGGGCCGGCCACGCCGTAGTTTTGCGCCGGGGCCAGGTAGGCCGCTAGGGACGGCTCCATTGGGGGAGGATTAAGCAGGCCCGCTTTATCTGCCCCTTCGTGCTCCAAAAATGGCGCATATCCGGGCAGGGAGGCCCGAGTGGATAGCGGTTTATTCCAGGAGGCTGTTAGTTCCGTAACAAAATCCGGAAATAAGGGCAGACGAGGCTTCGCTGCAGTTGGTGTTTGAGGCAGGAAGAACCCCGAAAATCTAGTCAGCTTCTGAGCAGGGGGGGTGGGGGGCCACTCCACATCCAGCTTCTGGGCTGCCCGGCGATATAAGGCGAAAAACGTGTTATCCGTCTCAACCGAGGGCATAGCCTGAGTTGCCTGTAAGTCGGGCTGGTCTTCGTCATCCGAAAAACCATGTTCATCCAGACCCAAGTCGAAAACTTCGTCCTCGGTAGCGTCGATTGTCGGAGCTAGCGGAGCAGCTAGCTGTTGTTGAGCAGCTAGCTCCAACTCGCTGATCTCCTCCATTTGGTCCGCCCAGCTGACCACCGTACCACCAGAGCCCTCTAGGTCGCCCTCGGAGCCCGGCAGGGGTTCGGAGGAATCGGAGAGGAGAGGGTCTTGGGCGGCGGTAGCAGCCTGGCCGAGGATTCGCTCAACAAACTTAACACGCCGCTCCAGCGTTGAGATCCTAAGCTGGCGGCAAAACGCACATGCTTGAGGGTCGTTCAATGCTCTGCGAGCGTGGAGGATCCCCAGACAGACCGGGCAGGCGTCGTGGTGATCCCTCTCATGAAGGGAAAAACCACAACCCTGTGGACACGGTCTAGGGCCGGGGTTAGCGGAGTTCTTAGACGGTTTTGGCGAGCTCATTGTAATGAGACACACACATCTACACGTCAAGTAGTACACACTTAGAACCAGCTAGCGGGCTAGACAGGCGGTGTTTCAGAGTTAGGTGCCCAAGCGAGGTGAAGAAGCTTGAACTGGGGAAGCGTCGCTGGTGACTGCGCTTAAGTACCACGTAGGCGGTGCTTGCTACGTCACCACGCGACTTGCCTTTCAGGCGTGAATAAAGGTGTCTTCAAGCCAGACCACGCGGGGGCGTGATATCCCATACTATCTGTGTTGTACCGAGTGAATCGACCGAAAGGGAACAAACTGGTATACTGAGGATGGGCTATGCCTGAAATGTTTGTACTTCAGTTTTGTTTGTCCTAAGAGCTTGTTTATAATGTTTTTGGTTTCTTAATACAATAACACATAGCACATCAGCCTTTGAGTGCAGTTACTTTTTCTTGTTTGTTATACTGCCAAATAAAATTGCCATGTTGACCTACAGCTTTCTCTCACAGGGATTTTATGATGAGGTGGCCAATCCAATTCTGTCCAATGTGCACTTTAAATACCCTGAGGGAGCAGTGAACTCTTTGACCAACAGCAATTTTAAACAGCTCTTCAATGGTTCTGAGATTGTGGTGGCAGGACAACTGCTGGAAGATGATTTAAACAACTTTCTCATAGATGTCTCTGGAAATGGGGTAAGGTCTTTCTGCTTTTGCCACATGACCTTAAATTTAGATGATTCTACAATTCATTTATCAGTTCTACAGCTGAGCTTCCAATTTCATTGCCAAAGTCTTTGGCCGCACTTTCACTTCCGTGATACGAGCAAAATAAAATTCGGCACATTCACATTTAAGTGAAAATACTGTGTTCCTGCTCCTGTGATGGTTTACCATCTCACTTTAACTGACATATACCAACAGTGGCTAGATGGAAGTGTTGTTAAGCAAGAGACGAAGGTTACCTTCACAAAGGGTCCACTTACCTGGACCAGACCAGAATGTGATTACTCCCGTTGACCCTGCCACAGTTGGTCTCTGTTCACATTATATATTTGCTTGGACATCCGGGTTTGTTTACTGCAGAAATAGGAGCTTCAAGAGAAACTATTGTGGTTCTATTTGACTATATCGCATGGCAAGTTTGGTTACTTTAATTACAACATGTGGGATAATGGCATGCTTCAAAAGGTAGAGTAGACCATATGTTTTCTTTCTGGCCCGTGGCGGCGTGGTTGCTTCACGTTGGCTTGTTGTCAATCATTACTGCCTGGTTCAAAAACAACAATGCAGGTGTAGGGTGTGTCTTGAGCGGGGGGGGGGGGGGGGCATGACAGATAGGCTTACACTTTACCAGTAGACTACAAAATTAGGGTGCCTTCTGTGGTTTACTACATTCTCAATCATCATAAATGTGCATGAGCGATGACGTCTGCATGCAGTGAATATTCTTTAAAATGTTACTTAGCATCCTGCTCCACCGTTCTAGCAAACCATAACCCCACACCATTTCTTTCTGGCGAGCACGAGTGCAGACCTAAGTTCGCACCTGAGTTTGGTAGGTCTGCGTTCACATTATCAAACCAAACCAATGAACCAAATGAACCCGGATCCAGACCAGAGACCCTAGTGTGAATGCTGCAAAGCCCTTAGGTATATAAACACTGTCAATTTACCATATTTACAGCTGGACGACTATGCGGTACAGGGCAAGCCAAGTGTGCAGGACAGGGATGTTGTGTTTCCAGAGCTGGACTATATCTTTGGGGACTTTACAGAGCGTCTGTGGGCATATATCACCATTGAGCAACTCTTGGAAAATAAGTCAGTGAAATGCACACACTCACACACGCATGCACACAGATACACATACACAACTCACACAATTTTATGTTTTAAGATTTGTTTTCTATTTAATTAATTCTTTATGTGATAGTAAATGACCCATATTTTATCTTAAACACACATTTTTAAACTGCAGACCTTCCCATTGTTCTCTTTGTTCTTTTTCATAGCTTAAACAAGCTTGGTGGCTAACCTGCACCCAGTTAATACTCTGTCCTGTTTCATATTTACATTTTCAGAGAGAAAGGCTCACCTGAAGAAAGGGCAAATGCTACTGCAGAGGCTCTTCAGCTTTCCCTCAAGTACAACTTTGTCACCCCCCTCACATCCATGGTGGTCACCAAACCAGAGGACGAGACGAAACCGGATGATGTGATGATCGCAGACAAACTCACTGAAGGTAAAACATACAGGTACAATTATTAGGACAAATACAAAGGCTTACTAAGCCAGTACTTCCCTTTCTGCTACAGTCATTGTTTCATGATTGAAATACGGTTATGGAGAACAGTTTGTAGAAATTTAACCACATGTATTTTGTATTGCCAAACAGAAGAGAGACAGAAGCCTCAAGATCAAGGTAGGCATCATTTTGCTTCAATTCATGGACTAATCTTGTTTAAATGATATGTAATCATGTATTTTTAACTACTTTTAAATAATGTTTTTAAGGTTACTCCAGTACACGGAGCCATTATATTCCTCCTTCTTGGCCAACTTATTACGGTAAATTTTTACATGTATTTTGATGGGTTTATGACATGTTATTAGAAAATAGTGTGAAGATGTAAGGCAATGTCTCTGGAGCGTTTTGATCAAGCTAAAGACCAACCAAGGTCAACCAAAAGAGGTACAAACTTCTGACATCAGGAGCACTCATGGCATAACTACTATACATACTATTCACATGCAGAGAAAAGTGCTCGTTGTGAAGGGGCACAGTGGCGTAATTGGCTAAGGTGTCCATCCATACCATAAATTCAAGGACCCAGGTTTGAGTCCAGCTTAAAGTTATTTCCTGGTGCCCAATACCCAGTAAAAGAAATACCAGCTTCCCATGGAATGACTTGTGAAATCTCTGTGTGTGACATTTAGTGGTGGCTCAAATGTTTTATGAAATGCATTTTTGTGTCCCACTTTGACTGCCCAAGACCTTGGTTACATATGAAGGCTCCATGCTTATTTGATTGAAATGCTCTGGAATGTTAGTATGGTTTGTCAATTTCTATTAATCCATGTAGAGAATTAAAAAAATATATGAAAAATATATGGGTAACAATTATTTTAACAGTTACTTTTACAGTGTGTCTAAATGTAACAACATGTAATATTATGTACTTACACTGTACATACTTAACACTAACTCTAATCCTCGTAATGACGCTAATCCTAAGGTTCTGTGTACAGTAAGTAAATAATGTTACATATTGTTACAAACTTTGTTACACTACACTTCATGATGTAGTAACTGTAACAGGGACCATACAATAAAGTGTAACCAATAAGTCTTACGCTGAAGTAAAATTGTAATAGTTTACACAACTGTAAAAATAAGCAGCATACGATATGTTGTTGATGGCGTAAATTAATTACTATCTTGCAGTTGATGGTGATCCTCATTTCATCATTGAAGTGCCAGAGATGAGTGATGCACTGTGTTTTAACATCGACGATCCACCTGGCACCATTTTCAACCTAGTAAGAGATCCCATCCTGGGTAAGGTCATGCTTATGAAGAAAGCAATTAAGAAGCTTAAGAAGAATGTGCATGTATATTAAATCCACAATTGCACTGTTTTTCAGAACAATTTTTACTCCAAAATAACACATGACCATGTAGTTTCAATGAGATATGAAAAACAAAACTGTCCCAAAAAACCTCTAAAGGCCCGCATTTGGTTTAATGACATTAACAGGCATTGTGGTGAATGGCCAAACCATTGGGGACAAGAAACTCACTCCTGGAAGTGAACACGTGAACACATATTTTGGCCGTTTTGGGATTGTTCATCGACCTTTTGGCATAAAACTGCTAGTAAGCACAGACGGGATAGCTGTGTTTGTGAACAAGAAGGCAGTCAAGTTCAACTGGACAGAAACAGCTTCAGTAAAAAATGAAAAGTGAGTACTGAAATCTTTCAGTCTTTACAAAAAAAGACACAGCAGCAGTTCTTTTGGTAACATAATATCAACACAAAGACATTCCTAATTATAGGTTATACTGCTTTCAGTGTTGTGGGACAAGGTGCACTTTCTATCACTCTGACAATCTCTAAACCCCCTGCCCATTTAAGAAAAATGTCCCGATAGTATCACTCTCCACTCTGGAGAGAATCAATTTTAATTCAGGTATGTACCAAGTTTAATTTTAGTGTGTAATTACTACAGCTAAGAACGTCAACAATACGCCTATTAATGCAACCCGGAACTGATCCCTACTTTGCTCCCATAGACATAAACTACCATTAAGTATTGGCATATTTTGGCAATTTTTGATCATAAGACTGGGTCCTCCATGGTCACAGTGACCTTTGAACTTTACCCTTAGTTCAAATGAACAAGCAAACAAAATTTAAAGCATGTGCATTGGTTTTTGAGACACAATGTTGACAAGATCAGGTTAAACAGATGTATAAGATGTAGATGTATTTACCCACAGTGCATACATGCATTTGGGTGGACAACAGAAAAACATGCCATGGCTATTGTTCACATGGTCTATTTATGTCTAGCAATATTGCCTAGATATTTCTACATTTCTTGTCCATCTATTACAGAAAAAAAAAAAAAAGAAGTGCTCTATAAATGTACATATTCAATACTGAACTCAAACTAGAGTTTACCTGATCTGACACCTTAAATCCACAGCATGGACCTGCAGATCACAAATGACCACAGTCTGACCGTGACGCTGAGAGAGTCTGTGAAGTTTGTCATCCTTTTGCACAAGGTGTGGAAGAAGCACCCATACCACCAGGACTACTTGGGCTTCTACACGCTAGACAGCCACCTGCTCTCCCCAAGAGTGCATGGTCTGCTGGGTAAGAAAGCAGCCACATCTCTGAGCTATTCAGTCAGAGTGAGCCAACGGAAAGTTGGAATGTCTAGGAAATGTCAAAATTAGGTCAAGAGTGAAATTATGTTCTGGAATAATTTTCTGAACAGTTTACTGTACAGCATAATGTAATGTATTGGTTGCATCCACATTCCTTTTTTCTTTCTGTTTTGAGTGGTTTACACGTATCCCCTTTATTGTTTTTGTCGTCAACATTGTTTCATTGACTTCTGTCTAACTCTCTTTTTATTTACATTTTTATCTGGCACTGATTACAAAGAATTTCACTATGAGAATTTCACTATGCTCATCCTTACAGGCCAGTTTTATCATGGTGTGCATTTTGAAGTTGGCGACCTCCATCCAGGAGAAGATCCTGAAAAACCTGATGCCACAATGCTTGTTAAAGGACATACACTGACTGTGACTAGGTACACAACAGCTTCTCTCATGTGTTCTGTAAAACTGAGTTTGCTGTGCCCGCATGCTGTTCCCTTCCCTAAAAACAACCGTTTGTTTCCTCAGAGGCTGGCAAAGAGATTTCCGCAGGGAAGTGAAGACTGGAGAGAAAGTGCCCTGCTGGTTTGTTCACCACAATGGAACTGGACTTATTGATGGGAGCCATGAAGACTATATGGTTTCCAGCCTCTTCTAGGCAAGCGTGACATATCTAAGTATTTTTTAAATGTATGATGAGGAATACAAGTTTGGTCCACATTTTCTTGTATTGAATAAAAGTCATCAATGACTTAACAATTACATTTTCCTTCACTTGCATTGGACATTTTGTAGCAGTCATTAATGTGGATTAAGGGGTAAGTTCATTTCTGTATGTAAATTGTAACATAAGCTACAATAGTTAAGTCGTGCAAATGAATGAGGACACAGAAAATCCTGCGGTATTGAATGTATTTGTGTAGTAACTGTGTTAACCAGACTTCAAAACCATTTTTACGAGATTTGACTTTGTAGGTACCGTCTCTATGTTTAGGTCATGCCCTTGTGCAACATTAATTATAATCTTCTATTCTGCCAACTAACAAGCAAATAGAAGTATTATTAGCTATTTGAGATTGGTTCAGTGTTGTTGAAATAAAAAGTCACACAAACAATGAAGTAGGGTGCCATAATGTCTGAAAAATATGGTTCCAAATTATGGTCCTCATCCACTTTATTGTAGAAAAACACTTTAATAAGACATTGTCTAATGAATCACAGTACACAAACAAGTAAAAACCAACCAAAAAAGGAGCTGTGCAAAGGGACAAGGTCTTGTACTTTCCCAAATTTCTAATCTGGAATGAATTGGAATGAAAATCTCTATTACCAACAACCACAATAGTACACAATGGGTTAGTCCTATGTTGGTGCTGTAACAGACGGTAACATGGACCATAGACATGGGGAGGAAGATGCAAAAAAAAGACACAGAAGTGGAAAAGCGGCAGTCCGACAGAGTACTGAACTAACGTCGCAGCACACACAACCCCAAAACACAAAGTTCATCCCTCCTGGCTGTACCAAACATGGCCACTTGTAGTTTAAAACTGTTTGCTGTACCTTCCTACACATAACCTCCCTCTGGAATTGCTGCCAGTTAAGTTTTTCAATATTTTAAATATTCTCCCGAATATTAAACGTACCTTGTGTACCTTTCCCAGTAACTATTTTGTTTACAGTGCTACACCACCTGATGCATATAAATACGAGGCTAACCTCATAACATTAGTCACTCTGTTCGGTAGGTAATTCATCTTACTGAGGTGGCAATCTTGCCATCCACCAATAATATTCCACTAGGCAATAGGACTTTTCACCAGTTCTAAAATAAAAAGAAGATGAGGGCTTTATATTAGATATGAAATCTTTTTTTTTTAATTCAATAAAATTCTCTCAGCTGTTTTGTGACTATTATGCATCTATTACATACGGATAGTTTCTGAGTGTAGTATAAGCATAAATAACACTGTATGACTATTCATTGTGGTCCTAAGGTGCATCTGTTAATATAAACACTGTGGAGGCAGGGTAAAAAATGTTTAGGTAAAATATATCTGCTCAGTAGTTAATATATCCGCTAAGTATTCAGTGTTTAAGGAATAATCAGTTTCACAAATTTCACACTGAAACATTATTTTTGGATTTTTTTTAAAGACGTCTGTTGACTTTGTGGGCAGGCAATGGCTTCATTTCATCATTAGTTTACCTACTTCCCTCCAACAAACTGTGAATGTGCTTAGTGTAACTGACCTTAGTTTCACTGACACCCCCCCCCCCCAGCTGCTATATCTGAATAGTATAAAGTACAGCCAGCAAGTGAGAGCTCAGTTCAGCCTGAATCATGTCTGCAGTCAGGACTGCACTGCTGTTCTGGGTGTGTGTAGGTGTGTGGGTCAGCATCTATGGCGCTCTGGTCATATCTAAGGATACTGCGGAAAAGGTGAGTGTTCACAGCTATGCAGATATTCCTCACTACATGCACAACCAGGGAGTGCCAGTCTCAGAACCAAAGGGTGGGTCTAGTATTCAGACGGCAGACATTTGGTTTTGTCAGGTAATTGGCAATTTAATAAGGGCAATGACAAATATATGTACTATTAATTACTTATACTGTGCATACCTAAAACTAACCCTAGTTTTTACCCCTACTCCAACTCTGTTATACAGTATAAATACATAATGTTACATATTGTTACAAACTTTGTTACACTGTACTATGACGGAGATACACTGTAACAGGGACCGTAAAACAAAGTGTAACCATTATTTATTTATGTACTGTAGTTTTTACTGTACTGTAGTTTATTTAGTGACTGTAGTCACTGAAGTCGTATAAATCGATCACATGATGATTATCACATGATATTATAGCTCCTTCTAGTACAGTTTTAAATTTTTTAACATTTGAGACAAAAACGTGAAGTGGCTTTACAGGGCCTTAAAGTGCATTAACTTCTGTTTCCTTAACATACTGGAGCCTGATTATACCAACGTTAGCACACGTGTGTTTAATTACACTGCACAACAAACTCATATACAAGTATAATATAAATTGATATGAGTCATATGAACTGCATGGACTGCACCATTATCATATGCATGCAAATACATATTTAATGTACACTCTAAAGCATGCTTCACAATAGAAAATACAACCAATCTATAGTAGTATAGAGAGGAAATTGGTAGGCAAATAAAAAGAATGTCATTTTAAACTAACTTGTAACGACTAACCTTAGAGGTCTCACCAGCAACCTTTGTATGCAAATTTTTAATGACTGAAATACTCTGGTCTTTCTTTCAGATAAAACCTGACACTGCCAAACGCATTGAGGTACTAATATGTTTGTAATGGAACATTTCACTTATGTTCCTAAAGCAATAATGTCAAATCAAATAATTTCAGTACAAAATGAAAGTATACTATGACACTTAAGTACGCTTTGTCCTTGTTGTTGTCATGGTTTTAGAAGCGAAGTATCAATGATGCAGAGGTAAGAGAAATCAACATTTTTTTCAAATGAGATTTGGGAGTTTAGTCCAATTTGTGTTTTAACAGGCAAGGCAAGGCAAGGCAAGTTTATTTATAAAGCGCATTTCATACAACAAGGCAACTGTGCTTTACAAGATAAGGTAAAACAAATTCAAAGCATAATAGAATAAAGCATAAAAACATAGAGTTTAGTAAGGTATTAAAAAGTATCAAAGAGATCATAAAAGAATTAAATTAGAAATAAAATGAAATAAAATGCCATAATAAGACATACCTAGTGGTTAAAATGTACAAAGAGTATAGCGAGTAAAATCACTGGCAGAAAGCAACAGAAAACAGTTTGGTCTTTAGTCTAGATTTAAAACTTGCAACAGTGGGAGCATTTTTGACATCATCTGGAAGTGTATTCCACAGTTGAGCTGCATAGCAGCTGAACGCTGCCTCACCACACTTTGTTGTAGCAGAGGGTATTACCAGCAGGTTTTTTTCTTGTGACCTGAGTGACCTGGGCGGAGTGTATTGCTGAAGCATGTCTAATAAATAACCAGGTCCTGTTCCATTTAGTGATTTAAAAACAAGCATGTGGTGTCTTAAAATCAATTCTATAACTCACTGGGAGCCAATGCAGGGATTTAAGAATTGGAGTGATATGTCCGGCCCTTTTGGTTCTTGTAAGAATCCTTGCTGCTGCGTTTTGTATTAACTGAAGATGTTTAATGGTCTTTTTAGGAAGACCTGTGAACAGACCATTACAGTAATCGACTCTGCTGGAAATAAATGCATGAACAAGTTTTTCTAAATCCTTCTTTGTCATGATGTCTCTTAATTTGGAAATGTTTTTTAGGTGATAAAATGCTGATTTTGTGACTGCTTTTATGTGACTGTTACAATTTAGATCATTATCAATGATAACGCCAAGATTTTTAACAGCCACTTTTGGTTTAAGTCCCCTATTTTCCAGGATGGTGGTAATCTTTATTCTTTCTTCCTTTTTCCCAAATAATATGACTTCGGTTTTGTCTGCGTTAAGCTGCAGGAAATTGTGTGCCATCCAGTTATTTATTTGGTCCATACATTGGTGGAGATGTTGAAGGGGGGCATAGTCATTTGGTGACACAGCAAAATAAACTTGAGTGTCATCGGCATAGCTATGGTAGGACATTGAGTTGTTTGTGATAATTTGCCCAAGTGGTAGCATATAAAGGTTAAAGAGCAATGGTCCTAGAATAGACCCCTGGGGGACACCACATGACAGGGGCATTGGGGCTGAGGCATAATTGCCCATGGCAACAAAGAAAGTTCTGTATTCCAGGTAAGATCTTAGCCACTTTAAAACTACTCCAGTGAACCCAGCCCAGTGTTCCAGTCGATGTAACAATATCTCGTGATGTACAGTGTCAAAAGCTGCACTGAGGTCTAACAACACAAGGACAGATATCTTGCCAACGTCAGTATTCAGGCGGATGTCATTTATGACTTTAATAAGTGCTGATTCAGTGCTGTGGTTAGCACGGAAACCGGACTGGAACTTATCAAAACAGCTATTGGATGACAAAAAATCTGTTAGTTGATTGAAAACTATTTTTTCAATTATCTTGCCAATAAATGGTAGATTAGATATGGGCCTGTAATTACTAAGCACTGAAGCTTCCAAGTTAGTCTTTTTCAATAGGGGCTTGACTACTGCTTTTTTAAGAGGCTGGGGGAAAATACCATCCTGTAGGGAGGAATTTACAATCTGGAGCACATCATCTATTACAAGATTCAGGACAGATTTTAAAAAGCTGGTGGGCATGACGTCTACCTCAGATGTGGAAGTACTAAGACTCTGTATTGTTTTCTCCAGTGTATCATAGTCAATATATCTAAAAGTTGACAAGGAAATGGGTTCTCGTTTTTGTAGAGACAATGGCTCTGAATGTTGCGCAAGTTGAGAAGTTATATTCAGTCTTATCTTGTCGATTTTACCACTGAAGAAAGAGGCAAACTCATTGCATTTCTTAACTGAGAGAAGTTCAGTTGCAGGTTGTGAAGCGGGATTTGTTAGCTTCTCGACAGTGGAGAAAAGTACGCGGGAATTATTCATGTTCCTGTTTATAATGTTAGAAAAGAAAGACTGCCTTGCTTTACAGATTTCAAAATTATATTTCTTTAACATTTCCTTGTACATTTGGTGGTGAACATGTAAATCGGATTTACGCCACTTCCTTTCCATTTTTCTACACTCTTAAAAAGTTTAACCTCAGGATTTTGTCTCCAGGGTGCTTTATTCATGCCTCTGACTATCTTGGTTTTTAGTGGTGCAATGTCATCCATAATTTGTGACATTTTGGAGTTAAAGGTGGTTACTAAATCATTGACAGTGGATTTTGACGGTGTTTGTATGGAGAGAATAGGCTTGCTTGATGCCTTGAAGAGGGCTTGTTGAAAAAGGAAAGCAGTGTTATCCGAAAAGGCACAACAATGACACAACAATGATCGGACAGGGCCATGTCCATCACACTGGTTGAGATATTAAGTCCTTTTGTGACAAGATCCAGTGTATGACCATAAGAATGTGTTGGCCCCTTAACATTCTGAGTCATATTAAAAGCATCAATGAGTGAGAGAAGTTCCTTGCCATAGTTATTGTTAGGATCTTCCACATGAATATTAAAATCCCCAGCTAAAATTATGTGATCAAAGTCTAAACAGACAAGAGTCAGTAGTTCACCAAATTCCTCCATAAAAACCTTTGCTGATTGCTTTGGGGGTCTGTAAACAGTAAGTAGCAATATGTTGGGAGAACCCCTGATAAGAGCACACAGATATTCAGAGGATGTAAAGTTCCCAAATGAAAGCTGTTTACAGTGGAACATGGTTTTAAATATTTTTGCAATTCCCCCACCCTTTCCATTCAAGCGTGAGGCAGACATGAAAGAAAAGTCAGGCGGAGTAGATTCAATGAGTGTAGACATCACTTTCTTATCATCTAACCATGTTTCAGTGATAAGGAGAAAATCAAGGTTGTGTGTGCAAATGAGCTCATTAGTTACAAACGACTTATTAGAAAGTGATCTAATATTCAGAAGAGCTAGTTTCAGAAGGTTTTAAAACCTACTCTGCAAGATTGATCTATTTAGAGTGCACATTACGTAAATCACTGCCACTCTTTCTCCTGGTGCTTATCCAATTACAGGTTGAAATTCAGAGCGTGAAGTTGGACTGCAAAGTGTCATCTCGGTTTGCTCACACTGTCATGACCACCAAAGCTGTGAACAAAGGCAACTCCTCTAAAGAAATATTCTTTGACGTGGAACTACCAAAGACTGCTTTCATCACCAACTTCAGCATGTCAGTCGTCTCCTAACCATTTCTTGTTGTCCTCTGCACATTTTGTTGTGTCTTAACATATTCTCTATATCCCACGAACCCCCTGAGATTTGTCTAGTGGCATTATCAGTAAATAATGTGGTATATCCTTCAACAGATCTTCAACAGAGTAACTGTAAGGCCACCAAATAAAACGAAGTTTTGAATCCATGTGTGTTTCTGCTCTACTATGCCATTAGTGTTGGCACAGTACAGATATTCTTGTATTTTGTTTGCTTATCCCTTCTAGGGAAATTGAGGGGAAGACCTATGTGGGTGACGTGAAGAGAAGGAGAAGGCCAAGAAGCAGTATGAGAAGGCTATCTCATCAGGACAGACTGCTGGGCTCGTCAAGTGAGTTGGCTTGGAGGTGGAGTTGGAAAGTGCTGGGTGTACCTCTCTGCTTTGCACTATTGACTCTTTGGTGTGTCAATATTGCAGTCAACATTTTGGTGTGTGTTTGTGTCTGTGTGTGTGTGCGTATGTGTGTTTCTATGTGCATGTGTGATATGCTAGAGCATCAGGCAGAAAGATGGAGAAATTCTCTGTTTCCGTGAACATTGCAGCCTCTAGTTCGGTCATATTCACACTGACATATGAGGAATTGCTGAAGCGCAACCTGGGTAAATATGAGATAATGATGCGTATCAAACCAAAGCAACTGGTCCAGAATTTTGAGGTAGTGCCATTTTACTGACATTGTACCAATACTGCTAATATGACCATAATGGTGGTTTTAAATAATATAATGCTATATATTGTGTGACTAGATCGTAGCAGACATCTATGAGCCTCAAGGAATTGCCTTCCTGGATGCCTATGGGACATTTATCACCAACGACCTGCTGCCTCTAGTGGACAAAACTCTCAGTGACAAAAAGGTGGGCCAAAAAAAAGCCAGTAGAGAAATTTTACATGTCATCATAATAATGAAAAGGTACTTCGATGTACATTGCAGAAACCTTTGTTATTCTTCCTGTGTAGTTAACATTAAAATTAGACACAGTATAAACAGGACTAACCAGAACTTCTATCCTATGTGACACTCTCAGGCTCATGTGTCCTTCAGTCCGACGCTGGACCAGCAGAGGAAATGCCCTGACTGTGACGGTACGCTGATCGATGGAGACTTCATCATAAAGTATGATGTGAACCGAGCTGAAAGCATTGGGGACATTCAGGTATGAAACTATAATTATATAGTAATATTTAGTTGACGATGAATAATCAATTAACATAGAGTGTCACTTCTCATGTGCCTATGTTATATCTGCCTGATCTGCTTGATTACAGATAGTTAATGGCTACTTTGTCCATTACTTTGCACCTGATTTGCCAAGAATACCAAAGAATGTTGTTTTTGTGATAGACCTGAGCTATTCAATGAGTGGACAGAAAATGAAGCAGGTGAGAGGAAAAAGACTCACATTGTTTGGCATTAGGAGATTGTCCTGTCTTTAATCAGTTGAGGGAAATCTTCACAATTTTCTAAAGCAAGTGTCATTTTATGTCCCTAGACACGAGAGGCATTGCTGACCATCTTGAATGATTTGCATGTGGATGACCATTTCGGAATAGTTTTGTTTGATAGCATCATTCAAACCTGGAAGCCAACAATGGTTAAAGCCACAGAAGAAAATTTGGCAGAAGGAAAGGAATTTGTGAAAACCATTCATGAGAGAGGATGTTAGTTCGGTTTATTTATTTCACAAAGGCATTTTTGTGTTTGATGAACAACAATGTACTTTTTTCCGGATTTTGTTTAAGTCTTACATTTTGACATTTGATACTTTTAGCGTACAGTGGAAAGAATAGAAATGACCCACAGGTCACTCAAAATCGGCGAGACGAACGAATTTAGATACCTTACTTGTGGCCTGTCGACGTAATGGGGTTCTGGCACTGAATAAAGACTGCTGCCATATTTTGGAGAAATAGTTAGCTTTGCTTATGCTATTAAAGCTTTGAGTCTTCCATTCCAGGTCACAGATGCACCTACTGAGCTTGTCTGGAATATCTAGAGGAAGACAGATGTGTTTATCTGCTGGTTATAAAAATACCATATTTTATAGACCAACTATTTGTAAATTAAATGTATAAACCTCAGTTTTGTTTTGAAGGTGAAGTGGAAGGCCATTTCAAACAGCACAGCTATTCCATGATTTTTTTTTAATTGTCTTTAATTTTATTGTTTTCTCAATGAAGATACCAACATAAATGATGGACTCCTCAGGGCAATAAAAATGATTGACAGTGACAAGAAGCAAAACCTACTGCCAGAGAAGAGCGTGACTATGATCATCATGCTAACAGACGGGTATCCCACTGAAGGTCTTTTACTTTCTAGAAAATAAACCTATCCAGTATGTCAAATATGCAAACTGGAAAAATGAAAAGAAGCACGGTTATGGATCTCTAGAACAATAAATGTATTTTCAAAAATTACAGGGGTGATCGATCGAAACACGATCAAGCAGAATGTCCATGAAGGCATTAATGGAAGTTACACGCTTTTCAACCTCGGCTTCGGCCATAACCTGGACTACGGCTTTCTGGACTCCATGGCTAAGCAGAATGACGGGCTGGCCCGCAGAATCTATGAGGCATTAGATGCTACTGAGCAGCTGAAGGTAAACTTTAACTTCAACCCAAAGCGCTCTTAATTACCTGCAATCATAGTTAGTCTTTTTAAATGGGTTCAAGTGGCTCATACAACACAGTCGCTCCTATTCTCTCCTACAAAACATGTCAATGACTGAAAACAGATTCATGTTTACACTGCCAAATCTGAGAATGTAAAAAATCTGCATCTGCACCTTCAGTATGTTACAGTGTTTCGTTTGGTGTATAAAATCAACAGTTGATCACAAACCAAATAAACAGGAAAACGTACTCAAAGCCTGATGCTGTTGTGTTCTTGTATTAAGAAAAACTGGTATACTGAGGATGGGCTAAGCCTGAAATGTTTGTACTTCAGTTTTGTTTGTCCTAAGAGCTTGTATATATTGTTTTTGGTTTCTTAATACAATAACACATAGCACATCAGCCTTTGAGTGCAGTCTCCTTTTCTTGTTTGTTATACTGCCAAATAAAATTGCCATGTTGACCTACATCTTTCTCTCACAGGGATTTTATGATGAGGTGGCCAATCCAATTCTGTCCAATGTGCACTTTAAATACCCTGAGGGAGCAGTGAACTCTTTGACCAACAGCAACTTTAAACAGCTCTTCAATGGTTCTGAGATTGTGGTGGCAGGACAACTGCTGGAAGATGATTTAAACAACTTTCTCATAGATGTCTCTGGAAATGGGGTAAGGTCTTTCTGCTTTTGCCACATGACCTTAAATTTAGATGATTCTACAATTTATTTATCAGTTCTACAGCTGAGCTTCCAATTTTATTGCCAAAGTTTTTGGCTGCACTTTCACTTCCGTGATACGAGCAAAATAAAATTCGGCACATTCACATTTAAGTGAAAATACTGTGTTCCTGCTCCTGTGATGGCCTACCACCAACAGTGGCTAGATGGAAGTGTTGTTAAGCAAGAGACGAAGGTTGCCTTCACAAAGGGTCCACTTACCTGGACCAGACCAGAATGTGATTACTCCCGTTGACCCTGCCACAGTTGGTCTCTGTTCACATTATATATTTGCTTGGACATCCGGGTTTGTTTACTGCAGAAATAGGAGCTTCAAGAGAAACTATTGTGGTTCTATTTGACTATATCGCATGGCAAGTTTGGTTACTTTAATTACAACATGTAGGATAATGGCATTCTTCAAAAGGTAGAGTAGACCATATGTTTTCTTTCTGGCCCGTGGCGGCGTGGTTGCTTCACGTTGGCTTGTTGTCAATCATTACTGCCTGGTTCAAAAACAACAATGCAGGTGTAGGGTGTGTGTCTTGAGGGGGGGGGGCATGACAGATAGGCTTACACTTTACCAGTAGACTACAAAAATAGGGTGTCTTCTGTGGTTTACTACATTCTTGATCATAATAAATGTGCATGAGCGATGACGTCTGCATGCAGTGAATATTCTTTAAAATGTTAATTAGCATCCTGCTCCACCGTTCTAGCAAACCATACCCCACACCATTTGTTTCTGGCGAGCACGAGTGCAGACCTAAGTTTGCACCTGACTTTGGTAGGTCTGCGTTCACATTATCAAACCAAACCAATGAACCAAATGAACCTGGATCCAGACCAAAGACCCTAGTCTGAATGCTGCAAAGCCCTTAGATATATAAACACTGTCAATTTACCATATTTACAGCTGGACGACTATGCGGTACAGGGCAAGCCAAGTGTGCAGGACAGGGATGTTGTGTTTCCAGAGCTGGACTATATCTTTGGGGACTTTACAGAGCGTCTGTGGGCATATATCACCATTGAGCAACTCTTGGAAAAGAAGTCAGTGAAATGCACACACTCAGACACGCATGCACACAGATACACATACACAACTCACACAATTTTATGTTTTAAGATTTGTTTTCTATTTAATTAATTCTTTATGTGATAGTAAATTACCCATATTTTATCTTAAACACACATTTTTAAACTGCAGACCTTCCTATTGTTCTGCTTGTTCTTTTTCATAGCTTAAATAAGCTTGGTGGCTAACTTGCACCCAGTTAATACTCTGTCCTGTTTCATATTTACATTTTCAGAGAGAAAGGCTCACCTGAAGAAAGGGCAAATGCTACTGCAGAGGCTCTTCAGCTTTCCCTCAGGTACAACTTTGTCACCCCCCTCACATCCATGGTGGTCACCAAACCAGAGGACGAGACGAAACCGGATGATGTGATGATCGCAGACAAACTCACTGAAGGTAAAACATACAGGTACAATTATTAGGACAAATACAAAGGCTTACTAAGCCAGTACTTCCCTTTCTGCTACAGTCATTGTTTCGTGATTGAAATACTGTTATGGAGAACAGTTTGTAGAAATGTAACCACATGTATTTTGTATTGCCAAACAGAAGAGAGACAGAAGCCTCAAGATCAAGGTAGGCATCATTTTGCTTCAATTCATGGACTAATCTTGCTTAAACGATATGTAATCATGCATTTTTAACTACTTTTAAATAATGTTTTTAAGGTTACTCCAGTACACGGAGCCATTATATGAGCCATTATATTCCTCCTTCTAGGCCAACTTATTACGGTAAATTTTTACATTTATTTTGATGGGTTTATGACATGTTATTAGAAAATAGTGTGAAGATGTAAGGCAATGTCTCTGGAGCGTTTTGATCAAGCTAAAGACCAACCAAGGTCAACCAAAAGAGGTACAAACTTCTGACATCAGGAGCACTCATGGCATAACTACTATACATACTATTCACATGCAGAGAAAAGTGCTTAAATTCAAGGACCCAGGTTTGAGTCCAGCTTAAAGTTATTTCCTGGTGCCCAATACCCAGTAAAAGAAATACCAGCTTCCCATGGAATGACTTGTGAAATCTCTGTGTGTGACATTTAGTGGTGGCTCAAATGTTTTATGAAATGCATTTTTGTGTCCCACTTTGACTGCCCAAGACCTTGGTTACATGTGAAAGCTCCATGCTTATTTGATTGAAATGCTCTGGAATGTTGGTATGGTTTGTCAATTTCTATTAATCCATGTAGAGAATTAAAAAAATATATGAAAAATATATGGGTAACAATTATTTTAACAGTTCCAGTGTGTATAAATGTAACAACATGTAATATTATGTACTTACACTGTACATCCTTAACACTAACTCTAGTCCTCGTAATGACGCTAACCCTGAGGTTCAGTGTACAGTAAGTAAATAATGTTACATATTGTTACAAACTTTGTTACACTACACTTCATGATGTAGTAACTGTAACAGGGACCATACAATAAAGTGTAACCAATAAGTCTTACGCTGAAGTAAAATTGTAATAGTTTACACAACTGTAAAAATAAGCAGCATACAATATGTTGTTGATGGCGTAAATTAATTACTATCTTGCAGTTGATGGTGATCCTCATTTCATCATTGAAGTGCCAGAGATGAGTGATGCACTGTGTTTTAATATCGACGATCCACCTGGCACCATTTTCAACCTAGTAAGAGATCCCATCCTGGGTAAGGTCATGCTTATGAAGAAAGCAATTAAGAAGCTTAAGAAGAATGTGCATGTATATTAAATCCACAATTGCATTGTTTTCCAAATTCATTCTACTCCAAAATAACACATGACCATGTAGTTTCAATGAGATATGAAAAACAAAACTGTCCCAAAAAACCTCTAAAGGCCCGCATTTGGTTTAATGACATTAACAGGCATTGTGGTGAATGGCCAAACCATTGGGGACAAGAAACTCACCCCTGGAAGTGAACACGTGAACACATATTTTGGCCGTTTTGGGATTGTTCATCGACCTTTTGGCATAAAACTGCTAGTAAGCACAGACGGGATAGCTGTGTTTGTGAACAAGAAGGCAGTCAAGTTCAACTGGACAGAAACAGCTTCAGTAAAAAATGAAAAGTGAGTACTGAAATCTTTCAGTACGACACAGCAGCAGTTCTTTTGGTAACATAATATCAACACAAAGACATTCCTAATTATAGGTTATATTGCTTTCAGTGTTGTGGGACAAGGTGCACTTTCTATCACTCTGACAATCTCTAAACCCCCTGCCCATTTAAGAAAAATGTCCCGATAGTATCACTCTCCACTCTGGAGAGAATCAATTTTAATTCAGGTATGTACCAACAATACGCCTATTAATGCAACCCGGAACTGATCCCTACTTTGCTCCCATAGACATAAACTACCATTAAGTATTTTGGCATGTTTTGGCAATTTTTGATCATAAGACTGGGTCCTCCATGGTCACAGTGACCTTTGAACTTTACCCTTAGTTCAAATGAACAAGCAAACAAAATTTAAAGCATGTGCATTGGTTTTTGAGACACAATGTTGACAAGATCAGGTTAAACAGATGTATAAGATGTAGATGTATTTACCCACAGTGCATACATGCATTTGGGTGGACAACAGAAAAACATGCCATGGCTATTGTTCACATGGTCTATTTATGTCTAGCAATATTGCCTAAATATTTCTACATTTCTTGTCCATCTATTAAAGAAAAAGAAAAAAAAGAAGTGCTCTATAAATGTACATATTCAATACTGAACTCAAACTAGAGTTTACCTGATCTGACACCTTAAATCCACAGCATGGACCTGCAGATCACAAATGACCACAGTCTGACCGTGACGCTGAGAGAGTCCGTGAAGTTTGTCATCCTTTTGCACAAGGTGTGGAAGAAGCACCCATACCACCAGGACTACTTGGGCTTCTACACGCTAGACAGCCACCTGCTCTCCCCAAGAGTGCATGGTCTGCTGGGTAAGAAAGCAGCCACATCTCTGAGCTATTCAGTCAGAGTGAGCCAACGGAAAGTTGGAATGTCTAGGAAATGTCAAAATTAGGTCAAGAGTGAAATTATGTTCTGGAATAATTTTCTGACGAGTTTACTGTACAGCATAATGTAATGTATTGGTTGCATCCACATTCCTTTTTTCTTTCTGTTTTGAGTGGTTTACACGTATCCCCTTTATTGTTTTTGTCGTCAACATTGTTTCATTGACTTCTGTCTAACTGTCTTTTTATTTACATTTTTATCTAGCACTGATTACAAAGAATTTCACTATGAGAATTTCACTATGCTCATCCTTACAGGCCAGTTTTATCATGGTGTGCATTTTGAAGTTGGCGACCTCCATCCAGGAGAAGACCCTGAAAAACCTGATGCCACAATGCTTGTTAAAGGACATACACTGACTGTGACTAGGTACACAACAGCTTCTCTTACGTGTTCTGTAAAACTGAGTTTGCTGTGCCCGCATGCTGTTCCCTTCCCTAAAAACAACCGTTTGTTTCCTCAGAGGCTGGCAAAGAGATTTCCGCAGGGAAGTGAAGACTGGAGAGAAAGTGCCCTGCTGGTTTGTTCACCACAATGGAACTGGACTTATTGATGGGAGCCATGAAGACTATATGGTTTCCAGCCTCTTCTAGGCAAGCGTGACATATCTAAGTATTTTTTAAATGTATGATGAGGAATACAAGTTTGGTCCACATTTTCTTTTATTGAATAAAAGTCATCAATGACTTAACAATTACATTTTCGTTCACTTGCATTGGACATTTTGTAGCAGTCATTCATGTGGATTAAGGGGTAAGTTCATTTCTGTATGTAAACATAAGTAAACAATGTAAACATAAGCTACTTAGTTAAGTCGTGCAAATGAATGAGGACACAGAAATGTGTTTAACGTTTTTTTTCATGCCATCCTGCGGCACTGAATGTATTTGTGAACAAAATTACCAGTTGGGGTAACTGTGTTAACCAGACTTCAAAACCATTTTCAGGGAATTTGATTTTGTACCCACCGTCTCTATGTTTAAGTCATGCCATTTGCAACATTAATTATAATCGTCTATTCTGCCAACTAACAAGACAATAGAAGTATTCTTAGGTATTTGAGATTGCTTCAGTGTTGTGGAAATAAAAATGTCACACAAACAATGAAGTAGGGTGCCATAAGGTCGAAAAAATTATGGTTCGAAGCAGGGAGCACATTGGTTCAGGAACTGCGTCAACCACACATAGCAACAACAGGCTACATGGCCAAAAACAGGTGAAACTACTGCTACATACAGCAGATACACTGTTAAGAAACTTTTTAACCTACCGTATGATGACTTTGATACACCAAATGTGGATTTGCTCTGTAGGAAGGCTGAAACTCTTTCACAAGGTCCTGAATATTAATGCCATGTAAAATGTTGTTGCGGACATCTAGCACGTGATTAACATTTGCAAGGATAGTAGCTGTTAAAGGGGGCTTTTACCGTCTATGGGGCAAACCCTCGCAGGGATGATAGCGCAACAACTTCAGTGGACTGTGATATTGCCGAGCCTCTGGGTAAAAAGCGGCTCCCCCTCAACACAAGGCCAGTGTTTGACCCTTCACCTGTCTACCATATCACGTGATCACGTTTCACAAGCTAACGCTAATTTCAGAATTAAAATATAGATCTATCGGTTTCAAATGTATAACTGACACAGGCCTAAAATGAAATGGCAGCAACATGTCAAGCTTGACTGGGAGACACAATGTCTGCACAATGTCATCAGATCCCACAACCCAAAACAACAGTAAAATATTGTACAAAAACATTAGGGGTTCAGGGTTCTCTAATAGCCTACGCGTTGTTATTACCAATAGTAATAACAACAAATGATTGAATCTAGGACCAACAATTACTCATCCACTTTATTGTAGAAAAACACTTTAGTAAGACTATAATGTAAACTGTTATAACATTTACATTGTTTTTAAATGTTACAGTTTAGCAAATGTTAATATAAAAATGTATTTATCAAAAAGCTCTAAATTTTAAATAAGCACAGACAAAACACTGCCATTAGTCACAATTTTTCATGTCAGATTAAATTGTGAGATGGCTGTATTACTCTAACAACAGATTACCCATTTTCATTCACACTCTATAACATTTTTTACACCGATAGAGTTAGTTCCATGACAGTCTCTAAGCTTTCCTTGGGCAGTTCGCGCTGAAACCGTGTCTATTTGCCAAAAACACTGGTTGCCGGGGCCTTGGGCTTCTCAATGGATGTCTCTCCTCCAGAGCGTACCCCACTGAACACTGAAGGGGCGACCTTACCCATGCGCTCTATGGAATCACAAAGGCAGTTTGACAGTTAATTACACACAAAGAATATTCATTCCATGGCAGTTTGGACAAGCCTTTTAATCATCTGGCACAGACTCGAAGAGCACAGATCATTCCAGTGCTGTGCAATATAGATACAACACCAGGCATCAGCGGAGACACTCGTTCACAGATCTTGCAATCCTCTCTCATCCCTGCCTAATAGCCAACATGTCGTCAGCAGCACTTTTCTTACAAAAAAATCAACATCTACTTTTTCCTCAGTATCTGTCCGCAGTATGTAAGTTACAGCTAGAAATAAAAGCATCAGTCATCTTCAGAATAGAAAATTATTATGTGTACTACTCACACCCAGCTCAAGCTCCAAAAGTCACTATGACCGTTGGCCCATGGCGTGAAAAAAATAGCCAAGATTAATGAGACTGCTCACCGCATTCGACCATGACCTCATAGGTCTTGCTCTTCGGCTCCCCTTTGAGTCCCAGCTTGCTGCGGGCCCCTTTCAGGTCCTCTTCCTTCACCACAGGGCGTTTCTTCTTCTTTACTTCACCTGGCTAAGGACACACCAACAACAGGCCTCAAAAAGCTGGCTTCTGTAATTATCGTAAACTGTATAAATGAGTTAAGACAAAACATTTAGCTAACCAGAGTACTGAAAATCCAAGACAGTGTATCCTCTAACAACCATACTGCTAGTAGTGTCTTGAAACGTACAGATACATACCTGAGACATGATGTTTTGTGAGGAGTGAGGTAAAATCTCACAGTGTCTGTTGCCACTTGGGTCTTTGTCTGCTCCTCTCCCCAACCACCAGCCCAATATATATTTACTCCTCCCAGCAGTGGTCTGTGTCATAGAGCCTATCTTTTCTCCCACTTGCTCCCACTATCTGTCTGTTGTCAGGGGGGTATTATTAGGGCCTGACGTGACAGAGAGGGCAGCTGAAGCGGGTGTTCCTGCATTTTGAGAATGACCTCTCCCTCCCCCCAACAGCAACAGCTGAGAAAAGAAAATACAAAACATCCCATACCCATCCGTTGTTTGCACTGAGGCCATACTTTGACCTTTCATTTCACAGAATGACTAAAAATTGGGTGAAACAATAACATTTATTTTTAGCAGATGTACTTTAACTTGAATATAATTTCTGACAGCAATAGACAAAAGGGGTTAATTGTAGAAGTTGGTGGAAAATGCCAAGTGAATAACTGGACAACTGATTATGAGGATGTGGGAGAGTTTTTCAAAAATAAAATATTTTATAGAATAAAATGTTATGACATTTTTTGAAACCGAACTTAAAGATATGAGCAAATGTAGCCACGTCACATAACATAATTTGAATATGTTTGTTGTAATGCCCACAATGAATGTGTAAAGGCAATGATAGACAGGGCAACCTTTTGAGCAATGTTAACATGTTGACAACATGACAGGCTTGTAGTGTTCTGATTGGATGTTGCTGAATATTTCAGTTCTCCTGATAAAAATGTGTTGACTATTATCATTGGAAAAACTCCCAATGCCTGCCAACATTGCTTACAAAGTTGCCTAGTGTATCATCACGTCAACTTTGAATGTTTTACGTCAATGCTTTTGAGGCAGTAGATTTTTGTACTGATGAGGGAGGTGGTGCTACCCCATGTGTGAGTCATAATGGGTGATGTGTCTCGTAGAGATCAACTTGCTAAAAATATTGTATCTTTTTGGCAGGGGGCAAACAGTTCTGGAACCCCTAAAATGGCAGCTGTTGTATCCCCCTTTGGATGAAATTTGGCATAGCTTGGAGATCATCCGAAGAATCCGGTAGTAACACGGCTGTCAAACTGTGGTTTTTAAATACACTTCAGAGGGCATTAACATGGCAGGACATACTTGCCCAGGGACACAAATCTCTTATTTCAGATCAGTTATATGGAGCTACAGTCCTGACAAGTATAGTGTAAAACAGTGAAGTGTCATTATATAATATCATAGACCAAAATTGGTAAGGGAAAAGTGGGGGACTGGGGGGTGGCAAACAAAACAAGACCAACGATTGCTCTGGTGCTGGTTGTGGTCATAATTCACAGTTCCAGTATTACTGATGTATGTGTGCATCATTCGTTTTTTCGGTCATCCCCCTTTTCTGGCTTTGCTTACGCATGTGTGGCACCTCTGAATCGTCTGTGCATGAATGCATGTATTCATTTTTCCCCCCCAAGTAAAACTCCTGACTCACCAAGTGCCGATTTAGATGTGCACACATATAAGCCCATATAGACATCTTGAGCTTATGCCATGTCTTCCAGCAGAGCCCAAGTTACACTTCAGTGATGTGACATCACACAGGACAAATGCATGTGTTTGTAGGTGCGTTAAACATAGATGATGACTTTGTAAGCCCTTGACATGTGTAAGGGGAAAGGAATTCTGCTGAGGAAGCAGATCTGACTGTAAAAAAAAAAAGTACGTCTCAAGGCCGGTCTAAATCTTCATAAACTGACTCAGAGGTAGAGAGTGACAGTGTAAGGGTGGTGCCTGCAGCATGACGTAATTCTATCCTGAAGCAATGTGCCTCACATAACTCTGCTCTCAAGTAGAAGAACTGGTTTAAGGCCAGCCTAACAGCATGTTTCCACATCCCTGGTGGTCTAGTGGTTAGGATTCGGCGCTCTCACCGCCGCGGCCCGGGTTCGATTCCCGGTCAGGGAAAGAGTTTTCATGGATAACGTCACACACAGCGCTTCAAGTCAATACACAGATAACAGCAAATGAACAGTAATGCTCTATGTCAATGTGACACAAATTCCATTTTAAAAACAACATAAACAAACATCTCTTACAAAGTTTATTATGAAAAAAAGCATATATAATGACCATCAGTTCATAATTTGTCAGTAATTTTAGTTGACTAGTAAATTGGAATCACTAAACTTTCGCTCTTTCTGCAGATGCTGTAAAAACTGTATTTTTGGATAGACCAACAACTGCTTACAGTAATATCCATTTCAATCCACCGAATACAGTCCGTTGTTTAAGAGTTCATGTTCGGTCACGCCGTCATCAACACCATCACCATAAAGCTTCCTCTCATAAAATGGATACATGGGCCCAAATCATGACCATGTTAAATAAAAAAGTACACCAGTATACACCCACCCCCAGTCTATCTATATGCATTGTTGGTCCAACAACATATGACACATGGGACAAAGAGGTCTTGGTACAAAGAAAAAGACCCCTTGAAAATGTCAGGACAGCAAACCTTAACCTTCAACCTACACCATCAGCAAAGCACCTGTGTCTCAAGGTCACAATAGTACAGCGCTCCTTCAGGGTCAAGTGGAAGAAAAAAGTATCTGTTTCCTCAGTTCAACAATCCATACCTATGAATTTGTTAAATTTATGCATACAAGTTGACAATCTCTACTGACATATTTGCAAACTCTGGCCACAGTTTTTGTTGACCAAACTGTGCTTTAAATGACCAATTCTGTGGGTACGGATTTCTAAACTGTGAGCCGAGGTTGAAAGTCCATTTGCACGGCTTATAAATCTGAGGCCACAGGGGGAACCGAGGGAACCATTTCTTTTCCCCTTCCCACCTCACCCTTAAGGGGCTCTGTAGAATAGAGTTGATCTCACAGAACAAAACTCACATAAGGATAGGGACAAAGTCCTACCGCTTTAAACAAACCACAATCTCTCCTTTTGTTTAAGTCCAGAAAAAAGGGACATGGCTACCAAACAGACCAGTGCAACTACTGCAGTGGAGATCTCAGAGGACAAAGCGATCATCAAAAAAAAAAAAAACTCCTTTAACCGTAGGTAAGAAGCTGCACATTATGGATCATGGAAGTACAGTCTGCTTATTAAAGCCCTGACTGCCCTTTGGTATGGGTGACTCAATGCAGGCACATTGTCAGATTAAACACTGAAGAAATCAATCACAGTACACAAACAAACAAAAAACAACCAAAAAAGGAGCTGTGCAAAGGGACAAGGTCGTGTACTTTCCCAAATCTCCAATCTGGAATGAACAATGCCAGCAGGCTGGAAGAACATAAAAAAAGATTAAATTGAAAATCTCTATTACCAACAACCACACACAATAGTACACAATGGGTTAGTCCTATGTTGGTGCTGTAACAGACGGTAACATGGACCATGGACATGGGGAGGTAGATGCAAAAAAAGACACCGAAGTGGAAAAGCGGCAGTCCGACAGAGTACCGAACTAACGTCGCAGCACACACAACCCCAAAAGGCAAAGTTCATTCCTTCACAAACACTGTTTCCAAACAAAAGCCCTTCCCTTTAACCCACACCTGCAGTCTTGCTCAGAGGAGATGAGCATAGCTAATGATATTACTCTCCATGTAGGACAGTTAGTAAATTACCTCAAAAACAGTTGTAAAGTTGTGACCTTGATGAATACATCTCTAGAGAAACAGTCCCCCCCACCCAAATAGCAGACACCTGACCGCACCACAGCTGCCCCCAAGAGGTGACTCAAGGCCAGTGCAATCCAGTGAGAGGATACAGAGTACACATACTTAGCAACACTAATGGAGGACCTCTAAACTAAACAACAAGTACAGTCACTGTACGGGCGAATGCATAAATATTTGTTTCTTTCTGAGAGAAGGGGGAAATACAGTGTTAAATTCCGCTAAGTATAAGCTTTTTTAAAGGCTGAAAAGACATAGTGCTAAGCACTGGAGATTGATCTCTCTCGCTCATTTTGATACCCATTAGGCCTTTTCCTTAGCCATAGCCAGGAGATGTCATTGCATGTTCAGTCAGTGGACTTGATGGATATGCTGAGCACAGTGGAGAAGCACAGACGGGCATTATAGAAGTCGCCCCATAGATCAGACGTTCATTAGGACCCAAGTGACAAAGTGGCACATCGCATCGTAATGGGTCATGGAACAGAGCACAGGACAGTGGCTCTGGGTGGGTGGGGGGGAAAAAAACGAGTCTGTTTGATCCGGTGGATCTCCTTTCGACCTCAGGGGTCAACTCGCACTTCCAGCACCTCTTTCTGCAGAGACGCTGTTAAAAAGAAGAAGGCAATTCCCCCCCCTTAGAAGGGCCTGGTGAAGAGATGATGTGTTTGTTGGTTTGTGCTTCTAACAGTGACGATCAGTTTCAGCGAAGCGTTGACCTCTGCTGTTAAGCTTCTGATTTTTTAAAGACACTATGAGGCTCAGAGGGGGAGGGCGGCAAGGGTGGGCGCGTGAGGTGTGGACAGGCTCGCTGACGTGAAAAAGGCTGGCTCGGACCGCGTCAGACCGGAATGCCCATGCGGTGCTTCTTTTTCTTCACCGCCTTGTGGCCAGTGAGGCGCCTGACGTCATCATCACCATCCGAGTCATCCATCTCATCGTCAGCTGAAAACAGGATCTGCAAGGGAGGGAGAGAGAGGAGATAGAGCTCCATGAGTTATGTTTTAACTACACCCATCTATAAAACAACATATAAAACACTCTGCACCCCCCCCCCAAACAGTTCTCAAACTGTTGCATTGCAGAGGGAGAGGGATGTCAGACAGTTAGACAAACAAAACAATGTGCCGCCCATTAAAAGACAAACAAAAACAGCCTGTCAAATGGCCATCATTCAAAGATGACTGCTCGAATGCACTTACAGGTCCAGAACAAGCACTGGGTTAGGCCATACAACAGTGGCTTTGTTTGTTAAGTAGAATTTCCCAGGCTGGGCTGGGCTGGGCTGGGCTGAAACTGGCCAGTCTGGCTGGGTGCTGAGCACACCGACTACCCGAGCGGTCGCTCGCTGACTCCACTGGTCTGTCAGGCTGCAGTGGCTCCTGGGCTGAACAGCATGTCTTCAGACCCACCTGCTTTACAAGCCTTTAAATGTGCAGGGCTCTGCTCGCCGCACAGAGTGACTCATTTGGCTCATTTAACAAGCTCGGTGAACAGGCAGGACAACAGGATCTGCCACTGATCTGCCATGCCAAAAGGGTGAACGTTTTGTGCTGTTAACTCGCTCAGCAGGGAAGTGGATGGCTTCCTTAATATGTAAAAGGCTTGGGTGTTTTTAAAGGCTTTAAATGAAAGAACAGAGTGTCCAGAATCTGGTATAGCTCCTAAAAGGCTCATTAATCCACAATGGCAACGTTTTGACCCACCAGGAGGGTCTTCATCAGGCCAATTGTCCTGCTTTTGGCACCTGCTGATACTGAGGAGGGGCGTGGACGCATTTACAATTTCATTTTATTTATTTTTTTACTTCATTTTAAAAGGTTTTGCCTTCAGCCAAAGGCTAGTAAATGTCAAGCCGAGGAGGTCCCTAGATGTGAGCCATGACTGGCTCACTCCACGCTGCTCCTGCTCACCTCTGACTCAGAGTCGTCGTGGGAGAGGGCGCGTCTGTAGCGCACCTTGGTGCTGCCCCGTGCCTCGTCGCTGCCCTCCCTCTCCTCCAGCTTGGCTTTTGTACGGCCCTTCTTCATCAGGAAGTTATCCACCACCCAAAACATCAGGGCCTAGGCATGCAGAGCAGAAACACACAAACAGTTACACACGCACACACTCGCGCACACTTACACACACACACACACACTCTCACACACTCTTACACACACACACACACACATAATGACCCTCTGTATGTTTTCACTTGTTTCAAGACCCTTAGTTAGTCTCAGGTCTGCTATGTAATAATGCTTTATTTGTGTATACTGCTTGTGTTTAAACTTATATTTAGATAATCTTGCATTTGGATGCCATACATTTAGATGTCCATAGACAGTGCAAATGGTGTATACAAATACTTTCTCTGAGCTTCACTTCTGCATTACTGCTCAGAAAGAAAACAAAATGCAGACCCGATGCCCTGTCATCTTTTTGAAACAGCAATTGCAGCAGAGTATGGATTCTGGTTTCAGGATATGGAGTATGGTTTCAGCTTTAAAAGGCTTTAACATATGCAGTTATGCTAAACAACTGCTAGATCAGGGCATGTGAAGGGACAGAATAGCCAGGGGTCGCTTTTGCTGCAATAACAGCTGACTGGTCTGAGAGTTACTGGTGCTATATAAAACTTTACTGACCCTGTGCAAAACCAGGCTCCTCACACATCAGTATTCACTTCACAATCACATCCATC
Organism: Setipinna tenuifilis; assembly: GCA_030347295.1. Classification (NCBI taxonomy): domain Eukaryota; kingdom Metazoa; phylum Chordata; class Actinopteri; order Clupeiformes; family Engraulidae; genus Setipinna; species Setipinna tenuifilis. The sequence continues at coordinate 15,792,136 of CM059267.1, read as the reverse complement.
AATGCATGCACAACCAAAAAGAGTGATCCTTTGGGTGTCTAGACATTGAAAATGCAGGGGTTAGCGAACGACTACACTGACTATAGCCTCTCAGACTCACACTTATCCATTAATAGTACCCTGTTGACAGGTTCAAAGCATTTCCCAGCCCAACCATATACAATAACATACACTGTGGGGTGGCGGCTATCACACAACAGTGGCACCAAAACACTAAGGACACACAGAGCAACAGGAACACACAACCATATTCGAAATGGGCAGATCTTTCTTCCATTCACATAACTTAGAGAACAGTCAAACATGGCTAGAGGACAGCTGCAGACTCAGGGACTTACATTGACGAAGAACGGGACGATGAGCATAACGATGGCCAGCTCCAACTCAGGATTGGTTATGGGGTTCAGGGGAGCTAGCTGTGACGACAAACACACATACATACACATGCCTTACACACACAAACCAACACAATAAAAAACAACAACAACAAAAAAAACAATCGGCCACCACTTCTGGTAATAAGCCTAATAATTTGGGACATGGAAATAAGCCATGAACAGATGAATAAACATCTTGTAATGCAAACTGAACAACCCCTAGATTGAGCCTGAGTTGACCACTACCCATAAGCCCTTGCTGACCTTCTTCCACTGGGGCATGAGGAGCACCAGCATGATGAGGACCTTCTCGAACATCATGATCAGGATGTAGAGGGCACACTGGCCTGCCCAGGCACTGCACTGAATTGGCTCACCTACGCATTGATGGGTAAACACAGGCAGACACATACAGGAAGTGGTTAGAAGGGCAACAGCGACAGCAACATCAGACAAGTAGTAGTTTCATCTCAGTGTAAATGCAGTGGGGGTTGTGAGGAGGTGGGGACTACTGGCTAAACCACAAACCATCACTGCCACCCTCTGGTAAACATCAGTCATGCAAATCACAGACATACTTCAAGTCCTCCTACGAGAACAGTAATTCAATTTCTGTCTAAGTATGTGCTGCTTAACATATTTGTACTTCTACCAGCTTATTCTGTGCTGACTACTAGCTTCTTCTCCATCCCTGGTTATTGTCTGGTAGGACTGGGACTCAATGCAAAACGGGGAGTACATTACAGAGAAAATTAAGACCAATGGAAATGCTACAGAAACAGCAGATAAGAGGTCCTACAGTATTAAAGAGTCCTACTAAGCTACATATTTTAGGATGATATGCTGGTGGCTTACAGTGTTGCCACACTCTAATAAACACAACATGCTAAACAGTGCAATAACTGGTAAGGTCTCTGATGAATATAACCCCACTAAGGAGGGAGGGACGGACACACACACACACACACACACATACACACACCCCTCTTTGTGTATGTGTCTAAGAGTGAGCCCTTGTGTGTGTGAGGTCTCACCATATTCTCCGAAGCGTAAGCGATCCCACTGCCGCCACTCTACAAGTGCGCTGACTGCTCGGATGCCTGCATAGATGAACAGCATGCCAAGCGATGCATCCAGCAGGAAGTTGATGAGGTATCTGCACGGAGAGATGACCATGTGTTACAGCAAAGACCCCAGCAGACAAAAAACATTTCAATCATGGACGAGAGAACCAGATAAGTGTGGTTGCAGACATAGGCTCACAGAGAACAGGGGTCTTCCTCGGTGAGGTCAGACAAGTAGACATTGGCAAAATGAATGAACAGCATCCCTATGGCCTGCTTGGATGTGTCCAGAAACCTGTGGGTAGAGAGCCAGGGGAGCGGAATATAAACAACAACTTGTCAATGACTTCATAAGCATGGCAACAATGGAGCACGCTGCACTAGCGCAAGAGAAAATAACCACCTGGGCTTAACACCACACTGCTATAGAGCGCAACAGTGCAACTCGCGCAAGTCAGCTCCTGGTTCTGTAAGTAAATTCTACATTCATTTTTTTATTGACCTCTGGACACACAAAACATTTTAACTCGAGTGGGGAAAAAAACAAAGAACTACAAAGAAAAATAAGGTTAAAGTTAAGTCTTTGTGTTTTTTTTTTTTTTTTTTTTTTCAGTAGGGGATGAAATGTTTTTATGGTCATCATTTACCCCATAGCTGATTACACAGAATTCAGGCATAATATTCTTAAAAACATTTGATTTTTCAAGATGTCAATAGAGGAAATTAATGGTAATTCTACTTCTGGAACCTTAAGCTGATTCACATGTGGGCGGCACTGTTGAGATCTCTGAAGAGGAGGGAGTGGAGGGTGAATTTGCCTCGCCAGATTTTTAATGTTGCGTTTATTTAACCCTAAAAAAGATGTAAACTGAGAATGTCTTTGGACTTTGACATTACCCACCACTGAATTTCCTTTAGGTTGGCCTGTGCATGTGTTATCCAGTAGACAACTCAAAATATAAGCCTTACAGTTTAAGTCTACTTGCAAAATGTAATGTGACAAGATAATTGTTTGAGCCAGATTATGCTATTTTTGAGTTTGTTGGCAGCAATAATCGTAATTATGATTAAAAAATGTAACTGGAATGTGACTGAGCAGCTCTTACTCCTATTGTCATTAGCAAACAATAATTTCCTTTGAAGGAGGGAAAGGGAAAGGGGGACGGCAGTCTCACCAGATTTTCCAGGGCCTCCTTTCGTGCTTGGGCTCCCTGAACCGTTTCACTGCGGAGAGGAGAAACACGGACAGCTGAGAGGAGAGACACAGAGAGCTGTACTGTGCAACCCCACTGCAGGAAGGGCTCCGATGTTGACATCGCAACACAATCAATATAACCACCTTGGGAATAGGCCTTTTGGGTTTCATTACAGTCATCTGGCCACTGGCAAACACACACACCAGCTGATACATCACACAAAAATCCGATGAGGATTAAAAAAAAAGCTAGAACAACAGCTCTGACCACAAGGGAAGTGGGAGAGAGGGTGTAAGCAGGAATGAGGCAGTTTGTTTTAAAGTAACTTCTGTGCTTGTACAGTCAGTCTGACCTGTATGTTAAGAAAAGCTATCTTCGCTACCAGCTGCACATGCTTCCAGAAGCACTTTTTTAAACAGGCTGAAGGGCAATACATACTTAAGTGTGCTTACACAGCAACATTAGCCTTGACTGTGCAGGCATACTTCAGTGCTACAGTAGAAAGCCCAGATCATATTGCAATAACCTGCTCCTCCTGCACCCAACACTGATGGCTTCTGCACTCTCAAGAAGGAACTATCTGGTGCGCTTTGACCTGGTGCGTACAAAAGAGTGAAGTTCGTTAAGACTTATGTTACACTGACTCCATGCTGTACCTAAGCTAGGCAAACAAACCATAAACATCCACGACAGTTCCACGTCAGTGTCAGCAACGGGGAAGTGGCACATAGTAACACAAGGTCTGTATTCAAATGATTCATTATGAATCGTCAGCCCGTTTGGTCTCTTTGGTGCTCTCCAAATGTGACATAATAGCGAGCACTAATAAAGCTCTCGCTGTTTGCCACAATAGCTGTTTTCATGTGACTCCCACTGTCCTCCCCTCTTCTACAAGGCCCTCAGATATCTGGGGCTGAGTGCGAGATTCCCCATATGCCTGGTGTCCTTCAGCCATTCAGAGGAGGTTCATACATAAACATATTCATGACGTTGTCAATCATTAACTTCTTAACTCGCCTCAAAACCTGTGACATCACTGACATCTAGGCTAGTTGCTCTGGGGAACATGATGTACTGCAAGGTTCTGTGCCTTCATCTCTGGATTCTAATGTTGTGAAACAGATGGTGGTGATGTACATGTCAGATCCTAACATTAAATGACAGAACAGCAGAAACTCTCTAGATGATGTAGACATCTCCAGTACAAATAATGTAATAATGTCAGACAACGTGACATTGATTGGTCTGACAGCGGTGATAGGCATTTAACTCAGACCACTACTACAAAGGGCAAAGATACAAAAAAAACATCACCCATACTTACGCATCAATGTGCTGAATGCAACAACCGCTAAAAGACCTTGGAGGAATATCCCAAAGGAATCCATGAAGGCACCATTCTCACATCCTCGATTGGACGGAGGAGTGGGGTTCGGGGAGACAGTGGAGTTCGGCGGTGAGGAGGCAGACAAGTATACCGGGGGATCCCCAGGTCGGGACATCAAACTGTTACCATTCACTGCCATGTTCAGAACTGCTCAGGTGAATAGGTCAGGGATCTGTGCACTACGGACAACACTGTTCTCCGGTGTCACTTCCTCTTCAGACGTAGTCTCCTTCTTCCACGGTGTATTGCTTTTCGTGAAGGCCAGTAATCGATATGGGCTAATGTCAATTGATGTTATCGAGCAATCATGAGGATTCCTTTCCTCCTCTGACAATGAGCCCATCCTCTTTTGCTAACGTTACCCAGGAAACACTCCCTGTACAGGGCAAACATTGACAAGCCCAGGTCGTTTGAATATCATATCTACTGTTATGTCTCAGAATCACATTCCCATCGGCGAGACATATGGATATGTAGCGCGGACAGCCATCAAATGTAGCAGGACAGCTGGCCAGCTATCTAAAGGCAACCTCAGAAGCGACGAATGCAGCGACGTGGCTAATAGTAACGTTAGCTAACAAGATGTCATGTCACTATTAACACGACTGTTGTAGAAAGTTGCACAGCCACGTTTCGTTTATTTCTGGTTCAGTGAGGCTAAATAAGATGCCTGCTAATTTGTGAAGGAAGCATGCCGTGATAAATAAAAATGTGAAGTCATCGCCAGACTTGAGCAGTTGTTGCTACAAGCTACCTCTAGCCAGCTAACAACTAGACTAGCGTAGCTACCGTTAGCCAGATAACGTATTATCAGAGGTTAAACAATATTGACGGCGGATAAGTAGCCATTTATTTATGACAAACACGCTAACATGCCAGAACTTCTCAATCACGCAGTAGGAGATCGTTGCGATGCTGTACTTACAATCTGGTATGGTGATAAAAAACGTATAAACATAAGGAATATCACCAGATGAGGTTGCAAACAGACTCAAGTCGACCACTGGGCAAGGTTTGATTTTCCAGTCCAGCGTGGAGTTGGAACAGTAGACATCTCTGGAAAAATATGCAACTTTTGGCGAAGATTGCAAGTCTTTCAACTACAGAGACATGGGCTTTCCTCTTAAAACAAGTTTCCTACTTCAAAGAGCACAAGCAAGCAAGGGGGGCTTCTGTGGAATTTTCAGCCGCTTCCTACCAATGACGTTTTTACTTTTAGAAGCGTATACCTATGCATTGTGGGAGATGTAGGCTGTAAATTACTCACCAACGCTCGAGAGAAACTCAACAACCAAAGTGTGATAGTAGATTTTTATTTCACATTTTCTTTTAAATAACAATCGTATTCCACCAACACATAGAATCAAAAATTAATAATTTCAGATTTGACGCAAAATAAACAGAAAGGAACACTGCAGCAGGGGTTGAGTACAAACATATCTACAAAAAACAGACATATATGTCTACAGATGTTTAAAGACTAAACATGGGGAACAGAAACACAAATGTAAGATCAGATCTGTAAACTACATCTGAGACATGTACAATGACTTGAGACATACACAGGGACTTGTGCCACCTTACTTAATAATGAATTTAGTTGGACTGCAGTGGCCATCTGTCCACCTTTTGCAATTTTACCAAAATAAAATACAAAGTACATACAGTCATCAACATCAATAGTAAAGGAGATCAAACAAAAACAGACTGTATGAAATACCCATTTCTTTGCTAGAGTATAAAGCTGTTAAGCCAATGAGGAACAAAATGAACAATGACATTCTGTTTGTAGATAACGCACTGACTTTAGTAGAAAAAAAAATTGATCTGAACACACCATTCCTCTGAAGGAACATCTGATATTTACAATATATACACACGCATACACTCACCTTTTCACTATTTACACCTTGCATACTGCATACAGTACTTTTTATTGGTCATTGTGCTTGGATTCTTCTTGCATTGTCATCCGCTCTACAGTTGGTAAAGTTCGTAACGAAAAAAAAGTGCCTTTGACCTTCAGAGACACTGTGTGGACCTGATTCCCCATCTCAAGGTGTCCGTCTGCCTTCGCTCCTCAAAAGCAAAATGACGGAAAAAAATAGACAGCAGGCAGACAATAGTCCCAACTAATCTTCAAATCATAGGGGTGGGTGGGTGGGGTAGGGTGCATAACACAAACATTCCCTTTGAACCCCATGCAATCAGCCAATCTGTTTGTGCAGCACTATGTGCAGTTTTCTTCTTGGGGTGGGGGGTGGGATATGGGTGGGGGTTGGGGCATACACAATGGGACACTTGCATTGCAAGCCCAGGAGGCTCTTCTGGACAGGGGGGGGTAGCAAGCTCTCAGCTGGCAAACTGCTGGTAGAATGCCAGCTTAACTCGTTCAATGTGGTGACACAGTTTGATAGCTGGGCCCAACTTGAGGTCCATACACTCCTGAACCGTGGGCAGGTTGAGCAAAAGCAAGGCCTGTCCGTCAATTTCCTACAAACCACGAGGAGAGGGAAGAAAAGGTGGACATGAAAACTGGAGACAAGCCTAGGTCTTACTTTATATTCTAAACACGGTTTAATCTTGTCAATACAGTCATGTATTGTACTTCTACACACAACAAGGTCAAGATTTAGGAAGTAATTTCTTAAAAGTTCAAAAACAGCAACACTGACAAAATATCTGGCCCAGGGTACAAAACAATTTAAGTGCCAGGGCCAGACAACTGACATTATTCTATTTATCATGAAGATCCAAATGATTTGTGTTGCTACACAAGCTCTTTAGCACTCTGGAATAAATCACCATTCAAGCTAGTCAATAATAATATACTTGAGTTGAGTGTACATTTGCACATTGATTTGTGTCAAGGCTAAAGTTAACTAAAGCACTTTCACCCTCCTAGTATGTATTTCACCATGATGCAACACAATAACTCAGAGCTGAACATGAGGGTCAAACATTCCACTGCCAGTTGTTGAAACTGTACCTCAAAAACTTAAAAGCCCTTTATCGTTAAACAGTAAAGCAACCCCTGGACGATTTCGATCCCAGACTACTTCTGCTACATTTCTTTATTATTATATATGCCATTAAATTGGAAACCCTGTGTGAACAGCTACGATGGAAGTAATCAAACTTTCTTGACATGGTTTATAGATGACTGTGACTTGTGTACCTGGTCCAGAAGATGCGTGCCAACGGAGCGCAGTCTGTAGTCCTGATGAAGCGCGCCACGTCCGTCACGCTCCACTCCAGTGGGCTGCTGTCCAGGCACAGCTTCTGAGGTGCCTCGGTGCGGGGACTCTATTCAAGACACATCAGACAGACACTCTCAGTGAAGCAGCTGGCCCAGAGGTGCAGTGAAGAGGCCTGGGGGTGTACTACAAGGTGCTTAAGTGATGAACCTGGTTTAGTTGACCCAGAGGTAGTTGTAAACTTAGTAGTAGAAGAGGCCAAGTATTCATCCTTTTAACTAAACATATGGTAGAGCTATCAGGTGTACAGCTAAAGTATGGTTAAATAAATCAGGCTCGTCACCTAACCACTGTTGTTCTATACCCCCCTGGTCAGACTAACTCACAACAGCTTTGCCCCTGTTCCCACACAGACAGGAGTTTTAAAGTGACCTCCTAGCAGTAAAGACTTTTTGTCCTAGATTGGCAGGTGTACATATACAAAAATATATTTTACAAGCAAACAATATAAAAGAAACATAACTTTAGAACAATCAGAAAGTAATGTATGAGCTTAAGGTACTTCACATGGATATACACACACCCACACACATATAGATATTAACTATATATTATACTATATTTATATTATCAGACAACATCAACTGCCCTGCATGGGCTTGGAATGAACATTCATCTGACTTTAAAGGGGAACTTCCATCGTTATTTTTATTCATATTTCTGTGTCGCCACTATGGTTGAATGCATTGTGCGTCATTTCTGTGAAAAATTATGTCCTAGATCTCTTGCTTGACGCTGTTTTCTGTAAGCTATAACAGGTCTAGTGGTTGAACGACTGTTTTTTCCGGTGTCCCTCGTGAATATCCATGACGTGTCAATAAGGCACCTCTAATTGGGCAAATTCGCTATCTTTCGCTCACCTAGCTTCTGTCCACCAATCCTTTCAGATGTGGGCTTGCCATACATGGCTCTGGGCGGGGCTTACGACCTAATGACGTAGATAGGTTTAGCATGCTCTGATCCGCTCGTTTTGGTTAGCTCGACCCTTCAATGACCAGTAAAACCATGAGGGTCGAATTTCACGTGTTGGAATGCTGCGTGCATATACTACTTGTTGTGACCCACCACATTGTAAATAGAGCTACTCAAAGTGGTTTTTAGCGGAACCTACCAACAGTTAAACATAAAATCAGATTTTTGATAAATATAACAACAATCTAGATGTTTCTGGTAGTCTTTAACTGAGGTAAGTCAGTCATAGGCGATATCTTTGTCATTTTGCAACTACCAGTAATTTATGGCTGCTTCGGAGCGGCACACAGACGCACCATCTTTCATTGTGTGTGTGTGTGTGTGTGCGCGAGATTAATTAGCCTGCGAGGGCGTGCAGAACAATGCTGCAGATTCAAAAGCAGCTTCATGCTAATTTTTTTTTTTTTTTTTAACACCAAAACAGGCCCGAATTAATTCATGAATTTTTAATTAACTGAAGTAATTAAAAGTAATGGAAAGGAAAGAGTCTGGCTGAAACATCAGTATGTATTGATATGGTGGAAATATTTTTTTCACATTCCATATTTAGACTATGGGGGGGGCGGTGACCATAGTCTTGTCAATGTATTGGAAACACTGGTGCTGTCATTAACAAAATCTGTACTGAACTCATTGGCCCAGCAAAATGTGGAGGCTTCCTCCTAGACATGGCTTATGTCTAGAGGTGGACATCCCGGGTTCAGAGAGTAAAAGTCCTGCCACATGTTTATTCCAGCCAATTATTGTAACATGCTGGTCCTAATAAACACAACTTGTCAGCCAGGCAGATGAGTAGTAAGTGAAATCACATGTATTAGGAGCACAGGCAAATAGGAAAATATGGCAGGACTTCTACTTTCTCATGCTGATTTGTCCTCCATAGCCCATGTGACAGAAGCAGACTGACCTTTGGCGAAGGTGGGCGGTTCTCATCGTCTGAGTAGGAGGGAGATCGGGCCTTGCGTCGCCTGCGAGTGGGACGTGGCGTCTCGGGAGGGGAGGGGGTGGGTGTCGGAGGCTGGGACTTCTTCTCGGAATACTCGGAATCGTCCTGCAGATCATCCTGATTCTCGGACCCAGAGTCGTCACTCAGGGAATCGTCTTCATCCAAATCCTCTTCCTCGCCACTGCCCTGTGGAGGGACAGCAAAGACAGGGTCACAACTAAACAGAGGCAGTCTCAATGAATGTGTTTGTTAATTTAACTATCAGCAAACAATGTTTCATTATTATTTTTTTATTTAATTTTTTTTATTTTTTTATTTTTTTATAGTCCTGTTAATAAAGGAATTTGTCTTTATGTTTTGATTTTGTGTTTTTCCTCTTCCCTTTAGTACAATGCTTTGCAGTATTTTGAATTTGATTGCAGAACCAGTTTTGACCCCAGTCCTACACACAGCACCTTTAAATACTAAAAAAAAAACATTTAGTTGCTGTGTGCAGCAGTACCTGTGGTGACCCAGCAGGTGTGTTGTCCACCGATGCTGTTCGCCTCTTCTTGTGGACAAACAGCTGTTTCCTCCTCTTCCGCCTCCTGCCTAGTTTCTTGCCGCCTCCCTCCAGGTTGGAGTGTCCACCTGGGGGCCTCCCCACACGCCTGCTTTTCTTCTTTCCATAGTAGTAGGCTGCAGTGAACATGGGGTCATTCAAACACTGTGTTAAAAATAGCTTTAGAGTTTATTTTAAATTCTTCATTTCCCAGGCAAATTCACCCAAAGTCAGGCATACTGCACAGCAAGTGTCTATTTAATCAGTGTGTATGTGTCCACCCCAGCTATCAAGCTAATGACCCTGAAAATTGCCAAAAGTACCACACAAATAAAGGCTGATATAATCATTTTTTCTTTTAGCAGTTATAATGACTCCTAGAACTTCATGCATTTCACACAACGACAACAATTGATAGGCAGGCACACGCACACGCGCGCACACACACACACACACACACACACACACACACACACACACACACACACACACACACGCCACACACCCCTCCAAAATGGCCACATACTGTATTTGGTCTTGGTGAGCACAGAGCAGTTCTCAGAGCAGCGCTCCAGAACCATACGCGGGCCAAATAGATTGGGGCAGCACTCCAACTTGATGCAAGTCTTCCTGCAGAACTCAGCCACCTGGTCAGCGGTGCGGACGATCTCTACGGTGGCTCTGTAGGTCTTGCCCTTATACCTGCAATTACAGTTGAGCCATGCAATAGTCGGTTTTGGGTGGAAAAGCATCCATGGTTCACACTCATTTTCATAGACAGCATTTCTAAACTTTCCCATGCATGATGTATTCATGACACTAAGTGAAATTTCCATGACTCCATGGCTACTTTTTGTGATTTTGACAACTCATTGTGATTGTTTCGTTTGATTTCTTATAGCTGTTCCAAGGAGGAGAAATTAGCAGTCAGGTCAGACAGCTGAAGAACTGCATTGTCAGGTTGTGCCAACACACGGTCACAGAGGTGAGCCGCCTGAGGAGCGGAGGCGTAGACAGCCTCGACTGGCAAACAGGGCCAAGGTCTGCGGCAGGGTCTTACTTGGCCTTCAGTGTCTCCCCGTGGCCGTTCCAGCGGCCCTCCTGGTCCAGCTGCAGCTCTCTCAGCACGCGGCTTGGCTTGTAGCCTGAGTTTATCAGGAGAGTCAGTACCTGAGGTGGGAGGAGAGTGTAGAGGGGTGGGGGATGGGGGAGGACAGAGATAACCAGTGAAAAAGAGCAGGTGTGGAGCAGAAAAATTTAAAGCAGGTGCATATGAGAAGGTAAAAGAGCATAAACAGTACTTCAATGCTCACTGTTACCCATTGTGTAATTTAAATCAATTTTGATTAATCAAGGTAAAGTTAGAACTATGGTGGACGTAAAACATTTGACAGAAGGTAGAGTGGGTTGCCCACATCCAAATAAACTTGAACAGGTGCCAGGACAAAAATAAGTACCAGATCAACGACGCAAATCTCTCCGTCAAAATGTTGCTAATTTTGTGGTAAAATCTTTTGGAGTCAGTTTGCATCAGTGTGCAGATCTGTTTGACTTTCACTGGGAACTTGGAAGATTTACCTCCTTTAGCACCAGGACGCAGTTCCCGGGCCCGACGCACTGGGGCAGCTCGGCGATGCGACCCTTGTTCAGGTACGGCCCAGAAAAGCAGCGGTGGTTGAAGTAGATCTTTGGACAGCAGTACTTCCCATTGGCTGGTCCAGCTGTGAAACACACAAGTAGAAACCTTTATTGTCACTTCTAAAGAGTGCAGCTGAATGCTGTTTGGAGCAACCCAACAGATGCACAAAGTCTAATAGAATATTGATTTTAAAATGTACAATATATATATAATTAGTAAATATAAACACATATACAGAAGTATACACACAGCAACACACACACACACAACTACATACAGGAACAGTTAATCCATATCTCAAATGTCACGTCCAAACAATGGCTGAATATCATGGCACTATTTACTTAAGAAAATGGGAGGCTGCTCACCATTGTCTGCCTGAGCGTTTACCTCCTGCTTGACGGTGTCAGGAGGGGAGTCTTTGGGTGGGGCTCTAGGGGGAAGAACAGGCTCTGAATCAGGTATGACCGCTAGTGTAGTACAAGCTATAAGGCATATCATACATCAGGCATACAGAACACACCTTTATGCACCGTCACCATGAACATGGCCATGGATACGCACAGACAGACACAGCTAGACTAATACAGATTAAGCGCTTTTCACCATCTTTCCATAGTTCCGATAACATTTGGAGGGATACCCCTTTTTTGTGTTTGCACTACAATGGTGTACAACTGTGGATAGTCATAGTTCCTGTAACGACATTTAGAGAGGCCTTTTTTTTAGGCTTGTAATTCAAGGAAGGAACTTTCCCAGCATGCAAAGAACCACAAATTATGGTAATACATATTGACTGATTGAACAGGAGCCAAGGCAACACTGCTGCCAGTTTAAAATATCTGTGTGAAACCAGAATAACTCTGCTACACATGTTGTTCAAATGATTTGTTAAAGTAACCATGCAGGCTAGTCCACATTCTGTGTTCATTCTGTTATTGCATGCAACACAGAAAAAAATGTAACAACGCTACCCTTTTTTTTTTTTACATTGCACACCTCATCTAATTACCTGAGGTTGGTGCATCAAGATGGGAGATAAAAAGAACTTCTCCTCAGAGCTTCTGACAAACTGTCAAATCCAATCGACCGCACACAATTGTGAATGCTGGTTTTTCTTGTATAACGTACTCAAAAAGCTGCTGCTGTCAGGGATGGAGACAGGAAACAGTTGTGCACTTGGCACCCACCTGAGATTCGGCAGATTCCAAAATCGAGTGAATTGATGTTTGAATTTTTCAAACATTCAGTCATCATTCAGACAGAACAACAAGAAACCACAAGGGGAAGCTGTTAAGTCTGACACCCTCACAGGATAAATTGTCTCCAGGATGGATGAGGAAAATACACAGAGGAGAATGCAGATGGAACGCACATTTACATTGAAGTGCAACCTGACAGGTTACCCTAATCTTTAAACCAGTCAATAAAAATTCATCTGTTTCGCGGTTCCTCTTGTTACTTTATATTCATGTAATAAATATTCAAAATGTCAATTTGATTGTAATCTGCCTGAGATGCAAAGAAAAAAGAGCAAAAAATTGGTTATGATAATCAACGGCCGATCATCTTGACAAAGACAAATGTGTAAGCTTTGACTTTAGCCCATAGCAATTTTTAGAAGCTCATTTAACCTAAATTATGTAATGCCATCGTAAACCTCAATAGAAAACACCAGCAATGAGCAACACTTTCCTCCAAAACACCGTTTTGTATCCAAGAAGGCCACGAAGAGACTGACAACTTTAGTCTGAAGATTACAAAACACTGAATAAAGCAAGAAAATGTTTTGCTAGTACAACAAAGCCCCGATTACGGTCTTTATTGAGCCAAATGTGTTTTTAGATTGCCCAGTGTCCTTTCCATTTGTAACCGTTAAAGAAAAAAAATACATGGAGGAGGGAGGCCTCATTTCATCCACAAATGGTCCGCTATCAGTGTATGGTGCTCCATTAATGTAATGCCCCTACTCGGGGTGCAAAGCCCCAGAAGAGCCCCAGAAGAGCGCCTGGGGCTCAATACGTCTTCTCAGGCGAGCTCCTCCAGTGTCTACTTTGTATGCCTGTAGTTCTTTGGGTAAGAGAGGGGCTTATTGTTGTTCTACTGCATTACCCCCCAATCCTGCAATGCAACCTCTACTTTCATAATGCAGACTTCAGAGCATGCACTCATTAAAAACTGTGAAAAAAATCACAGTGAACGGAGTTGTTAATTACACATTGGAGATTAATGTCTGGCATTTGCTTTTTTTTGCAGGTGATGCGAGAAAATACCAAGTGTTTTTTGTAAAATACTAGTATGCAGTGCACACCAGCGTGCGCACACACACACGCACACACACAAACCCCCCACATTAATACGTACTGTTTCTCGGGCTGCACCATTGCAATTTTCTTCTGCTTCTCCACTGCAATAAAAAGATAAAGTGCATTAATAAAACATTCATCATTGACATTTTGGTTTACACAATATTCTCTCTGAAGCCTGGTCTTAATGCTTGACAATAAATTTGCCTAATTGCTTGTGCTGTAAACAGATACCGCATTCACAGCGCAGGTTTTATTTTTATTTTCATTTTTACTCAATTTTGTTTTAACCAAAGTAATAAGAAATCAATTAGGAATCCCAATGTAAAAGTCAGCAATTTAGAAATGGCACACTTGCACTGCATGAATATAGTAAGCACTAAGCAGAGGTTTATGGATTTACAATGAATAATAACCAGCAAGAGGATGACTCATTTCTTCTAGGTACACAAATGACACATTAAGACACTACATGCGGCTGTGTTTGTGTGTGTGTGTGCATGCGTGTATGCATGTGCGTGCTGGACACTAACCCCGAGGCTTGCATGGAAACTGGAGTGGGTAACCGTTTGTTTCACACCAGCTGACTGGGAAAAGGTCCATGGAGTCCACGTGGGCAATCACCTCTGGGACCGGCTCCTTAAGCCCTGGACCAGCACAGAAAGGTGATAAACACACACACACAGTCAACAGTGGCTCACTGTCCAAGAGTCTTGAGGCTTGTGAGATCAGAGTCAGGGAGCCCACACACTCTGTAAACTGAGGAAAGCCAGAAGGACGCTTTAACAAAATCCAAATTGACGCTCACCTTCCAGTCGGAGCCAGATATGTTGACCTTTGACCCTGGTGACAGTTGCCACATGGATGTTCTCAGGATAGAGGGGATTGACTGCCTCCAGCATCATTGACTCTTTGAAACACTGATCAGATTGCTCCTGAGGGAACAGATAGCAGAGGTCAGGCAGAAACGTGACCTCCATCATACAAATATTGTACATGTCTGATGATGGAAAGTCAGTCTAAATTACAATCTACACACTGAGTGTGTGTGTGTGTGTGTGTGTGTGTGTGTGTGTATGTGTGTACATATGGATCTGTGTGTTTGCTATGTCTATGCTGTGTGCTGTGTATATGTATGTGTGTGTGGTATGTCTGTGGTGTGTGTGTGTGTGTGTGTGTGTGTGTGTGTGTGTGTGTGTGTGTGCGTGCGTGCGTGTGGAGGTGTGGATGTATGATGTAGGCGTGTGCGTGGATTTGTGCATGAGGTGTGTGTGACTGGTGTGACTCACAGGTGGGAAACACTGTTGGGGAGCAGCCTCTGCCTCGTGCTGCTTCAGGTAGTCGGCCCAGTCAAAGTCTTGTCCCTGGAAGCCTGGAGAACCATCACATGAAACATGACCAACAACACCATCAGCATGGCCAACACTAACACAAGGCTCAGAAACAAGCAGTCTCCACATTGCATGCGCACATCTACTGGCTCACAAGGCATGCATATAATTAACACTTTTGTCGTGTTAATATTATCTTACATATTATATTGCACGTCTGGAAACAGTGTAGGGAAAAGATTCTATATTACTCAGCACGTGTATATTTAATTACAGTATTAATCCTAGTAGGTGGATTTTCATTAATCTTACACACATCATTTATGCACCTTCAAGTGATGCGCATCAGTGGCCGTTTAAGACCTTGAATTAAAAGATTAATGTGCATTTCAGGTGTTTTCAAGTGAAGATTTCTTATTCGAATGCATTACCAAATTGGATGGAAATCCAGCTATTGATGTTCATTTCATCACAGCAACTAATCTCTCTGGGACCTTAAAAAACCTTCAAGCTATTGTTGGTGTAGAAGACGCCTTTACATGTGTGGAGCAGTGGCACAGAGGCTGAGAGTCATATGAGACCCTGCACCAGGAGGCCTTAAACTATCGTCTGTCTCCCTGTCTGACCCCTCTGCATGTGTACATCTGTGTGTATGTGAGCAATGGGGCAATTGGGGATAAGAGTCTGAGAGGAACACAAGGCCACGCACCAGGAGGGGGGCTGAGGCCGACTCCGTTCTTTAGGCTCCACTGGGTGGGGAAGATTCCGGAGCTGTCTCTGTGGCACAGGAACACCCGACGCTTGGCGTCCTCGCACAGGTCGTCCATCTCCACCAGGAAATACTGCTCTCCAAACACCTGGACACAGACAAGGCGCGGACAATGAGTAACTTGACAGTTTCACATTTACAAGAATGATGGGAGTTATAATTTGACCAGAATGGGTGGGGTCCAAAGAGTTAGTGGCCCTTTCCCATGTTAGTTTTGTGGTGGCCTTCTTGAAATCAGTTGAGTTATCAGGTTAACAACATGCATACACACTGCCTAAAAAAGTATACATTACTTAATTTTTTTTGTACATATATATTGACCACCATCAAGTCCTTTTTTGACATTCTTTATGACTACTCTTTAGTTTTGCTAATATCTGTCCAAATGGACTAGCTTTTGTCAAATATATACAAGCTTTTCATATTATTTTGTAGTAAACGACTAAATATAGTATATAGAATAATATTCCTAAAAAATGACAACAAAACCTTTACTGGCCGTTCCAAGCTATTATAATATCCAATACTGGGCAAAAAATGCGTATGGTGAACCCCTAATGTTGTGTTTGCTGTGCTCCCTGCATTTAGAGGTTGATAGTAATTATTTTTACTAGTAATTTTGTTATATTATGAAGGCTTAGTCAGCAGTGAGGAGAAAGCAGGATCAAGGCTTTATTTCTTGCATTGGTACCAATGGAGAGACAGGAGTTTCTCTGGTGGTCTTTCAGTCTATCTCTAAATTTTCTGAGAGGTACACAATACTAAATAACAGGTCAACAGGGGGAGTAACCCCTTGGACCCACCCTACATTAATATGCATTAGACAACTTTGGCAAAGTGTCTTTGTTGACATGGAGGGAAAGAAGAGCTCCTTCCAGGTGTGAACCAGGGGTGTGACACACCTTCAGACGGGCGAATGAATGGGGCAGACAATAGAATACACATAACATCTCAACTCTGTAGGCAGACACAGATATGGCCAGGAAAGTGTCACACAAAGCTCTGAGTGTGATAATAAGAGTTACAAAATAACAGGAATATAAAATAATAATAAAGAAATGTCATTAAAATGTAACATTAAAAATGTTATGTACAATGTCCTTATTATTATTCAGATTCCTTCAGTCCCCCTTTTCAAGTCTGACTGACTTGACACTAAATCATAAAATAAAAAAAAAAACAGCCTTAACATGTGCATAATATTCTGAACTTCAGCTTAAAGGAAAATTGACAGTAGAGAGTCTGTACAGATAAAAAGATGGTTCCATGAGCAAAATAAATACCGTAAACAGCATGATATTATGACTATAGATCTAACTGACTTGACTATTACAATTATCATTAGTGCGTCCAGGAAGAACTAAACAAATACATTCACAATTTCCATGGATAAGAGAGCTGCCGTTCTCTCTTCTCTTTAGTCACGCTCGCGGGGAGAGGCAAAACCCATGTTACTCAAAGTAAAACCACTATCATTGCCAATTATGTGGAAACCGATGAGAGTTTTTGGGACAAATTCCTCTTCCGATGCCATCTCAAAAATGGCCATCCAGGGTTGGTCAGCCGGGAGCGGACAAAACATGCATTAGAATGCCTAAACAATTGTATCATCTTTAGTTCTCCTATTTTGTGACATGTTGAAACTCAGTCTAATATTTATGGCTGTGACAGGACACTACAGAACATGGAGAAGCAGTAGCAACAACAATAGACCATGCTAAACAGACATATGCAAAGCAAAAACAACAGACCATGCTAGACAGACATATGAGAAGCAACAATAACGGGCCATGCTAAACAGACATATGAAAAGTATGGTGAACACCATCATCTTGGTAGCTGTAGGATTCCTGTAATAGAAAGAAGTGTGGGGATGACGCATATGATGTTTGACTCCTCTTCATGTGGTGTGTGGTGTGCAGTGTGTGGACACACGCAAACAAGAGTAATCCTCTTCATCTTCTTAAATCTTGAAACGCCTAATATTAGAAGGCAAGGGTGGACTGCCTGTGCCTTCTGGATCCGTACTGCTCATGGGGTTTATTCTGCCCACAGTAGGTCCACTATGCTAAAAGTGTGTGTGTGTGTGTGTGTGTGTGTGTGTGTGTGTGTGTGTGTGTGTGTGTGTGTAGCTTCTGTGTTGGGTAGCTGTTCCAATTTCACCCACAACTTTCTCAGTAATGAGAAGGTCTTCCTCCAATGAAATGGGACTTGGCACAGGGGTCCTTTTTTTATCTCCCCCTTTTGACACCTTGTGAATGCAGCAGAGTCAGCAGAATCTTTCAATGGTGAAAGTCAAGGCATTAGTTACCTGCAAATCTCAAACAAATCTTAAGTGTAGTTAGTTATGAACATGGTTAAACTTGTGATCAATGAGTCCGTCGGTTTGTTAGCTTTCCATCTAAGATAAACCTATAACTTGAAGTATCAACAGTGCAGGCATGAGTACAGTCAGAATCAACAACCCCTCCTCACCCCCATCCTCCATTGAAACTGATTTGATTCATAAAACTGATTTGATTCTTAAGTCTGATTAGGCTGTCAGAGTCAGAGATTTCCTTAAATCTGACCTAAAACAAAGACACAAAGTCACAAGGACACAAAGACACTCTAATCCAACAGTACTTGTGTATTCAATATTGACACCCAAAGAGATTGTAGCTCAGAGTAGCTCAGACTGACCGCCTTTTGTTAGGTGACGATGGGTGTTGACTTAACATGTCTGCAAAAAGGTGGTGATCCTAAAACCATCAGGAAGTGCTTCTAGACTAATCAGCAGGAGATCCTAGACTCATCAGCCATCAAGCTACCCCCCTTTTTCCATTGAAAGTTAATAGCCTATAGTCTACAAACCGTACTCCTCCCCCTTTCTGATCTGTGATAACTGTTGACAGTTTAAGCTGATCAGTGTCCTTCGCAACAAACACAACACAAGTTTTACCTTGTTTTATCCTTAATGTCTAACCTTGACAGGGAAAACCATTCAGTGTCCACAATTAAATTACGCCATCAGTTTAAATAACTCAGACGGGGAAGCACCTATTGATCTCCACTATTAGCTTACGTCATTAATTAAACTTTTCACTCTAAATCAGCAAAGGAGAGATGACATAATACCAGAAGTGTACCAAAGCTTCTCAACTACAAACACACAGAGTAAACTAAATTGTTTGGAAACATGAACTTGCCTGTGCAGCGAAGTTCGCAGAATCAGTGGAATAACTTTGTCTACACCCACAAACACAAAACAATACTCTGTTGCTCGGAAACATAAACCCTGCTTTCTCCTCAGACAGAGTTCACAGATCTATTGAAATCCCATCAATAGCTGCACCCACAAGCAAACAGAATATAGTAAGTTGTTCGGAAACAGGAACTCGCTTGTAGCTAAGTTCATAGAATCAATGAAATCCACTGTCTACACCCACAAACAAAAAGTATATTCTGTTTAACAACTAAATTCTTTGCTTTGCCCATGGCACACAACTGTTTGTTTTCTGAAAAACTTAAAACTGTTTAGGTAACACAGGCAGAATTAAAATAATGCACAACTAGAGGATGGTGTGGAGGTTGAGACCCAACTGCACTTTAGCCATTTAAGTTTAAGTGTCCTTGGCTTGCATTGTAAGCATAATATGTACTACAGATTGACATGAACTCTTCTTATTTCTTATATCAATGTGACCTTATAGACATAAAGATGACAATGCTAAAGACAGGACAACCAATAAGTCTCATCAGTGGATTAAAACAAACAAACGATGGAATAACTGCAAACAAAATAAATAAATGAATCCCTGCATTGAGTATATGAGGCAAAATGAACAGTATAACTTAAAGGCATTAAAATGTATGTGTTTCTATGTTCTATGCTGAGACGTTTCAGACATCAAATTCATCACACCTTCTCTAGGTGACCAAATGGCAATCGATTAGCATAAAAAACAGGTTTGAGTAGGACTCTTTCCTGAATGGTTTTCAAAGTCTGCTGAATTTCACTCTGAGAGGGATGAAACCAAAGAGGAAAGAACACAAAGAGGGCAAACATTTTGCACAAATATACTCAAGAATGATTCATCAGAAAACAGATTTAGCAATGACACAAACGAAATCTGATGCAATCCGAACACAATTCGAAATCTGTAATCAAAATCAAATTCTTGTTAAAGTCAGGTTCTGCATAAAATCATATTCTCGCCTGATAGGCGTAGCTTCATAAACCTAAACAAAGAAATGGAAAAAGCGTGAAAGTTAAATGTCATGTTACAAATCCATAGTCTTTCAAATCTAAACTGGGAGTCCTGTGAACAAATGAAAGTGGTAAATATGGTCTGTGTGAAAGTGGAAGTTTTCTCCTCTAGGTTTTTCTGGGTTTTCACACAAAGAGACAACACAAAAAACATTTACCTTGGCTGGCCATTTTTCACACACTCATTCACTCGCTCAGGAAACAAAAGAAAACAACATGCTTAGGTTAGTTGTGAGACCTCAATAGGAAAACAGGTTTACTTCTCAGAAGTTAGTCTATTCCAGCCTGGGTCATCGACTGCTCAATGATCAATCAACATAGATATTATTGAAATAGGCATCCCTGCCTTCTCTCCTATATGGCCATAGCTAATGCATTTTGATCATGTGCAGCTGCCACAGACACGTTCATCAAATCTAAGGCATGGGTTAATTATTATGACTCACAACAGAGCACAAGACATGCAGTTTAAGGGAATGACACACAAAGACAGAACAAAGGAAAACATGCAGACACTTGAGACGAATCTCAAGACAAGACACATGACCTGATTTGTCACCATACTAACCAAGTCTTCAAAATTAATACATTACAATTATGTTTGTAATCAAATCCAATCAGTTTGCACAGAATTTAGGAGCTGAAGTTTGACTTTTCACACATATCTCTAATTGACAGATAGTAGGAAAATCAGACAGATAATGTACTTAAAACAATTAAGCCCTCCCTGGAGCGGGCCCACTCCATAATATTTCAGCAGTCCAAAATTTCATGGATACAATGGCCTCATTACCACTGCCCACACCGCAGTCCAGAAATTTATAGATTTCGGTCTGCAACCGGGAAATTTGTCTGCGTCCCCCGTCGGGGAGTATGCGTGTTCAGACCAGACAGAGTCGAAAGAACAGAGAGAAATTCATAGAGTAGGAAAGATAGAAGACTCTGTTGTCTTACTGACGCCCAACTAGGAACAGAGTCAACAGCTATAGCAGAATCTAATCCAGCTACCTGCACCCACAAACACAATAAATGTTTGGAACCAAAAACTCTGCCCTACCTCAATTGCATTAACAATTGGATTATGCCAAACCTCCGTCAAGGTTTCGACTCTCAGGCTTCGTTTTAAGCATTTTACCTGTATTCTAACAACATATAAGCACTATAAAAGTATAGGCTACTTACTTAAAAATGTTCTGTCAATCAAAGAATGAATGAAAAGTCTTACCTCAAACTCAGGACTCCAAAATCCAGTAGAATCAAAGTTTTTGTCTCTCGGTCCGGAACCTCCATTTTGATAGTAATTATTTTTACTAGTAATTTTGTTATATTATGAAGGCTTAGTCAGCAGTGAGGAGAAAGCAGGATCAAGGCTTTATTTCTTGCATTGGTACCAATGGAGAGACAGGAGTTTCTCTGGTGGTCTTTCAGTCTATCTCTAAATTTTCTGAGAGGTACACAATACTAAATAACAGGTCAACAGGGGGAGTAACCCCTTGGACCCACCCTACATTAATATGCATTAGACAACTTTGGCAAAGTGTCTTTGTTGACATGGAGGGAAAGAAGAGCTCCTTCCAGGTGTGAACCAGGGGTGTGACACACCTTCAGACGGGCGAATGAATGGGGCAGACAATAGAATACACATAACATCTCAACTCTGTAGGCAGACACAGATATGGCCAGGAAAGTGTCACACAAAGCTCTGAGTGTGATAATAAGAGTTACAAAATAACAGGAATATAAAATAATAATAAAGAAATGTCATTAAAATGTAACATTAAAAATGTTATGTACAATGTCCTTATTATTATTCAGATTCCTTCAAGGTGTGGCAAAGTAGAGGATAAGAAGGGCTAAAAGTTGATGGCGTGGTGATGAGAAAGTGAGGTTACCTTGGTGACTGAAGCAGGACTGATGGTGAATGGAGCCGCAGGGTCTACAGCCTCCAATTTCATTCCCTCAGTGAAACTGTGAGTGCTGATAGTGGGTCGATCCTTCACAGAGAGACAAAACAAACACAGACACACCGCGCCAGTATGTCCTTGGTCAATGAATTGAATTAAAAGAAAAAAAAAAACAGAAACAGAAAAAAAAAAGAACCTTGCAGTGCCACAATTAAAGTGAGGGCTCAGGCTAACAGCTTCAGCTAGCCACCATACTGCTTTTTATTGTTCTGGGTTTGGGTCTTAGGTCTAAGTCTACAGTTGTTTTAGTCTTAGGCCTCATTTTAAGAACTCTTGATACTGGCAACGACACAAATGGAAGACTGTAAAGAAAATGGGACAAAATATAGCTGCTATATCTGCACCTGAGAAATAGCTAAAAGAAACACAGCCAAATATGACCAAAACACTAATGCTGTCTGTGCTTCTTTAAAGTATCAATGGGCTCCGTTATCAACACAACTGAATGATATAATGTCCACAAATGCCACAGTATATTGTAAACAACCGCTAAGGACAGACACAAAGGAGCAATCCTATCCATGATGTACACTCACAACACAAAAGCCCTCAGGGGAGCGGAGGCCTGCAAGCAGCTTTAAAACTGGCCGTGTGTTAGCCTGTGCTAACCTTATGAAACTCCTCTGTGATAGTGGAGTCCTGCGGCAGAGAGTTGATTGTTTGCCTGACCTTGTCCCACTCCTCCTCAGTCCGCAGAGGGAGTAGTGCTGAAAACACACACACACACACACACACACACACACAAAGAGAAAGACACACACAAACACACACACCGGTTTCAAAATGGCTCCAGTTTAACCCATTCAATATTTACACAGTTAATCACCTTTGGACTACGGACTCAGTCCCTGGTGTGTCCCTGGTGTGATGGTGTGTGTGTGTGTGTGTGTGTGTGTGTGTCTAAGAACTCACCGGGCGGGGGCCTGAGCGTGCAGCCATTCTCCTGGGCCCAACCGGGCAGGTGAAGCAGAGGGTTCAGGTAGAAGAGCCAGAGGGTGGCGTCCGCGTCGGGGAGGGTCTCTGTGCCATGGTAGCGGAGGCGCAGCCGACCCCCCACGTTGTCCTCGATGGTGACGGCCCAGGCCACCGTGGGGTCCCTGCCATCCTGCAGCTCCAGGCTGGTGCCAGGTGCCAGGAGGTCCAGGGGGTTCAGCACGTGCTGGGCCTATGTGGACACAAAACACCAAGATTACACATACAACATTAGAACAGTACAACAGCCTAGTGAGAACTAGGCACAATTTCCGTGTATACACTTACAAATTTCTAATCATCTCAATTGTCATTTCTGATCGTTTCAAACACAGATCCTTATTAATAGGTTGGCACTGACAGACTACCATAAGGGTTGGCTCAGTTCCTGATCAACTGTGGCCTACAGCTGGTTCTTATTTACAAATAAGTAAATAACATTTGTTGCCAGCCATATAATCCCAATTTCACTGGTCAACCATATAAAAGCCCCAGTCGTAAATACTTGAGCATTGATAGTAAAGCAAAGTAAAGTAATATCTACACCCACTAAAACAGAAGCGTGAAGAAGTCACATTCCGTTTAACAGATGCCCCAGTCCCAGTGTAAGTAGGGAGGCTTTGTATGACTTACCCCTTCCAGCAGGTGGGCAGGGGCACTGCAGGTGTCTGAAAGGGCTTTCTCCAACAGGGCTTCCCACTCAGGGTGCTTCTCTCGCACACCTACCGGCAACCAGAGGTCAAAGGTCATTAACTAGACAGCGTCAGAGCAATTCACCCGCCCACAGCAGTGCAATCAAACTCAGATGACATTAGACTGATAAGATTACTCAGCCAAGAACTTGAAAAAACAATGACCATTTAGAACAGTGTTTTAAAATGTAATCAATTAGATTAACCAACGTAAAAATGTCAATACATCTAAAAAAGCTTTTAACATCACTATGCCAACACAAAACATTTTGTGACACCATGTTTCAGGTCAAGTCAAGAGTGTGTGTTGCCCATGACAATCAGCCCATTCAAACAACAGTTAATTCACACACACAATACAATATTTACATAGCTATGCTGCCATAATCCCCATGCATCTTTTTCAATGTTACAGTTTATGAAAAGAAGAAAATTAGCAGATTCAGAGAAGAAAAACCAAACAGCAAATACCAATCTGGTGCTGATTTGTGGGAGAAGAAGTTCAACTAAACCAATTTGTAAAAGAACTGGGCAGTCGTGATAGAAGAGAGGGATAATGGGCCGCCACAAGCAGTAGATAAATTTATGCACATTTGAGATGATATGTGCCAATGGTGCAAAGCAGAAACCATTTCTAATGTATTCTTTTATTGCTCTCTACTACATTTTTAGCTGACAGAGGGATAGACAGATAGATAGATGAAAAAACAAACAAATAAATTGCAGTGCTCTTAACTATGTTTTTAATAGAGTAACAAAACAAACAAATAAATAGATGAATAAAAAGACAACCGTTAAGCCCCACCAATACAAGAACATGCCCCTCTCTGCCCGTCCCCCCACTCACCCTCGGGGGGTCTCATTGGGTGTCCCTGCTGTCGGCTCCATCCCAGAGGATGAAGGTTGGCCGTCATGATGTCGCACCAGAAGTCTGCGCGCCGGTCCTCCTGATAGCCCTCGTAGCGCAGCAGCAGCAGCTGGCCACAGGTGGTGATGATGGTGGCCACCCAGTACGCCCCCTCCCCCTCCCCGCGCACGCTCACCTCCAGCTTCATACCGGGAGCCAGGCCAGTCTGCAGACCCTGGTCCACCTGAGGAAGAGGGGGGAAGAGGGGGAAGGTTGCGGCATTCTGTTGAGACCACTAGTTACTTGTTGCACGTCAGGGATTTCACAGCATTTGTTAGGAATATCTCAGCTCACACACACACACAAAGAATGCAGAAGTGAAGAGATGCTGACATTACCATTCCAAGCAGCTGTTGGTCCATCTTAATTATGGAATTTAGCAGTGGAGTAATACATGTGCAATAGGTATGTAATTTGTATGCAATATGCTTGACATAAGCTAAATAACTTCACTTCAAAAAAGGCAAGAAAACTGACTGGTATCCATGGCAATAACCATCACTCTGTGAGCCAATGAGGCAGAGAGGTAACAGAGAAAGAAAAATGGTGCACAATCCACTGTAGCCTTTTAACGCTGATGACAGCACTCATCAGATGATTGCATGGCCCCCTGATTAACAGAATAACACATGATAGGCTCCAGGAGTGAGACACATGTGATTAGGCAAAGACTCCAACTACTCACACACTCTATCTGCATTTGTAATAGCAAGCCTGCCATTTGTATTTAGCAACCCTGCTTGCCATGTTGTACTTAGTGACAGAGGTTTGTGGTTGGCCAGCAATGATATGTTTGTGTTTGTTAGCAATGACGCATGGTATTGAGGGCAGTATCACTGTACTTGCGGTAAGGCGAAGGGCCATTACAGACATGTCCTAACGCCTTGGCAACAGCTGGCAAAAGTTGTTTCTCAAACACATGGTTGGAGGAAGGGAGGGAGGGAGGGAGGGAGGCAGGCAGGAGGGTTGGGGTGCATGCTGTTCATAGAGAAACTCACAAAAGCATGCATGACAATGAGCATAATTATTAATGAATGGAAGCAGATTCTGAGAGTAGCTTAAGGGACTAGCACAAAGGTGAGTGCAGGTAAAAGGTTTTGTGACTTGATTATCAAAATGTTCTGGACAAAATGAAAAGAAATGTAATTTTAGGGAAGTCTTAGAAAATGTTAATTCAAAAAGGACTGTCAAAACACTGGCAAAATGAAACTACAGTCCACAACTAAACAAGACACACACAAGAAATGTACAACATCTAGAAATATATTTACATTCCAGTTTTTTTTTTAAATGTCATATTACTGATGAAGGCATACAGCTAATTCACTGACACATTAACTGCATCAGGTATGGTGTAAGTCTCTTTGGATAAAAGCGTCTGCTAAGTGTAATGTAATGTAAAGGTACACTCACATGTTTGAAAGCGTGATGGGGGACAGACAGGGCGCCATTCTCCTCCAGGTGATCGTCCCAGTTGAAGTCAGATGCATCCTGACCAGAGTCACCATCTGTGGTAGAGATCACAAGAAGTGCCATGTTTCTAGCCTTGGCCGAGAGTACGAGGGCTGTTGTGTGCCCTCTTTTACAGCGCTACCACTACACTGACTACAGCTACTGAACTGCACACCTCCACAACACCGCACCCCACCCCACCCCACCCCACTCCCCTCTTCCACCGGCAGTGCCTTCCATGCTTTTTTGTACTGCACAGCACACATTCTGACAAAGGACACTGAGAGATGTTGCAGTGCTGCTGCTGAACTCACCAGACTCCAGTGGTTCATGGCTCATGTTGGCTCCCCCTATTGACTGTTTCGCAGCTGCTGCCGAAAGGACGGGGAGGCAAGGGGGGTAGGGGAGTGGAGAGAGAATGCAAACAAAAGAGAACAGATCAGGGGGTATAAAAAAGCAATATGAACAAAGAGACTTTGTGAGATGGCAGAAAGTCAATGATAAACACTTTTTAAAAATGCACGTTTTTTTTTTTGTTTGTTTTTTTTTTTAAATCACAGCAGCTAGTGATTACAGCCATAGTGAAGTAAGGTTTTAACAAAAAAAATCACTGCAATGAATATTAGGAAATTAGCAGACAACAAAAAAAATACAGAAAAGTCCTACAACTCAGTATAAACACTGCATGTGTTAACACAATAAAAAGGACAACTTAAAAAACACTTGCTGAGTAGGGTCGATTTGAGGAAGGGGTGTGTGTTTGTGTGTGTGTGTGTGTGTGTATTGGAGGGAAGAATGAAGGATATATTATATTACATATATATAACAGAGGCTTAACTCATTTACACATAAGGTGTTTTGTCTAATCATTCATCATTTCAACAGAAATCAGTTTCCCAAACAATGATGTCTCCTTAAAACTTAAAGCTGGGAATTCCATTGCCAACAACTGCATAGGCAATATGCTATTCATGACAACTTTAAAAGCGGGTTTCAAATCCAAACCCTTACCAACCTCTACCTACACCACCACAATATCACATGAGTTTGTAACACTAAAAGGAGACTGAACTGCACTTAAGTAATACATTTATAATAATACATTAATTATAAATAATTATAAATAACAAATGTCACAAGTACTTAAAACATTTTTAGTCAAATTCAAGATGAGGGTCAATATGTTGAAAATGCTGTTCTGCATGTGCGCGCAAAACACATTGTGAGCCATCCACAGATGTGGATGAATGAACTGTCTTTTTCCAGAAATGCGGTAGCTTCAGTGATGATCTATTCAGACAGTTGGGCTGTCAAACACTCTTTGTTGGGCTTTGACGTCTCCATTAACACAGCGACCAGAGTGGGTCGGCTGGTCTGTGACAGCCCCTTGGTGTCCACGACCCTGGAGCTGGGTTGAGATCAGCTCATTCAACCCCTTTGGACCCCCCCACCCCCCAAAAAAACAAAAAAAAACCCTACAACTATGCTGGGATCAGGAGGGCCAGCCAGCACCGAAGCACATTGTGCTTGAGGTCACACTTGTTTCCAATAGGCAGGCAAGACAATGAAAAGAGCAGTATACCCAGTTAAATTTGGACTTGTCTGTTATATGTCTACTTTGCTGTTAACTACAATAACACACATTAGGACACATTGGCGATGTACAAGTGCCATAATAAAACTTTGTGACATTCAGCAAATCATCTTTTTTCTCCAGATGGTTTATTGTGTGGTTCATCATTTGCATTAAAAGAAATTTAAGTCATGCATGTTCAAATAGTTGTGACAAACATGCGTGTCTTTGACCGCGCCAGTGACGACCCAAACCAATCTACAATCTACTTCGGGAGTATGTAGCCTAAGGAAGGAAAAACTTGATTGGCTGCTCAGTGCGAATACCAACTACCTTCTCCCGGAGCAGATACGCGGAATGCATCTTTAACATACACCCCAACCCCCTGAACACTGACACACACCCTCTCACTTTTTTAACCACACAAACAACAAAAAACATTGCTCCCACACACACACACACACCTGTCCACTGATGCGAGTGCTCCCATATATCTTGTCTCTGCTCTTTCATTCAAAGCGCTGGCTCCTCTAAAAACCCTGCTTGCTGTTTTATCACTAGTTCCATTAGACATCAGTTCCCAAGGCAATCGATTTTCTTCATACAACCAGACGCCATTCGAGTAGCAAGAGTATGTATGACCTCACCAAATGATATTACTAAAAACTCATAGGGCTGGAAGAAGTGTCAAAATATTGCAACAGTCCAAAGCAGCTTGGAGACACGAGTGCATCAACATAAATATGCGCAAGAGTCAGACATTGAGTTATATCCAGCAGCTAGCTTCAGCATGCGTGGATGCCATGAAAAACTGTCATTTACAAATGGTTACAAACTGTCAAGCTAGAAAAAGAACAACTGTTCTATCTTCTGATTTTATCGTAGTTTCTTCTGTTTTCACTTCGCAGATGTCAAAACCCTTGCAAAATCCTATCTTCCAAATAAAAAAACCTTGACTACACTATTTTCAGCGGGACATATAGTACGACTATAAGCTACCGAATCCATTTTATTTTAAAATGAACTACTGCAGTGTCAAGAGTAGCTGCCATTTATTTATTGCCCATGCACAATGGAAGTAACATTGCCGACTAACACCAAGATAGCATAATGCAAGTTATATAACTTCGGGAGTTGGTACATATTGTAATGCCCCTTTCACAGCGACTGTCAACAGAAGGACATTAAGTTAACGTTAATTAGAAGTTTCACCAGACCCTTCACTGAGGCTGAAATAAAAAAACAACAACTTCGGACTAGTCTTAAGGACTTGACGTTTTGCAATAACATTACATCCTAACAGCACTCCAATGTCAGCATGTGAAAATGCAGAAAATGGGAATACTCAAAAGACGGTTGTGAGTATTTAAGGTTCTAGGTGGATTTCAATCCGATAAAAACGCGATGTTCGGCTACACGCTAGCAAGATATTAAGCCAAGAGCATTTCAGACATTCGCGCCGATTATCCAACTTTCATGCCTGAAGATACAAGGGAGAGAAAGATATCGAATGCTCAAAAACAATTTAGTAATTAATAGAGTTTATAAAATGTAACATAGCAAGGCACGGCACTGACTTGAGTGCGGCTGAATCGGCACATGCTAAAAACGCCTGTAACCAAGTCAAGTTACGGAAACGTCATAGCTTGAGCAATATAGCTAGCAAGCAATAAGGGCGCTTGCACTCAACCGAGCCCAAGTCATCTTTTTTGGAGACGGGAAAAAAGATGCAGACAGCACTAAACGGGTTGCTATTGCCTTATTCCACAAATACATATAATACAACATGTAAATATCTGGTAACAAAATGCGTACCTTACCACTACGGAGTTTTTCAAGTCGGTTTTAGATGCAATGTCTTTTTCCGCCTAGCCGTTCACGACCTCATTCCAATATGGCACAAACTGCCACTGCGCATGTTCTGCCGCCTAGCTTCACATCCACGTTCTAAGCCCGGGTAGCAGATATTGTCGGCTTTCAGCGAACAAAAAAAGACTTGTCACGTCAATGGAAAATAAGGGAATCTTTGTGTTAAACAGTGACATTACAATATAAAGAATTTGTAACATTCTCATAGCAGTGAAATTAAGTGTTTGTACCATTGAAAATGATTAGGTTGTCGTGTATTTGTAGATATTTTAAGGCTGCCAATTAAATCCAACTCCTAATGGTTAAACATAGCCTACCTGTTTGGCTTAGTCATAGACTTCTCTTTACACAACGCATAAATAAGTTAGATGATGCGTTTGGCAAACGAAAAAAGCAATCCATTTATACAGCTGAAACAAACATCACACTGTTTCCTTTCTCCTATTGTCCGATGGTATTACTAGCCCATGACAGCCATAAAGGCTTAATCTATTATAACTAGTAGGCTGTGTAAAATTGCGCCGCAGTGTGGGAAGCCTCGCCAAGTCAGAGCAGTTATTTTACCCTAATATTTCCCAGAAACATCAAAGGCATAGCCTTTCTCCATTGCCTTAAGTCAGTCGTCGAACCATACGTGCCCGTCAGTTAAACTACACGAAAGGAATGTTGGATACTTGAATGTAAAGGTGGCAGTCTCGGATGCTATGATGTTATTTTCCCTACGCCTTTCTTATGTGGGTTCTGCAACCTTCGACTCTTATCTATATAGCTGGGTCATATTAGACAGAGCTGGGTTATGTTCTGTCACAGAATGCAGTTGTGATATTGTATGTTTCTTGAACAGTGACCACGAATGGGATAGCCTACACACCATCAGTCAGGAGTTCATTGAACTCCACGACGTCGTCAGAGGAGATAATCTGGTATCCCACTGTTATCCATTATATATTTTAAAAGGTGGTGATGAAAACCGGAGTTGGACACGCCGAGAATTTTCACAGGCTACACTAATACCCATTTTGCATCCGCTGAGAGGCGGAGTTGTTATAAGCCATTCAGTTTAAAAAAACGAGGCTGTTGTAACAAAGACAAATGTGGCCGAGTGTCTAGAATTTTCTATACAGTAGCCTAGCACAAGGCTTAAATTAGAGCCTTATGCTTTCGTCTCGTTTCCTTTTTTAACGATGATGTAAATGATTTAGGCACTGCATGTCATGACTTTGTGCGGTTAATGTTGGGAAATCGATGGCAATCACAGGGTAAAAAGATTCTGTAACAAGTTCAGCCTTCTACATGGGCCTAGACATGTCTTCACCTATCGCATCCTAATAACCTGTGTCCTAAATTAGGAGCTAAAACAAACATACAACCTGTGTTTCGTTTGGTGCGCATTCATAACCAATGATTTACCAAAAGGCCCAAGCATAACATTTTAGATTATTGTGTGAGGTTAAAGTTTATTATGCAAGGGAACCCTCAGTGTGTTAATCACACTTTTGCATTCCTTCGGTTGAAGAAAACTTGTACCTTCGCCCACCGCGCGCTTGGCCGAGGAGCAGCGAGAGGGGATATCCGACCAAATTATTCTGTACATGCAATGTGTCTCTTAGGCCACTAGATGGCAAGCTAGCTAATTTTCTGAAATGGAAAACAACTTTGGCTTGGAAGTAGCATATTCAACACAGCCACCATGTTTTTGAGAGTTAAATGCCTTTATTGGTCTCTGGACTTGAAATTTGTATTCCCTAGACAGTAAAAAAGAAGATCCTTAGCCCCCCAATAATAAAGGTTGAGCAATATACATATATTTTATATACAAAATCTGACTTTTTTTGTTAAAATGCCAACATTCAAGTAATATTACACATACTTTAACTATTTAATCCAGAGGAGAACATCTCATTACACCCATAGGTACCATTTTAGTAATACCATTCAGCTTTGCATGTCTGACTACATGTAGCACTAAGATATGTGCTGGTATGGCCACATAAAGGGTATATGTATATATGTCAAAGCATTAGTGCAACACCCAGCCCAACTTTTACAAGGGGTACCACAAAAAGGGCCGGTGTGAACTTCAATTACTCCGTAAAAGGTTGCACAGTTCAGAACGTCGAAGTTCATTTTTGTTAATTTGTTCTCTTGAACATTTCTCACAGATTCTGGAGGTATGCAATGGTCATTCACAGAGGTAAGGCCAAAGTGTACAACATTTCTCAGACATCCAAGGAAACTAAACACCAATCTGGGGATAAAAAGATGAATATAAAACAGTCCCTTTTTCTCAAGGCTGATGCCAGTGCTACTTAAGTCGAACGTAGAAATTGTTTGGGTGTGTGTGTGTGTGTACATATGTATTACAAGTGAGAATGTCACCCTTCCTTTGCACTAAATTTCACCAGAACACCGTATTGTCCGTCGATTAAAATGTTTTGATCACAAGAGGAAAGAGAAACGCAAGCGGTTGTCGATTCAATCCTTTGGAGTGTTTAAAATGTAACACTGGCTTTATCCACATCCTCTGTTAAAAGAAATCATGTACCCCCCATCCCCCTTTTCTATTGCACAGCGATTGACTGGAGTGTGGGAGGGGGGGTCAGA
The DNA here is from genome assembly GCA_030347295.1 of Setipinna tenuifilis. Classification (NCBI taxonomy): domain Eukaryota; kingdom Metazoa; phylum Chordata; class Actinopteri; order Clupeiformes; family Engraulidae; genus Setipinna; species Setipinna tenuifilis. The sequence continues at coordinate 15,760,069 of CM059267.1, read as the reverse complement.
GTCCACAGAGTCCATCTCACTTCTCCAGAATGTTTTCCATCTTGGGGTTGATGAAGGAGAAGCCTTTAAAGGCTGTCTGGTCCATGGAGTCAATGAGGTTTTTGTCACTGTGGGAGAGATGAGGCTTCTCACTCAGGAACTCCCGGTCGAAGTTGCTGCAGTCGCTGGGGGATTTCTGTTGGCAAGAGGAGAATGGTGTCAGTTAGGGGGGGCGGGGAGACCCAGTAAGACAGAGCAGTAGGCTACATGGGGGATGAAGTGACTCATCTGCTTGTTTGTACACTAGTTTGTGTAGAGCAGACTTGTCCCAGCATGATGGTGTCACTGATAACAAAAACAGCTGATATAGCTGTGACTCACGCTGACATGAAAGACCACTGACCAGTAAAGGGAATATTTTAGGAATTACACAAAATGTGCATATATTAGTCTAAAAATATGTTGTGAAACACAATGAAAACATTTACAAAATGCAATGTGGAATTCCACAATGTTGTAAAATAAATAATGCCTTTACCGTTGAACAAAACAAATAAAAATTACTTCAAAATACATCGCCCCTTTCATATCACACAGTAACAAAGTTGTTATTATTTTTCTAAACATGCTGAAAGGAATGAGCCACAAGCAGAGTATAAAAAGCCAGCTGCTCATACCACTTTGGGCTTGAATGGCGGGGTCACATCTCTTTTCTCAAGGGCCGGCCAGTTGATGGTCTTGAAGAAGCTATGTCCCCGAATGTTTCCCACAACTCCAAGCCGACGGGTTGGGTCACGCTCAAACAGCTGGGAGACAGGTCAAGAGTGTCAGATAAGTCAGTGACTGGAAATGTTTCCAGAACATGGCTGCCTGATTTACTGACTGAAAGACAACAGGATGGAAATAATACATTTGATGCAAAGCTCTTACATGAAAGGTTAGTTAATTGTTTATTCAATTGATTATTTATCTAGTTTATTTATTTATTTATCATGTATTTTTACTTCAGAAAATGTACAACTACACAGTCTGAAAACAATGATCTTCTGATATCTATTATATACATCTTTTAAACTTTCAGTATTAGTTTAAAGCTCTGCACTTTGCACACAGGATGACATCGGACAAAGGAATGACAGGATACTGTTGACTTTTACGAGAGTGCAGAGACAAAGTACGAGTGGACTGTGAACAGACTCACTATCCAACATCTAGTCAAGAGTCCGTGGAAGCTACAATCAATAACTACCACCATCTGCAAAGGGACTAGGAGTACAGCCAAGTGTACATATATAGTGTCCGAAATGACAACACCTACACAGCACCTTAGTCCCACTGGCACAGTGATGTGGTCTGCTCTACATCTTGAAGCAACATACTTAAAATGCCTCAAAGAGAAAAGGGCAAACTAAGATATGTGTTGTTCTAAAAAGGCCATCTAGATAAGATAATGCTTGAAACAAGAGTTAGCAGATAAGTGAAATGTTCCATTCTCAGTTAACAATACTAAACAAATGAATCCCATCATTTGAACACACAAACAAATGTTTTATATTGGGCATTTTTTAAATTGGAAACCTTTTTACTATTCTTTGACCAAAAAAACTGTTAAAAAAGAATGACTATTCTCATAAATTATCAATATTATACTTATATTTGTTTACCAAGCACACCCACGCATTAAAGGCACCAAACAGAGCCCACCTTCTCCAGCAGGTCTTTGGCCTCTTTAGTGATCCAGCGAGGATAATGAGGCACATCCATCCGGATCGATTCAAACAGCTCGTCCTCGTCGTCGCCTTGGAAGGGCGACTGACCAATCAGCATCTCGTACAGCAGCACGCCGAACGACCACCAGTCCACCGAGAAGGAGTACTTCTGGCCCAGCAGGATCTGTCAGGCAGCAGAGGTGCGGGCCATTAATGACAAGACACCATTGTGATCCCATTACAGCACAGCCATGACAGCCTCCTAAATGCTTCCGCTACATTATTCATGGAGAGGTATAATCAAACTAACTCCCTTCAAAAAGGGACCTCCTGGAGTAGTGTGTTTGTTATTGGGACTTTACACATTCCTTTTTGTGAGATGTGTGGGAAAGGACTTGGAAAGCAGTAGGGAATCACTTAGGGAAAAGCATTGATTTATAAAATAAAATAAAAAAATGCATAGTGTATTGTATGTACCTCAGGTGCAATGTAGTCTGGTGTGCCACAGAATGTAGTGGCGCGGTTTTCTCCCACAATGTTCTCTTTGCACATGCCAAAGTCTGCAATTTTGACATGCCCTTCTTTGTCCAGCATTACATTATCTAACTTCAGATCTCTGGGGAAAAAAAGATACATAAAATGCATTACATTTTTACATTGTTCAGAAAACAAGTAATTACAAAAAATGTCTCTTTTCAATTACTCAACAGCATGTCAACCTGCTGCAGTAGACTAACTGTGTAGATAGATAGCTGTACAAAAACACACACAAAAAAATAAAAGGCGACTTTACATAAGCAGCAGGGTTTCACAAAACCACCAACTAGCTAGCAGCCTGTGGCCAATGAAACAAGCAGTCATTCCCTCCTCTAACGTGGTTACTGAGCAGGAAGCTGCATTTTGCACCTCTGTGGTTTTTCAGGTGGCGGTGTTCATGTTTCTTGCAAGCTCAGGACTGTCACACATGCAAGGGCAGGCTTCAGGCAGCTTACTGAGCCCCTTTTTAACCTACACTGTGTCCGATCTGTGATTTTTAATTTTTTTAAACATAAAAGACAGACACACTTCCAGCACATGGGTATGTCAGGGTATGTGTGACTAAGATGGCTGACCTGTAAATGATGCCTGTGGAGTGGAGGAACTGCAGTCCACAGATGATCTCCGCCGCGTAGAACCTGCAAGACAGAGAGGCAGGAGAAGGACATCCGCATTAAAAATAGAATTACAGATCACCAGGCAGCCGAACACTGCACATTCTTACTGGCTCTTTCGCTCCTAAATTTCAAACAGCTGCACAGTCTGTGCTGAGATGCAGGAGCAAAGCGGAGCTCTACAGCCTTTCAAATTGGCTCCTTTTCTTTGAAAGCACCTTTGTGCAAAAATGCTGCAAAGAGAGGGGCAGAAATGGCAGGCTGGTTGGTGTATGCAGCAGTAAGGCTGCTGTGTGATGAGGAGACACACGAGATGCAGGGTACAGAGAATTTCCAGGCTGGAGATGGCAACAGTGAAGGGAGAGTGCCTGATGGGGTATATTTGGGCTACTCACGTAGCTCTGTACAGGTCGAAGCGCCCTTTATCTTGTATGTGAAACATAAGATCTCCACCATTCAGGTACTCCATCACAAAGAATAAGTGTTCCTGTTGGGAAGAGAACAAAAACAAACAAACCATTTTAATATCCTTTTAATACACTTTGTGTTAAAAAAACAAACAAACATTTTTCACTTTGACCATGTACAATCTTCCAAAACCCCTCAGACTCATTCATCACTCATGATGAATCATTCATCTTCTGTCTGTTGTGCAGTGAAGGGCACTGAGGACTAAGGACACTGTACAAGTAGGAAAACAGGACTGTTTATTTATGAGGCTACCTTCAAATTTCAATTAATGTGCCACTTGGAAATATTAAAGACAGCAGCCTAGTGTGGCTATCTATTTAACTGCAGTAATAGGTGACCGTTTCATAAAGCTTAGGGAACCGTAAGAGCATCAGAGGATTAGAGAAAAATAACTCTGATGAAAATGAGTGCAAATAAGGGACAAACACTTTACCGATTCACTTTCTTAGCCAGTAAAATAATAGTAAAAAAAATATGGGTAGACTACACATGTTCATGGACACAATCTTATACGCAGCAGTAAAAAGGTAGTGCAACTATTATGCAAATGCTTTACATTAGCAATCACAAAATAGTGAGTAAATGCTGCTTTGTAATTTAAAAGGTGCACAGATGGCATTAATATGCATTTACCACATTATATATGCATTTAACATCCTTGCTTTTAGTGAAGAATAATAATTCCACTCTGGCCTATACTGTATATCAAGGGTTTTGTGGTTCGTTACATGTATACTCAATCCTGTATTTGTCATCACTAAGTAAACTAACTCATGAGCTAGTATAGTATGACTAAATTAAGTCAATACTGACTCATGACCCCAAGGAAACATCTTGTTTAAACAAAGCCTCTGAGGTAAAGGTTCCCACCTTGGTCTGGAAGGTGCAGTAGAGGTGTGTGAGGAAGGGGTTCTCCCAGGCCAGCGCCAGAACCCTTTTCTCCACCATAGTGCATTCCACGTCGTCGTCCATCAGGACCACGTCCTTCTTCAGCGCCTTCACCGCGAAGAACTCCCCACAGCCCTTTAGCTCTGCCAGCATCACCTGTGTGTGTGTGTGTGTGTGTGTGTGTGTGTGTGTGTGTGTGTGTGTAGTTGGAGGTGGGACACAACAGTGAACACAGATGTTTAGGGACTGTAATGAAGGACTGCTCACAATCAGACTGTGTCATGCTGACCATGTCACCACAGCGCTAGCAAGACTGACCTTGCCGAAGCTGCCTTTGCCCAGCACCTTATGAAAGGCAAAGCTGTTGATGGTGACGCGTGTCTGGTAAATAATGTTAGTGGCTGGCGTGGCGGCAGGACTGGGGCCGTCCCATACTTTGCCATATTGCGACGAGTCAGCTAAGAAATAAAACAACAAAAAAAGTAAAAGGACTGTTGTACAAAATCACTGATAGTACTGGTCAGTATGTTCAAAGTAACCATTTGTGACAGGCTTTGCAACCCAATAATTTTCTCTTTCAAATATAGGTTAAGTGAGTAAAGTAAGGCAGTATATATTCTCACCACTAGGGTCTGCTGCAGGACGTTTAGGAATGTCCTGGTATATTCCTATGTCTGCTGCAGTGGAGTCTGAGCGTCTTGTGGATGATTTCTGAAAAATAATTAAAAGTAACCACATGTATGTCACAACAAGCAGCTCCTGCGTCTCCGTAAGGAGAGTGGTTTGTTATGGGTTGACAGTAGTCTGTAGTAGGGCTTCTTCTGTGAGATGTGGCCCTGTGCTTGTGCTCACCTGGCTAACTTGCGTGAGCGCCTCAGCCAGTAGCTTCTGGTTGATGCCACAGAGGTTGGCTACTTTGTTCTGGCACTTGCGATGGACATTCATTCCACAGTCTGAGAATCAAGAGCACACAACAAAAAAAGTTAGATATTAAACAATTGAATAAAAAAGTAGAAATAATAAATAAATAATGAATATAAAGAATATAACACAAAATTCCACAAATTTAAAACTTCTACCTTGAAAAAAATAGGATTTTAAACACAAGTATACAAATATATGCATGTAACAGGAACAATTAAGTAGAGAATGAAACAATAAAAAACAAAAAAAGAAGAGACGGGTGGCCAACCCTACCTTCACATTTCTGTCCCTGGCGGACCATCCCCCAGAGCAGGCTGCCACAGTGGTCACAGAAGGTGGGGCTCATGTAGTTGTGCACCTTGAAACGGTGTGGCATGTCGATCTTGAAGCGCTCCTTCTGGAACTGCAGACGCACACAGCCACAGTCACCATCACTCACCATTTTAGGTGCAGGCTCCAGCCACAGGGCCGGCCGGTGCCAGCGCCCCCCTCCTCTGAGCTTCCTCATGTGGGCCTACACGCCTGCGAACCTAGGGCTACTGTAGAGGTTCCCACTGCAGGAACTAGTATAAAGTATAAAGTGACAGGTCTCTTCTTTTCTACCACTCCCTCTTCTCTCTAAAGACTGCTTCCTGGCATTAATGGACGCCTGACCCGTAGCTCAAAAACCACAGTGAGATGTTGGCCTGAGAGCCACACCAGCAGAAGGACCGCTATAGAAAAGACAGCAAGGGATGCAAAGGCAACCCTAACAGGGCTCCTTCTCCAGCTCAAACTTCAGCACAGAGCAGCCGCCAGAGAATGAGTTAGACATTTTCTTCTCTGCGTTTGCCATTGTTGTGGTCTTAAAAATTCTCTCATAGGCTGGCCAACTGATCACTTATCACTGAGCCAATCTGCCTGCCTGCCTGCCTGCCCCTTTGGAACTTTCCACACTATTTGAAGTGGTTAAAAGGTACCCGACTGGACTCTTAAAGAGATCGCCACTGAAAATTATCTGTCTTCTCAGGGGGCGGAGAGCTACCTCCTAATCCCCCATTTTAAAAGGTGTGATGTCTCAGGCTCTGACGCAATCACCATAGCTCTGGGATTTTTCCGTGACAGAACGGGCGGTTTATACATTGATCAAGAAGGTGACTGAGGGACATGTGTATTCATGTTTGTGGCCTTCACTGTACTGCACTGGAGGTAAGGGGATTCTAACACACATTAAACTGTTATGATGTTAAGGCCAATGTGGTACCATGAGCAAAGACTGTCAGCTTAATCTTACCATTGTGTCACGACTGTTGGCCGCTGTCCCCGTGCATCGTCCGATGATTTTATCAATGCATTTCTTGTGGATGGCTGCGTTGCACTCTGGAAAATGAAAGCTCTCAAGTCAGTATTGACAGATAACAGCAATTGACCTGAACGACAGAATAATCATGGGTAGCGATTGCGAGTGTCAATTAAATTGGATTCATAGGGTATGTTTATTGAGACTGGCACTCACGTCTGCACTTGTATCCTTGCTTATTGAGACCCCTGTTAGAAAAAAAAAATACACACACTCACAAGTGGTTCTTAGACAACAGCTAATAAAAAGTAAAGCAAAATATGGACTGATAAGGAAATAACTGTGGAAAATCAATACCAGTGTTTTCACATCTTAAAGAGAACATACCTATACTAACACACAATAAACCTGAGTTTCCTTCTAAATGTATACCTTGGAGCCTGGGATGTACATGTGACATCTATGTCAAGACAGTGGTAGACCACATTGTGAAAATGGCTGGTATCTCTAATAGCAAATGTACTGTATGTATGTAAGATGTTCCTGGAACTGGGTGATAACAATGGCTTTTAAAAAACTATATCCCTTACTCTTTGGTACTGATTATGGAGTGCCTGGACTAATCCTTGTTCTTATCTTGCACTATTCTGTTACTGTTTTCTGTTTTCTTATCATGCACTGTTCTGTTACACAGCCAATAGGCTATCAAAGTGAAAGAAACTGTCTGACACTGATTGGCTATCTGTTAGCAACATATCTAAATGTTTTTTTCAGAGGTCAGATTAAAATGCGGTTTCGAAATTGAACCAAATTTGAAGTGGCCGTGGTCTAGTGGGTTAAGGAGTCAGAGGGGAATACACATGATGTTGGCAACAGCCTGACAAAAACTGGCATCCTCCCCCACCCACTCCTGCCACTGTTGGCCGAGGGAAAGGAGAAAGCAGAAGTAGAAGAAACAAACAAAAAAAAAAAAGAAGAAGAAGAAGGCAGGAAACGGGATGCCTCACCAGACAAACTCCCGACACACGGAGCAGAAGGTGGGCTGCTTGAAGAAGGTGGCCTGGAACTCGTGGTTCTTGATGAAGTGGACCTTGGCCTGCTTGATGGCCCCGCGCCGTCTGTTGAGGGTCATCACCCCGTCATCATCCTCCACTTTCACTGACGGCTTGGGACCTGCGGTGGGATGGATGGATGGCACACATGGCAAAGCACTTAGCAGGGGTGACACGGTGATGGATACCAACAGGATCGTGCCATTTCTCACGCCAACTAATCTAGTTGTGTAGCACCCCGCCAACCTCCACCCCCTCCCAAAACCTAGCTCTGTGCATGTCTCAGATAGTGCTCGTGTTAAATGCTTCTTGTCAGTGAAATGTGTTTGGCATTTCAAGTTAAATGCCTTTTTGCCAGGAAAATGTGTTTGTCAGTAAGTGTATTAGCTTGACTTCCGAAGAATATTGTGAGTCCTTTAACAGAGCGAAATGTAGGGCTGAGGGTATTTCTAGAGGAAATGGCAAAGGGACATGACTTAGTGGTCCAGTGGGAAACCACCAGGTCTCAGTACAATCCATTAGTCATGTTTCCTTACAGTTTGCTGTATGTCAGAGGCAACAGACTATTGTGTGTTCTGTTTGTCCGTGAATATGACTGTGTGTGTGTGTGTGTGTGTATGTGTGTGTGTTAGTGTATGAGTTTGTTTGTGTGTGTGTGTGTGAGTGAGTGAGTGAGTGAGTGCTCGTGTGCGTGTGTGTGTGTAGGGTGGGGGGATGGGGACTGTGTGAGAACTCAGGCAGTGGACACGAGACAAAAGAACAGGGCCAAGCAAAGAGTGTAAAAAAACTACACTAAGCGCATTACAAACAACCGAGACCTATAGCTAACAATATTTGCCATTAAACATAATAAAATATAATAAGAAAACAAAGGGGAACAGTAGGAGAGAAAGAGAGAGAGAGAAAGAGCTGACCGAACTAAACTAACAATAAGTGTGCGCACACATGCACATACACACGCGGTGCACACTCACACACTCAGTGCACATAGTGCGAATGTAAAGTGCCAGGGCTAAGTAGCACTGTGCATTTATAGCAGGGACCCTCACACTCAATCATTTAGTTGCAGAGTGACAGAGAAGGTGGGGAAGAGAGAGAGAGAGAGAGAGAGAGAGAGAGAGAGAGAGAGAGAGAGAGAGAGAGAGAGAGAATGAGATAGAGAGAAAGAAAGACAGAAGTGAATGAGTGGAAGAATTCAATTAAATTGAAATTGAAAGAGAGAGAGGAAAAGGGACAGAGATAGAGATGTGTGTGAGTGGGTGAGTGAGTGAGTGGAAGAGATAGAGAGGGTAAGAGAGAGAGACAGAGTGGGAGAGAGAGGTGGGGTGGGAGAAAGAGAGAGAGAGACAGACAGACAGACAGACAGAGAGAGGGAGATAGAGTGGGAGGGATAGAGAGAGAAAGAGAGAGAGAAAGAAAGAGAGAGAGAGGTGGGGTGGAAAAAAGGGAGAAAGAGAGAGAGAGAAAAAAAGAGAGAGAGAGAGAGAGAGAGAGAGAGAGCTGTTGAGGCGTGCTGTAAATAGCCCAGTCTGGGACTCTTTTCAGGAAATCTATGAGTGTGGGGTGTGGCAGACTGGCCCACTCCCTTCCTGAGTCAAGCCAGAGCCAAGCCAGGGCACTACCACTGCTGCCCTCCCCCCTCCCCCAACCGTCACACAAACACACACAGACACACAGACACACAGACAGACACACACACACACACAAACACACACATATCCAACCGTTACCCACCCCCCCTGCTCCCTGCTGTGTCCAGTCTGCCTCCCAGGCCCTGATTCTGGCCCACTGGTCCACCTGCCAGCCTGCTGGCCACACAGGGGGTATAACCTCACCCCTGAGATCACCACACACTCAGTACTAAATACTGGCCAGGCCCCTTATGGGCCAGCAGCTCACTGCCCAACGCCTGCTCCCGCCCATTCAGTTACATGCGGAGTTAGTTTCTAGTTTAGCTATCAGAGATCAGGTGTGTGGACACTTGTGTGTTGTTTTGGCAAGCCTTTCATTGGGTACTCAGCCTACAGAGGCCATACAGACGGTTTGTTAAAATTCAACCTCAGTCTGTCCGTTTTTTTTTCCACTAAACACTAAACCAAACCCAACCCCTAACTGAAACTTTAACTGTAAGTTTGAACAGATAATCTAAGCGTATATAGATAGTCTACAGGAGACCACATAAACTGTGCCCTGAATTTCTCCTGCCTTTACAGTCCTTTTTATAATTCTTAAAAACAACAATAAGTTTAAAAAAAGAACAAAAACTAAGCCTCCTAAATGGGTATGCTTGGAAAATGGCTACATTTCATATTTTAACAACAGCTATTTCTTTGTGCCATGACCATCAATAGCAGCATCCCACCACAAGAGGGCCCCACCTGCCATCAGCTGAGCAAACATACTGGCCTCCGACTTTTACAGCTCTGATTAAACATGTCCGTTTGTACTCTTTGACCTCTCTACTGCCACCTTCCATGCAGTGACATTGAATGATTACAGTGGTGTTGATATAATACAAGTCATATTAGTGATCTACACAGAGTTTGACATGACACGGTTTGGATTTGCTCTGTAAGCGGAGCTGTTACACATCTCTGTATTTAATAACAAACAGTGCTCAAAGTGCTCTTGACTTGTCAGAAGCTTAAACCTGACCTGTTTACCCACAATGCTTTGCATACAACAGTAAAACATTTCCTTCTTCCCACTCACCTTTTTCTTGGTCCTCCACGAAGAACTGGACGGCCATGAGCACTTTGCCCGAGGGCTGCATGTCCACCCAGAACTCGGCGCGCCCGTTGCCCTTCTTGCAGCGCTCGGCCAGCACGGACACCCCCACCGTGGCCTCGGACAGGGGCTCCTCGGCCGTCTTCATCAGCACCACGTGCAGCACGCGCCCCTCGTAGATGTGGGCGTCGAAGGTGGCGTTCCACGCTGGGTACATGGTGGGCTTCCTCTGCACCAGCGTAATGCCCCTCTCTGGAAACAGGTGGGTGGGGACGGGGGTGTGAGAAAGAGTCAGTGAGTGAGTGAGTGAGTGAGTGACATTTTCTGTTTTGTTGCACGTGTGGGTGTGTGTTCTTTGGTAAAGGTGTTGTCACACATTGCATGACTAAAAAAAAAGAGTGTTTTAAAGTAATTAAGTGACCCAGACAGAGACAGAGAGAGAGAGACAGACAGAGAGACAGAGAGAGATGTGGTGGACAAACATGGAAAGAAAGGATGGCAGTACAGAAAAGAGCACAGATGTGCAGAGAGAGAGACAGAAACACAGAGACAGATAGACAGAGACAGACGGAGACAGACAGAGGGAGACAGAGACAGAGGCAGACAGAGAGGTGAGGAGGGGAGGGGAGGGAGTTAGAGGATCTAGAAGAGCACACACATGGAAATGTGAGCGAGCTGATTGATCAGGTTTAATGGACAGCTTAAAAACACACAATGACACAGCTAAGGGGAGCAGCACTCAATTATTTTTTTCTTTTTAAAGGAAAAAAAAAAGCTGAAACCTGCATAGTCTGGGGATTTTTGCAGTGTGGGTTTTTATTTTTCATATCTACTGCCAACACTGTGCAAGATTAATCTGAGTGTGGAAACCCACACACAACAAACACACACAAGACACACACAGACACACATTTCCTCTTTTGTGCTGTCCCCTTTCACCACAGAAACACAAAAGACACACACACACACAGATACACACAAACCTGTAATGAGCGACTCCTTCATCTTAATGGCACAGAAGGGAGTCTCGGTCATCTGGGGCAGGGCTCCCAGGTCAAACGAATTGAATGCGATCCGCAGGAACGGCGGCATCTTGAGCAGTCACCTAGAGGAAGGGGGGTGTGGGGGGGTGGGGGTGGGGTAGAGGAAGAAAAGAAAGAGGAAGGAAAAAAAAGTCACTCACAATCCACCCACACACACTCAAACACTCAAACAGTTCCGGGTGCATGGAAGAAATCAGTGTTACGGCAACACAAGGCCGCCTGAGACTGAGACACAGGTCTGGGCCAGGACAGCCTGTACACATATGGGGACGGACACTACAGACAGACACAACCAGTGACAAGACATTCACATGGGGAGCAGAGAATGACAGCCAAATCAAAGGAAATGTGGGAGTGAGTGACAGAGACTCTGTGTGTGTGTGTGTGTGTGTGTGTGTGTGTGTGTGTGTGTGTGTGTGTGTGTGTGTGTGTCTGAAGTGTGTATTTACACAGTGTAAAAGGTCAACGTTTTGTGAACATTTTCATTTTGAATTCTTTGTATGGCATCAACAATAAAACAAGAGATAAAATAAAAAGAGAGATAGAGGGAGAGACAGAGGAAGAGAGAAAAGAGCAAGCTAGAGAAACAGAAAGAGGAAGACAGCTAGCAAGAGAAAGAGGAAGAGAGAAAGAGAGGGGAAGGAGAGAGAGAGACAGAAAGAGAAAGAGAGGAGATAGATAGAGAAAGAAAGAAAGAAAGAAAGAAAGAGAGAGACTGAGGCTGAGAGAGACAGATGGAATGACTTCACTGCCGCAGTCGGTGCTGGCTGGGGCCACAGCTGACAGGGCAGCCGCTGCCAGAAGGGTCCTGACTCTAGCTCCGCCAGGGTGATTTTCACATGGCCACATCCACTAAGCACCAGACCCACCCCGGGCCCCACCACCACACCACGCACTCCAGCCCGGGACACGAACACACACACACACACACACACACACACACACACACACACACACACAGTCATCCTTCCAACTCCCACCTCCAGCACTCTGGCTGGGGGACAAAGTCAGCCTTGCAACCCCCTCCACCAGGCCAAGAGCCAAGAAATGAAAGAAAGCAGGAAGAACAGCAAAACAGAGAAGAAAACAAACAACAGAGGAGGAGAAGAAGAAAAAGAAAGAAAGGACACACAACACACTGGCTAAGTCTGTGCTGTTACTCAGAGCACTGGTCTCCACCAAAACATAAACACTAAACTGACCTACATGTCACAAGTACACACACAGGCACACAGACACACACACACACACACACACGAGAAACAGACATACGCAAGACAATTTTTCTGCATGAATTACAATGTCAAACGTGGCCTTTTCCTGTGGTGGCGACTTCCTTTGGAGCAAAAGCAGAACCTTGACACGCCTCTCACTACTCACACCAACATCTCACACACACACACACACACACTTCACACTGCTGCAGCTTCAGTCCAGCTAGCAGCAGAGCTGCCACCCGCAACCCCAGAGCAAAAAGAGGGCAAAGAAGACCTGTATTGGCCCAAGGCGAGAGTGTGCGAGAGTGCGAGAATGTGTGTGTGTGTGTGTGTGTGTCAGTCATGAAAGGGGCGAAACTGCCTTGCCTGGTTTCACGTCACCAGTTGCCGTCTAACATTTGAGATTCAGGTTCCAGAGGTTCTAGTCTAGTCTCTACAGGTCTGACACACACCCACACGACCACATACACACAGACACAAACACACACGACCACAAACACACACACGTTGCAACCTGTGCCAGCTTCTCGAGGGCCATTGTGCCATAACTCCCTTCTAACACTGGCTGCATGTCGCAATAAGCACCAAGATTAGCTACACAGTTCATATCTCGTGACTTGAGGATTTAATGCCACAAAAAAAGGTTTTGTGTGTGTGTGTGTGTGTGTGTGTGTGTGTGTGTGTATGTGTGTATGTGTGTATGTGTGTATGTGTATGTGAGAGAGAGATTACTAATTCAATACAAGGTGCATTAGAAGCCCCAAAAAAACCTAATCGCCTTAGGTCTTCATCACACCAACACACACACACACACACACACACACACACACACACACACACACACACACACACACACAGACACACACACACACACACACACACACACACACACACACACACACACACACACACACACAGAAGAGGAAGAAGAAAAGTGAACAAGGCTGCTGGTTTGCCGCTCATTGGGCAAAAGATGACAGCGCTGTTGGGGTTAATCTTAGTTTCATCTCTAATTCATCTGCAACACTTTATCTCACTCAGCGATAGAACATTGCCGATTAGATAGATAGATCTGCTAGAGAAATGTGGGCCAGGCAGGCTGGGACTGTGACTGTGACTGTGCCATGGAGCTCTCTCGGTAGGTGACTGACTGCTCAGGAAGAGGCCTGGGGGGCTGGCGGGCTGGAGTTGGGGGGGTGGAAGGGGGGTGGAGGGGTGGCTGACCGCAGAACCTGCTGGCCCAGTCCACCAGGCCCCAGGAGGGTTGTGGGGCAGGAGCTGGGCCGCAGCAAAGAGGGCCGACAAGGGACAGATTATTATGAGCATGGGGAGTTCTGGGGAGTTCAGCAATCCACTTAAGAGTGTTTCTGGTGGCCAATGGGGTGGTGTGTGTGTTTGCTTAGTGCTGCGGTGGTGGTGGTGGTGGTGCTGAAGATGAAAGGCCAGGCGGCATGAGAGTACTGAGCAACTGGCATTCTAATAAAAACAAACAGGCGCACAAAAGTAGGCAGACGCAGGCTTTGAGTCTTCATGCCCGAAGTGCAGGGGCTATAACACATAACAGCACATTCAGTCACTTACTCACTTACACACACATATATATATACATGCAGAGAGAGAGAGAGGGAGGGAGAGGGCAGGGGGGGAGAGAGAGAGAGAGAGAGAGACTGAGGCTCAGAGAGGGAGACAGATGGAGAAAAAGAGAGAGAGAGAGTGGGGGGAATGGGTGAGGAATAGAAATTGAATGAAAGAAAGAAAGAATGAAAGAAAAAGAAAGAGAAAAAGAGAGGGGGAGAGAGAGGTATATTATTATAGAAAAAAAATTCTTTCCCTTGAGAGAGTGGAAAAAATGAGCACATGCAACTAGGGAGGGGATGCAGAGAGAGAGAGAGAGAGAGACAGAAAAAAAAGAGAGGGCCGTGGGGGGATGGGGAGTGGGTGGGTTGGGGAATACAGTGGGCAATTTTATATGTCTGGATGGACTCTGCGTCTGTATTTAACTGCCACAAAATAAGACAATGAGTTACTACGGAGCCACAAGACTGACGAATCCAAGAGACCTGCGTGGATAAATGCTGTGACAGTAGAAAGTCAACAACCAGTTTCAGCAGCCTTCGGTCTTTATTTTAAGCCAAAATTATGTTTCCATGAGCACACAAAAGAGCAGGGACTCCTACCCAGTAAGAAATCTGTTACTCAGCAATACAAGTTTTTTTCCCTCATAGCTACATGAAAAAAAGGGGGGGAAAAAAAGTCCCAAGAAAGGGCAGATGAATGCTGACGCAGTATCTGAAAAGAAGTCTCCCGTGAGCCACGTCGCCATGGTCACCAAGAATGCGAAGTACGCGGTCAAACCAAGCGCCAGTGACGGGAAACTCTTGCTGCAGATCCTGGTTGCAGCGACAGTACAGTGCAGTACAGTACAGTACACCGCGCGGCAAGCTGCAATTTTTCCCAGCAGACAATTATCCGTCTTCACTTCAGGCTCTAAAAAAAAAACCCTCCCCAAATCTGCCCCAACAGGACCAGCCGGTCGGCCCGCTCCTGTTTGCACATTTTTGACAAAGGTGACAATGACGACGGGGTCAAAGGGAGGCATGCGGGGAAAATCCACACAAAGAAAGGCTGAGAGCCTTACTGCTCATTACAAGGCAGAGGGTCCCACTTGTAGCTCTGCTGTCCTTGAACTAGTCAAGAGTGCCGTGACAACAAATAAAAAAAATAGTATGGTGCTTGACGAGGTAGATTTACTGAAGAACTCTTTTCCACCACACTTCCCTTCTTATCAACACAAAGACTTCTTTGACTCACTATGAACTCAGAAAGTTCCTCCAATGTAATAACAGCCATCAGCGGTTATGAGGTCAATCTGTCACGTTTTTTGTTTTAACAAAGAACAGATTCTAGACGGCACCTTGGTACCTAATGTGTTTGGTGTGGCTGTGGCTAGTAATTTTTGGCTGTGACACAAAGCTAGCCCAGTGTGGCTGATTCAGTCCTTATGGTGTTGCGCAGTCCTCTTGGTTAGCCACCATGTGCAATGTGTGTTTCGTAGGCTGTTTCACAAATCAGCACTTAACGGGTTATTGGGTAAATAGGTAGGCAGTGATCTGTGGCTTATGTGCCCATACACAGTATGATGTCTACACTCACACACACACACACACACACACACACACGCACACACACACACACGCATACGCACACACGCACAGCAAACATATATAACATGCTGCCAGGGCTAATAAACTTTAATAAGCTGCTCTGTGAAATGAGCAATGGCTTTTGCAGGGCCTGTCAATGAACCAAGACTGTTATTGCTTTTCTTTGTGTGTGTGTGTGTGTGTGTGTCTGTGTGTGTGAGAGAGAGAGATGTGTGTGTCAGATGTGTGTGTGAAAGAGAAGGTGTATACTATTGTCTCTCTGGCATGGATGAAGCTAGGGAACAGTATGCATTTAGCAGACCACCAAGGTCATTTTCTCCTTAACTATGTAAGCAACACTGTTTGAGCACTGCACTTCCTGAATGTCATTGAGCAATCACAGTGGTAAAGGAGAAGAGACAGAGAGAGAGAGAGAATAGAAGAGAAGAGAAAAAGAGAGAGAGAGAGAGATAGAATTTAAAATGATAGTCTCTCTGTCACTATAGTGAGATGTTAGCTGCCACATTCGGTCAACCTCAAGACAGCTCGAATGTCTTCACACGCAGAAATGCAGCACCATCAAAGCCGAGTTTTTCCATTTCTCAGTCCGAGCGCAACAGAAGCCCTGGAAATAAGTTTCTCTATGTGCGCTTTGTCTTTAGGAGAAGGGTAGGTGTTCATTCAAAAGGGCCAGTGTGTGACCGTAAGTGAGTGTGTGTGCGTGTGTATGTGCATGTGTGTGTGCATGTGTGTGTGTGTGTGTATAATATGAGCAGGGCCAGAGAGGGAGAGTTGGGCTGCCACCCTCCACAGCTCCGGGAGAACAACGGAGTCTTCTACAGCACACAGCCCGTCTCTCAGTCACAGCAATTACAGCTAAGCAAACACACACTCGCTGGTACAATAACGAAGGGAACAAGCGTGGTCTGTGTGTGCATA
>CM059267.1:15726047-15738547 GCA_030347295.1 Setipinna tenuifilis | reverse complement strand
ACTGTTGGGAGCATATAGCTTCTCGATATGACATGATTTCACACTTGACTGCTTGTCCTGGCTGCCAAGCCCTGAGCAGTGAGCAGTGAGCCCAGACAAATATTGGTTGAAGACCTACTCCCAACTGTGTATCATGTCAGCGCAAGTCATTTGCTACCATCATAAAATTGGACACGGTGAAAAGATATCACTCCACAGTCTAGTTTTGAAGTGGTAAAACTGTCACAGGGTTTAAACAAAAGCCAATAAGTTCTTGTATTTGCCCTAAACTAAGCAAGACCACAAAGCCACAGTATTTTTGTACCACACAAACTACTACATAGGATTAATAGGCCTGATGTATGAAAAAAGACGCATCATAAGGTTTTACAAACCACAATAGGTCAGATTAAAATCTGTATACAGGTAGGCCTACTGCTATGGTCATATTTACATAAAAAACAAGAACATACTGAAATGCATTAGGTAAGGGCTGGTGCATGTGAATATGGTGCATGGCCCCTTACTTTCACTTTTGCCACCAAAGGTAACTAGTGACCCCTGTTTAAAATAGGGGGAATAAACTTCCCAGCATGTCAAAATAGACTCCACAAGCCCTTGCCTAAACACTGATCTCGTAAAGAGATTCAGAACAGATTCAGGAAGCATACTGTTTAGGCTAATGCCTCATCTATTCGATATGACTTATGTTTGGCGTAAGGAATGTGTTCTTTTATCTTGAAAATGTCACTTCAATGGATACATTTTGTCTACTGTGAAGAATACGTGTTCTGTTCTGTACATGAAATTAAATGTCCGCATTTGTCTCAAATAACTTTTGATTTTTGTAGAGTAAGCAGAAGTTTTGCGCAAGTATTATGAATGGTAACTGTTCTGCAAAAGAACTTCGTAGACTTAAATCATGTGACAAATCGGAGCACCTTCTGTATTCGTCCAAAAGAAAACCCGCGGAAGCACAGTCGAGCTATTAGGTTTATTAGCCGTCAGTCTCCTTACACTATGGTTCCCTTTTACTGCAGGGTACCAAGATCTAATCGTTCCTAAGACTACAACAACAGTACTCCCCACAGGTCTGCACCAATAAGAAAACTATGGACTAACTAGCATTGTTCCACAAAACATGGCTTACGTAACACCACAAAGACTGAATTCCCTGCTTAGAAAATGATAAGACAGAAAGACATTCGTGCGCTCTGAAGTTCAAGACCGTCTTTCATCCATATAATCAATAAGATCCTAGAATGTTCCAACCTAGAAACTTTGATCTTAAAACTTGACTGAACAAAACAGTTAATGCTACCGACAAAGTCCACAGTAATTATAAGAATGCAAAAGTCGAAGGAAGTGCTAAGCTAGATATTTGAGGAACCTGCAGTGTTACAAGGGTACAGTAGCTACAAGTTCAGGATAACCTCTAACACACACAAAGTTGAATCAACTTACAGATAAACGTAGAGATAGATAGATACAATAGAACTTTGTCCTCTCTTCTTGGAAGCGGTATTCGGTTGGCGAGTTTCATAGATACCCAAGTACTGTATCTGTCCTCGAAGTTTGCCTTGTCGCACTAAAACGGATTCAACAGCAGCAGGATACATACATAAAAGTACTTCATCTATGAACTCACCTCCGTTCACACCAATGGGTCGGGTTGTGTTTCTCTACCTCCTGCTTTCCAGTGCCTGGTTACGTCTGTTGCACTCGGGAATGTGCAGCGTATTTGAGGAAGTAGTCAACTCAACGCTCCACTAGGGTTGTCAGTGCAATGGGCTGCTGACGTCGGCCAGGTAGGCTGTACAGAGAGAGAGAGAGAGAGAGAGAGAGAGAGAGAGAGAGAGAGAGAGAGAGAGAGAGAGAGAGAGAGAGAGAGAGAGAGAGAGAGAGAGAGAGAGAGAGAGAGAGAGAGAGAGAGAGAGAAACCCAATTCAATATTATTATTATGTAGAATTGTCAAGTGTAGTGCTTATTTAGCCCTTTATTGAAAGCTTCATAACAGGCTAAACAGGCTTGAAGTGTGTGTGTGTGTGCGTGCTTTTGTGTGTGTGTGTGTGTGTGTTTTCTGTCTATAGTTATTGCTTCCAGTGGCCCACAAAATGCCCCACAAAACAGCAGCCACACACACACAAACTGGCACACAGTAGGGACCAAAACACATTACTTTATCACTTAACTGAAACCAAAGCTTAAGGGGGGGAATCCTGTGGTGACCTAATAGCAGTCCCACCTTCCGAGCTGGGAAAGGCATGGTTCAGCAATCTCCAGGACCCACCCACCCACTGACGCAGCCCTCCAGTGTAGGCTGCCAGAGGCTGCTCGCCCAGTCACATGTCTCTTACTCACACGCCGTCCCACCTCTCTACTATAAGAACAGGGAAACAGCATGAAAGTTCTCATTGCTAATTTTAGAAACAGGTGAATGTTTCGAAAGCAACCGGCTGCCATCCAGAATAGCTCCAGAAAGTTTGGCATGCGCTGAAGGACTTCATTACTTACTTTTTTCCCAAGCATTTTTTTTTTCCTTTGCTTGGTTACACCTCTTGTGTTTCACCATGTGGGCGGCTTTTCTGTCTTGTGTTTACTGGTTCTGCCCCCCGCACCCCACCCCACTCCACCCCTTTCTGCAGGCGTTTTGTTCCCCTCTGCTAAAGCATTTGAACTCAGTGGGTTAAAGTTTGGGGGCACATGTTCCTTCCTCTCTCACTTCTCTTATGAAATTCTCTTTTTCTAAACAGATGTCTCACCCCCCCCTCCTCCACCCCTCCCTCCTTTGCATTCCTCCATTCTCTTTATCTTTTTTCCCCAAAGCAATTGGCTCTTATTCTTTCCAACATGAAGTTTGGCCTCTGCTATTGTTCACCACCTTTTGCACTGTGTATGCAAAATCTTATCAGTGTTTTGCTAAAATGGCCCTATGCGCCATCTCTGTAGCCATAAACAGGGTATATAACTTTAGCATAGTGTCATTACGAAATTAAATACTGATGACCAGGCTCGTTCTCGCCCGTGTCATTCTTGTAGGCCTATTTCTTGCAGTCATTTTTTAAAAACATATCACAAAATGTCCAGTCTACGAGTGACGCTGAAGATACATTAAAAGCCATTTGTGCTAGTAACTGGGCTCTTCGAGTCAAACATCATGTGTGTGTCTTCTGGACCGAGGCAGTGAGTGGATGGCGGATGGTGGGCAGTGGTACGGTACCAGCCCTCTGCAAAAGGGTGGTGGCGAGGCGTCTTCGTGGGCATTGGGCCCCTGGGTCAAGGCGTTCTTCTGGTGCCAGGGCAAACATCCCAGTGAGTAATGACAGGAACTGAGAGGGGGAGGAAAGAGCAACAACGGCCAAAAAAGGAGAAAAATTCATCTTGCTGCCGGCTTCCGACTGCCATGGGCGACACACTGCCTCCCTGTTTTCCCCTCCGGCCTCTTGCGGGTCTCCACAGGCTCTTTGTTCCGTCCCAGCCAAAGTGGGTCACCTAAGGTGAGATCCAGTCCCTTGGTCGTGAGTGTGTGATAACACGACACGACACTACAATAGCCAATGTTTTAGTCCCTTTGTGGCAACCATGCCTCAAAGAATGGGGGATACAGTCACTGCCAATTAGCCCTGCCAAAGTGCCTGATTATATTCGCTACAATAGCTACTTCTCACAAAAGACTGTGGGGTACATGTTCCTTAAAACACTGGTCACTGACAGCTGTCATGAAATGCTTCTTACCAAGTTAAGTGAGGATATATTGGCAGATATTGGATCGTGTTATGCCACTGTCAAATACTGGTGTTAGAATACCTTTGACTTTTGCCTTGCTGACCCAAATCTGATATCTTGAATGCTTTGTCTGGCATTGTCTGTGAAGAGTGACGTTCATACACATTCTTTAAAAGACAGCGTTAGTGATAACAGGAGCAACGGAATTCTCTGCAGATCCAAATGTTTTCCCCAAGCTTATGCAATGTCAGCCTTGTGTATAATTAATATTCCACTGACGTGCTTTGTTGTTTTTGATATGGTTACATTTTTTATTTTGAGGCACAACTTAGGAATTTGATATTTCACTGAGTAAGTCTGCCAATAGAGGGCTTAGCCAATGTCGTCCATCCCTGTAAAATTTAAAAAGGATGCCACTGGGTCCCAGTGCTAGTGCGTTCTTAGATGTGTACCACATCGTCTTACTGCTTTGTGGAAATACTTACTAAATAACAATCAACATAACCAGCCAGGATATAAATATTAATGATCACCCTTTGACAATATATTGTTTTTTTTAAAGTTGGCTGACTACTCTTTGGTTAATCCTAAACTCGAGACGCAAGAGAGGGACAGAGTGAAGATTAAGGTAAAAAAGGAATTGTTTGGCAATGTTTTCTTTGGCAAGGATTTCTAATCAGCCATGTTCTCATACTTTTAAAAGGCACCCAGATATTTTTCAGCCAATTTGATTGAAACAACAGGGCCAAAAATTCCTTTGTACCCTGAGACATCAACCTATACAACTCTGCACTCAGGACAATATCAACCTAGTGGACTTGAACCAGACACACTACTTCCCTAAAGGGACCTGCCGATGGGGTTAATAAAGTTCTATTCTATTCTATTCTATTCTATGTATTTTCCTTCAATAAATGATATGTGAATGCAAAAAAGGAGTATTAAGTTTGGAGGTACTGTGCTAATTTACTTTTGACTAGGGTTAGGGTTATCACTGCTGATTCATTGTTCGTCAAGATTTTTTGTTTATGATATTTCCATGGTATTACCTAACTCTGACGGAGGAATTCCTAACAACAGTGTCAAGGCATTTAGTAAATGTTTACATCTGACGTAATCTTTGCCATCATGGAACGCTGTTCAGCAGCCATAATAATTGTTAGCTGCTATCTGACAGACATATTACAGGGCAAAGGACTTTTCAGTGAATCATATTTTCCTCACTGGTGTACAAGCTGGGGACATTGGAAACATGGTAAAAAGCATTCTGAGAGTTTCAGTTAAGGGTTTATCTCTGTTAAAAGACAACTTATTAGAAGGCACCATATCCTGTCCATATACACAAAGACAGCACATAGGGTTTATGTTTTACTGTGGTTTATTATATTGCACAAACCTTCTATTTTTTGTGTACTGTTTACAATATTTCCAGGAAAGATGCCAGTAAATGGAATATGATATAGAGGCTGTATAGCTCAGTCGATTGAAACCACATTATAAATTACAGAGATAAGATAACAAATGAAACATACACGCCGTGAGTAAAGCTTAAAAAAATACTATTGCTAACAAGAATCGTGACATTGCATATATATCCACACCTTGAAGAAGAATATAGGCTACTGTCCATGAAAAAATATACGGCAATGTCTTTAACATGCACATAACATTTACACCTTAAGCTGAATGTCATGGCCCAGTGTATAAATTTCCTTCCTTGGAAGGAACAACCTGAAACCTCAGAAGTCAACTGTATTGTTTGAACTGACCCCAGAGACCGCTGGAGATTGATAGCACCTGTTTTGTTTGTGAGCGCTTGAATACACACCCTTCTCCCCCGCAGAAATAGAGCAGGCCTCGTTGTTGTGCGCGCTGGAAAAAGAGACGCAAGCTGGCTGGTCGTCAGCCTCGGCACTCTTAAAGAATGCCTCGATAGTGCTAATGACCTCATGGATGTGTGCTGATAGCAAGACAGGGCTCTGCCTCTTTCCTGAGTTAAAGCAGGCTGACAGAGAGATGGAAAGAGAGAAATGTGCAGAGGGACATAAAGAAAGAGAAAGAGAGAGAGAAGGAGAAGGAGAGAGAGAGATAAAGAGAGAAAGACAGACAGAGAAAGAAAGACAGAAAGAGAGAGAGAGAGACAGAGAGACAGAGAGACCAAGAGAGATACAATGACAGAAACAGTTCACTACTTTTACCCATACATGGAGTCAGGGTATTGAAAGAACACAGTGTAGGTCATCTGAGTGCAGATGTCATACTTTAATGTATCATAAAAAATGATTGTGGTTAAAGAGCACCACATCTGAAACCAAAAGGCTAAAATCAGGATAAACTGAATACATTGTTTACATTCTGAGGTCCTTAAGTGAATCTAGGGATCTCAAGACTGAATTTCCCAAACTTCCCTTAACCAAACAAGTTCTTCAGCAGCCATTGGTTCTTCACTATCGGTAAAGAATGACCATTTAATTATTTCCTGAACAGTTGAACATTTCTCGCCACTAAGCTACTCCATCACCACAGCAAAATATGCCTACCCCTGACCCTAACCCTACACCCCAGCCAGATCTATACTTGCCCTATTCTGTAACCCAGATCTTTAAAACATAGGCCTACCTTTTTCATGACTACTGCCAGTAAACCCTACAGCCTATGCCGACTTTATTGATATTGATGTGTTTAGACAGTAGCTTATCACATGGTGCTTCTGGGAGATGCTCATTTCCATTTTGTGTTATCCCATTGACTCGTGACACACACACACTCAATCATTATTCTTGTACATCTCCACTTGTGAACACGGATAAGCCTCTCATTTTCATAAGCCATCTGTTTAATTTACTGTAACCAGGGCGCTACAGGGATGTGAAGCCACTGGGGCCTTGGACCAGATATCATCTGTAGGGGCATCCAGGGGTATCCTCCTCAGAGAAATGTTTCTATTCCTTTCCTCTGTAAGTACATGCACTACTATTGTGATGGAAATGTAGAAAATCTTTTCTCAGTTACTGGTGTCAAGACAAAAAGGGTTCACTTCAGATAATGTTAAAAAAGATGAACATCATGGATGTGGACACCAAATGTCATTTGATGCCATATGTCCACAGCTACTTAGCTGGCATCAATATACACACATCCATACAACACATCCAACAGATTTCAACATCCTCACAGAAATCCCCTCAGTCTTGGTGGAATGAGGCACAGCATGTGTCAATATGAGAAACAATAGTTACTGTAATTGCCATTTTAACATGCCAATTACATCATCATGGCAATTGTGGCATTCTGTCACAGCCGATTAAATAAAGCCCCTAAGGGTATTTGAGGGTGAGTTACCTCCCCCAGGGCCAGAAACCTGTAGTGTTTCTTATATTAGCTGCCTCCATCATTACTGCTGACATGAGTATCGACCTGAGACAGCTCAGCTATTATGTCTTTAACACTGACATTTGCTTTAGCTTAATGTGCACGTGGCTGTGTAGTTGAGCTGTCACACTGCAATGAGTCATATTCCCATTTGTTTGCCCATGTCAGCAAAACCTCCGTTTATTTTCCCTTGTCCATGTCCTCTTCTTCAGTTTTTATGACCGACAGTCATTGCTGTCGGCATTTACTTCCTGTGCTGGATTTGCCCCGTCCAGGTTGTCCTCCCTTCACTTCAACCAGAGCCATACTTACATCTCTTCCACAGCAACCACTTACTTCTCCTGCTCACTGTCAGGCTCAGTAGGTGCTTGTCTATTGGTTGCTGCTTTTAGCTCTCTGTGGCGTTTGCCTTAGTTTCCCTCTTCAAAATCACCCCTTCACTCTCACTGACAGGCCAGTCTGATACACAGCTGACTGAACTTCTGCATATATATTATCGACCTCCATTTTGTGTGCCTGTAGTTTGGTCAGGCTCAATGTGCCACTCTCTACTACTCCATCGCTGGGTTCTCGAGGCTGCTCCGCTCTGTCTATGAATTAAAGATGCTCAGTAGAGATTCCCTGCTGAGTATCACTGTGGGATTCAAGGAGACCAGCAGCTCAAACAGTATATTCCTTCAGCCATCTCTTTCAACACCACTTGCACTATGTCACTCACGCAAACTGCATTGTAGGCTTCAGTCACCTTGTTTGGGATTCTGTTTTCTCTTCACACAAGAAACTTCAGTACATTTACCATATGTTTTGAACAAATATTATTGATGGTAGTGCATGGGTAAATAAGAATTTCCACCCATGCCTAATTTAAATGTTTTAATATAATGATGCATGGGTATTTTTAAGGCATCAGCACATTATCTCCAGGAAAGATGCCAGTAAGTAGAATTTGATATATACTGTACCCAAGCGTAGGCTGTATGGTTCAGTCAACTTAAACTACATTATACAAAATGGAACATATACACAGTGTGTATGAGCTAAGATTTGTTTGGATGGAATACATGGATACATGAATACATTGTTTAAAGTGTTAGAGGTTTCATGTATCTACCAAAGCTATTCATCCCTGGTGAGAAAGTCTTGTTTGGCTGGTGCTCCCAGGTTACCCAGCTGTTTCCCATCTGGGGTGTATGACTTATATGTCTGTGTCTAACTGTGTTAACAGTTTCACTGTCACTTTCAGCTGGACATGGGCATCATGGTGTTGTCTGAAGCTGTGAGGCTTTTTTATTTTGTTTTTCTCCCATTGCTTTAATCTTTCCTATTCACCATCTGACTAATACAATATCTCTAATCCAGATAAATATGGCTAGACTCAAAACGCTGTTGTTCCTGATTTGAAAGTAAAATTGGAGATTTAGAAGATTTTACAGATTCAACAAGACACTCAGAGAAGCATAGGGAGCCTCCAACCTGGGGGGAAGAAATGAGTGAACACACACTCCTCTAAAAAATTATCTTAGTCAACAGTTACTCAATTTTACCACTTATCTCACCCATACATATGTACATCTCAATCCAATTTTAAAATTAGGGTCTGAATGAATTATATGCCACATGTATATAGTTTGGCCTAAATTTAGAGGATTGGCTTGCTATTTTTTGAGCTTTTTGGCACTCTGATACCATCAGGCACACAGAGGCATGCATAAAATATGAGCATGTGCAGACACTATGATGCTGGAGGAGACAAAGCAGTAACTTGTGTGAGCAGAAATGTGTGAAAACACACAGATACACCCTCCATGCACGTACACGCACACACACACACCCACACACTCATGCACACATGCACACACTGGCACGTCATTGTTCCATCTTTGTCTCTGTGCAATCACTTTTGGTGTTTCCCAGTATTGGGTCAATAAAACCCCTGGGAGTGGTGCAACTAGTCCAGCCCAATTTCTGCTTCTTTCTATCACGCTTTTGCTTCCCTTTCTCGACTTTCAATTTACATCTTTTTCTGGCACCTTCTTGAAAGTCAGTGTTTGAGAGTTATTTCACAGAGCAACATCATTCAGTTAGATTCTTATGCAACAGAATTATCCGTGTACTGCTATCAAAGGTTCTTAAACAGCAGTGATATGTTCTCATTTAAGATGCAAACATTTACACGATCTTCCCTTAATTGACCTCCATTTAATTGATATCATCTATGTCTTATTGTCTGTCCATGCTGATTGTTTCTTTAATGCACCAAGACCTCAATGACCTGGAAGTAGGCACATTGCTTGGTGTGCAGTGTTGAGAGAATAGGATCCAGGGAAACTCTGTGTCTCTGGCGGCTGAAACAGGCTGTGTTTTGCTGGCTAGCTACTGCAGCCAGCCACTGTTCTGCTTATCTCGTGCTCATTAATATTTTAGTGGATGAAAAGAAATAGGCCAAAATGTTTTGTGCTTTCTTTTTTTTTGCTCATCAATTATTGATAACATGTGCTACTTCGTTCAACTTGGTCCGACAGTTGGCTGGAAGTCTCTGATAATGCTAATTATCGTATCGCTGATGTATCAGATTACAGGCCTTCAGTCCAATCCTATCAAGCGGGTTCTCAAGCAAAAGGAGGAAAGATAGGAGGACCTGCGATACCAGTGGAATAATGGCGCGCTTTTATACAATTGAGTTAAATATTAGATTTCAGGAACTTCTTACGCAATCACTGGATAATGACTTTAAATCCTATGGTCCACAATGACCTAGTTAAAATCATTATAAAACATAGTCTGTAATAGCTTTGCTCATATAATGTCTCATTAGTATGTATTATGTCATGAAGATGGCCATTCCATTTCAATTCACCTGTATTAATCTTACATAATTTAATTTAATTACAAGGCGGATATAAGTGTGTGTGTGTGTGTGTGTGTGTGTGTGTGTGTGTGTGTGTGTGTGTGACAGACAGACAGAGAGAGAGAGAGAGAGAGAGTAAATAAGCACTGATGGTGTCTACCATCAATGCCCTGATGGACAGTATTTTGCTATGAGGTGCTGCCCTCTACTGGGGGTAGTCAAAGACCATAAAAATAGCATGAGTTCAGTGGCTCAAAGTAATCATTTTCATAAACTCACAGACAAGACGCAATCAGTTCGACCAGGAGATTATTTGTTCAGAACCCTGGATTGTACAGAAAAGAGATGGATTCAGATGTTCTCATAAACAAGATGTGAAAATAATGGGAGCACGGATTGAAATGACCAGTCCTCATTTCATAACAGGCCTTTTCTTTTACTTTATTTACCTGAACAATGAGTCCCAATTCAACATCTGCCCACGGTTCCTCTCCATTGCACAAAACATACAAATGAGTCTCAGGATGAAACCCAGTAGCAAGTAGAAAATACTGTAACGCCATAAAAATGAGAATACTCAGATGTAAAAATGCCTATATGCTGTAACATGCTGTTACATATAGTTTTTATATATTTTTTTGTTTGTTTTGTTGTTTTCAGTGCAAATAAAAGCAAAAGAAGATGCATTTTCAACTCTTGTATATACAAAGACATTTACACTTCCAGTAGTATAGATGGTCCAGTAGTCAAGACGCCAGGCCATTGGGGGTAAATCAAAGTAACACTGATTAAGAAAAGATAACCTTCCATGACAAAAGAGAGAGAACACCTACTCTTGTGTATCTCCGTTGTGTTCTCTGAATTTCCAATACAAAACATTAGCTGGTTTGGATTGTTGGACAAAATACATTTAAACCATCGTAATAAACCAGCCAGACTGAAGTGCAGAAGCACTGAACGGAAGCAGAGGCATTATGAGATTGACAAGCACGTTGTAAGGCTGTCCAGAAAAAGGCTCAGTTTGCGCAGACACTTGGGCAGCCATTGAAAGTACAGTATTGGACGCAGCAGCCTCTAAAATACATGTCTCATTATAACACTGAATATGTACAACAACTCTGATCTTGATATTACATTCATCATTGTGTATAATATGTCTCTATATAGTCATTTAAACCGACAAGAGTCCAGGGTACACATGATAACCAAATACAGTACAGTCTTATACAGTGAAAATACAAAATAAAGGCATCTCTATGACAGAATGGTTTTTGTTTTCAGTGATCTACCTGGAGGTTAGTCTTGTTAAAGAAATTCAGATATGAATCAATATCATGCAAAGTTACAGTTTGTCCAAAAATGCAGAATGCAATTAAAATACACTTCCTCTGTTACCAATTGAAGCTTAGGCCTTTGTGAAAGCTCAGGGAAATCAGTGGAAGCATGCAAACAGAAAATCTTGCATCAGAAAGCATCAGAGCTTCTGTGAAGACAAGAATCCTCTATTGGTGTGGCTGTGTCACATGACCACAACATGTTATCAAGGACCGCTTTTAATCCAAATGTCATCAGTGGCATTTAGATGCCCAACTTCTGTCTGGGTGGATCTTCATATCTAAACTGCAAAATGTGTAATGGCTATGTTTTCACAGCAAAATACATCCTTACATATACTTAATATGTAAAAGTAAATAATTCATTCTACTCCCTCTATAAATGTCTATGTAGATGAACATTAATGATTGGTTTGCACCCCGATCTTCATCATTACAAACACTGAACAAAGGTACACACTAACATTTATCATAGTGTGTCACTGGGCACAAGAGACTAATTTTTGCATGTAGTGTCAATAATTTCAAAATATACCACATTTTTATAATCCATGTAACAATGTACATAAAATATCCTTGAGTTTACCATATACCCTCTATATAAAAGACACAACTCATGTCAATATATGTATATACATAATTTTCTTTTGTATATAAAAACTGAAAACACTACAACACAGGGTAATGCTATGTTGTCCTAAACTGTATATATACACAATATCTCTTGCATCCACCAACCTCACTTACTTAAGCATGATAGAAAAAGCATAGAGGTGGCCCACGGGCTATGTGGTTTCATCAAGAGGTCCCAGTGTCACGAATCCTAAATCTGATAGGTCACACATGTTCTCAACCTCGTGTCAACAATATATAAAATCTGCAATAGATAGTTAAAAACAGCGGCTTGAGCAAAGTGAAAGTGAAGGTGTAGCAGGGCATAGAAATGGCATACGATGTGCGTCCTAACCTCCAGGGATAGGTAGAATGAGAGTAGGTGAATAAGGAATCATGTTAGATGTTTAATAAGATAGATACGTTTCTAATCCTAAGAGGATGACAGTATGGAGGAGGGATATTACTCCCTCATTTCTCATTTCTCTACACATCATTCAGCAAACGATCTGAGTACAATAATACTGAGAGACTATATAAGGTCTTATAGTCAGTAATATTAATGTTTTTAATTTAATTTGCTAATAATATGGTATCATTCTTAGCCTTCCATTTGACCTATAATTTAA
>CM059267.1:15708547-15721047 GCA_030347295.1 Setipinna tenuifilis | reverse complement strand
TGACTGGCCTCAGAGTGTGAATAACCCCTCCATAATTGGAGGGGGGGGGCGGGACTACCTTTTACGTTTTGCATTAATTACATTAACATGTTGGTATCCCCCTACCCTGCTATTGTTATCTCTTCATGGGGGGTACTTGGTCTTGATGGGGGAGGGGGGGGGGGGGTACAATAACCCCCAGTGGCCCCCATAATTGGAACTCTAATTGGCCTCTCCCTCTCACCTTTCCGCAGGCGTTGCAGTGGTGCCTCCTGAGGGTGAGGCTGAAGTCGGAGGTGCAGTTCATGCACATCATCACCTGCGACACAGACACCAGGATGGGGGCCGCCTCCCCCAGAGACATCCAGAGCTTCTCCCGAGCCTGCAGGGGGCACACAGGGGTAAGTGTGTAGGCCTAAAGAGTGCCACATCTGCCTCAAGTAGTCTGATTGCTGGACCAAAAAAGCAACGGCATGATTAAAAACTTTGTTGTGGGAGCATGTTTCAGTTTTTTGGCTTTGCTTTTGGCACACGGGGATAACACTCAAAATACATGCAAGCGGGCGAAGCGGAACGTTCTATTCTTTTCGGTTGTGAGGCGGCAGATGGTGACGTAGATCAGCGAGGCGAGAGAGGCGGGCGGAAAAGTTAAGGTCTGCCATTTAAGAATTTAAAAATGACATACATAAAATGTAAAGTTGCCGTTAATTAACATTATATTACCATTCCAAAAACAAAATAATCATTACCATTCAGGATTCTTTAGCATTTTAAACTTAATGTCTCTTCAACTGACGGTTGGTACATGCCCACTCAAAGCGGAGCAAGCGGAGACA
Organism: Setipinna tenuifilis; assembly: GCA_030347295.1. Taxonomy (NCBI): domain Eukaryota; kingdom Metazoa; phylum Chordata; class Actinopteri; order Clupeiformes; family Engraulidae; genus Setipinna; species Setipinna tenuifilis. Next base: position 15,720,232 of record CM059267.1, on the reverse strand, counting down.
AAGCGGCACATTCTGCTTCCATGTATTTTGAGCATAAGCCTTAAATACAGCCAATAGGACCTCATATAAAGCTGTCACACTAATGACACGAGGCAAAGCCTATATATACTATATGTGTTCGCCTAGAGAAATTACCTTGAGGTGTGTCAGATTTTTTGCGTTTGACTGTTTGCTGTCTATTTTTGTTTAAGTCTATGAGCATTTCTCTGATTTACAAGTGCCATGTCAGTCTGACCCACTGGGTGATCTGTGGCCTAGTTAGGAGCCATTGAAACTAGTGGGTGACAGTTGTTTATGCTTTTTAGGCGGCAGAGTGACTACGGATGTTTACTGATTATGGATGGACTCCATGTTTGGTTTTGAACATCCTTGACACTATCTTGGGATACGCACAGGGAGTTTTTAAGGAGGAGTCAGAGGGCTTACTCTATCTCTCCTTGCGTAATTTTTTTCTGTGGGCTGAGCTGGCACCAAGAGAAGTCACCTAGGCAGCTACTCTACCATCATTTATTTTCTTTGTTAACTGATTGTTAGTCTATAAAGAATTCTTTGGATTGTCAAGACAAAAAAACATGATACAACTAAAACCATCTACTTTCCCTCAAAAATCAATAGACATGTTTTCTGGAAATAAATAAATGAATGAATGAATGAATGAATAAATGAATGAATGAGTAAACGAACGAACAAACATTTGGTAGCATCTTAAAATCCATTTACAACCGTCTATGCTTAGTCATATCAAGAACAAACACATCTGTTCAGCCCACCGGCCATGTCGGTCTCTGTGGTTTAGCTGTTTAGATCGGAAAACCCCTCAGATATGAAGAAAAACGTTCACACCGCACCACCAACACATGAAGGCACTTAGCTCGCTAGCAAGATTTCATCAGTTCCATCTGGGGGTGTAGTGTTTGCTAGACTTTTATATACTTTTATATAAGGCAGCTACGTAGCTCATGAGCAGTAGACCAAAACTCCACAATGTTGTTTTGAGCAACATCCAGTTTACTGCCAGACTGATGAAGGCGAGAAGGTACTGTACAGTAGTGTGCGTCTGTGTGGTTACCAGTGTGGCTGGTAACTGGGGCATCAGCAGCGTTTTCTCACCTCGCTGGAGCTGCTGAAGGTGTTGAGGCCAGCAGCGTGGTCTGCTATCGCTCTGCTGAGGGTGTGAAACCAGTCCTCTCTCTCGCCACATGAGCTTAAACACAAACAGAAACAACAAACAGACGACATGAAACTGAGGTAAATTAAAAGGCTACAAATGACACTAAACAGCAAATCAGTAGACAAGAAACTTGTGTAACAAAATCCCATTGTAGCACCAGAGAATTAAATATTTTAAAATGGGAACACATTCACAACACACTACATCACTATTTATGGTTTAGTTACTATACTTTGAAGGTAGCAGATAGAGAATTAGTTTGTCAACAGAAAAATAAATGAATGAGATATAAAATTAAAAAATAATGAGCAACCAGAACAGTAAGAAACAAATACAACATGAATTAGGTTAAAAAAATACCAGCATGCAACAGTATTTGTTACACCGTGCTTTTAGGAATAACTGATTATACCACCTCGTAAGACAATAACTTTTGTCACCTGGTGCTGTTGTTATGTTTTGAGCATCACAGATTAAATACAGTCCAGTCATTTATTATCATTGCTTATACCTGAAACACAGGCAGGGACAAATAAAGGAGAAAACCCTGGTGGTGTTAGAGGTACTCACCTGGCTGACAGGGTGATTGTCACATCTGACACCTCGATCCGAAGGGTGTTCTGCACATTCTCTATGACCGGTTTACTGATCTACAAAAGAGCACACTGTCAGCACACAGAGAAAACGCCAACACAAAGAGAGAGGGAGAGACAGACAGACAGATAGACAGACAGACAGACAGAAAGACAGAGAGAGAGAGAGGGGCAGACAGAAAGAGAGAAACAGATGGAGAGAGATTCGTTATTGTGTGACAGCAATCACCTTCATTCCGCTGAGAGGGAGGGTGTTCTTGAGCCTGTATTTGCCATCTTGCTGAGGATAGGTGTACAGCATCACATCATTCATCTAGAGAAGAAAGAGAGAGGGTAGGGTTAGATACACATCTATGTTAATTACTAGACATTATATTATATTATATTATATTATATTATATTATATTATATTATATTATATTGTGACTTAATGATATGCAAATCTTGGTAAATAAATGTCACAGACTAAAACACTACACTTGACCCCCTATTGTGCTCGACATACTGTAAAGCCACTTTTCTAATGCGTGACTGCAACCTCTGAAACAACAGTGGGCTGTCTGGGGTGGGGTCATAGTTCAAATGCCTTTCCCTGTACAATGTTGTTAAAGAGAGCTGTAGACTTAAAGTTAACCAAATGTAATTAAAGGAGGTGATCTGTTGTTTGCTATTCATATAAAATGGCCACCAGTTTGGCTTAATTAATTACAAATTTTGTAACTAAAGTAATTTATATTATATATTATATTATATTATATTATATTATATTATATTATATTATATTATATTATATATACAAAGGATGTGAGATGTGTATGTGTGTGTTTTGAACTGTACCACAAGAGGGCAGCCATAGCTTAAAAAAAACACACCGACTGAAGCTTGGGAATCCCCAGTCCATCTGAAATATCTCGCATACAAGTGAGGCTATTCTTGGAGAGCCAGAGAGTCAGTGGACAATAACTAACCCGGTGGAGTTAAGAACAATAGCAGTAGCTTCACGATAACAACCATTTGTTTGCATTTGCATATCCGGCAACAAGTGTTTACGACCCTCAGAATGCACGTGAGAGAAAAAAAAAACCAAAACGCGTTGTGTTTGTGCCGCTGGATTTAGCCAAACAAAAGCGGTGACATCATTGGACACACATTTGTCTGCCTGCGCTGGACATCCGTGGTTCACAGGGGCAGCATCCAGGAATTCACATCCTTGGATGAGAACAACGCCTCTGGGCGGGGGGCAGTGGGAGCAGCAAGAGGCAGATGCGTGACCAACAACAACAACAACAACAGCAGCAGCAGTGTGGACACAAACCGCAGAGTGGACACAAACAGCAGCGTGGGCAAAGCGTGCATGACCACCCCACCTTGACCCTGACCTTCCTCCTGGCCCGGCCTTCGCCCCCTCAGTACCAGCACACAGCTCATCCATCTGCCCTCTTGACCCCCCCCCCCCCCCCCCATGTCCTGCATGACTAAATCTCTTTCTCTTTTTCTCCTCTACTTCTAACTCTTCTAACTACTTCTCTCCTATCCCTCCCTTTCTCCCTGTCCTGTCTTGCCCCCTAAACCTCCTGGTCTCTCTCTTTGAGACAAAATGTCTCTCTCTTTTCTCTTCTATTTCTTCTCTTTCTCTTCTCTACATCTCTTCATCTTTTCCTGCCCCCCCCCCCCACTTAACTAAATCTTTTTCTCTTTTTCTCCTCTACCTCTACCTCTCTCTCCTATCATTCCCTTTCTCTCTGTCCTGTCTTGCCGCCTCCGTGCCTCCTACACCAAACATGGTTTCCTTTTTTGAGACTAAATCTCTCATCCTCTCCTCTTTTGACTGCTATCTGCCTACTAAGCCAAAATATAGTCTCTCTTTGACACTCACTTTCTGTGTTTCTTTCTCTCCTCTCCCTCTCCCTCTCCATTTCTCCCCCACCCTCCTTCTTGTCCTGACTGCTGTCTGCCTACTAAGCCAAAATAGAGTCTCTCTCTTAGACACTCATTTTTTTCTGTTTCTTTTCTCCTCTCCCCCTCTCTCTCTCTCTCTCTCTCTCCCTCTTGTCCTGACTGCACCCTCTACAGCAAGGCACAGTTTTCTCTCTCACTCCCTCTCTCTTTCTCTCTCTTGCTCTGTGTTGCGTCTCTTTTCAGGTGGCTGCTGCCTAGCCCTCATTTTCAGTGGCACCTGGAGACATCAGTCATCGAGCTGTAATCCTCTTTCTGCTCCAGACTACTGCGTCTGACGCTATCTGCCAAACAGCATCTCCACTCAAATGCTTCACTTTAACCCAGTTACAGTCTGCTACAGTGGCTTCTCTCTTCCCATGTCTTATCTCTCTGCCTCTCTCTCTATCTATCTCTCTGATTTTCTCTCTATTTCTTTCTCCCTCTTTCTGCCCCCCCTCTCTTTCTCATCTCCTTCTCTCTCCATCTCTTTCTTTCTCTCTCTCCTTGCTCTCTCTCCATCTCTTTCACTCTCTCTCTCCCTCTCTCTGTCCATCTATCACTTCATTTCCTTCCCTTGTTCTGTCCCTCTCTCTCCTGCTCCATCTCTATCTCTCTATCTCTGGGAAAGCAGAGATGACAGTTGGCCATAATGGGCGAAGGGTCCTCTGGCGTCGCTGTGTGTGAGCGATGGCTCTAGATGGCTCCATGAGTGTGTGTCTCTTGGCTGGCGTTAGTTATTGGGCTCGTAGATTTTACCTGCTCTCACCAGCCATATATATTCCAAAGCGCGCGTGTGTGTGTGTGTGTGTGTGTGTGTGTGTGTGTGTGTGTGTGTGTGTCTGTGTGTGTGTGTGTGTGTGTGTGTGTGTGTGTGTGCACGTGTGTGTGTGTGACATCACTAGACGCTGGGCCAGCGCAAGACCCTGTCACATCACTCAGATCCACTTGCACTGGGACATCCATCACAGCTCCGAGAACACAGGCAGACAACGCCACAGAGGAAAAGGGATGTGCGAGAGACCAAAAAAAAAAAATAGAGACTTAGATGAAGACACAAAGTGAAGAAAGAGATCAGAGGGATAATAGAAAGAGAGCGAGATAGAGACAGAGAGACAGAGGGAAAGAGAAAAGAGAAAAAAGAGAGAGTGAGGGAGAGAAAGCAAAAGAAGAGAAAGAGAGAAAGAGCAAAAGGGGCAATTCTAAAGAAAAGAGAGATATACAAGAGGAGTGGGACTATGGGAGAAAGAGAGAGAGCGAGAAAAGTAAAGGCAGGGAAGAAAGAGGAGAGGAACAAGCTAACTATCCCCTTCCCCCCACAGTCAAGAAAACACCCTCAACCTCCTTTGTCTCTTGAACAGAGCATATCAGAGCCAGCTAGGCTAAGCTTCCTGTGTGTGTGTAGCCATGTATGTGTTCATGTATGTTCTGAATCCTGTGTCCGCTTGTGTAAGAGTGTGTGTGTGTCTGCATGTACGTGTGTGTGTTTGTGTGAGTGTGTGTATTTATGCCTGTGTGTATATGCGTGTGTGTGTGTGTGTGTGTGTGTGTGTGTGTGTGGTGTGTGTGTGTGTGTCATGATAGGCTGATAGTGTCAGCGGATGGCGTTCGAGGGGGTTTGTGAGAGGCAAAGCCTGTAACAGCTCCCCACTCTTTTAGCCAAGCACCACCCCCCAAACACACACACACACACACACACACACACACACACACACACACACACACACACACACGCACACACACACACATACGACCGATAACGAAGCTGGCAGACAGCACCAGACGCTATCCTAAAACACACACCAGGGCCACTCAAAGATACACACGCCTGACACCAGCAGGTTCCCACCCACAGAACAGACACACACAAACACACACACACACACCTGTGTCTCTCCTCATCCCAGGTTCTCATGCCCCGTTCGGCCATGTTTTTTATTTGATTTGGCTTGCTGTGCCTAATAACCGTGTTGTTTTTATTTCTTTCTTAATAACAAAAAAGTGGTCTACTATTTGGTCGATGTCGTCACATCTAGTAGCGAGGGGCAATGAAAACAGGACCCCATGTCAATATTTGCTGCGTGTTACATAAGAGGAGTAGGGCTGCGTTCCCAAGACCCAAAACTGGAGGAACACGATTTTTAGCACTGCCAAAGTCATGAGGTCACTTCCCAGGAAGCACAAGACCTGATAAAAAAAAAATAAAAAAAACACCCTCACCGTAGGAGGACCCGGCAATATAAAAAAAAAAACGACCCACAACAGTCACAACAGTTGTAAATATTTTCCACATTTTTTAAGGCCGATCGTGAAACAAATACAACAACAACACGACTCTAAACATTGCAGTGTTTACACGTGGGGAGGCCATTTTGTTTCTGCTGCACTGCACTGTGCTGCGCTGCGCTGTGATGCTCTGTGCTGGGCCTGGCCTGGCCTTCATGGCCCCTGTCAGAGCAGCCCCAGCACAGGAAGCCGGCATCCACTGACCCACACCAAACATCCTGTGAGGAAGCGGAGTCCTGAAAAACAAGCCCGCGGAGGAGGAGGCCCCCATGGGGTGGGGTATGGCCCTGTGGCCTTGTCCTCCCCCCCCCCTCCACACCCCTTCTCCAACACACACACACATACACAGACACACTCATACATACACACGCATACACACACACATACACACACACATACATACACACACAGAAACTCACATGCACACACACATACATACACACGCACACACACATATACACATACATACACACACACACACATACATATGTACAGACACACTCACACACACATACACATACACATACACACAGACACACACACACACACACACACACACACACACACACACACACACACGCACACACACACAACTCAGCTGATAGGGAGCTTGGAGAAGTCTCCCTCCGGGGGCCCCTGCCACCACACCACACTCTCTCTCACACACACACACACACACACACACACACACACACACACACACACACACACACACACACACACACACACTGACTGGTATCAACAGTCAGTTTGGGCAGAGCGTGATCGGGAGTCCCCGAGAAGACGGGCCAACTTTCCGCTTTTGCCCAGTGTCTGCATGTGTGTGTGTGTGTGTGTGTGTGTGTGTGTGTGTGTGTGACAGAGGGAGGAAAGGCTTGGGAGAGACGAGGGCACACAAGAATTTGGATATCTGGGATAGCGCTCAGAGGTTGCCCACGGCGACAGGAAGAGCCAGCAATCAGCCCATCTCCTGATTCATGAAAACAGAGGGGGAGTATGCTATTGTGCTGTAAGGGGAATGCATGCGCTTCATGCATGCTGCACGTTACATTATATAACAACCTACAGCACTGTGTCCTTCTTTATAACAGGGTGTTATAGAGGCCTTGTAGAGGTTGAATATTTACACTTCATAACAAGTCAGATCCTGACTCCAGTACGCATGATTCCAGTAGTACACAAAGGAGTCATGAAGGTAAATCGATACTCGGGTCAATAATGTGATTCATTAAACATGCTTCATTTTGTTTTGATTAACATTTTTTGTTTATGTGTTAGATTCTTTAAGCCTATTTATAGCCTTATTTTTATATTTATATCTATTTATTTATGCTTAGTGCCCTACTGGCCTCAACATAGCCAGCTTAATGAAATAGTCAACTAAATGCTTCTGAAATGCTTCTCAAACAACACAGGTGAGTGAAACCAGCCAACCAACATGTGCTGAACATGTATGGGAACTGCTTTAGGACTGTGGGAAAACCATTCTCAGGGTTTAATTACTGTTGCTAAGAAAATGCCAAGATGGCAAAATGGCCAAAATCACAGCAAAACCGCTGCCTTGAAAAACTTTGTTGTACAAAACTTAACATTGTGTAAACTTTTTTGATATTTTACATAACCCCACAAGTAGTTTTAGTTTTCAATGTAAAAACAATGTAAAGCCAATGTAAACCTCACACTCATGTGGATTTAAGAAAAAACTGGGTGGTGTTTTTTAATAGGAGGCGGCTCCTAAATGTTTACAGTGGTTAAATGAGAGGGGTTGTTTCAAATCTTTGTGGGTTTTTTTTAACAAGCGTGGCTCCAAATGGTGCGGTAAAAACAGTGAACCAGTGAAAGCGGAGGGAGGGTGTTACTTACCAGAAACAGATGCCTCGGCTGTCTGCTCTTGCGGGAAACCTTCATCAGCGTGCCTTCCTTCACAAATACCTGCGACAGACAGACAGGAAGGGGCCATTGTGAGCCAAGGGCAGCTCTGCCAGCAGAGGCAGCACCAGAGGCAGTAGAGGCAGTAGAGGCAGAGGCAGCAGGGCTCTCTTTTGGGCTCTCTCTTATTTATGATGTGGGGCCGTGATGGCGCATTACTAGCTAGGTGCAGCACACACACACACACAGCAGCTCAGCTCACCCTGCCAGGCTGCAGCAGGTCCCTCTTCCCTCGGACGCTGTACTCGATGTGCACCAGGCGTAGCAGGTTCTCCTGTGTGTGTGTGTGTGTGTGTGTGTGTGTGTGTGTGGTGTGTGTGTGTGTGTGAAAAAAGAAGACAAAAGGGGGAGACAAGGTTAGAGACGGTCTGTATGTGAAAGAGTAGGAAAGTGTCTTTTGTGTGTGTGAATGAGAGGGAGGGAGACACGGAAAAAGGAGAGCTGGTAGGAAATGAACAGGAGCGGTACAGATAGAGGAATCCTGTGTTTATCTGTCTTTCTGTGTATCTCTCTCTCTTTCTCTGTCTCTCTCTCTCTCTTTCTCTCTGTCTCTCTTTCTCTCTGTCTCTCTATGCATGTGTGTGTGTGTCTTTGTGTGTGTGTGCCCATTTGTGTGTATGTGTATGTGTTTTTTGACAGATATTGTGTGTCTTTAGTGTGTGTGCTTGTGTGAGTCTATGTATCTATTTCAGTTGAGGAGTGTTGTGGAGTGAGTGTGTGTCCTCTTGTGGCTGTGTGATAATGAGACTTTACATTTTGTACAGATCAGATGTGTTTGTGAGTGCGAGGGGATCTGCTAATCTGTGAGTTTGTGGGTGCAGAGGGAATGAGTGGGTGTCTGTGTAATTGAGAAAGGGAGTGCTTCTGTGTGTGTGTGTGTGTGTGTGTGTGTGTGTGTGTGTGTGTGTGTGTGTGTTGGGAGGGGTAGTTTGAACAGTGTGTGTACTCTTCTGTGTCAGCCCCATCTTCTTCTCACACTGCTCTCTTTGTTACCAAACACCTGGGATCTTTTGATGACATCATCTTTCCTCGCCCTAGCCCCTTATCACTTTATTGCCAAGACAGTCCTCCTCTCCGAGCTAAATACCAATCCACAATACACCTCTGTAGTCTGAGAGGAAACCAACTCTCCAACCCTCCCTCTCAAACAATCACACATGCTAACTTTCATAAGATAACAGTTTTTTTAAATGACTCTCTCTGTCTCTCTCCCTCTCTCTGTCTCTGTCTCTTCTTTGCACACACACACACACACACACACACACACACACACACACACACACACACACACACACACACTCACACACGCACAGGAACAAACATGCACTCACACACACAGGAACACTCATGCAAACTTGCACGCAAACACACACACACACACACACACACACACACACACACACACACACACACACACACACACACACACACAGGAACACCCACAAAAAAACACAACACAACACAACACATACATAGCGAGCGTCGACTCACCCCTTGTGTGAGACTATCATTGGCCTGGTCCGCCACCTCTGACACAATCACCAAGGCAGCTGATGGCAGGAGGAGAATGGGAGGAAAAGGGTTAAAGTGCAGTTAATACACACACAGGGCAAAACACATTGTTCTGGGACGGCTGCGCCTTGGCCACTGCCTGATAAATATCTGACTGTACAACACCTCCCCTGCACGGCAGCACTGCCTTAGCTGGCCTGGCCTGGCCTGTGTGTGTGTGTGTGTGTGTATTGTAATGTGTTTGTAATGTGGTGGTGCTCCACTGCATCGGTCACTGGGAAAATAAAGAGGCCATTGACTGAGCCAGACGGCTGCTGGCCTGAGGACAGTACCTTGGGTGTCTTCATACTCTTTGGAGTCTGGCGAGAGATTGTTTAGGTAGTCTGCGAAGATAGGGAGAGAAAAAAGATCTTTTCTAAAACAACTTACAGAACTACAAAGCTACATAAATAAAAAAATCTAGCATTTGTGCTTTGAGACAGACTAATGATTGTTATCCTTAAAGCAAATTGTGGGCATACAATACTACCAGACAAAATAAATGAAAAACACTAAAACCACTACAAGGACACAAGGATACAAGGATACAAGGATTGTTTATTGTCACATGCATAGACATTACATTACATTACATTACACTTAGCAGGGCATAGACATACTGGGTAGAGTAGGACCACTCCCCAGTATGGTAAGTTGCTGACATTACTATATTACTATACAAACCCATGCAGTAGGCTATGCTCAAACTTCACAAGATTAGTATACAAACACCTGCAACAATATCTGTGTAAATGTATATGTGACCACTTCAGTACAACAATCTTGTACACAGGTGCCCAGTCTCGTCCAGTGCAGAGTGTAATGGTGAAGGCCTGCGCTGTGCCTACCTGTGAGCAGCATGCGGTACTGCAGCACCCGCACGATGACCTGTAGCAGCTGGTGCTTCAGAGGCACCTGCACCCCCTCGCCATTCTCCACCTGGACACAGACACAAACAAACAGACACCACACGTCAATAATGACAATATACAGACATACACCTACATACCACTCTACTGTTTTACTGTAAAACATGAGCATGATAACACATGTATCTATGCACACACACACACACACACACACACACGTGCATATGAGCCTGCACGCATGCACACACGCACGGACGCACGCAAGCACACTTGCACACATGCACATGTGCACGCACGCACACTGACACACACACACACACACACACACACACACACACACAAATGCACGCACAGGTACAGGAACAACAAAGAAACAAAGAACGCTGAAACCCACAACTACAAGCTACATTTTTTTGTTAAGAAAAACAGAAAGGTGACTACCCAAAAGTGACCTTGACTACCATTATGCTGCTCAATGTCACGGCAGACAAAAGAGGGGGGGCGATGAGATAACCTTGGGAGCTTATTAAGGAGGCCCCCCCCGCCCCCCTCCTTACAGCTCAACATGCCCACTGGACATGGAGGAAAAAGATCCACCTCTCCGTTCCGCAGTTATATCACAAAGGAAAGGAGAGGAGAGCAGCGTGAAGGAAAAGAGGGAGGAGGGGAGGTAAAAAGGGGGGGCGGTGGGGGGGGCAGGGGGGGGGGGAGGCAGGGGAGGGAGGTAAAAATCAATCAGGTGCTAATTGACTTTGACAAGACTTTATTCAAGGTGGCGGGGGCCTGTAGCTGGGGGCAGAGCGGCAGGGCGTGATAACACAGAGCACTGAGATAAGCAGCACTGTAGGCCATCTCCTCTCTCCTCTCCTCCTCTCTCCTCTCCTTTCCCCCCTCTCTCCTCTCCTCCTCTCTCCTCTCCTCTCCGCTCCTCTACCCCCCTCTCCTCTCATCTCCACTCCTATCCTCCCCTCTCCTTTCCTCTCCTCTCCGCTCTCCTCTCCTCTCCTCCCCTCTCCTCTCCCCTCCTCCCCTCTCCTCTCCTCTCTTCCACTCTCTTCTCCTCTCCTCTCCTCCCCTCTCCTCTCCTCTACTCTCCTCACCGCATGCAAGGACAGATGGGCAGAGGCTGAGGGAGATGGAATGAGGGAGAGAGAGGGGGAGGGAAGGAGGGAGAGGCTGATAAAGAAAAAGAACGAGAGAAAGGGAGAGAAAGAGACAGACAGAGATGGAGAGGAGGGTGAAGAAAAAGAGAGGGAGGAAGGTAGAGAGCGATAAAGTTAGAGAGACAGACACAGAAAATCAGATAGAGGGAAAGAGACCGAGAGACAAAAACAAGAGGAAGAAAAGGAGA
>CM059267.1:15631047-15703547 GCA_030347295.1 Setipinna tenuifilis | reverse complement strand
TGGCAGACGAGCAGGCCGTGTTGGCTGCAGGCTGTGCTCTGAGACGTGAGAACTGAGCCAAGACACATAGCCAAGAGTTATTCCAGCATGGAACAACACTCCTGGAAAACAGTGGTGTTCACAGGCGATGGTTTTGGCTGATAGAAACCGACACTTGAACAGCGCCAGTGCTGGTAACCTAATAGGGGTTGTGACAGCATAGCAGTCTGGATAGAACAGAGGTGTGTGTGTGTGTGTGTGTGTGTGTTTGTGTGTGTGTGAGCATGTGGGTGTGTGTGTATGTGTGTGTGTATGCGAATGTGTGTGTGTGCAAAGGCGGTGGGGGTGGGGTGTGGTTACTGAGGCCAAATCAGCTGTTTCCACACACTAGGCTTTCACCATTCATTCCCCGAGCTCCAGAGCGAAGCTCACCCACAGCCAGAGCAATGGTGAGAGCCAGATGTTAATGAATATTTATGATGCGAGACAGTTGGCCCCTTGTCGGTTTGAGAATCTAATCGCGTCAGAAACACGCAAGCCAGTGTGGCAACCAATTGCTTTAGGAATAGGAGGAGGAAATAAAGAATGAAAAAGAGTTTTGGGGGTAACAGACTCATAAATAGGCATAAACGACCGGAACAGTGGGTGTCCCTTGCCCCCTCCCCCATTTTGGGGTGCAGTCCCCATATAATGAGCGGTAAACCCGCAATCAAAAATAAAAAACAAAAAAACGAAGAGCAGGTGGGTGTCCTTTAACGGAGAACAGAAAAAGGTGAGAGGTCTGGAACAATGTGTTGCCATCACAATCCCCAGCGGTGCAGCCCCTGGGCATTAACACCATCCAGCTAGTTGACTTCATTACCAGAGGGGCCGCAGCGCGCAGGAGGAGGTCCTTACATATAAGGTGACCTCTGCCGGCCAGATCAACAGCCATTGATTCATCTCCGCGGGGACGGGGAGGCCTGAGTGGATATGGGAAATCCATAGCCGCATCTCTATTGTTTTCTCCTTAAGAGAGAGGGAGACAGAGTCCCTGTGCGTTCGGGGATGCTGCTCAGGAATGAATCAGGGGATCACTCACTCACAGCAGCCTCACAGCAGCCTGCGCAATCATCATCGCACTGCACTCATCAGGCAGGCCACACAACAGCTCTTTTGAAATGGCATACACAACTGCACTGACACACACACACACACACACACACACACACACACACACACACAAACACACACACAAACTATCAAATAGTAGAACTCTTAAGTGTTGCATAGCAACATGTCCAGGCGCTAAATAAATAGTTGCAGCTATTATTGTAACTGTTCAAATCTGTTAGCATACGTGGACAGACTACTTGTGGAAGAAGCGCAACATTTAAAATGTAAATGAATTAGTATTTTACATAAAGAAGAGCTCACAAATCCATAATAAATGCTTCATAGGAGGTAGGTGAAAGTGGTATCGAATATAACTGATATAACTGTGTGATATGGATTTATCCCCACTTTCAGGTGTTAAAAAGAATGCCCCCATGTTCTGCATTATGTAACACGTAACATAAAAATTTGTGAGACTCAAAAAGGGGCTAAAGCGAAATAAATGAAGAGGGACCTCCGTGCTAAAAAAAAAATTAAATGGGCGCTGCTCGTCCTCACCTGGTACTGTGTGACGATGTCTGAGAAGGCCGGGTGCTGGGTGCAGCTCTCCTCCAGGCGGGCCATGCGGCGGTCGTAGTCGGAGATGTAGCCGGTGAACACGCTGAACTCGGCGCGCCGTGTCAGGATGACATCCACCACCTGCTGGCTGTCCTCCCTGTGGCACAGGTGTAGACTGGGTCAGAGCCACGAGGCTCACAAAAACACAACCAGTGATATAGGTCTAGCTGCAGTACCCAAAGAAAACAGAACTACCAACTAAAACAAAGCAACACATGCAGTGTTTGCCTGCAAATCGTAGCTTGAGTGATTTTTTTCTGTCTGTTGAACATGATAGTATCAAGGTATTGTGTCATGGTATGACCACTTTTTTAAAAAATGAACTATGATAGATAATAAGTTGTGTATACATGTTTATATAAGCAAATGATTGGCTTATATTTGTGTTTGTCTGTATATAGTGAATAATTTGACTACCTACCTAGGTATTGTATTTTTGCCAGGGGCAATTATTTGCTCGAAGAACATCAACTGAAGGAGATTTTTTGCAGCTATTCTACATCTTAAAGATATACAGCATCTGATTGGATTAGTGAGATGGGCCTGTTGTGTACAAAGACACTGTAACACTCTGATACTAATCCTGTCAACATTAGGATGGTCACAGTCCATTAACTATATATCTAATTTAATTAAGGTGATAAAAACTGTCCCTGCATGTTTCAATCTGTCAGCAGTATGTTTAAATTATCCTGCTGGGATCATACAAATGCAATAAGTGCTAAACAGCATTAAATGCATACCATGTTTTTCCCTTCATGCGTGTCTCATATCTCATCATATGTTTATGGCTTTAAACGCACTACAAAATGTCACCGTATGAAATATGAGATGATAAAATGTGTATATTGCATGGAACTGCTTGAATGTCAGTAAACCAGCTCTATACCTGTGTATTATACAGTGTGTGTACTGCTTAATGGTGTATTGATTGGAGGAGTGTTTGTGCTATGACGGTGTGTGTCTCCTCACCACTGACGGATGCGTTTCTCCAGCTCGGCGAGGATGCTGCAGTGCAGCTGGTAGATGTCAGGGAGGGGGCCCAGCAGCTCCCCCAGCGTGTCCTCATCCAGAGCGGGCTGATCGTCCTCCCCCACCGCCCCCGCCACCGCTTCCCTGAAGTCCTGTGGAAATGGCGTCAGACAGACAGACAGACAGACAGACAGACAGACAGACAGACAGACAGATAGACAGACAGAGCTCAGCTTTACCACATCACCTCACACTTCTCCTGCTTCCTACTCTCTGCCTTAGAGTGCCAAATACAGATGTAGGCTACTGTGGCAGACTACATTAAAAGACAAAACGCATGTCAATACAACAGTGTAGCTCCCAAACGTTTATACCAACATAGCAACATACCAACATCAGACATTAAACATTTTTTTTGCTAGTTTTGCTTATTTAGTTTTGCTTGATGAAGACTCTGGTGGTTCAAAACATTGTGGACACTGATTTCTCTTTCATCATATGCATTTTACACTACTGTGCCAGACTACAACCTTCTCTTCAAGCCCTGTGCCATCTTAGAGTCACATCATTGACCCCGACTCCTCCCTTCATGAAAGTGACATTTGCAGACGTAGTGTGCTAGCCAAAGCACAACCCTCACTTCCCAAATACATTAGTAAAACATTGATTTAGCAGCACCTCTCTGCCCCCCTTTGACGTCACACAGGCTGCCAGTCCAGGATCTATAGCTCAGTGCTTGAGACTTACTGCACTGACCCCACTGTTCTGTACTGTGTCAGTTACTGCGAGTTACTGCCATCACCACCAACAAGCAGTCCTGACCTTTCTTTCCTGTTGCCAGCCCTTAGTTTCAGTTCATCACCACACACCTCTCTCCACCTTTCCCTTTTCCATGAAGTTTGGGCCTTGCTGTCACTAAATCATTACATACCCCTGCTGACCTCTTCCACTCACACAACTCCGCTCATTCTTCTTTTTCCCCAACCCCCCACCATGCTCCAGCGGGCTTGTCCTCATTAGGGGAGCTCTGCTGGGGCGCACAGGAGGAGACAGCAGTGCCAGCTGTGGGAGATGGAGATGCTCAAATGCTGGTGTGCTCATGTTGAAAACCAGATAACCGTTGCTCGCAGTAAAGGCAAAGTCTGCCATTCATGAGGACAATCAAATTAACCATCTATATTATGTGCTCATGAAGCTCAATGTTGATCAGCTGGATGAGTTGGTTTGTGGATCTGCCTGTGCCTTTTGTGTTTGTAGTCCATTTGTGCAGCAAGTGACAAAAAAAAAAAAAAAAACAGGCCTGTACAAGGCAAGTGTGAACAAGGACTGGATGTTTAAACATGTGAAACACGCCAGGGTGGACAGCTACAGGACCACAAGGAGCTGTTTACAGAATTGACAAAAGATGTTTGGGATTACAGCCCCAAAACGAACTTTAATCTGTCAGTTTACGGAGAGAGAGTCACTGATGCCAAGACGTTAGCAAGCGAAAGGAATTATAGGTTATGTGGGACATAAAAGACTGCAGACAGTGAGGCATATAAACGTATACTTTAGTATCACAGAAATCTTTGATAAATTGCCAGTTTGTATGATGCCTTTGGCTGAGCAGTTTATTCACTCACATCTTCACAAGTAAAGAGTTAAAAAGATTTTTGTTTGCCTCCAGTGTTTCGGGAAAGAAGATAAAAGATAAAAGAGGTAAACTTTATGAATTAGTCTGTGGAGCAAAATAGGGGCTTCGGACATCTCTGTGGATAAAGATTGGTGAAAACACCATAAATAACCCAAAGCCTTGATGTGTCTGAAAGGACAATGTGTTTGAACCTGATCAATTTCACTTTCACACAGATGGCTGACATAAAAACGCACCCTGACATACACACTGCGAGATAATCCTGTGACAGCCCACCTTGGGATCTCGCATTAATCAATCGCCATCGATTTCGACTGAGTCACAATTTGTCACTGCTTCTGTGAATCAGCCCAGCTACTTTATGGGCTTGGTTTTGGCTCCCGTGGGAGACAAGATGGCCGACATAGACATCCGCCGTCTCCCCTCTAAAGCTGAAAGACACATAAAGGAGGATCTGTGTAGAAACCATGGCCTAGATGGCCAACAACACATTTCCCCCCCACCCCTGTGAGGATAATTCTAATCATATCAATCGCATCAGTCAGTCTTTAAGTCTCAGTAGAGAAGTGAAAGTACGCTGTAGCAGCAGCTGTGCTGGGAGCCATTTATGGGCTAAGCTGAGGAGAGGAATAGAGGCCTGGCAAAGTAGCTGGCAGGGCTGGGGCCTGTACTACGAAGCCGGTTTCCTAGCTTAACCAGGGTAACTTCGAGAGTAACTTCATCACGTGCAGCGTAACTTCCCGACTAACCCATACTACGAAAGGTGTATAGGTTTAAACCGGGGTGTGTTGCCATGGCAAGTTACGCTGCATGCCAAACCTGCTCGTCTCAGGTTATGATCTTGGTTAACCCCGGGTTCCCGATTAACCACACCTTTTTTAAACACCACCTCTCCCCCGACACTTCCTCTAGAGACGATGCCAGCGTACCTAGACGACCCGTGCGATATTGGAGCGCAAATTGTGAGGGGCTCTCTTCGGAGGACGAGGGTATTTTACGCTATTTTACACGAGCGGTATAGATTCTCAGCAGATGGAATTCGTTACCTTTGTCAGCTGATAGAGGCAGACGTCTGCAACGTAACCCGCCGAAGTCAGGCCCTCACAATTGAACAAATTGTGTGCTTGTCGTTGCGTTATTTTGCCAGCGGACAGTACGTGTATTCAATTGGTGATGCAGAAAATCTAAGCAAGAACACTGTATGTGGAATGATCCGTAAAGTGGTATTTGCGCTCGCCAAACTCATGGATGCATTTGTTGTGTTCCCTGGCCATTTAACTGCACTTCAAATCAAAGAAGGGTTCTATGCAGTCGCAGGTAATTACTAATATCAAATAGTATCAGCTTCCCTACTCCCATAGAGATAATTGTGACTGAAAATTGACATGACTACCAAAATCTACATGTTTCCCAAGAGTATTTTGGATAGAAGCACAAAATAAAGACATTGCAAAGCCACCACTCATGTCTACTGTATCAATTTATTTATTGGTTGAACCTGTCCCGTTCCTGAAAAGACAGAAAAGCCACATGAATGCTTGCTTGCGTGTGCACACATGCGCGCGCGCAAACACACACACACACACACACTTTAGCCATCTAGCTAAACACACTTACCATTCTGAATTATGTTTTTATATTTCATTTTGACCTGTGCGTTTGGCGGTGCCGCTGCCTCTGAAATGTTCACAGGACATACACCAATTTAGTCAAAGGGGCTGACCATTCAATCATCCCAATTCATGTCACTTTGCACATATCGGGCTACTCCATGAAGGTACCGAATATTATTCCGGATTTTTCAAACATTGAACAGGCTATATACATGATTGGGGTTGCGTAGAGGGACCATTTTCTGTGACTTGATTGATCCTATAGCTCCCTCATCCTATACTGCTATTCTGGAATACTGTATGTAGGAAGAGGGATGATATGTACGCATTACCGATCGGCAATTCGTTGCCAACACGCTTGCCGTTCTCTATTGGCGGCCGCGGTGTTGGATTTTCCTTTTAATGTGGTTTTGAACTTCTCGAAACTCCGCATAATTGTCTGGCATTCTTCCTCAGTGAAATACGGGTCCCATGCCATTGTGAACAGTGGCGATTTGCGCTGATGCACTCCCCTTTAATACGACCGCGCATTAACCCTGATTAGGTTAACACAGGTTCAACGAATCAACTTCATAATCGGCGTCGTAGTACCGTTTAAACCCAATCAGCATAACCGGGTTTGTTCAACCCCGGTTTAGCGCGGGAACCCTGGGTTAGTTCTGGGTAGGTTGACCTACGTTCGTAGTACAGGCCCCTGGTCTATCAAAGCATGTATACAAAACAACGATGTGCTTTTATTTTGCAGAAGCAGATGTTTTTATTTTGAGGAAATGTGAGGATACTTGTTAGGCTATTTGATTATATCTAGATGATATTTAACTATTTGTAACTATCAGTGTTGCTGATCTTGTTTCTGCTTATGGTCTTACGGTAGTAAAACGTTAAGTCATGTCTAAGGAAGAGGGTTGGGAGGAGAGAAAACGGTCAGAGGACTGCATGTACAGGCCTGTTTTTTTTTTTTTTTTGCGAGATCCTGCTGGACAACAACAGAAAACATAACTTCACTTCCCATTTGGGGACAGGGTCTGGAAATTCTTTGTATTTTTGTTATTCCGTATCAAACAATGGAACAATAGGGCTGTGTGTTTTCTCCTGAACTGCTCTGCCGGTGGTCTGCTTTCCTCACCATGCACGCAATGAGAGAGAGGGAGAAAGAGAAAGAGAGAGAGAGAGAGACAGAGAGAGACTCATGGATAGGGAAAATGAGATACACATACATAGATAAAGAGAGGCAGAAACAAACAGATAGGCAGACAGAGCGAGAGGCAGACAGACAGACAGACAGAGACAAACATAAGAACGTAAGAAAGAGTGAGAGTTCAGCACAGGAATGCTGAGAAGGCAATCAATTCTGCTGTGGGGCGTTCCTGCCATTATCAGATAATAGGCCGCTCCTTCCAGGGGTGGGTGCTTGCTCATACAGTATCCTGTAGCCCTGAGAGAGATTATAGCACCAACGTGTGTTGGTCCACCATGATTACTACCAGCGTGAGAGCAGCCCTCTGACAGCCAAGCACGACACTCTGAGCTAAGGGGAGGGTAGATCCCTGACTTAATGGCATCATCACGAGGCGATAATCAGGGCCGTTCTGCCCCCACGAACACAGGCCGTGATTAATGGCATCCATTTCTATAACACACTACTTCTAATTGAGCACTACCATATAAATATGTATACCATATTAATATTAGAAAAAGCGACAAATTTGGTGTTGCAGTGCAGAAAAAATATATATTATGCTGCAATTTGACATGCCCATGCATTCTGCAAATGACTCATTACTACGGCAGTTCGCATGCTGTCCTTTGGTTACGCTGTGTTGTATGGTCCACTGGTAAGTTTTATAGATTAGACTGTGAACAGCTGTGGTTGCATAGGACAATAAAGTCTCGCTACAAGTTGCTTCTTGTATAACATTAGCATGATTTAGTGTTGGAACGTAGAGGAATTCCATAGACCACAGCGTCTTTATATTCAAATGAGCCAATTATGCGATGGTGTACAAACTAAGAGTCCTCAAAGGCCACGTATCTCGCTGAAGGGTATTCCCCTCCCTTGCAAAATTATGGCATAATTTCCCCACCACTTTGCACCGCTCAAATTATTGTGCAAATTCTGTGATTCAGGAACGAGGTCACATGTATAAAAGACATCCTCGGTGAAGGTGACTTTCTGGCAGTTCAGAAGAGACAAGACTCCTACCGCCTGCGTCCATCACACGGAAGATCAGTCACTCACCCAGGACAGACACCTCCCCCACCCCATCCCACCCCCACCTCACTGCTTCCCTGCCCCCCTGCCCCCACACCCACTGGGGCTCTCAGCCAGAAACATCTTTTGACAGTTTGGAACAAAGAGCTAATGAAAATAAATGAAAAAGCAATGCTAGGCCAATATTTCTTACGTATTAATGCTACCCGAAAACATACAGCCCCATAACAAACACATATGACACACAGCCCTGTGGGGACCTACGGTAGGTGTGTGTATCTTTACATATTGTTATTTCGGGGAGGCCTCTCATTTGGAGCGTAGATCCCTCCCCAGGGCTCTTTTAATACTTCAAACACAACTGGAGCTCAATGAATACACTGGAAACACAGAATGTAATCAGAACGGGACCTTCCCTAGATAGATAGTGGTAGATGATAGACTGGTGCAATACACAGTATAGCAACAACAAACTGTATTCGGAGCAACCATTTTCCAAACAATATCCTTGCACTTTATCATCCACGTGTTAGAGTAAGGGGCAAAGTCAGATGTTGTTTGACTAAAGAGAGATGCCAGCTAGCACAGCTTTGTGTAGAACGTTAGTAAACCTCTCTCATGGCACCTCAAAAAAAAAAAAAAACGCTACTGGCTGAGCTAATAGCCTGGCTTTTAGCTCACTGAGTAGCGCGTCTGTCTCCCATGCCGGACTTGCTGTGAAGTCATGGGGTCTAGACTGCACAGTATAACCTATGGTTGACCTTTGAGTCTGAGGTACATCTTTGGCATAGAGCTGACCTACTGACGCATTTCCCCTTCCCTTACTACCAGACGCACTGAAAGGACACCCAGTGTGAACGAACAGTGCACGTGGTCTGCATCACTCCGTGACACACACCTGCTGCAAGACGAAGTTGTCATGACGAGGAAGTCTGTCTCACTGTAACAACACTGATAAACCTGTGTTTAGACGTAAGGTACTGGCAACAGGGCTGGGGAGCTAATTTCTAATGAATCTCGAGCTTCTGAAAAAGAATAGAAGCCAAACATCCAGTGATGTGACAGTGACTAACATTGAAATTTAACATTGGGATTTCACAAACCTATTGAGTCATAATTTATTCTATTTTAAGTCTATGAGAGGGAGCACAAAAGTAAAACACCAGCATCTTATACTGGGCCAAAACATGTTCAGTTTGAATGTCTTACCTCCTCAATGTGCTTGAGAGCTTTTACATGCCTGTTTAGAAATAAGAACACAGAAGCATCATTAAAACCATTAATGGACTGAAGTTCACTTACAGCTTAATAGAACAGTTACTGAGAATGAGGCCATGAATTCTTCTTTAAAAATTCTAAATTACCCTCACACGTTATGGGACAACAACCACTTGCCCTTCATCTTTGGTACCTGAATAGTTTGCAGGCAAGAAACTGATTCTTTTTGGATTTTAAAACAACTATGTATGAAAATACTGCTCAGTGAAGCCCCTCCAAAATCCAATATCTTGTGTGCAACGTCGGTGTAATTGGCTGTCAGTTTGGTGCTGGGGTGGATGCTATTGTGTGAATTAGCGTAGACAGTGATGAAGGCAAGGCGTGCCTGTGAGAGAGGCCGGGTCCTGAATACGTTAAAGCAGACACTTACTCCCTCTCGGAATCCAGCAGCTCCTTGGCCACGTAGAAGGCTCGGGATCGGCCATCAATCTGAGTGACAGGCAGAGGAGCAGCGG
Source organism: Setipinna tenuifilis (assembly GCA_030347295.1). Classification (NCBI taxonomy): domain Eukaryota; kingdom Metazoa; phylum Chordata; class Actinopteri; order Clupeiformes; family Engraulidae; genus Setipinna; species Setipinna tenuifilis. The sequence continues at coordinate 15,693,689 of CM059267.1, read as the reverse complement.
GAGGGGAATGAACAGACGACACATTTAAAGCAGTTTCAGCTTCAGCAGCATGGCCTGTGTCATATGCCAAACAGTCACCACAATCCAAGGAGGTGTCTTCTCGCTTTCTTCTCTCTCTCTCTCTCTCTTTCTCTCTCTGTCTCTGTCTCTCTCTCTCTCTCTCTCTCTCTCACACACACACACACACACACACACACTTTCTCACTCATCCTCTCTCTCTCTCTCACTCATGATCTCTCTCTCCTTCTCACTGCCTATTTCCGCCTATGCTGTCAAAACAAGACTGATCATTTCATTAAGGCAGAACATCAACGTGAAAGCTTTTGGCAAATACACAGTTTAAAATTCAGATGAATTATGTATGAGCGCTCCTGGGGTTTTTCATAGGCGACAACAAAGTGGCCATTGATTTGCACGCTAATCACTAGCTTCAGCACCGGCAGCATGTATATATTTTGGTGAATTGCAGGCGTTTTTGTTTGGGTCCCTTGGACATTGCTAGTGTCCCTATTTCCATTTCCTGAACTTTTTGAAATGGATCATAAATGGCACACTGGGGTTCAGAGTTTCAGGTAATGTGGCTCTGTTGAAATGGAAATGCAATCACAAGGACCTGGAAGAACTTTTTGTTTTCTTTCTCTTTGCCAAAGACCAAAAAGAAAGACAGAATAAAAAGAGACAGATAAATCAGATAGAAAAAAGACAGAAGAGAGAAAAAAGAGAGGATGAGTAATAGACTGAGAAAATGGAACCGAAGGAAGCAAAAAAAATACAGGAGAATGTACAAGTGTAAGAGGGGAATGAAACAAGCATATTGTTGCTGGCTTAATGATGTTGTGGGTCCTTCTCAGTCTATCTTTAGTTCTTTTAATAACCATTCAGAGAGGAACACTTTTGTAGAAGAAATTCAAAGTGCTGGCTGTGTCTGTTAATGACACAATACGAACGGAAAAGGTCTGTAAAAAGTCTGTTTGTTGTAAAGAGTGCTAACCTGTCTGTCATAGCCATGGTCTCCACAGCCATCTTCCTCCTCTGAGGTACGCCCATGGTCTTCCTCAGCAGACAGGCTGGTGGATGTTGGTAACACAGGAAATGGTTCTGTGTAGGCGCTATTGAAGAGAGAGGTGGACAGAGAGACAGTGATCAGAAATAGCTTAGCTGATGTCTTCACTAGAGTAAATGAATGCATTCACTCAAACTACTCTAAAGTGCACCATTACTATAGGGCGCCAAGTGTAACACACCTTATTTTGTGGACGAAATGCCTTTCATGCCACAATAAAATGGTCACGAAATCGTAAAACACCATGATGCCTTTTGTCCACGAAATGAAGAGAGCACATCATTTTGTGGACTCAATACAAAGGTAAGTCGTAAGTCATTACATGCACAAAATGTATTGCTGACTTTTTCTTTCATGGACATAAGGCTGTATTCACTTCTCAGTTTTGTGGACAAAATCAGTTTCACAACTTTGTGACCATTTTATCTATGTCATGGCACGAAAGGCATTTTGGCCATGAAATACACACAAAATTACATGATGACTTACAACACAACAAATAAAACACAACACAGCACAACATAATAACATACAATCTATTGGAACTAGGGCTTGGCAATTAATCAAAAAATGAATCGAAGCGACAATCGTAACATGACTTTTTAATGTTTATTATTACTGTTATTATTTATTTTGTGAACGTTTTCTTTATATTCTGGGCATTCCACTGTATATGTTCATGTACTGTTCCTTGAAAGCACACTACCACATGTGTTGTCATATGATTCCGCCCAATCCAATCAGTTAAAGATGATTTTGACTTGAACTTTTATGGCCCAGCCGTAATTGTGATACAAATATCTTTCCGGTCAATATGGAAAAATATATTGCGATCAATTTTTTTGCCATATTCCCCAGCCCTAATTGGAACACAGCACAACACCGTGCAAAGCCACAAAACAAAACATAAATGCAGTGCAAACAGCATAGCATTCAGCACAGTATGACAAAGCATAGCATAACTCAACAGTACATGTCACAACCACAACACAACACAACATATGCAAGCTGACCTGAACTTATCTTAACTCACATAAGTGCCGCTTTAGCACAAAAAAGCCTATATTGCCTGAAACAGAGAATAAGGAAAAAATCATTCACTATTAGATTACATTATACTGTTGCTGCCTGACACTCTTACGGACTCCACATCTAACAGGCAGAGATGTGCTTTAATGGGAACTCTCCCAGATTGCCCTTAAGTGTGCCCCCATCCGCCCACTCATCCACCCACGCACCAACCAATGTGCCTACAGCAGTGCCACGCGTGGCTGGGGCCAGATTGCGAGGACATTAAGTGTGGAGATGGGAGGGTTTGCCTCTTATGTCCTGTGGTGAGATCTTCCTCTACCACCGGAGGAGGCTCTGCGCCGCAGGGCAAAGAGCTAAGTGACTGTGTGGGCGCACACACACAAACAAGCACACACACATACACACACACACACAAACTTACACTCTTTCACTCTCTATGACCCTAATTGTTGGAAGAGGTGAGGTGAGCTTGTTTTTCTGGAATTTCTAGAGAATTAGAACAAACACTGGATTGCACAATCCAAAACTTCACAGCTGGATTCCACAATCAATATGACCAATGTTATCGGTTCACAATTACACAGACACAAAGTCGCCGGTAGCTAGAGGAAGTCAGATGGTGCTTGTTTCCATCCAGTAAAAGGCGACTACGGGCAGAGTGAGGCACATTTTGATAATAGGCTATTTTCACACATTCAAAAGAGTTATGAGCAATACACGTATGTAACTGGGCAGTCTAAGAAAAATTATACAGTACTTGTACTCAGATTGCTGAATGTATATGCTTGAATTACATTTCTGTCAAGAAGGCGGGTCGACATGTCTGTGTGGATTTTTACTTTTAACGTGTTGGATTTTTTTACAGCTAAACAGTAAGTTGAACTTTGACTTCAAGTAGAACCTTGGGTTGAAGGCATTGCAGTTGGGCCTCTTGGTCTTTCTGCTGTCATAGACATATACTGACAAGGTTACCATTGTGACAATGGGCATTATTTTTATACAGTAGTTAGGAACAGCTAGAGATGTTAGCGCCATATAGGGCTTCTCTGTTTCTTGGTTGTCATGGTAACTGTGCCATAGGCACATCTTTTGGGATCCCTAAAAACCAAGAGTATGTTGATTATGCGTAAAGGACAACGCACCAACGGTCCTTCGTGTGTTTTGTTTCCTCACCAGAAAGAAGCAGGAACACTCACAGAGTGATTGTATGCCAACTTTCTGTATTACACTTCATAAACTTCCAGCGACGATGAGCTCAACGATTATGAGAAGTTCTTAAATTTGAGTGCAACCAATCTGCTCCAATAGTCTCATCACGTACATCATCAAAAACCCCAAGTACTGCCTCACGGGTCAAGACGTAGGCACACAGACCATATAGGGACATACATCCTGTTGACATTTCGGTTCCCTTTATGGCCGGTTCAGAGACCCATAGCGTGGCAGTGGCTCTCTACTATGGGGTGGGTGGATGTCTTAATGTGATGATAATATGGGGACAAAGTGCAGCGCAGCTAAGGGACAAAGACGGAACCAAATCAATAAATATTAAATATATCTATAAAGAAAATGCAATGCTTTGCATCAGGCAGCGATACATAAATTAAATCGATGAAAAAGCATAAATCTAACGCTTTTCTGCTACATATGTGCAATAAATGGCATTTATTATTTATCGTGCTGAGTTATTACCTCAAAAACCGGGCAACCCTCAAAGGCCAAATCAGTTGCTGCTGAAGACATAATTTTTTTTTCTCCTATAGTGATTTCCATAAAGCGGAGCTTCCCGCTGGTTTCCTTGCAGGATAATTCTTCGAAAGAGCTACACATATGACCTGCATTTCAATTAGCGCTAAACTCTCTCATCCTACATAATTTCTCCATCAGCCAAAGTTGGCAATCGGAACAATACTTGGGCGCCTTTAATATTATCATTAAGGCAAGGCAATTACAGGGGAAAATCACTGCTTCCGTGACCACTGTGTCTCACATTTACAACCCCCCGGTGCCAAATTTACTGGGGGAAAATTACTATGTGCGCACAATGGCTGTCTATAGCGTGCATATAGGTTTTTCACACCTTGATGGGTGTGGAGATGGAGAAATTCAGGTTATGAAAATCAATTGTTTGAAAAGCGTAGTGTAAAGACGTCTACATTGGGAGCAGCTGAAGTTCATCCTTATCCTGCCAACAGTGCTATTACTGGCAATAACCACAGCTGAAATGACTTCATTAACTGACTCAATTTGACATCCTAAAAGGAAATAAGAAATCAGATGGCATAAAGATAGAGAAAAAGTTTGTTGGCTTATAGTTAAATGCATTCGCCTTCGAAGGGTTGTGCGTAACAGGATAGCAACTGTAGCACAAGTGTGTGTTATAAGGGCCGAGCAGTTACTTGACCTTACTTATCACCCATTGTACACCATGGTCAGTAAACCAGTCTGGACAGGAAAGCATGGCAGACAGTATAAAACTGAAAGTCTTATAAATGCACAATCAGAAAGAAAGGAAGGAAATCAGTGAACTCTATGTCAAAAGGGATCAAGCAGTTAAACTTTAAATGATAGATATTTATTATCCAATATGCTGTTAAAAAATCTTTTACCGATACCCCAAATCCCCCAAAAAATAAACATATACTCTAACTGAGGACTGAGGAAATGATGAATGATAAGATGGTGGAGCACAAACTGACTAATAATGACACACACGCTAAGACAACAAAAAGCCTCACAAATCTGGGAGCACTGAAAACAACAACATTCTCTGGTGTTTGGTCTTCTTCCTAACAATGCCACACCTCGCCTTGTTGTTCTGGTCGCAGGGGAGTCTGGGAACTTCAAGTCAGGCCCGTCTCCACCCCAGCCAGAGTGACCCTAACCCCCCCAAACCCCACCCCCCCCACCCTTGTCCCGCATTTCCTGTAAACAGCAAGGTGGAAGCTGAGAGGCAGGACACTTCCTCCCCCGGGATGACCCGGCAATGACCTCAGCGTGCCTGCCATCGGGCCCACCCTAGGCCCTGGCCGCAGCACGCCAGGGGCCCACGCCCATAAAACACAGTGTACCGGAGATTAGTCCAGCGACGTCCAAAAAGCTCTAAAGCAGCAGCAGCCCAGAGTGAGCGAGTGAGCGAGAAGCACCTCAAGCTTCACCAGCTCCGCTGCTGCTGAGGAGGAATTCAACTGAGTCATCAGTTTCAGTACAGCCCAGAACCAGGTGCTCTAGCAGACAGACACTCATCAAACTATTCCCTTTAGCTTTTTTAGCACAGATGGTTACTAGGATGGAACGATCGTATTAAAAAAAAAAGAACAATCCAAGTATTTTACTTCCACTCTATGACCCTGAATTGCATATGTAGTCCCATATGTAAAACTTTTTAATACATCTGTATAGGGTGAAAGGATACATGTTCCCTCTGAGGCCTTTAATACTTCAGAGGGTGTCACACTGGTCCTGTGTCACCTTTACGCCCCCAGCCAAAGTCAGAGTTTCAAGAGGCCGCAATAACACGTAGTAACAATAAAACCTAATAGAAGGTATAACTATCAAGCAATGGACCATTATGCTGGGGGCTAATGGACAGTCTCTGGGCCAAACTAAAACAAATGTTTCATTCAGTCCCTCAGCATTGTTGATCCTAGTGGCTAAATGAACTGTCTTTGTGAAAAATTAATGGACTTTGGACTGCAAGAGCAGCCAGAGCCCAAAAAAGCCAATAGTCATCCAACAAACCATTAAACGCATAGATCTCTATTTGTGTTTGGACCGAGGGCCAAGCTGACATTACACATGAAACAGCTTTCATCTCCAAAGTATTTATTTTAGCTCTCCAATCCTGTGATTTATAAGCAAGAAAAAAAGACAGATGCAGCGCTCTAATGGATATTGACTATTGTTTCCACACATTAATTAGTAAAATAACTGATTGGCTATTAATTCTTCCCTTGTCTGTGGTTTACAAAGGGTGATGAAACTCGGAGCCTCTGAGGTAAAGGATGCAGAAATACACACAAACACACACATGCATGCATACACAGAAACAAACAAACACACGCACACACACACACACACACACACACACACATTCACACACGCACCCCCCCCCCCCCCCCCCGACACACACACACACACACACACACACACACACACACACACAAACACAAATTGACACAAACAAATGCACACTCACACATTCACCCCCCCATCCCCCCACACACACACACAAACTAATCTTTTGAACACAAACAGATTTATGACAGATTTTGGCTAATTGCCTTATTCTGCAAACTGTCCTTTGAGCAGAGCAACTACACCAACACCAGCTTAATTGGCTGAAAATAAAAAAAGAGAAGAAGAAGAAAAAGAAAAAAAAACAACTGCTTAATGCACGGTCAATCAATCATGGCGCTGTCAGTGGCTGGCTTCTGAGGACGGTAGCAATGTCAACTCACCACCGAGCGCTTAGAGGGGGGAAAAAAACCAAACACTAAACAAAACAGCGGCAGCAGCAACAGTAACAGATGAATCTCCAGGGAGAGTGAGTGGCAAACACTGCCGTCAGATAGGCCCCTTTTTAGAGCGCCTGAGAACATGCAGTGCTGTGAGATTGCTGCCTCACAATGAGGCGAATCAATAATGTCACCGGGAGAAAAAGGGGCCCTGGGTCCGCAGATCATTGTCTGCGTAATGGAACGACATTCAGACGTGTGGCAACAGCCACCCGTGTGAGCAGAGGGGCTCTCCATACCAGATACAGCAGCAGCAGAGGCATTCATCGAGCACCCCACACCACAATACTTGTGCTCTGAGACGGCTCGAAAACAGAAATGGAGTCTAAAACCGGAGAGACAGAGGGAATTGTATTCTTCTTCGCGGCTGAGTTCGTTCTGCCCAACACACACATTCTGCTATTGTATGATGATGTTTGCCATGGGTCATATAGAACAATACAGGCTAATAGCCATGAGTCTCTGATCTATAGGAGACTTAATAAATAGGGGGAGTTCCGATAAGTGGTTAGAATGAACACACGCCGTAACTGACAAGGAAAAGAAACAACACAGAGGGGGCGTTGGAAATTTCCCAGGTGTGCGTGGGGAAAAAAAATTCATTTAAAAAATTTACCAAGGGGGGCACTTAGGTTTGTCATCTGCTGCGGCTACATGGGAGGGCCGCTGGACAGAAATATCTCATTATAGCGTGGGGGTGGTCTCAGTGGGCTCAGTGGTGGTCAAAGCAGGGTCACTGGGCTCATGGACCTCTAAATCTCTCTCGCTCCTCAGGGCCTGAAGGCTCAGGAGAACTACCTTTAATAACATCAGTCCAAAACTTCAGCAACAGGGACCTCCTTACATACTTGCTCCTCCTTCCTCTAGCTCTCCCTCACTCGCCCTCCTTTTCTCTCTCTCTTTCTCACTCCTTCATTTCCTACTTTTGTTTTTGCCTCCACACTGCACTAGACAGTGTTCCCCTATCAGCAGGTTGTAATAAAGAAGAAAAATTGCTCTTACTTTTTAATCTACTTTCAACTGAATAGTGAGGTGAGGAGCGAAATTACATATACTGTGTGTGCACTACATGAAAACCAGACAATGAGCTCCATCCTCCCACAAGCATAATCAATTCTACCCAAAACTCAATGATCCTCAAAGCCACAGGCTGTTCACAAAACACATCACAATCCCTGGCTAGTAAAGCTGGTTAGTCCCTAGCAAGTCGGCCTGGGCACATTATGCTAGAGTCTAGAGGATATTTGATCCATTTGTTAAACTGAATGTGGTCCCACTGCTCCACAGACAAGCGATTCCACTGGTCTAAAAGCAAGTGCTGAGAGTGTGAGTATGGCTGAGAGGGTGATAAAAGATTGTGCATGTTGTTATCTATCAGGTCTGTGTTCAGCAGCTTAACCACAGCAACAACATCAATTGTTTAATTGCTAAAATAGCAACCCTTGTTTCTATTTACATAAGACAAATTTTAATTAAATTTTTTGATTTAATAATTACATTAGTCTAGCCCCAAATGTTAAGAAAATGGTCGGTCAAACCTTTCTGCTTCCTGCTCAGATGTCTGGGGCTTGTTTTCAATCCCAGCAAAGCTGTTCATGTCTACATAGCCGTCAGTGTCGTTAGCAGGCATGGTCGTTCGGTTCCGGTCATCGAAGAACTCTGTGATGGTCACCGCACGTGTAGGTCTTCCAGTGGGTATCTGGATGTTCTCGTAGTCGGAGCTCATGGCCGGAATGTTCTCATAGTCTGACATGTCTGCGCTGGGGAAAGAGATGGAGCGTGGCTTTGTGAGGGGTAGAGGCATGAGGGGTGGGCGCGAGCGATCCTCGAAGGACTCCACTCTGGAGATGCGCCTGTCGCCGAACGTCTTGGGGACCCCTTTCCTCTTCTGGCAGTCCTTGTACAGCAGGAAGGTGGCAGGCAGCTCGGGGGTGCGCTGCTGGGTCACCACGCGAGACTGGAGCTGGGGGGAGCTGCTGGTGCTCCTGCGGTCCAGCTCCAGTACCCGGCTGGGCCCGTGGTGGCTGGACTCCGAGGAGGAGCGCGAAGAGCGTACGCTGCCTTCGCCGTGGGGTTTGCCTTCTGTTTTCCTGCGGAACTTGAGTGCCAGGAAGCGCTTGAATGAGGACTTTTTCTTTTGGGCTTGTCGGAGGATTCATGCTGGATGAGGAGTGAGGGTGAGCTTTTTGTGACGGGCCTCTTAGGGAGGTACGCCAGCTCGAACGGTGGGGGGATGTCGACCAGGGACGTTGGGGTGGACACCCCACTGGAGGAATGGTAGCTTCTCTGGGAAAAGCTTCCTGATGAGGCGATGACACATGGCAAAGAGAGGTTGTCGTCTTTTCTTCTCAGTCTTTCCTCCCGGGGAGAATCTTGCCCCTCGAGATGAGCCGTCAGCGGAAGCTCTCGCCCTTCGACTGAATATGATCGTGGATTTAGGAGAAAACGCCTGGGCTTTAGAGAAGGTATCAAGCGGTTTACCTCGGTCTGCTTTAGTGGATCTCCGTTCTGGTCTAAGGCCACAGTGTAGTACTCATGTGTCTGGTATTCTGTGCCCGTTTCCTCAGGAACAGTCTCAGGGACGTAGCCAGGCACTTTCCCAGAAAGAGAGCGTGAGCGCGTCACAATGCTCTTTCTGTCCAGGGAGATAAAGTTTTCACCCTCAGAGTCCAGCCCTGCTTCCTCGTAAATGTGCTCGTCGCTGTCTGTGTCGCTGTCCTCGAAAAAAGGCACGATGTGGCAGTCCAGGTCCTCAATGTCCTCCTCGAACGCCTCTGTGGTGTGGGCAAACACCACCCTGTTGGTCAGCTCAGGGGTTCTGCCCAAGTCCAGGCCTGCTGGCACTGTGATGTTGCAGAGTCTGACCCGTGGCTGGCAGCTGTTGCGTTTCTCGTTGCGCTCCCTTATGCTCTTGCCGCCTTTGACCTTCCGCTCATCATCACTGTCATCTTCATCACCAATCTCAACATAATCCTCCGATGACACACACTCAAACTGGTCCAAATCGTCTCCGTCCTGACAGTCTTCTATATTTGCGTAGTCGTCGACAGGTTCTGTGTTTTTGTCTGTGTTACTTTGGCCCTGTTCGCGCTCTGCCTCCAGCTGTGCTTTTTCAGCCTCAGCTACATCGTCTGACGAAACATAGTAAGGCTCTTGATTTGAGTTGCCTGCCTCTTGCTCTCTTGAGGAGTCTGGCATTTCACTATCACACTCGTTCTCTGCATCTGCCAACTCTGGGTCAGCAGTTGCCTCACTGTCTGCAGGCACTACCTCTATGACAGAGTAAGGCTCAAAAGCGTCCTCAGCGCTGTCTGAGAAGCGGTAGCAACCAGAGCGGTCTTTGGTGGCACGCTCAGGCTGCCATTCGCTGTTCTCGTCTAAGAGTCCAATCACATCGTAGGGATACTCCTCGCCTGTAGGGGGCGGCTGTGGCTCAGTGCCGTTTGTGGCCTGCGCCGACAGCCCGGCCTCTTCCTCTCTGCTGGCCCCGTTCTCCGGCAGCTCAGGGTGTAAACATCCTGTGCGGTGATTTGGGCGGCCGTCCCACTCGCGCAGCTGGCTGTCATGCTCCGTGATGGGTTTGCTGAGGCAGGAGGTGCCATCGGAGCCATCGGAGCCATCTGGCTCTTCCATCTCCCCACCAGGCCTCTCTGTCTGCTCTTCAGGGCTGTCACCCTGATTGCTGGAGCTCTGCATGGCCTCACCACCCTCCCCACCCTCTATCTCTGCGTATTCCTCTGTGTCTGCGTATCCCTGTATTTCTGAGTAGGTCTCATATTGTACAGTCTCCACAGGGGCCTCGGCTGTGTCATCATCAGCATCACAGGTTTCCTCATTTTCGTCGTCCTCCTCCTCCACAACAACAGCAGCAGCAGTAGCATCACCTTCACTTTCAGAAAGTGCCTCAGCTTCCAGAGCTGACCCAAGGGAGAGGGTGTCAGCTGTTTCACCAGCAGCATTTTCCCCCTCCGCCTCATCCTGTTCTGCACAGTCCTGCGCCTCCTCCTCCTGCTCCTCCTGCTCCTCCTCCTCCTTTTCCTCCTCCTCCTCCTCCTCCTCCTCGTCCACCCTGTCCTTCTCCAGGTCCTCCACAGGTTCACTGGAATCACAGGGGTCACTGTCCACTGTCAACTCCTCCCCCAGGGTGTCCTTTGCATCCGTGCTCTCGACCAGTTCCTCTGAGACCATAATGGCACTCTCATCCGTTTCGTTCCGTATAGCCTCTGATTCGCTCTCCTGCTCCGGCTCGCTCTCCGAAAGAGCTGAGTCTCCATTGACCAAGACGCTCAAGCTACTTTCGCCCTCCACATCCAAGGACCAGCCTTGGCTTGGGAGCAACAGGAGGCTTAGGACCTCGAGTTGAGAGATAAGACCTTGACATGAGGGTCGAGTGGACCTGTATTGTCAGATGACTTCGAATCTTTGGTTTAGGAGCCTGGAGCTGCTTTTGATAACCTGTGGACAACCAAAGAAAACATTTACTACTTATTCAGTTTATTCAGTCACTTATTCAGTAAAGGGAGCAAAAAAAGACAAGAAATAGAGTGGCATATCACTTGTTGGGATGGGTTAACCGGTATGTTATGATGACACCTACTTGGTGTCTAAAAACTGTACATTAAACATCACTAAGTACTTCTCATTACCACAGAGTAGGGTTGTGTTTTCTGAGACCTAAATCACCCATTTTAGTGGTTGATTGGAACAAAGAAATTATGACACAAATTATTATAATGCAAGTTTATGGTCCAAACAATTATCACAACCTGTCAAGCAAGGCTTGTATGTATTTAAAGGCACTTTAGAGAAACACACCCTCGCTTAACAAAATACACCCCTAGGTTTTCCTGTTATTTAGTACCTGCCTTGACGCACGTCCTATTAAACTTTCTATGCACTTGCGTCTCTTTCTCACTCTCCATCTTTCTCTTTTTCTGTATGTCTGTCTGTCTCTTCTTGTGCAGATATTGTTTTCCGTCACAACTAATTAACTAATCCTGCAGACTCCTGTGTAAGGAGTGTACTCAGGAAGTGCAGCGGGAAAGGACATTAACGGAGAGCCTGGCTCCTTCGTGAACCCTTATTGGAGCACAATTTTCACAACACAAATGCACTTCCTTCTTGACATTCTTCCCGTGAATCACTCATGAGAGGAACCCCTTTTAGAATTCCTCTCTCTTTCTCTGTCATCTCCCTGCCCATACTGCCTTTTTTGCTGTCTTTAAAGACTCACACATAAAAGAGCAGCAACTATAAATCTACATTAAAAGCTACATCACACAAGTTTTACAATGGGAACGTTATATAAGACAGTAAGCAAGTAAACAAAAACAAGAGACTGGTTTAGATATGACCAACTAAGATCATGGAACACTTTTTTCTACCAGATAACGGTAAACTCACGGAAGAATACACCAAGTTAGCCCTCTCTAAACCCATAGCTTCCATTAAGTGTATGTATAAGATGAAGTCCCTTAATTCATTCAATGTGTGTTTTAGAATCCACAACACAGGCTACATAGCCTGCTATTGGCATTAACTGCGCTAATTTTACCTTACGTGTCTATTAACTGCCTGTTACCACAAAATACAAGCACAGCACAAACGTTTTCTTTACCTTTTTAAACAGTTGCATGCCATAATGAGACGTCATACAACCTTTTTCATAAAACGAATTCGGCTAAGTTATCTCATAAAAATATAGTTTTAGAGCAACTCTTCACACTGTCTTACTCACAAACGCATACATACAAGAGCACAAACATTCGGACAGTAATGTGTAATTCATTACTCTGACTTTAGAAAAGCAATATTCAAAACACGAACGATTTCAATAGTTTAAACTTACTCGCACTTGACTGTCAACTACCTGTGTTCATTTTTGGACACCATCCACCATAGCAACCAAAATATTTCCACTGTTGATATTTCTCCCCAAGAAATGTCAAGAAATCCAAACTCTTTGTGTAGTTATTCCACGCTCATCCTCAAGTCAGATCAAAAAGGAGAAATACACCAAATGAATCGTATATATCCTAATCTGTATCCTTTGCGGAATCTTCCTTGTGTTATTGTGTAGCGATGTCTCGGTCCGAATGCACGCATTGCCACTGAAGGTGTGAGTCTAGCGCGCGCGTGCTTGGTTGTGTGGATACGCACAGTAAATCTGCGCGCTTCCTGAAGAGGTCGAGTCGACTAAAGGGATGATCAATGGCCAAACCTACCAAGCATCAATGCCTATATGAAAAAATGAACTAAAGCAAACATCCAGTTAATGAAATTGGATTTACACATTACTTAAAAAAAACACGCATTCTAAGCATTCGACGAGATCCATAGAATCGACTGTAGTGTTTGAAAATAATGTGCTTTGAAATTTGAAAACACGTTTTGGTTGTGACAGCCGCGAGTTGCTTTGCAAAATTGACGTACAACCTCGCTAACTGCAACACAACGACAAACAACTAACAATTAATCATACATTTAGTAATTTGGTTGGTTTGCATTATTGAAGCTCGTGGCATAGCTTTACACACGTTCTGAGGGGAAAACAATCTAACACCAAAGCGTTTCCAAACATTTTTATATCTGAGATTACATTTTTATTTTCTTTATCCGATTATAACGTGGAAATGTTTGATATGATTTTGGCTACTTGGTGTATGTATGTTGGTAACCACTCAAGGAGCTTTCCTGGGTATTGGTGATTCTAACAAACTTTCTAAAAAAGTTTTTTTTTGTTGCAAGACACCAAAAGCATTTGCTATTGCTCTGGCTTCCTGCCCCAGCATCTGTCGGCTGCTTGGAGGAAAGCAGCTCTTTAAAAACCTCTCTTCATAACAGGAAACTGCTCTCCCTGTTTCCTGCACAACAGGCAACACTTCCTTAGCAACATGAACAAAGGTGGTGATGTTAACCCTTCAGGATCTAATTGTTTGAACAAATTAGATGGAATAAAACAGCTCACACAACACACGACACTCCCCTTTTGCCTTACACAACTGACACATTATACAAAATGGCACAAATGTTCACTAGACATAAAAATCACAGGATTGTTCCAAAATGACAGGGTTAAATCAAGTTACTAACTTGACAGTCAGTCTGAAAGGAAGACTAATGTGTATATAATCTTTCAGGAAGGTGACACAGTGTCTAGTCTTCCTGTGCTGCTCCCAAAGAGTACAGCACACACACACATAGCCTACCTGTCTGAAAAAAAGATTAAAATTCCACACAGGGAAAAATGTTCACTAAATTGCCCCACCGACTGGTGTGAGTGTCATCAAGCTTGACGCCCGTCAGACTCTTCTCAAACCCCCAGCTGGGCCGCACCTCGGGCCGTCAAGGACGCGGAGAGCTCCTGGAGAACAGGAGAGCGGAGAATGGAGGCACCTGCCGCCCACCGTGTCTGTCTGACAGCTATCCATGCACGTTAAACGCTCACACGTAGAGAGGTAAAACACTCGGGGGGAGTCTGGCTCGCCGTTCTCCTCAGATTTCAAGGTTAGTGCCGGCAGCTGCAGCCGAACCATGAGATGGAAGTGACAGAGACACAGTTCACCTGCGAGGGATCTTTCCAACAGAGCCCCTACCTCCGCTCCCTGTTTGAGATACACCATATGCTTAATTTCGCAAAATCTACAGCTCAGACTGAATGAGACCACTGCTTTAATTCACTTGTGGGAAATGATTTATGTGCTTTATAGAAGCAACGTGTCATCATAGGAGACAGTACCTTTTTAATAAGTGTAATTCTTTGCAGGTATAACTGTCTTGTGTAGGAGCAGTCTTGCACAGGTTCAAACATGCTAAGCTTGTTTGTCCCATCAACCCTACACCACACATTCAAAAAAGCCAAACAAAATATTACATTGTGCTTCTGTTTACTTTCAAGGACACATAATTGTGCTGGATTTAAAAATGTGTGAGCAGCGCTTTGGCACATGTTGACACATTTGTGCGAACATGTTTATGTTTTATTTTTCTCCCCACAAAACTACTACAGTTTGGGTCATTCCATGTCAATGATGACATCCACTCCTGACTGCTGTGCTCTCTCTCTTTGTTCTTTTAATGGCAAAGCTCGGCTAAAGATAGCGTGCGGCTGACATTTGCCACTGCCAATTGTGTCCCACTGGAAAGCACATGCTGCCACTAAATTTGACCTTTTTCTTTTCAAACACACAAATATGTTTTTCTTTTTGGTGGTGGAGGACCACAAACACAGACACGTGACTGTCTATATCGCCCAGCTCGTATGGGAGAGAGATATGGCTACAGATAGGGTGAGAGAATAGGGTTTGGGGTATATTTCCCTGCCAGATGTGGGCCAGACGATGAAAACATGTTTTCAGCAGTGGACACAAATATCCTTGACCATGAGAGCATGAGCTGCTGTGTGCCCCACTCTTTCCCTCCACCTGGAACTCCATATCACAGCGAGAGGGGAGTACCTAGTATTTGTGTGTGTGGGTGTCTCTGTTTCTCTTACTCTGTGTGTGTGTGTGTGTGTGTGTGTGTGTATGTATGTGTATGTGTGTGTATGCATGTGCGTGTGTATGTATGTCTGTGTGTGAGTGAGGAGTTTGGGGTGGGGGTGAGGAGGGATTGAGGAATCAGGAAAAACATGAGAACAAACCAAACTCTGACAACCACCACCCCCACCCCACCCCGCACCCGCCTCACCCTCCCCTCCTGATTCACCCCCCTTTCTGACCCAAACAGGAAACCGATTGGGAAAAGGGGTCAGGAACTTGTTCCCAGACCCCAGAAGTGAAGCGGCAGTTTCGGGCAGAGGAGATGTTTCGTAACACCTGCTGTGTGTGGTGGAGCTACAGTACGTGTGTGTCAAGATTGTTTTTAGCCCTCCACGAGACAAATCGGCACTGTCATGCCCGATCCTGCCAAACATTACTTTCAGTTGGCTGCAGAGAAATGTGTTTTGAGCGCATGTTTCAACACAGGATGCCAAACATGTTTATTGTGATACCATGACTGGCCGAGGGGGAATTCTTCACATGATTTTTCACAAGTCCTGCTAAATATCCGTCCTGTGTTTGTATGTAGGCCACACAAGATTAAATTGCTCCACTAAACAACAACAACAAAGAAAAAAAAAACGAAGAAATAGACCTTTATTTTTTTGGTGGCCAATTCTTTACTATGACCATTGTGTAGCTACATCAGGCAAACAATAGGCACTTGGTTTTTAATGTGGTCTCCACTCTTCACCAAAAAAGTAAAAAAAAACAAGACGCCCTGTGTCAGCAGTCTTAGGCTCTGGTAAAAACACAAGCTCAGGACCACTGCACACCCCCCTCCCTGGGTGACACAGCCCCCGGCGCACTGCTGCAGTAAACAGGTGAACCTGGAAAGTCAGCACTTCATCAAAAAAAAGAAAGAGAAAGGGAAAAAAAAGAGCAAATAAAGGCACTATTCCCAGAGGTACAGGGGACCTCTGCAACTAATCAATACTACTGGCCTCATATCGCCATGGTACATACACCACACACAACACACACACGAGCGCACACACACACACATGCACATACACACACATGCACATGTGTGCAAGCACACACATACACACATACACACCTAAACACACACTAACACACACACACATACACGCTCCCCCACACACACAGGATCACCTCTTTTACCCCACACTGACACAGTATAACCATGCTACAGATGGCCATTCACACACATTTATCTTACACACCTTACAATCATACATCAACACCCCAATAAATGCCCAAATCTAACTACACACACACACACACACACATGCACATGCGCGCACACACACACACACACACACACACACACACACTCACACGCATGTATGCACACATGCATACAAACACACACACACACATGCATACACACACACACGCACACACGTCCTACTGTAGCATTACAAAAGGCCTTCACTAATCCACTTTACATTTTATGAGGCACATGTGTTGTTCATACATTATTGCTCCATTAGCCCTTAGCCAGAGCAGGAGTAAGTGCAGCATAAATATCAGCTCGCTGATTGCACTGTGGAGTTAATGATAAGATATTGTTCCAATCTCAGAAAGGGGAAATAAGCCACAATGACTGTCATAGCACTTTTAATTAGGGGCGAGCATGTTAGATGGTGAAATATGCTCAAGCAGGCGGCAGGCGGTGGCGAGAGCGCAGGTTTTTTTTTGATTGCACGTTCCCTTTTTGTTTTCACTTTTTTTTCATTCTTCACGCACGGGGCGACGACAATCCTCAGGTCCGTGCTGTAATAACAGTGATTTACTGGCCCAAAATAAAACTCTGGAGAAGTGTCGTAAAAAGAGTTGTGTGTTTGTGTGTGTGTGTGTGTGTGGCCTTTTGCAAAAAGCCAGCACAATGGGCCAGTCAAACTTAAGCTGATACCCTTTAGCACAATGGATTCATGAGAGCCCGCTATGAAATGCGGCTCTGCAGAGAAATGCTGTTGTATGCATGGCCTTTTTTGCCCTTCTTTTGCACAACCATCCATTTTTTCTGGTGCACCCTGGTGCACTGCGGCATGTATTTTTGTTTACTTGTTTGTTTGTTTACAATCACAATGGGGCCACTCTGTGGGAAGACTGTGTGAATAGGGAGGGGACAGTGTGAGTGTGCGCAGCAGTGCAGCGGTGTAGTCCTCCCTATCAAGAGGGTTTGGAGGGGAGGCCACGTCTTTCTCCTCACAGGTCCTGAGAGAAACAATGGGATCCTCGAAAAAAAAAAAGCCCCTAGCCTGGATTTACTTTTTCCTGTAACTGTTTTCACATCTCTCAGCTCAATCAGACTGAAAGGATGCAGATACCAAGTTTATAAATATCTCTTTTTTTCTCTCTTCCCTCTAATGGCCTTTACTCTTGGCCTATTACAAGCTTCCTGGGAGACCTTGGATGGGAGGTACAAGATTTTATTTATTGGTTTTATTTCATTTATTTATCCTTTGTTTTTTTTTTTTACGAGGGTAGTCACATCGAGACAGTCGTCTCTTTTGCAAGTTGCAGGGTTGGCAAGATGCAGAGGAGTTGGAGTTGAAGTAAAGTGAAGCTAAGTAGGAAATGCCGAGATGAAGGGGAAATGGCAGTGTATTTATTTTCATAGCACATAAATAATGATATGTCATATGTTATATTAAGGATCTCTGAAAAATAATATCCTAATCTGGAATTGATTTTGGATATTTTTTATTGTAACATGAGAAATTCCACCAAAGAGGTTTCTGCCATTGCTAACAAAAATGTAAAAAATGTATCTATGCTGCACAAGACCAGATTGAATGTGAAATGTTGATATATAATATAACACAAACATAACAATAGTTTTGAGAGATTTCTCATTTGATATTTAATCATAGATTATGAAATGCACTACTTTCTTTTTCTTTGCCTCCAAACTGCATTCTTGGCAGCTAGATGTGAGTGCTTCCTCCATTCCTTGTGGCTTGGCGATAGTATTAAAGGCTTTCCCCCTTTTTGTTTGTGATTAATTAGGGCATTTTTAAAATCAAAACAATGCACCACCAGGCAGGAAACGAGAGAGTTAGCCCAGGAAATCAGAAGATATTTTAGCAAACCACCACAATAGCAAGGCA
Source organism: Setipinna tenuifilis (assembly GCA_030347295.1). Taxonomy (NCBI): domain Eukaryota; kingdom Metazoa; phylum Chordata; class Actinopteri; order Clupeiformes; family Engraulidae; genus Setipinna; species Setipinna tenuifilis. The sequence goes on along the minus strand of CM059267.1, from coordinate 15,675,457 downwards.
AGCAAAAGCCAAATTCTTTGGCAAATCAAAACAGCTGAAATTAGACACTGTGACACCATATCATTGTCAAAGACAAAAAAAGAATACTCATATTGAGAGGGCAGCAAAATCTCTGTCTCTAATAAAGGCAACTGTCATTTTCTAAAGTTTTTTTTAGTCTTTGAGACCATGGTTACCATTTACAGCACTTGTACAAAGACTTCTCTTTGACTGTCCCTCTCCAAGCTGAACTACTAGCATAGACAAAACTACATTGCGTGAACACCTACCTTTCATAAAGCCAAAGTACTGACAGACAGGCTTCATCAGAGGGAAGATGTGAACCAGCACGCTAGTGTACTGGAGTGTCAATCTTCCCAGAGCCCAGAGTGATTTTTATTAAATTTGGCCCCTCTCTCCCTGGACAAGCATGCGAGGACCAGTGTGTATGTGTGTGTGTGTGTGTGTGTGTGTGTGTGTGTGGGTGCGTGTGTGTGTGTGTGTGTGTTTGTCCTGTCACGGACATGTCTGTGTCTCTCTATCTATATTAGATTCAACTCAGCTTTTCCCTTCTCTCCAGTGGATTGAAATGGATGGCGGACTTCGACGCGTGCCACGGCAAATAACCCCATGGCACCAGGGACGAGTGTGTCATCCGTCACGGCAGGTCTCTGGCGTCACGCCGGTGTGTCACCGCTCTCTGAAACAGGATCCTCTCTGATCACTGATCACTGGACATGAAGAGGCAGCAAGGTGACCCGCTGCACGGAGAGAGTCATACTGTTCAGAGACACTTCAGCCTCACCGCAGACCCCAGAGGAACAAGGGATACCAGTGAGGTCATCAAGATGCGTCACACCTTGTTTGATCAGCCTGGCATCCTCCTCTGATGTGGGTGTCTGTGTGTATGTGTGTGTGTGTGTATGTGTGTGCGTGCCTCCTTTTGTTTGTGTGTGAGTATGTGTGTGTGTAGTGTGTGTTTAGTGTGTGTGTTTGTGTGTGCATGTGTGTGTTTGTGTATGTGTGTGTGTACGAGAGTGGGGGGTGACATGAGGACATCTCTGAGGGGTCACTGATTGCTGAGGTCATCTGAGAGATGGCAAGTGCATCAAAGCCAAACACACACACACACACAAACACACACACACACACACACACACACACACACACACACACACACACACAAACACACACGTACACACACACACACAAACACATAAACACACATGTACACACACACACACACACACACACACGTACACACATACACACACACACACACACACACACACACACACACACACACACAGACACTTACCGTTGATGCCTTCAGGGGGAAGGTGAGGACAGTGAGGAATTACTTTTTATGCGTTGACTGCCAGCAGATTTGTGGTGAGATCAGCAAAACTGCTGAGCTCAATTTTCATTTGTGTCAGCGGCAGCTCCATAATGCGCATCCCGGAAAAACACTGGCGTTCCTCCCCCATGCTGCTCAAGCGTCTCCCTTAGACTGCCGTCTCCAGCACAGCACACACATGTAGCCTGGCTGCCGCACCAAGCTCGTAGACGGCGCTTGGTCTGGCAATCCTCCCATAGACAGGAAGTTCTCAAAGGCGGGATCGACGGGCATCTTTCAAATGCCTCTGTGTACTACTGGACAGAGCTATGATTCAGATGACGATTAGCATATTAAAGTAGCATTTGTTTTTTTAATTGGTGCCTGTTTTTTTGAGCAAAACAACAGCCAAGAATAGGCAGGTTGACCAGATTGAACTAAACGCGAAATTCAGTGTAGCATCACAGGCAGTATGGGCGGGCCCAGACTATTTCGAAAGCACAAGAAAAAGACAAAGACGAGGGTGCTGTGGTGCAGTGGTTAGAGCACCTGGCCATGAGCAGACAGGTTGCCCGTGGGCAAAGATGGTAGATAGGCCAACATGTCTTCATGACGACCTTAATGAAACTTAATGACACTTAATGAAACCACAATCGCACGGGGGTGGGGCCAATAAACCCCCTTTATGCAGTGCAGAGGCATGATCTGTAACATTGAGGTCTATTGCAGAACCCTAGAATTTTACAGACTATTTAAAACCCTTATTTTTCTGAGACACGGTATCATGATCTCCAATAGTATGACTCTCCAAATTCAAGTTTATTTTTAGTGCACGGTACCAGCTACTACAGCCAAGCACGTCAACGACACACCTATTTATGGAACTCTCTGGAGCTCCCACAGACATGAACTACCATGAAGCATCTTGCTTAGCCTATGTACCATCTTTGCCGTGGGGTCCTGGGTTTACATCCTGCCTGGCTGGTGCCCCTTCCAGTCTCTCTTTCTCCCACTCACTTCCTATCCAAATCTTCACTATTCTATCCCTTAAAGCCCTTAAATGCAAAATGGGGTGAGGGTGAGGCAGTCCATGACTTCATCACTCCACCACCCAAGTCTGCACCTGTTCAAGCTGTCCATCACCACATCCTAGTGACTACCGAGCCAGATGGGTTTCCTAGACTACACCGACTGCCGAGGAAATTGTGAGGGTTACAGGGCCGGACACACTGGTGGTCATTACTGGGCCTTGTTTTCCTGCTTGTTGTCCTGTTTATTGTCCCACAGCTGCCTCCCCTCTCGCCCTGTCGAGCTTGTTTGTGGTGAAATCTAAAATTCAAACACCCTCCCAGTCCCTCTATTCCTCCTCATCTTAACAGCTTTTGGGTCAGTCTGGGATCTCTCGTTAGGCTCCGAATGCAGGAGCTGAGGTCACTTTATGACGCTGTTCATCTTTAGTTTATGTATTCCCCCTACAGCAAAGCTCAAGATTTAGACCTCAAGAAACTGCCAAAGAACACGCCCTATGCCTCAAATGGCTTATCATGAAGCTGGCTCTACACACAAAGAAAACAGAATTTCTATGTGTATGTGTCTGTGTCTTTGTGTTAGGGTGTGTTTGTCTTAGTGTGTCTTTGTGTTTGAGTGTGTTTGTTTGTGTGTGTCTGTGCATGTGTGTGTGTGTGTGTCTGAATGTGTATTTCTATTTCTCTATGCACACTTTGCAATGACCTTGTACAGATGCGTATATACATGCATGCACATACAATGATGGATGTAAGTGCAACCAGGTGCACATGTGGTGGATTATTGCTGTGTGTGTTTCTTTCCATTTGCCTTTAATGAGGTTAAGAGGCAAATAGGGGCTGGCAGTAATCCCCTGGACATAACTGGGGTCAGCGTTGCACCAGACAAGCGCGTATGCTCAACCCATACATCCTGGCTTATTTGAGATCCACTGGCCTCTCCCACTTATTGATATTGTGATTAGCCCCTTGCGCGATTGAGAATTTATTTTCTCCCCCTTATTGCACATCCATCTGCAAGACAAGTCACATGATTTATATTAAAACGCTCGCTCGGTCGACTTGAACCGAAATGATTTGCGCTAATCTGATCACTCACTCTGTGGATGATTCGATAGAGATGATTCACACCTCATGAAGGGAGAGAGTGGTGCCATAAAGCTCAATTAACGTGACAGCTGTCTCTTTTGTTCAGCATGTGGGTGACGTGCGGACAGCTCGACCATCAGCACCCCCCTGATGAGGTCCTGTTGGCTTAACCCGAATTGGCCATGACTGCGATTGTTATATGATGATGATGATAGTGATGGTGATGGTGATGTGCATGCTTCAGCATGCTGGAGACAGACAGAAATGCCACTTGATGAGTGAAAGGGGTGGGGAGGGGTGTGGGGGGCGTAGGGGGTAGCACATGTTTAGTGATTACCTAAATCCACAATGACCTTTTCTCTCAAATTAACAGTATTATACTACTACAGACCCTTTCCATCACTGGTGTCTAAGCCATGACCTGATTTTACTTTTATATCCCAGTAGGCCATTATGCCACTGTAAAGATGAACTGATCTGACCTTATGTTCTGTGTTACAGTCCTCTGAATTTAAAGTAAAATTCTGACTTCAATTTCAATTCAATTTAAATAAAATACTCAAACAACTATATTTGTGAAACATAACAGTTTTTTTAAGTATGGTGAAAGGACACTGTAACTGTTTATTTTTAGAAAAACCTTTATGGATCAGTTCATCGAGACACACAGGACGACACACAGCAGGATAGCGTGCTAAAATAGACGATAACTCATCATTAGCAGGTGTTGGGGACAAATCGTGATGAGACGTGTCAGAAAAATTATAAAGTGTTTTCCATCACTGTCAGCTATTTAATCACGTCAAAATCAAACGATCCAGCACACTCCAGCCCAACACCAGCCCTCTTCAGCAACTATGATATAGATCTTAATCAGAAACCACATCGTATTTGTAAATAACAAGCGTCAATAAATCTCATGTTTGTTTAAGTGCTGCATGGATCACAAGCTTATTGAGGCCGTGGTAAGCTGAACGTATTGTTCCTTAGACAAATGCTGCTGTGTGGACTTGTAGCAGCTAATCAATACTTAAAAGGTTAACAAAGCAGCTGCTTGATTTGGTAAGTAATTCAGGGTCATTATCGTATACAACCCTGCTTGCTCAACCCATTCAAACATAAACTACATTTACTGCACAGCCATTTGAACTCAAAAGATATGCAGAATGTTAGGACGTCACCAACAGAATATGATAAAAATGACATTTCCAGACACACACACACACACACACACACACACACACACACACACACACACACACACAGACACACACACACACACTCTCTCACACACACACATACATACATACATACATACATACATACATACATACATACATACATGCATACATACATACATACATACATACACACAAACATGCATACATACATACAGTACATGCATGCATATTTCCTTCCTTTCGTTATTACTCACAAACATACAGTAACTTCTTCCCTAAAAGGAGCCCATGGGAGGGTTTTCTGGATAAGCAGGTTTTATTTCTCAAATTTCTTCAAGGTGGCTGCTGCAGAGCTTTGAACTCCATTATGCCTCAGCATCACCCCTCCCCAAACCCTAGCGTCTGTCCATGATTTATGTGGCAGCTTTAAAACGCCGTGCCCCTCAATGCTTATGTTTCCAAGTAACAGCAGACCCCAGGTAATCTTGAAAGAACCCAAATGTTGTTGTGTGTGTGCGATTAGGTGCATGCGTGTGTGTGTGTGTGTGTGTGTGTGTGTGTGAGATCATGTATGTGTGTGCTTGAATGTGTGTTTGAATGTGTGTTTGAATGTGTGTGTGTGTGTGTGTGTGTGTGTGTGTGTGTGTGCGTGTGTGCGATCATGTATGTGTGTGTAGGTGAGTGAGTGTTGGTAGGGCAGTTCTTTGAACTGCTGCACCTCAATAAAGTGTAGAGATCAATACATGGTCAAATAACAGTGTTTAGTGTGTGTGTAACCATATATCTTTCTGTGGAACATTACACGCCTATTAAACTCACTGAAAAAAACTGAGCTGAAGATTGGCATGGCATTTTAATCATTAGCTGATGTAATTTTCATTACTTTCCTTACAGTGCAATATTCAGGTTTGCCATGTTTTTGAAATAGGTCACCAAGTGATGGCTGGTTATTTACTGTAACAAGTGTTTAAGCAAAAAGGTCTTCACAGACGCTTTTGCCAAGGTTTTGCCTAGTAGAAATACAAGACTGCCCCTCATGTTTTTGTCCGGTGAGATTATTTAAATTGCACAAAGGGGTGTGTGTGGGGGGGAGGGGGGGTGGGGGTGTCGTGCCACATGATGCTGAATAGGTGATGCAAGCCATCGGGTGGGAAATCTCCTCCATTTCACAGCGCTAGATTTTATTGGCCCCATTACACTTTTGTGCTAACACAGAGGAGAATGGCCCATAAAACGTGATACAGTACATCATCCTCAGGGCACACCTACCGTCAGGGCCCTATTTCCATCCGCTTGGACATATGTTCGTTCGTTCGTCGCATAGAACTTGCCCCTTTCCACGCAACATAATTCGTTCTTTTTTTTTAACCCCCTCTTGTGCTCTCTCTCTTTTTTTTCTTATCTAGCCATGGGGGAGTCTTTTCATCACCATGCAATCTCAGGAGGGTAAGAGGTTATTCTAACACAGGTAGGAAAATGAAATTGTGCCTCAGTGTTACCGTTAGCATATGTGACCATTGTGTGTATTCTGGGTTACATGATGAGCCCATTAAAATCACAGTTTAAAAAGGGAGAGGGGATACATATGAAAATCACAGTAACAATACTGTTTCTTTCAAATTGTCAGGACCACATGTTATAAAATGTAAATGAGTAGAACTCGTTGGCACCAAACAGTAAGATTACATTTTGCTAAAGAACGAGGAGGGCAGACTGATAAATAGTGAAAGAACATACTTTGGTCACATACGACCCAGACAAATTTGTTCTGCTGAGGTCCAACATGTTCTGTGTCAACCTGGCCAGGACTACCACAGTGCACGTAGGTGGGAATGTGATGTAGTACATGTGTGTATGAACATCACAATGCTTTAGTCAAGGAAGTTTAACAGACATTCACAGTGCAACCCACAGCACAGCACAGTAAAGATGGTGTTAAGAAAATGTAGATGAAGCAACCTGGGCAAAATCAATATCACATTTTGCTTTTCACATTGACTTCACAGGCTGGCAACTTTAGTATTCAGTAGAATATTTGTCCAGGTGTGCAGGTGTTATTAAGAAAAAAGCCATTGTACTTTAATTATTTTAGATGTCAAGACAGCATTGGTTTTTATCATAGCGTCACAAAGAAAGAATGGTTTAACCAGAGGTATAGTGTTAAAATCGGAGGTTGGTAAACTGAATTTGGTGATCACAATGAGATGGATGCACGGTGTGACACGAGATGTTTTACACAGACATGAAAAACATGTTTGAACAGTCCCAGTGCATTTGGTCACTAGTGCACACATTTTGGAATGTTAGGAATTGCATTTGGTACATGCATTTTATTACAAAGAAAGAATAAATAAAGGATTAATAAACCGTATTGATAGGTGGATAAATGATAGGCGTTTATCCTCCATTACATCCCTGGTTTTAACTGAGGTTTTACTGATGAAAACTGAAATAAGGACGGCAGTTTTTCTTTGCCATCTGTTACAGGTGTTGAAAAGATGCAGAAAATAAGGTAAGGCATGGTTATCAAACAAATGAAAGGAATCAAAGTCACACAGGATCAGCTGTGAACAGCAAAGGCAGAGGGGGGGGGGGACATAGAGAGGGAAATGAAGGCTCGTGCAGCGGTGGGATATAACAGGAGCGATGTCTCCGTCTGATACAGGGGCTTTAATTAAGTTCTCAATGGGGAGACCGCGGGAGCCCCAGCAGCCTGCTCTCATTACGCCCCGTGTGTGCCGCGCTCTCCCGCCTCGCCGCCCTCCTCGCACGCCATTAAGACTGGCCACAGGGGTCGTTGTTTGTGCCGGCGAACAAATAGCTTCCTCTCACACGCAGCACACCGCCGGTAAACAAATTTGGATGGATATCTTTCGGGCGGGATGTGGCGTTTCTTATTCCCCCTGGTACCGATGTGGAATAGAGACCTGGTAGGGCTATGTGTGAGGCTCAGACACGCTTGTCATTACGGCAGTAAGTTTTCTGGTGATTGCATATTATTCTCAAAGGTCGTTCTTATGAGCCCTTCATATCACACGATCATGCAGAGACAAGACAAATGTATGTGCTTGTAAAACATTCAAGGCAATATCACAGCTGGTTCCCGGGTGAATTGTATGTTTATGCCTGAGATTGTGCTTGTCCAACTAAAAATGATAAAAAGCTGATGGAAAAATTTACGGATAAATAATGACAAAGATGACACAAAAATATATGTCTCAGTCCCCATTAAAGCCTTCACACACGAAATATTAACCATTTAAATCAGTGTGTGTGCATACAATGTGTGATGTGTGTGTGTGTGTGTCTCCTGAGAATGGAGACCACCCCAGTGTGAAATGCTGAGGAGAGGTTTGCATTTATATTTTGCGCTGATTAGCACTTTTTCTCTCTTCTCTGCATCTTATTCTGCAGTTGTCATGCTCTTAACTCCCTTCTCCTATGGCCGTTCCCTAAGCCTGGTAGCCACAGCATATAGATCACAATTGGAAAATTAGTCAATGAAAATTTGTCAATGACTTCTGTAAATACAAATCTAATAATAATAAATAAAACATAAAAAATGCTAGAAACAGCATGGGTGCCTACGTAGCTTCGCTGCTCGGCCCCTAATTACTGTAAATGCGAAATTGGACATAAATTTAAAAATAATTTTTTATTTAAATTTTTAAAATGAGAATGAATGTGGATGACTGAATAACTTTGTACACATCGCAGCTGTTGCTGTGATTCCTACACCATACCATGTTGGCTAAATTGGACTCGGGGTGACCAGGCGCACTGAGCACGCGCTATAGGCAGCACTGGTGGTGGGGTGATGGATGGCGTTGCTGGGATGGAAGGCACACACCCATATGAGTACAGGAGTAGATTAAGCCTGTCCAGCAATAATCCATCAGCGCTGGCTGGGCGATCCACCAAGCCCATCAGTAAACACAGATGCTGGAGGTCCTGTACCTGTAGGATGGATGAAAAATCAAACCACCCCCCACTCTCTCTCTTTCTTCCCCCTGGGATTGTTACTGAAGCAACCAAGCCCAAAGCCATAGGCAAGTCACAGGATGCAATAACATCCATACTGGATGCAATAACTGTTCCAAATATTTATCATGCATTTTGTCATAATAACTGTTAATGTTATTGTGTGATCAAAGTATTCAGGATGTGACAGAAAAGAATTGATCTTCAACCTGCCCTCACAGAATGTGCCAAATGAGCCACACTTAAAGAGAACACACAATTTGGTCATTTCATGTCTAATAGGTTCTTCAAAAGGCCATAGTGGTACTTGTGAAGATCAGAGATGTCATTGATGGCTGGGTGAATTTTAGTCATTATGTTTGTGCCCGCCTTTGATGTGCAGAAACCAGCTGCCAGTAAACATCTTTTGGTGCAAAATCCTGCCCATTGTGGCTTAGAGACATAAATGTACATGGAGAGTTCAACGTAATTAATGGTACAGGGAGAAGACCACAGATGTGTGTTTCTAAACAGCCCACCGAAGACCCACCGCAATCATGACTGCTGTGCAGTATTTCTTACACAACAACTTAACACTCCAGCTACAAAAAGCAAACAAAAAAAACAAAACAAAAAACAAATGTATGCATTTCTAAACAAGCATTGCATAAATGTTTCACAGTTATTACGGTTCGATTTACACAGAGAACTTAGAGGCCTTTGTGCACTTGAAAGAAATGAAGCAATCAAACATCATCTGGCCATCTGCATATTGGCTTTTCAGAGAGGAGGGATTGGGAGAAATTAAAAGTAGGCTTCACTCTATACCACAACAGTTGGACTCCTGTTAAAAAAATGAAGATGAAAGACTTATACACGTATGCACACTTACACACACACTTTAACACCCACCCTAGGCCCCAAGCATGTGTGACCGCTTCAGCTGGAAGAGACACACTTGAGGGAGAAAGCTGGTACTTTTATGGGAATAGTTAATAGTTTGAAAGCTAAATTCTTAATGCATACATGATTCCAAATGACAGTTGCAGGCTAATTCATCTTGGGTTTTTTTTTACACAAAAGACCATTTTTCTCTTGTAGTTGTTAGTCTGGCTCCATTTACCAGTTTTTGTGTCTTCTGGCAGGACTCACATGAAGAGAGCCACTTTTGTCTTTTTACTTGACAGCTTGGAGATCAGCAATTACCAACTATTTATCCATTATTTACCAGAATGCATGCAAGAAACCCATGCAACATTTTCCTCACCAATGGAGCAAGGCAGTGATGATGATCGAGATGATGATGATGATGATGGTTTTCATAAGTCATTAACCTCCTGTTTTTGGGTGAGGATGAGTGACAGTGACCCATCTTTAGGTCCACTGGAGAGGGCAGATAGCGGAGACAGACAGGGCTAATGGGTGTATCTCTAGCCCACAGACAGAGACAGACAGGGGAGCAGAGATATAGAGACAGACCCAGACGCTGTGATAAAGACTTTGTCATGATACCTGCAAATGGACTGTGACAGTGGCTCCTCGTCCTCTGGCCCCGTCTTTAAGAGTGGTGCTCCATCGAGCGTCGCGGGCGTGTGCGTGTGCGGTGTGGCGCGGCACGGCCAATCAGGCCGTCGGCGGAGTGAGAAATCCCTCTACAGGGAGCCGCCTGGCACCAGCCGGCCGCCGACATTAACCTTCCCGCGCCCCACACCTCGCTCCTCGCTAACGGCCCCACACAACACCCCACGCGCCTCATGAACAACGGAGCTGGGGGCTGAAAGGGGGGTTGGGGGGTTGGGGGGTTCTGGGGAGGGAGGGTAGGCGGTGGGATCAGCGAGGGGGACTGCCAACACGATACTCACTGCTCGCGAGTGCTCATTAAAAATCACAGTGCCATTACTGTGAGCGAGAAGACAGAGAGACTGATATCAGAGAGGTGAAAGGTTTTTACTTCATTAAAACATACAGCTTTGGCTGGATGAAAATGGACTTTTATCTCCCACTTCATTATGGTGTGGAAAAGGGAATAAAGACTGGGTCCATTTAGAGTTTTTTCTTTCTTTTTTGAACGGAACTCAGATGCCGCTTGAAACAGTGAAACAGCATATAATCACAGGGGAGGGTTGATACTTAAGTATACAACGAGTGCTTAGTGTTGTGAAAATGACAACAAGCTATTCCCACACAAGCAAGACTAATGGATCAGCAAATGCTCAGTTGATGAGATTTCCCTGTGTGAGCTATATATGAGGTATTTATCCTAAAGGCAGACATGCGCACACACAGACAGAGAGAGAGAAGAGAGAGAGAGAGAGAGAGAGAGAGAGACAGAGAGAGAGAGTGAGAGAGAGAGACAGAGAAAGAGAGAGAGAGTGAAAGAGACAGACAGACAGACAGAGAGAGAGAGAGAGAGAGAGAGAGCGAAAGAGACAGAGAGAGACAGAGACAGAGAGAGAGAACAGAGAAAAAGCACTTTCTTATCTAAGTGTACATAATGACCTTAAAGCTCTTATGTCTGATAAATGACTTTGATCAGGGAGAGTAGTGTATGAGGTTAAATAGAATAGTAAATACGGGCCCTTAGCCTATAGTCTGTGTGTGAAACACCAATATCCTAAACTGTAAGATGACATGTATTTAGCTCATATGCCATTTGATACAATTTAAGACTATTTTCTGTCAATATTACAATGACCCATCTTCCCTGACATAATCACTCACTCTTGTGACACGAATGGCACAGACCTGATTAAACAATTCTAGTCAATGTTAATGCCTGTCTGTACTGCATCAGCAATGGCTCTGGTAGTCCTCCCTGTCGTTTCAGGATAATGTGGTTAAATCATTCTGGTCCCACCCCACGGTGACCACAAGTCTCGGATTTACTCTCTTTATTACCTCGGCGGAGTATTTAATTTCCTGAGCATCTAGGTGTGTTAGCACTACAAGCGGGCGTGTGTCAGCACCAGCAATCAGTCAGGGTGATGCAGAGAGACAATGACACACGGCGGAGCCCTCGCAAAGGCGCTACATATGGCTTCATTTCACCACGACCAGCCTGAGCACATGTACATGTATGGAGGAGAATAAACGAGTGAATAAGGGTATGAGAGAGAGAGAGATGGAGAGAGAGAAAGAGAGAGAGAAAGAAAGAAAGCGAGAGAGTGTATCATTGTGGTTATGCAAAGTATGCAATGTTTTTTCTTTGACTTACTGCTGTTTGAGAGTGTGTGTTAAATTTTTTTGGGGGACTTACCTAAGCAAGCCATATGACATTGATTGCTTCCTGGACCCCCCCCCCCAACACACACACCCACCCACACACACATGCACAGCTAAGGTCGTAGGTGGGATTATTTGGATTTTCTCTAATTAAAATCCCTTCCCCTCTGTGTTAGAGTGAATATTGCCACACAGTTAATGTGTCTGTAATTGTTGTTCTACCCCTCAGATGTGGTACTGATTTCCCATGTATTGATTTGTTGCAGGTCATCTCCAGAGGGGGGACAATTGACTAGGGAAAAGACAGCCTTTTGATGAGGTCTTCCGTGGGTGTAACGGTAGTGTGTGTAATAGTTGTGTCATGGATGGGGATGAGTAAGGACATTTACCTGTCTTCCCCCCCTTCATTTGGAGAAGCGCCCCCCCACATCAAGTGTGTCAGTCTTTAAAATTTTAATAAAGCATACAGTGTTGTATATGCCACTGTAGTTTTGACCTCGAGGAAAATTAGAGGCATAAAAACTGGGCACTTTTGGATCTACACTAGACACAATGCAGTAGGGTGGGTTAAATAATTAATTTGTACATTTACAGTGGTCATAAGCTGCTGGCTGTAAATATGACCACTAACAGTTGGTTGGTTAGGAAAATGCGTTGAGACAGTCTTTTAATGTTACCTTTTTGTTGTATCCCAGTGTGCTATGTGTGGAGACATTAAATATGTATTGTACCACAGTGCAAAGTGTGTAACACAGACTGTGACCTGTGTCTTCAGCACCGTTGGGCAATTGGCTGGCTGTTAAGACACATAAAAAAACATCCATTCTCAACAAACAGCCTTGAAGCAACTCAACAAGGGAACAGTGCAAAAACGAATTTAATTTCACAATCTGTTCATGACGAGTTACACAAAAGGCTGTTGGGCTTCAGAACACTTTGTGACAGTGTGCTGGTGGAACTCGTGAAAGAGACATATGTCCACCTTTACCACTAGCACAACACAGGACCAGCACTCACCCCCACCCCCTTCCTCAAACATGTCCTTAACAAGGGAGGAAGGATATACCCAACTTCCCTGTGCTCCACCCTGCCAAGCACACGGAGAGGAAAGAGGAGGGGACCAAAGCCCCTGGCTGAAAGACTCCCCCAGGGAGCGACCTGAGGGTGGGAACCGTCACAACATTCAACGCCGCCGCAAATCCGCCCGCCATGCCTGGCATTCCAGCGCTCAGCCCTTTTCACAAAGGGAAGGGACACTTGGCATGTCCAGAAAGGCCGGGAGTATATGTTTCAGTCCTGCAATGTCTCTCTCTCTCTCTCTCTGTCTGTCTCTCTCTCTTTTTTTGGCTATCTTTCTTTTCTCCCTCTCTCTTTCTCTCTCTCCCTCTCTCTCTCTCTATTTGCCTCTCTCTTACACACACTCTTTCTGTGTATTTGTGTGTGTGTGTGTGTGCGTGTGTATGTGTGAGAAACAAAGAGAGTATGTTTATTTTATCTTATAGCAGTTCAAAATGTCACATATTGTGCATACAGTGAAAGGAGATAATTCTTTTGCATGCGATATAAATTTTCCTTTGCAAGGTCGGGCTTTGTGCCAATACTTTCTGAAATGTCCCTGCATGTCCATAGGTAAAGACAATAAAGGAAGTATCCAGACAAGGACAGGACACAGGAACTGCAAGCAGGAATAAACGAAGGCGGGAGCCAACTGTGTTATTCTGCACAATGGGAGTCAACAGCATATGTATTATTGCCTTGTCTTTGAAGGATGCATGTTGGCAATATACTCCAGAGATAAAAAAAGACTATGATTCATATATGTTTAGCAACCATGCTGTTAATTACTGGATGATCCAACAAGAAACTAGACCTGTTAGAGTCACCAATGTCAATAACAATACTAACATGTCAGTAACAGAATAACTGTAATGTTTTGTAGAAATGATTACTGTACTGTGCAGAGTTAACAGTCTCTGGATTTTGGAAATAATCAATTTAGAGGATGGGATCCTAGATCTAACTTTCATATAATAATGTGCTAACATTTCTCACAGACCTGATCTTATACAAAAATACTTCATATGGAATTAGACATTTGAAGCTTGAGAAAAAAAAACAATTAAGCTTTTAAACTAAGAATCTTTATCTCCCTTAATAATGAAATTCTCTTTTCTGATTGCCTAATGAGGTGGGAATTAACTTGGTATAACTGGCTACCTTTGAAGTAGATCACAAAAACTTGAATCACTGTTCCATATCAATGTGCTTATGAATGGTAACCATGACAACTCTTGTAGCCAAATTAAATGCTCTACTTTGTTTAATGGATGCTATAAAGTAGCAAATCAACCATATATTTCAGTAGTTTTTGCATAGAAAATTAGATCATAAATACAAACGGGAGATAAAAGGGATAATGGTCTTCGAGGTGACCAGTGCCATGGAAATAATCACTTGGTGGAGGCAAGAGTTCTTTGCCTCCACCTTACCATTATTTCCACGCAAATGGTCACCTTGTTGGCCGTTATCCCTTACATAATTCAGTTTTTTATGACAATGTGATGACGGTCATCTAAAGAATGGCATTGCTTTGTAAGTTTGTGCAGAGTTATGTATCCAAACTCAATGTCAATATGCTTATTTGTGTGCCTGCGATCTGGTGGGCAATAACGCATCTTCTTGTAGTGCATGTGTTTCTTTTCTCTCTGCTCTGGTCTGGTCCATCTGGCACTCCAAGAGTCCATCTTAGAGAAGCTCAGGGGGACAACAGCAGGAAAAACATGTGAGGCAAGGTCAACGCACACCCTCCACGCCTCTATGCAGGAAGTGCCGAGCACAAAATTGCCTGTGGGGCCCGGCCCATCAGAGACAGGAAGTACAAAGTGCAAACCAGCAGCAACGACCCACCCTTTAAACCAGGAAGTAGACACAGCTCAAGTCTCTATGACATTTCAACATGAAAAGTGTGCTATGAAAGCACTTTATTAACAGTCAGTGATGAAGTTGATGATGATGAATCTGTTAACTGATGATTGAAGACTGTCTGGATCACATATTAAGAATCTGCATACACATTAGTTATGAGCAATGAAATCTCATGATTTAACAATTTACAATGATTCAAAACAGTACAGACATTTCTGTAAATGTACACTTGCCAAATTTATAACAGGATATAGATGAATTTCACAGCAATAAGAAAATACATATTTAGCTGTGAGTTTTTGAGATGTTAACTAAGAATGCCCTCCTGTTTAGAACTGACACTGAAGATGTTATAGCCTACCATCTATTTTGCTAAAGGTCTGCTTCCATGTAAGCTATTCAAAACATTAGCTAACAAATCCAGACACCTGTCCATATATTACGGACTAGGGCCATCAAATGGATAGGGGGCACTTTCACTGTTTACAAGGAATATTTAAAGAGGTTCAATGAATACACCCCAGGCAATCTCAGCATTAAAGTAAACACATCCATCACATATTAAATAATTTAATAAGTGCCTAATGCGCAACAGGGGATGATTCTTCCTTAACATCATGTGTCAGTGCAAGAGTACGCTTCCCTGTGTTATTCAGGCACTCCTTGACAAGCAGGGAGGTTTTATATGCTAGACATATAAAAGTGAGTTTCATTACCCTTCTAAATAAATACTATGTGCAGACACAATGCGTTTTCAAGAATTGCACACACACATGCACACACACACGCACACACACTTGCACACATACACACACACACAGATACACAAAACACAGTCCTCTTGTCTTGCACACACATACAGTACTGTAATGATGTGCTGAGCAGCGCAGATAAATCACACAGGCTTTAATCAAACCACAAAGGCATGGAGAATAATCAATCAGTCACAGCACTGCACCCCATGAACTCCCCCCCACTCATCCTGTCCCCGTCTTGCAGTGCCAGTGACTGCCCTCCATGGGTAATGATGGTGTCACATCACGTCATTACCATTATCATTTTGCATTTTGCAGAGTGTACAATTACAAGGCATCAGCATTTAACACTGGAAGGACAAAAGGACGGAAAAATACAAACATGCCAACAGAACATTCACCGAATTTGAAGTAAACTTGTGAAAGTCTTGAGACACAGAGCGCTATGTAGGCTAATGTCTTTGAATGACATGTGCAGACCAGATTGTGCGCATTTTGGATATATAGTCCTTAACAGACAAAAAGTTACATACATGAGTGCATGCATAATTGACCTCCGAAAAAGACTCCTCTTCTTAAACCAAATCTCATTCTGGTCACAATGGACCTTGTTTTGGTAAATGTAAGGTGTCGCAGTGATTAATGACAAGAGGTAGTCACCTGAAAGGCAAAGACGTGACATTGAGAACGATCTTGGGGAGGAATAAAGAATGCTTTGATAAATGTCATGGCCCTCTAAAGGTCGTTGAAATTCTGAAAAATCTCACAGGGGCACGACAGTGGACAGTTGCAAGATAGAAAAATAAAACAACTGTTCAAAGACTGAAAGACAAGCCAGTCAGCCAAGTGAATATGAACATATTCAGTCAACTCTTGTTCTTTTAGAAAATGAACACTTTTCAAAAAAATTTAAAAAAACTATTAAAAAGCTCCAATTAGCAGTGCTGTGTGTGGCACAGAGAGAAATTGTGCTAAAATTTGAGTCCATTATCCATGAAGGGCATACACAGCCTAGATGATAAAGCCTACTCACCAGGTTCCACTGATAATTCCACAAAACGAAGAACTCATTAAAATGTGAAAACTCATATTTCATCCCTTGTCTTCTCTGTCCAGGGAATAATTAACATTTACATAAACAAATATGGCATCCCCAACCCCCCGCTCCCCCTCAAAGACTAGCACTTAGAAACACCAATACACATGCAGTGCACAGCACAATGCAAATAGAACTTAAAATGTCCCTCCTTGAGATTCAGGCTAGGGAGATGGAAAATTACACTAGTACCTCTGAACAATATAGGCTTAGGCTTATCCAACTTTTGGGGTTTAAGGCCTTTTTCAAAAGAAAAGATCAATTCCAAGTTACATGAATCCACATAAAAAGCATGAGAAAAATGAAGGCAAATTATCTTAGTTTTTAGTATTACTAGCCCTTTTAATATGTCTCATTTGTGGCAGGAGATATTGGAGATTGGCCTTGCCACCGAGGCCCTTGAAATGGCTAGCAAATTATTACATAATGTGCTTGTAGGCGACAATAAAATGAAATGATATCTAATTTCACTGACAAAATGAGTGCAATTATAACTTCAGTGCCATCAGAGGAGTAATCTTTGAAAGCCTCAAAGTGGAGTCATTGGGTCTACACCTGGCAGTCACTCACATGGCGAATTGTGCCACCTGCTGGTTAACTCGGTTTTTCAACGATAGACAATATATGTTATTTTGTTTTACAGCATTTTTAACGACCAACTGTCTAGAAATAGGGAAAAAATACGTAGTATATACGTGAAACCCTTATACAAGAACGTTTACGTAAGCCATTTTATTGTTGTTAAAACACGCACACACACACACGCACACACACACACAAACCTCAGGTGTATGGCCAGCTGATTGGTCTGCAGTCTCCCTCGCAAAGCATTCTGGTCATGAAGCAAGACATGAAACATGGCGGAAGGAGATGAACCGTAAGTCTGATATTTAACGTCAGTTTCAGAAAGAAATGTCCCCTCTCTCTTAACAGTGCAGAGAATCTCAACAACTGGTAATGGCAACTTGCCAGTAGCACAGCATGTATGAACCTTCTTTTATTCTCTCTTTTTAGGGAGAAGAAAAGAAGGAGAATAGAGGAGCTGACTATGAAGTTAGTAATGAATTGTTAGTAGCCTACTGCTGCAGGTCTCGTCGAAGAACAGGGAGTAACGTAATAGACAGTTAGCAAGACGGCTAGCTGTGGCTAGCTAATGTGTAATCCTTTCTTAAATGTTACTTTGCTAGCTATTTTGGCCAACTAGCCTACAGTTGATATTTCTTGTATAATTTAATTGGAACATGAAGTAAATCCAGAAATGTTTCCAATCGGAAACTGACCTAAAATGTCTTTTAAATGTCACTGTAGGCTGGTTAGCTTGGTGAAAGTAAATCTACCGTTTGATATAAATGAGCGATAAAAGGTTAATTCGTTAGTATATCTGAAGCATCATACTGTGGTATCAAAACAGTGCGGTCCTATGGTGTATTGTGTGTTTTGGTTGCTCGTTAAACTTGAACTTGGCCATGTTATTATCTGCAGGGTACCGTATACTACACAACACGACTGTTCAGTCCAAGGTTGTATTATTATGGTACTGGTGTCTCACTGTGGACCGTGTCTGACTGTTGCTGATTCCCTGTGTTTCCTTTAGCATGGTGGTCAATGGGGGAGATGGAGACCAGTGTGACTGGGGTGGTCGCTGGGACCATATTAAGAAGTTTTTGGAGAGACCTGGACCCTTTACACACCCCGACTTTGAGCCCAGCACAGAGGCAAGGAAATTACAGTTCTCTAATATTGTCTTAAAATACAATAGAGTAAACCCTTGTCAAAAATAAATAAATAAAAAATCCCAAAGGATTCCAATAGAGATAACCCTATAGGACCTCTATCATATTTTGGAACCAAAGTCTTATAGGAATCCTATAAGAGAAATCCTACAGGATTTCACAGGGCCTTGGATCCAAAATATGATCAAAGGTCTCTATGAATCGTACAGGAGGAATCCTATAGGTTTGGTATAGGAACTTGGACCCAAAATAAGGTAGAAATCTTGTAGGATTGTGAAATGAAATGAATCCAGGATTGCTAATCTTCAGGATTCATGTGATTTTAATCCGCTTTTAAGTCATGACCAAAGCTTTTAAAACAGTTTAATAAAACTACAGTATGAAATAAATTAATTTAAAAAGAAATGTTTAATAGATTGACACCAAAGTGTGCCATGAGCAATATGTAAATGTATGCATACATTAGTATGACCATATTTGTATGTGTGTATTCATTGCAAAACAGTTATCCAACCGAGTGTCTGCAGTCATTAATGAAGAATAAGTGCTTATAACATTGACACAGCTGTAAAAATGTGCCAGTCTGCTTGACAATACATCTTTGGTGCTTTTTGAAACCATTTATTAAATGATTGTTAATTTCATTGTTTTTACTTTTACATTAGTCTCTTCAGTTTTTGTTGGACACATGCAAAATTCTTGTCATTGGAGCGGGAGGACTTGGATGTGAACTTCTTAAAGACTTGGTAGGGCACATAGGCTTTTATGTTTTCCTCATGTACAAAAAATTGTTCACCATGTTTGGCTTGAAATTATATTCCTCCATGAATTTTTCTCTTTTTGTTGTTTTTTAAGGCTTTGTCTGGGTTCCGCCATATACATGTAGTGGACATGGATACCATTGATGTGTCTAACCTCAATCGACAGTTTCTTTTTCGGTAAGATTTATTTATTGTTTTTCTCATTGTTTTGACATTTTAATGTTGAAAATATAATGTAATGACATTGTAATTGTAATGTAATGTCATATTTCCTTAATTCAGACCCAAGGACGTAGGACGACCTAAGGCAGATGTAGCTGCAGATTTCATCAACAGTCGTGTTCCTGGATGTTGTGTTGTACCGTATCCTTATAATCAGTGTGTCGGCGTTAAGCCAACCAGTAACAAAATGTATTTTGTATCGAGTGTGACTTTATATGTTGTGATGGAATATGTTTTTCTTTAGTGCACATATCTTTATCTCCTGGTGTGCACCACACTTTGCCCAAGGTTTTAGTGTTATCAATCTCTTGATATGTTGGCCCTGAAACATTCTGTGAGATTAAGCATATTAGACTTTTTGTTATCTTGTCTCTTGATCATCGTGACTCATCTTTGAAGCGTTTGGAGACTGGAGATTTGGAGAAACCATCCACAGTTTAATATCCTACAATTTTACATGAATGCGTTATTTTTTAGTGGTCCCACAACATGTAATGGAACATTAAACAATGGCAACAGTTTGAACATTTGAACAGCCCGACCAGAGCCTTACAATGGCAACAGTACAGTGTTAATTCCCTAATCTATCCCTTGTAACCTTAATCTAGTGCCTCAGACATTTTAAAAAGATTCAAGACTTTGATGAGACATTTTATCGGCGTAAGTGTGCATGATGCTTCTCTTCTTGATCTAATTGTGTGCATGGCTAGCTGGTGAAGTTTATGTCTGTAATTAAACTCCCTCATGTGTTGTTCTCTACAGAATTCCACATCATTGTTTGTGGCCTAGACTCCATCATTGCCAGGAGATGGATGAACGGAATGCTGGTGTGCTTTCAAGTCATATCATTTAACCATCCAAATTGTCCTGAAATACATCTGCAACAAAGTTTTGTTTATTCTAAACGTTCTCTTAACTTTGTGTTGCGCCTGGCCTGTGTTGTAGATGTCACTACTTGTGTATGAGGATGGTGTTTTGGACCCAAGCTCGATAATCCCTCTCATTGATGGGGGCACCGAAGGCTTCAAGGGGAATGCCAGGGTCATCCTACCTGGCATGACCGCCTGCATTGACTGCACCCTGGAACTCTATCCCCCACAGGTGAGAAGTATATTTTTGTCACATGCCTCCATCTTAGATTGTGTAAGACCTGATGTTTTTAATTTGTTAATGTATTTTAATTATTTTTAATGGTTATGCACAGGCTACCTCTCTTTAAAACTGTTTCATTCATTTATTTATTTATCTATTTATGTGTTTACTTTTTAATCCTCTCCCTACCCATTAGATCAACTTTCCCATGTGCACAATAGCCTCTATGCCGAGGCTGCCCGAGCATTGTGTGGAATATGTCCGCATCCTTTTATGGCCCAAAGAGAAACCCTTTGGAGGTAGCTGTTCCCAGCACATTTTTACACACATTCTCTGTAGAGAATAATGTTGTTGCATTTGCTGTATATAATGTATGTATGAAAGTATATGTTTATTTTGTTGTTAGATCTTCCATGTTCCAGTGGAGCAATGTGATATTAACACTAAACATATTTAGAAATAGTGATCAATATAAGTGGTTTGTGGACTTGTAACAATTTTGCCATTAAAAGAGAACGTTGGTGTGAATCAGTCCATAGCCCTGTTGTTCGAACAGAGTGCAAAAACAACAACAAAATTTGATGCAACAAAAACCAAATAATGAACTGGAAGCTAACACTAACTGAATGGGGCATAGAAACAAACTTTCAGTTTCATTTCCCTATGCCCCATTTAGATAGCTGCTGGTTTGTTATTCAGTGTATGTTGATTACAATTTTCTTTTTCCTACAGTTGGTAACCTCGAACAGCAGGGCTATGTATTGTTTCACACCAAACTTCTCCTTTAACTCCACCCCCACACCCCATTGTCTGCTTACCCATAGACAACATCACCCTGGACGGAGATGACCCTGCACATATCCAGTGGGTGTTTGAGAAGTCCCAAGAAAGGGCAGCAGAGTACAGCATCACAGGAGTGACCTATAGACTCACTCAAGGTGAGCCCTGACACCCCCCCCCCCCCCCCCAATTCACTTATGTAGTGCATCTTATTTTAGTCCCATTTCCACAGAGCCATGGCCTACAAACAGCTGCTTTGAGGAAAAAGCTTAAAGGAAATTCACACAGTCTTGTTGAGTAGCCATACTCAATTGAAGTGTTCATTGCTGCTTGTAGTATGTATGTATGTAGACTTTAAATCACTATGATGCATTGCAGTAATGGCTTAGTAGTTGTTTTTGTCAAATGTAGGAGGATCTGATTTTGAAGGCAGTTTGAAGAATGAGTTGCAAATACTGTAGTACATCCATGTTGCAGGTGTTGTGAAGAGGATCATCCCTGCTGTGGCTTCTACAAATGCTGTCATTGCTGGTATGCTTACAAACTGTAGTTATATTCCCTTCACTAATATTGAACCATAGCTATTACTATTGAACAACTACTATATTGACCAGTGATATTGAACTGCTATATTAAACATTTTGTGGCAAAAGCGTAAATTGAGTGCTATGTGTTTGGTTTCCTTTTTAGCGACTTGTGCAGCAGAAGTATTCAAAATTGCCTCGAGGTGAGTTTCTTTTCTGGTGTTGCACTGGACAAAATTGTTAATAAAATGTGTACTATGTCTTTGCAATGTGCTCTTTGGTGTTACATCTCTTTCTTTTTTTGACAGTGCCTACATTCCTCTGAACAATTATTTGGTGTTCAATGATGTTGATGGCCTATACACATATACTTTTGAGGCAGAGCGGAAGGTCAGTGGTTCTTTTGTAGTCTACAGTCAGCTACAGTCAGTATTTCACTTTATGCACAAGTGATATGATGTGTTTAAACATTTTAATTCATTCATTCATTCATTCATCCATTCATTCGTCCATTCATCCGTTCATTAGTTAATTTATTCAGTCATTGGTTTGTTTATTGATTCATGATTAATTCACTTGTTCATTGGTGCACTCATGCATTGCTATGATTTGTGTTTTCCAGCAGAACTGCTCTGCCTGCAGTCAGGTTCCTCAGGATCTGCAGTTTTCCTCGTCTGCTAAACTGCAGGAAGTGCTGGACTACCTGACTGAGAGTGCCTCACTGTAAGTCCACACGAACAGCCTCGCCATAAAATTTCCCCAAAAAGGCCATATTCTTGCCCATGTCATATTTACTTACTATTACAACAATTTTTAAGTTTGGTTGCATCAGGTTGTAAGAATGATGCAAGTCTTACAACGTACTGCATCTCTCACTTGTATCATTCTTACAACCTAATGCAACCAAACTTGAACCTCTCGGACCCATTACAGGTTTACAGCTAAAATTTCCACATCATTAAAACATTTTGTAATAGTAAGTAAATATGACATGGGCATGGATATGGCCTTTGGGGAAATCTCTGGGTCATGGCAATGTTGCAATATGTGTATCAGGGAGATTAAATGAAGCAGAGCTGTTTTTTTTTTGTTTTTTGTTCCATGTCATTATCCTTATGGTGTCTTCTCTTCACAGACAAATGAAGTCGCCTGCAATCACAGCAACCCTTGAGGGCAAAAACAAGACACTTTACTTACAGGTAAAACAGGATGATGAACTTGTCATTCCAGATGCTAAAAGCCAACAACTTCCCTTGTAAAACATTTATTACAGATGGTTATGGCATGTGTTTGTAGATTTTAAGGTATTTTTGCTGTGTAAAACAACACTACATACGGGATAGCCAATTAATTTAAAGACGAAACAAAAACAAGCTATGGGCTAAACATTCGAAAGCAAAGGTAAAACCTGTTTAGCATCATATCCGAGAATGTTGGTGGCCATTATGCTGTAGCACTCCAATTATTTTACAGGGCTGCAGAGTGTAAGATTAGCAATAGTCTGTGTGTGATATCTTATTTAATCTGAAAGAGTGAAAGTTTTCCCTCTCGCGCACTTTCTTTTTTAGACGGTTGCCTCTATTGAGGAGAGAACACGTCCTAACCTCAGCAAAACCCTAAAAGGTGAGAAGATATCTTGTAACCTGGCTGGCATGCAATGTTCTGCCCAGCTTCACTTTCTAAATGCTTTTAGTTTTAGTTATGTAACAGTGCCTGCACAGCAACAATGTCTTGATTTTTTTTTCCACTCGACTATGACTGCAGAGCTTGGACTATCAGATGGACAGGAACTGGCCGTGGCTGATGTGACCACACCACAGACGGTGCTCTTCAAACTGCATCTCACCTCATAAGATAAACCTGCCATCCTTCCATTGTGAACTGACATTTTTATTATATTGCCTCTCTGAATTACCGTTTGGAACACAGACATGAGGAAAGGAAATACTGAACAAGTAGAGGTGGCCTTTGTGCTTGAATGCAATTATGAAAATGTGTCAGTGTTGCTGATCGCAGCCGTCATGGCCTGCTGTAGATGTTGACACATCACAATGGAAGAAGCCACATTGAAAATGCTACTTGTATGTTTGTTAAAAAAAAGAATGTGTGTGAGATACAGTAGCTTTTTTTTAATGCACTGCAGCCTCTGTGCTGGAATGGCACAGGATAATTAATTTGAGATTTTTTTTTTTTGCTTTGTGTACATTTTTATTTATTGTATATGTCTGGTGTGTGGCATTCTTTGTAGTTGTATGTCTCATGGTATTGACCATGAAGAAAGGGAAAAAAAAAAAACATTTGTAGGAAATAAAAAGTAATTTTTGAAATGCTGGCCTGGTTTTGTGTTTATTGCTGGTAATAAACAGTAAACATTTATGTTGGTAAAGTGCTTGCTGTTGTCATGAAATATATGAATTCAGTACTTTTGTCACATGTATACTTACATTTGTACCCATCATAGACTGTGTAGGTGAACATGGTAAACCAGCCCCTCGTACTACACATTTATAAATAATAAAGTACGAAGGGCTGGTTTATCAGGCTATAGATGTACCACCATAGACTGTATATGTGTACCACAATGACTTGCTCAGAGCATTATTTTCTAGGTGGGTCTACAGCCTGACTTCTCGTGACGTCATGTGAAGGCTCGCTTGATGCTACGTGGAAAGGAAGTAGAAGCTAGCTCCAGAGGTGGACGGCGAAGTATCAAAACAAACGATGTAGCTAGTTGGGGAAATATTAAATGTAGTTCGACTACGTGAAAGCAGCCATGCCGTAAAGAGAAGACTTGACTATCATCTGAAAGCGCAGATGTTGTCAAGGCTGTTGCATCTACATCATGTATTATTTTTGACTGCAATGATCTCGGTTTCTCGTCTTCCATGGACAGCTAGTTAGCTAGATTACTGCTGGCTATTAAGGCCTAGCTAGCATATTTATTCAGAAGTGTCGAAGTTTAATGTTGGTATTCTGTCACCAACAGTTAAAGATCCGATTACTTAGTGGTTAAACGTAGCTGAATATCCCATGTTGTTCAACCGTAGCTACTCGATGAACGTCCATTAAAATCTCGAAAAAGTGGGTTAGCTTGAATCATCATGAGTTGGTTTAACGCGTCGCAGCTGTCGAGCTTTGCTAAACAGGCGCTGACAACAGCTCAGAAATCCATCGACCGCGTTTTGGACATTAAAGAGGACGATCCATGGGGAGATACTGTCGTTCCTACGTATGACGGTAAGTTTGGTGATTGCTTTTTCAGTGTAAATGTGAAATTTGGGCTTCGTCATCAGTCGCATTACCTAGCTGTCCGCCCGGCCCAGCTGATCTAAGCACCTGTTCTCCGACACTTCGACTTGCCGCTTGACTAATGGCATAATTATCCTGATTTTGACACATGTGTTTACAATAGCCTACTTCGGTATGTCTCTTAGGTACCAACTTTCTATTAAATATTCAAGGGGTCTACTTTAAAGTCCAGTGTGGGTTACACATTAATTTCCGAGTATACTTCCTGGTGTTGTTCACTCTGTTGATTTGGAGAAAGCACCCATACACTTTACAGCCTCCTCCATTGCTGATGTGTATGGCTTTGCTGTGTCCTTGCAGCTTTGCCAGGCAAACCTGCCTCAAGTGGGGGATGGGGGATGAATCAGTGGGACATCCCTGCTGAGGAGTGCACCAAGACTACCCCTCCCTCATCAGAGGCCATCACCACCCCAGTGACTCGCATGGTGGTGGATGAGACTGAGAGTTTCTTCAGTGCCTTCCTCTCTCCAGGAGACCTGCCAAGCGTCAAGAACACACATGTGGTGTCTGTCGCACCGACCAAATCGAGCCGAGGACCACAGGAGAAGAAAGCCAAGATAGAGTTGGTGACCTCAGTAGATGATGTGGACTTACCTCATCTTGACGAGACTGCCGAGGACCAACAGGAAAGTGAGGGAGATGTGGATATGGACAATGAGTCTATTCAGGCTGAGTCTGAACAGGCAGGCACTGGCCAAGGTGTGGTTTTGCTGGAGCTGGAGCCTGTCTCCTTGACTGTGCCAGAGCAAACAGTTACCAGTGAAAGCCAGACTGCGTCTGACACCATAGTGATGGTATCTAGTGATGTCTCGCCAGACCAACCTCAGAGCTCCGAGCCTGAGCTGTGCGAGGACCCTGTGGAACCAGCCGAGGCTTCAGAACTTAAGAGCCCTTCCAAGGACGCGCTGGCGCCACCCAAGGAGATCATTCTAGAATCTAAAGAAGCGAAAGGGGAGGACAGGCAGAGCGACACCCCCTCGCCCCCCGTCAGCGCCTTCTCCTCAGGCACGTCCACCACCAGCGACATCGAGGTGCTGGACCACGAGAGTGTGCTGAGCGAGAGCTCGGCCAGCTCCCGGCAGGAGACGGCGGAAGCCAAGGCGGGCCTGCACCTGATGCAGGGCTCCTTCCAGCTGCTCACGGCCTCGGCCTGTGGAGACTTCCCACGCCTGGACGACTACCCTAAGCTAACGGAGAGCTGCGGCTCGTCGTCAGACGCTTTCGAGCGCATCGACTCCTTCAGCGTGCAGTCGCTGGACAGCCGCAGCGTCAGCGAGGTCAACTCTGACGACGAGATCCCAGGCGGACGCACCCTGGCCTCGGTCACAGCGGCATCCTCGCACTCACCCCCCGTTGCCCTCCTGGTATCGGTTCAGAGTAAAGAGGTGGAGGTGGAGGTGGAGGAAGGGGCCAGTCAGAGGCTAGACGAAACGCGGAAGGAGCAGTCTCTGGACGAGGCCGAGATGGAAATGGAGAGCGAGATGGAGGAGAGCGGCCGCAGTGCCACGCCTGTGAACTGCGAGCAGCCCGAGGAGGAGCAGGAGTCGGATGTCACGCTGTCGGGCCTGAGTGCAGATGCGAGTGAGCCCTTGACACCACCGATCATGGAGGAAAGGAGAGGGGCATCCACCACCCAAATACTGGAGCTTCAGAAGGTGACACCATTCATAGTCTAAGCTAGAACCATTGACTTTATTTTAGCCATATAGAGTACTCTTGTGGGTTTTTAAGTGCATGGTATGTTTTGTGGGTCAGGCGAGAGTCTGTGTTCTGAGACACTGATAAAACTCTGATGTTTGCAGATCATTGACGAGCTCACAAGCAGACTTGAAACGAGGGAGACCCAGCTGTTATCAGTCAGTAAAGACAAGGCCAGACTGGAAGAGCAGTGTGACAACCTCAAAGAGTAAGAACAGAAAAAAAACTAAACCCTTTTTTCACCCTGAAGTAGGTCAAAGATATCCAGTGTCAAAGATAAACATTTATGGATTGAACTGTCATATTTCTGCATTGGGTGCTGATGGGCATATCTACTGTCTTCCAGTGAAATGATTACCTTACGGGAGGAAACGACTACTGTCCAGTCTCTTAAAGATGAGTTCACCCAGCGCATTGCGGAGGCAGAGAGAAAAGCCCAGTTGGCCTGTAAGGAGAGAGACATTGCCAAGAAGGTATTCCTCTCACGTTACATATAAAATAGGTCAACTGCTTTTCATCACCAGTTAGAAGAGCAGAGTGTTTTATATTTCATTTTGTCGCTATAGGAGATCAAGGGTTTAAGGGAGGAACTATCCACCAGGTTCAACTCCAATGAGACTCTAGAGCTAATCAGAGAGAAGGAAGAACAGATCAGAGGACTGTTGGATGAGGGTGAGTTTTCTCTCCTCGCTCTCGTTTCATCTGTTCAAATATTTGTATTTATGCCTATGTTTATATTTATTGTACTTGATGCCCTTACCCAAAGTGGCATACAAAAACAATGCAAATGCAAAAAACACATTAACAACATCAACATAAAATTACACCACATTAAGAAAAACACATGGCTAAAAAATAATGTAAACAAAAGATTAGTTTTCAGTCTGTAAAACATTGCAGTAGGGCAGCATGTGATGAGATGTCTGGAACCTTTTCCAGGTGAGAAGTTGTCCAAGCAGCAGCTGCAGCATTGCAACATCATCAAGAAGCTTCGTGTGAAGGAGAAGGACAGCGATGCCAAAATCCTCAAGCAGACCAAGCAACTCAAGGAGCAGGAAGAAGAGCTCAAACACCTTCAGCAGGTCTGTGAGATGCGTGTTTGGTCTTGTCCTACGTACAGGTGACTCGGCACATTTTTGGCTGGTATTGCTTTTGATAAGTTAATGCCCAAGCCTTTACAGCCTGTCCTTAAAAGAAAAACAAAAAAATTAAGCAGGTGTTATTATTTTGGGTCTGAAATGTACAGTTGGTTTTCTAAGTGTCAGCTTGAAATCCACTTACATGGGTATTGAGGTTTTTAAACTGCTTGTGGTTGCAGGTTCTGGATGCTAAAGAGGAGGTGGAGAAGCAGCATAGGGAGAACATCAAGAAGCTGAACACAGTGGTGGAAAAGCAGGAGCGGGAGATGACCAAACTGCAGACCGACCTCGAGGAACTCCAGGAGAAGAACCGCAGTGTTCAGGCAGCTCTTGACAACTCTTACAAGTAAGATTGCTATTGTACTACATTATGGTTGTAGTGTTAAGTGTAAAGTGTGGCCATATTGTTAAACTGTCCGCTAGAGTGGATTGGCTATTAGGGGATTTAAAGACAGCTGTCCTGACATACTTGATTAAAATATGAACGGCATCAGTTAGCAAAAATCAGTGATGGCTGGCATTCTAAACTTTTAAATAAAATTATAATCATCCTTGTCATCCCAATTAAATATGGCTTTTGCACTTCAGATGTTATTGTTGTGCTCCAGTGTAATGCACCTCCCCCTGAATCTCTGCTCTGACTGTGCTTAACAGGGAGCTTGCTGAGTTACACAAGGCCAACGCCACCAAGGACAGTGTGGCCCAGGAGCTGGCCCTCAGCCAGCAGGTGCAGGCCAAAGAGGAGCTGGAGCAGGCCCTGGAGCGAGCCACCGAGGAGGCCCGCATGCAGCAGGAGGCCCTGGCCAATCAGGTAAGTGTAACCGCCCCCCCCTTCTTTCTGTCTAGACTTTCTCTCTACCAGCCCTGGCAGATGGGGTTCTCCTGGGGGCCGCAGTTTTGCCTGAGGTTTCCTCCTGAATTTAAATAAACTAACACAAACAGGGAGATTTTCCTCACCCCTGTCGTCCTGGTGCTTGCTCCCATGGGGGGACACAAGCAAAGCTCACGACAGCACCCTGATGGATTTCTTTTTTCTGGCACTACTGGACTACAGCAAATATTGTTTTGTGTTTTCTTGCCAAACTGTTGAGCTGCATACTTGTATGACATGTGCTATACAAGTAAAGATGTATTGTTATTGTTATTATTATCTTTGCCCTTCCCACCCACTATACAGGCACACATGACAGATGGAAATTAGCAAGTTGCTTAATCTGATAGAAAACATCTTCATCCCTCTCTGTGTTATTAATGTATTTTAAACAAAGTCCCTGTAGGACATTAACTATTTACACTAACCTAAACAGAACATGGCACTCTGTGGTCACCTACTAGTACTCCTCAGGCTGACATGGGTAATCTCCCGCAGGTGGCAGATCTGAGGCTGGCCCTGCAGAGGGCTGAGCAGCAGCAGGCCAGGAAGGAGGACTACCTCAGGGAGGAGGTCAGCGAATTACAGCAGGTAACACACATGCACGCATGCACATAGACACACACACACACACAGACACACATACACACACACTAACCCCTCAGGCCAGTTAAGGGGTTTATTCTGTAGAATGTAGAGTGCCACAGGCCATAATTTCTTATGAGCGATTCTAATTAGTGTTACATTAAGTGTTGTCTAGCTAGCTGTCAGTCTTGACTACACCTGTCACCTACTCAATTGTGCTGAATCTTTGTGGTGGTGAATGATCACAGAGACTGCAGGCAGCAGAGACCAGAAACCAGGAGCTGAGCCAGAGTGTCACCTCGGCCACACGGCCCCTCCTGCGGCAGATAGAGAACCTGCAGGCCACGCTCGGAGGACAGACGGCATCATGGGAGAAGCTGGAGAAGAGCATCTCTGACAGGCTGGGTAAAGAAAAAAATAAAACAAAAAACAAAAAAGGCGGCACACACTCTGCTTGAGTATGCTGACCTTACAGGCAATAACATTTTGGACTGTGGCAAACTTTACATTTCATTCAAAAAACACTCCACACACACATTTTTACTCCACTTTCATTGGTGCACACCTGATATCTCTGAGCTTCGCCCATTCATTGGTAATAATAATCAGTGTCCATTGATGGCTGTGATACAGACTGGTTAAAAAAAGACAGCAGCGATTTGTTTGTTGCGTAATTATTGACCCCCTTTCAACAGTTAAAAAAACAAAAACCTTGAAAGTTTAATTAGTTCTCAAACTACACTTCACATCATTGGGAATGCTAAAATGGAAACCTGTGGGAACAGCTATGACACTAAGAATCAAAATCCCAGTCTATGTTAAAGTGTTGACACACTGATGCTTAATTTTGGCATTGATTTAAATGTTATCCCCAAATGCATTGTAGCATTGCAGTAACTTCTGATAAAGAACGTTTAGTGTTGATCTCCTCAGTCCATACCTATACAAGAAATTTCACTCTGGTAGATGTTTCCTCTCTATACATTTAATATTTAATGTAGACAGATACGGTAGTAGTATACAGTCAGTAGACAAATAGAAATATATTATAAACACATACTGTACAGTAGAGACTTTAACTTACCCGATTTCTGTCTTTGTCCCCCAGTGGAGGCCCAGGCTCAGCTTGCCGTTGCTGTGGAGAAGGAGAGGGCCGCCACAGATGAGCTGCATGGCCTGAAGACTCAAGTGGCCTCGCTGGAATCCCAGAGTTCCCTTCTGCGGCAGGAGAAAGGCCGTCTACAGGGCCTTCTAGAGGCGGAGAAGACCAGGCGGGAGAAACTGGAGGACGACATCAGCAGGTAGAGCGGCCTTTATCCATCATTTGTCTTCTCC
This sequence comes from Setipinna tenuifilis, assembly GCA_030347295.1. Classification (NCBI taxonomy): domain Eukaryota; kingdom Metazoa; phylum Chordata; class Actinopteri; order Clupeiformes; family Engraulidae; genus Setipinna; species Setipinna tenuifilis. Next base: position 15,644,840 of record CM059267.1, on the reverse strand, counting down.
CATGCTGTTTACCTAATGAAGGTACAGCTGCTGTTGTTGATGTTGTGTTGTATACTGGCTTACATCCAGTGACCCCTGCAGCAGGAGTTCTAAGCAGGCTGTGAAAGACGTCTATAAGCTGTGAGAGGCACACATTTGCACCGTGCTTGTTTGTGTTTGTTGTGTGTGCGTGCGTGCATGTGTGTATTTGTGTTTGTATGGATATCTGTGACCTTACTATGAATGAACGAGTGTTTGAAAGTATGAACGTGTTTGTACGGTGTGTTTGTGTGTGTGTGTGTGTGTGTGTGTGTGTTTGTGTGTGTGTTTGTGTTTGTGTCTTTGTGTGGACACAAGGATGTTTTATTGTCACTTGCATAGACGTACTGGGTAGAGTAGGACATGCAGTGAAATTAGTGAATAATCTAATAGTAATAATAGGATATCTGTGACCTCACTATGAAAGACAGTGTGTGTGTGTGTGTTTATTGACTATCGTGCGATCATCGAGTGGTCTTCTTGTCCAGGGAGCACGTGGAGCTGGAGAATCTGAGGGGGGAGCACACACGCTCTCAGGAGGAGGCCAGGAAAGAGAAGGTAGCGTCTGTTACTCGCTGACCACTACCACCCATCATCAGCCCACTCCACCTCAACTCACACTCTGTTTATTCACAATGTTGTCATTAGTGGTCATAAGTCACTGTCTTATTCTCTCTCTACCTCACTGTTGCTCTCCACCTTCATACTTCTGTGTGTCTTCCCCCTCTGTCTCTGTTTGTGGGTCTCTCTCTCTCTCTCTCTCTCTCTTTCTAGATTTTACAGTCTTTTTTTACCTCTATTTTTATATCCTCATCTTTCTCTCTGACTCATACGCATCTTTTTCTCTCATGTCCATATAAGTATAAAAAATAGCCTGCCAAACTCTCTGGTCTGTCTTTGTACCCTGTTTGCTATAATTCTGTCTTCCTGCCAATGTCTTTTTTTGTTTTGTTTTTTTACACAAAAATCTTGTCTCAATACATATACACATTAAACATTGGCCATCCTCTCTTGAGTTTTCCATCACCTCACAAGTCCATCTTCCTTTTCTCTTGCCCTCCCCCAGCTGCTGATGACCAATCAGCTGGAGATGGAGAAGATGAAGGTGGAGCAGGAGAAGAAGAAATGCTACCTTGCACAGGAGGCCCTCAAGGAAAAGGTCAGGCGCTGCCGTGTTTACACTACGTGCCCTGGTGTTTTTCCACTTGGGCTCTGAGCCAGTGCCCATGAGCGGTGTTTACCTGTCTTATGAAAGCCCTATTCTGCTAAGCCTTTGGTAAATATTATGGGAGCAAGGAGTTCAGACCAACTCTGTGTGCACATCCTTAATGACAAAGAAAAAAAGATTGAGTGACACAGTGAGACCTTATAATAAACTGCAACATATCTGTCATGTAAGTTAAAGGTTTTAGTGCATGGTGTGTCTAATGTGTATAAGGGATCAAAGAATGCAAGTCACAGGTGGGAATAGCCTTCTTTACTCTGTGGAGCCATGCTGCAAAATAACATGCTGTGTTTTCTCCCCACTTCAGGAGAGGAAGGCCATGGTGCTGTCTGTGAGTGAGCCCCCGACCTCCTCCACCCCCTCCCTGTCTCGCTCCAGTTCCATCAGCGGGGCGGACCATGCTGGCCTACACTCCTCCCTATTGGCTCAGGTACGGAGCTGTTCATGCCTGTCACTCAGATGAATAAAGGGCAAAAAAACTTGTTTAACAGGATTCCCTATCGGTTCTGCAGAATTCAATATTGTTTCTGCAGCGGTTTGTTTGAAATAGTGTCATCACCTCAGACTACTGATAAGTTCTGCAAATGCAAACCACCATGAAAAACAGGGAAGAAGCATGAGGGGAAAAGCCCAGGTGATGCAAAATTCTCAGTAAAAATAGGCCAGAGGGTAAAATCGCAAACAGGAACCTTTGCCAACTGATCCAGACAGGGCTGTAAATCTCTATGGTTATTATATGGTATTTGAATATGGCAGAAGAAGTAGGGTTTTAACTCTCTGAAGCCATATCTTTTAAACACACTACAGGATGGCAGGATTACATTGTAAGACAACACTCATTTTTACTATCCGCATTGGGCCAAGGGTCAGTTTGTGTCCCTGGTGTTGTTTATGCGCTGGTGTATGATGTGCCAAAAGGCAGTAACTACATATTATGTCAGAACTGAGTTTAGACTGTAAATTGACTTTATAAAACCACTTTTGTTGTGTGACTAAATGTTTTGCTTCCTCCTATTAAGAAAGTGCATAAAACTATCACCACTATTATGCCTATAATATGTATGACTGGACAGTATGACAACGTTTTTTTCAGTTTCAGTGTTCACACATAGTTACTGCACTTTGCCTTTGTAGGGCAGTATAACTGCACACGCCACATTTACTTCTTTAAGGAGTTAATGTGGCGTGTCTAGCTATAGTCTTTTAAGTCTACAATCTGCAGTCGGCATCTCTTGTCCTTCTTGTCCTTCATTGGTGTCTGATGTGTCCAGCAGGAGGACTCTCTGGACCACTCGTTTGGCTCCGTGTCCCTTAGTGGAAACAACCTGTACGAGGTGGCCCGCCTAGGAGGGGGCTCCAGCATCATCGAGAACCTGCAGTCACAGCTCAAACTGAGAGAGGGCGAGATTGCACAGCTTCAGGTATAACAGGCAGACATGCGCGTGCACACACACACACACACACACACACACACACACACACTGTGCTATGTATGTACTAAATGCTTCAAATTCAACAATTTTCCTCCCTATTTCTGTCTCTCTTTCTCTGTTTCTCCCTTCGCCTCTCTCTCTCTCTCTCTCTCTCTCTCTCTCTCTCTCTCTCTCTCTCTCTCTCTCTCTCTCTCTCTCTCTCTCTCTATCTGTCAATCTCTCACACGCGCTCTCTGACTGGTCTTTCTCCTATGTTCAGCTGGAGATTGCCAGTCTGGAGAGGAGCCGTGCGGTCATGGCAGAGGAGCTGGTCCGGCTAACCAATCAGAACGACGAGATGGAAGAAAAGGTGACAGAGATCCCCAAGCTGAGGGTTCAGCTTAAGGTGAGCGTGGCGGCCATTTTGAAGAGAGATGGGGTCTGTTGGATGTCATGGAGGGGGGCATATAGACAGGGTGTGTATTAGTGAGGTACTGACACCAGACAATCGAAGCCTTATTATTAGTTGCAGTGTTTGTGTTGATGCTTACCCATTGACGAGTGAAGGTGGTTACAGTTTCTCCCTGTTATTGCATCGCCACGTGGCAGGACCTGATATACTGAAACAGGAGACATTTAACCTAGTCTTCTAAAGACAATCAAATCTAGTATTAAGCAAGCTAAGCTTTTTAGATTGTAAATAGTCAATTTTCATTTTGCTTTGCACACTTTAGATATAACAACAAAAGTGTAAAGAGTCAAAATGTAAAGAGATTCATTTTCATTTTTCTTTTTACAACTGAGAACATGATCACTTCAAACTGTAAACAGTTACATCTTTTTTTTTTTTCTTTGCTCACCTAAGGTATAACAACATGTGCACTTCAGGGCTTGCATTCCTCTCGGAGAGCTCCTAACTTAGCCTTACAATTCCTAGCAAAGAGTCTTAGCCTAAGAGTGATTCAGGAAGTGTCTAAAAGCAACTCTGAGCAAGGAGGGGACAGAAACTTTTATATTAGTGCGGAGGTGTGGCACAGATATGACGCAGATTCTAAACGTTTTGACTGGTTGTTACAAACAGGAAAAAAGAAAAAAAAAAAAAACAGAAAAATGTGTGCCTAGTAGTGAATGGACAGTGATATTAACCTATCATTTATCAACTTATCCTGTATTAAGAAATGTGTAATCTTATAAAGAATCTCATGTCACGATGATAAAACTCAGCAAAATTACATAATTTTACGAAATTCTACGATTGTTCTTAGAATGATGTCAGTAAGAGCTACTTTTAGTCTTAAGATTCTTTCACCCATATAGGCCCAGATTGTGAACAGTTAAATCTTCATTTCCCTTTTGCTCACCAGGATCTGGAACAGAGACACAACACCATCCTCCAGATGTACGGGGAGAAGGCGGAGGAGGCTGAGGAGCTCCGCCTGGACCTGGAGGATGTGAAGAATATGTACAAAACCCAGATCGACGAGCTGCTAAAAAATCAAAAATAGACTGAAAAGAAGAAAACAAAAAAGACATTGATATCCAAACATAACAGGCTTTAAGTGCATTCACTGTAAAAAAAAGAAGTTGTTGGAACAGAATGGGTACAAGAAGAGACGCTTCCTTCACCCTGCGGACTTTAATTCATTTTAACAGCTATTTTTTTGTCACTTCCTGTGACAACACAGTTGTTAGGTTATCTATTTATAGATGGATTACAGTTTAAATAGACAGAATAGACAATGTGATTCTACACATTTAAATACCAATCATAGCTTTATTCACAACCATAGAGTAACAATCCTTGAAACATGTGTAAAGGGTCATTGACTCTCCTCTGTTTATTTACATGTGTTACCATGTACATGGCTGCCATGGGCTGGACTGGCAAAAAGTGTGTTTACGGAATATGTAAAGATGGTATTTATTGACGTGAAACTGTGCCAAGGTTTCTCGCCCTGAGTAAAGACAGCTGATGCAGCCGATGCCCTACCTGATATGACATCCTATCCTCTTCTACTACATTTTGATTCGCTAGAAAAAATAATAATCTCAAACCTTGTAGGTGAATGGGGATGTAAAGGGTGAAGATTGACTTGCACTAAAATGTTTTTGTTTTGTTTTGTTTTTTTATTTTTTTAAAATGAAGTTAGCTGTTAGTTTTCCAGTGATCGAGCTCTACACACATTGCTCTAATGACATACGTGGCTACCTGGGGGATGTTGCACATTAACGTTTAAAACTTTTCGTCTTATTTTACATTAACAAAAATAAATATGAAGAGAAACTTATTTGGGAATGGTAATTTTCAGATTCTGTAGTTGTCTCTTGATGTAAATGTGTAAATAAATAATCAATTGTTGTTGAGTTGAATTATATGAATGTATTTGTTTTTAAATGAAATGAAAGTTTTAAAACGCCTTCATCGAAATCTGCGGTTATATTAGAGCAGAGCTACTACTCCACCTGGTGACTAATAATATATTGCAAGCCGGTTGGTGGTTTCCGGTAGTATGGCGACGACGTGGATACCCTACTTCTTTTTAGTTTGTGCAAGAAGGTAATTACATTTTTTTTCCAAAATGAAATCGGTGCATACATTGAGTATGAAACGCATAACTGTTGATGATTAGGAGAAACCGCAGCCTCTGTCCAGTTCAATATCCAGGAAGCCTTAATTATCTCAAGAAAGATCAGATTGAATCGTCTGCAGTAGACCACTGGGTAGGGATGGTGGGCACTAAAAGCGTGCTGGTCATAATGCCAGTGTGGCACAATGTTCTTCATCTGTATCGAAAATATTGCTCGGTTTTGGCTTGGGTATCAAACAGATTATTGTGAGCACGTTTGATGGTTACTGTAATTCTTCTTCCTTGGGCTATGTTTAATGAAGAACAACGTAGCCCAGACGATCGCATGGCAGTGGGCGGTTTAAGTCTAGGAGTATGTAGGCAAATTAGGCAACAGTATTCAGAGGAAGTTCTTTCCACATTCGGAACGGTGTCAGTCACACTGTCTGCCGCAGATTTCTGTGGTAAATTGCCGCTGAAGGCGCTCGTGACAACTGTCCAAACTGCCCATTCATTTCAAAGGCATCAAATAGTAAAGTTGTCGATCTGTGCGGCAAAATAACAAAACAGAGCGAAAAGCTAAATGTATTAACTTGGATACCTTATAAGGCTAGAACACTAACCGTGGATGGGGTGATATAACATGGGTGGAGAAGTTGGTTTCTGTTTACAAATGTTACCAGACATTCCAAAGTGGCACGGGGCATCAGATAAATCCCCGCCAAAGTAGTGAGATCTGTCAGCCAGATGCTTACATGTTTTCATTTGGAAGAGGCAGGCTCATATTAAACAAATTCCAGATTAATAGCAGATGAGATTATGGTATACTTGAAGTGTTTATATGCTAGTTGTCAAGTCCCAATAATTATAGTTTAGTTGTAACCTTGAGTATATGATGTGGCATTTCCTACCAGCTGTGCAGTGCATGGGAATGTAATGCATGGTATGCGCTTGCTCTGTAACTGCTAGGCGCAGTAATGTTCTCACGCCTCAAAATTTTGTGTCAGCCCAAACCCAATCTTGTTTTGATGTCAGCGCCCCCTGTTTTGTAGGCTATTTCTTAAACAATGGTAGGAAAAAGGTCACTAATATTTCCTGCAGCAGGAGCTCTATATGGAATTCAGTTCCTCTCTATGTTGAGGCAGGTTCTCACAAGATTAGCGTGCCAGGCGAAGCCCTGAGGTTCTGTCCAAGCCTCTGTCTGTCTTCACACGTGTGTGTTTGTGTGTGCGTGTGTGTGTCTGGGTCGTCCACCACAGAGACTGGTTTGTACTCTGAGCCAGCCAGGCGGACATTCCCAGAGTTGTGTGTGTATGTGGGACTATGCTGCTGTTGCTGGCGCTGGGCACGGTCTTTACTTGCACTGTGGCCAGCACCGAGGTGGCCGAGGACAGAAGCCACAAACCGCTACTCAACTACAGTAGGTTCTCGCTGCCGGACGAGCACATCCCATACTTCTTGCGCAGCAACAGGAAGGTTGCGGAACTTTGCCGACAGGATCCGCTGTGCCCATTCAAAGTAAGATATGTCCGGTGTAAAACGGATGCTTCTCTGCTTGATCCGTTTAAACTGGCACACATTTACACATATTACATTATACACGTATACAAAGCAACTCGATGAACTTCTAATGCTTTTGCCAGTTTGGTGGCTCAGCAGTCTTGACCCAGATTCTGTCTGTGCCACGCTAGAATGCTCTGCGGGTTAAGCACGCCTGTTGGGGCTATGAGAAGAACTGCTCCCCTGAGAACAGAATGGGCTACCCAGTCTGCTCCACAGTAGACTCGGGATGGTAAGATGGTCTTCTATCAATCCATTATTTGGGCACATTTAAAATCTGTGGGAAAGCCTAACTATATTTGTCTGGGACATTTTGTGAAGTTAGATGACAGTAATTGTTTCCTCTGAGTTTTGAATCCCATTTCAAAATGTGGATCATTACATCTAAAATAGCACACCAATTAGTTTCAACTTCAGATAAGACCTCATTTTGTCAGATAACTGAGTTTTAATACCAGTGAGGAGACTAGAATAGACATGGATAACCTGTCAAATCAACATGATGTGACCTTAATTTTCTTAGCATTATAGGATCTGTTTGCCGCTTACTGCTAAGAGACTCTACAACAAGTAAAATGTTATTATATATCAATATCTAAAGTCGAAATTAATTAAAATAGAACCCAATAGCTGGCAATATTTTTATTTAAAAAGACACTACTAGTACAAGTGTTAAATGTTAAGTGGTGTTTAATATTTAAGGACATTTTAGTGTGTGGAAATATTCTTTGCCTTAAGTAAGTGGTGAACTTTTAAACTGAGGCTCTAATGAACTTTGGCAGCATTAACTGTATAGCAGAGCATCTTTGACATGCTGGTCTTATCCTCCCCGCCCCTTCCTCACCAGGGCAAACTGAATGCCAACTCACTGGCATAAGGACTTCTTCTGGTCAACCAAGGGGATGAGACCCGGAAGTAATACTCTCCTAATGAGCTGCCGTTCTCTCCCTCTCTTCTTCCTCCTCCTCTCCTTCTCCTCCAGGGCCAGCTCTGTGTCAGCAGGCCAGGAGCTCTTCTGGAAGCAGGCCGACTTTGGCTACGTGAGGGAACGCCGGAACGAGCTGAAAACTCTCTGCAAGCCCTTAAACCCAGTAAGCTTCTCGTCGGTTGTCCTGGGGTGCTCTTGCTCATATTTTTTTCAAAAGTTTTGTTTGGGGGGGTGGGGGGCGGTGGGTTTGGCTTTTGACTGGATAGGACAGTAGAAAGAGTGACAGAAAATCAGTGCGAGAGAGCGACAGGGGAGGATTGTGAAATGACCTCGGGTCAGACTCAACCCTGGGTCTCTGGATTTGTGGTGTGCATGCCTTGGCAAACTGCACTGCTGTGCTCCCCCTCCTGCTCAAGTTTACTACAGTACAGTGATCCCTCGCCACTTCGCGGTTCACTTATCGCGGATTCGCTATTTCGCGGATTTTCAAAATGCTTTTTTTTTGGTGCATTGTGTTCTGCATTCTGATTCGCTAAAAACATGCTACGAAATGTGCTATCATTTCGTCGTCTCGTGCAGTTATGTGTACGTACATAAAACAGCTTGGTTAATTTACATTAAGTTGGCCAAATTATCTTGTAATTTCGAACGTCTGCAGAGCGCAATCAGGATGCAGCGGCCCAGTCTGAAGAGCAGTGAAACGGCCTACACGTGAGTCACTGTATTTGTATACATGTAATAGTTGCTAATATTAAAAAAAAATAAAGTATTCACAGGCACTGCCAGACACAAGCCAATGTAATTTTGATTGTCCATTGATATAAGAACCACAGTAAATTGCAGTCATACTCCCCCAACCAACTGAAACAAAACTACTTTTAAACCAGCCCCAAACAAGAATAGTTTTTGTTATGTTAAAGATGTGTTAGCTGTAGTGCTTTATTTGCTTTATTTTTCCGCACCCAAGGGGGACTCCAGTCTGAAATGTGCCAGTCACATGCGCTTCTGCCGTGCGACCAACCTGTACTTGGACCTGAGGGAACCCCGCAGAGGTCATGAGAGGTCAGTGTCTGATGATGGCGTGTGTCTGATGATGGCGTGTGTGAGGTCAGAGGAAGTGGGTGGCTACACTGGGTGCGGTTCCTGTGCCACAGCTGTGTTGCTGTGATGGCCTGCTTCCTGCCTAAGAACTCAGTGGTCTGTTTTTTTTCTTTCTGCAGGTACAAAGAGGACTTCTTGCAGGGAGGGGAGATCGGGGGCCACTGCCGGCTCAAGGCCAAAGCGCTGGCAGGGGAGGGGCCAGCATAAGAGCCCTCTGCAGTCCTGGTGAGAAGTGCTTACTTTGTTTATCATTTAGCTTACTTTTACAGATAGTTTCTGCAGTGTCATGGGTATGTAGTGAGGCTCCTGTTCTCTTCAGTTTTGGCATTATACAATATTAGGAGGCCAGAGGTGGTCATTGGGTACTTTTTGCAGAAAACAGGGTGGTCAGGTTCACACAGAACTGGCCACATTTGGTTGAAACACTATTGGTATGTGGTTATTTTTTCAAATTGTGTCACTGTGGGTAGGATAATGTTCATGTGTTTCGTTTACAGTCTTTGGTCAGGACATACCTAATAATTAGGATAGCCCCATACGTCATGGGTAATGATACCCTATAAAAAAGACAAACTACAGTTGCAGCTGTACATGTAATATGTGTTGCTTGTTCAGGTTTGGTGTAATGCATTTATTACAGTATAACTGAGAAATGTCGTAGCTGCTTTATGACTATAAGATATAGACCTCTGGTCTATTGGTCCATTGTCTGTAATGTCATTGTTTTTTTTTTAGATTTCTTCCTTATTGTTAAAAATAGATGCTTTCATCTTTTAAAGGAGAAGTTGAATCAGTTCATAGCCCTGTTGTTCGAGGTCACCAAGTGCTGTTGGTTGAAAAAAGAATAAGAAAATGTAATGTAACATAGACCAAATGATGAATTGGTAGCTAACACTAACTAAATGGGGCATTAAAACTAAATTTTAGTTTCATTTTTCTATGCTCCATTCTCTTGCCCTTTTTTCTGTCAGTAGCACTCTGTGAAATTGACCAACTATTGATTGATTCACACCAAACTTCTGCTTTAAGGTTTGCAGAATTAGAATCATACACAGAGTTGGACTTCCACCCAGAAAACGATGGCCACTGTGACGTGATCATCGAGAGGCCCACAGTGTTCATGAAACTCGACGCGGGTGAGGATGACTTATGGCTTAGCGTGCTGCCTTCATCTGCACAGATGGAGTTTCTCCTTGCTTGTCAAATATCTCACCATCCTTGTTGTTTCCATGATCTTCTCAGGGGTGAACATGTACCACCATTTCTGCGACTTTGTCAACCTCTACATCTCCCAGCACCTCAACAACTCCTTCAGCAGAGACATCAACATTGTCATGTGGGACACAGTGAGTAAATGCCAGTGCCAGGAAAAAGTCTGGTAATGTTAATTGGAGCAGATCCTTTAAATAGCTAGGATTACTCAGCTAATACTCCCTGTGTCACGCAAGAGGGAAAGAAGGCCTCTAATTCAATGTGAAGTTTGTGCCCAGTCAAAGCTCATTGTTTGTCCAGCCGCCAGTTTTGTAAGATGTGGCCCCATTTTGTGTTGGTGAACAAGAGGCTGCCATTGATCGAGAGCAGTGCAGCAAGGAAGCGGGCAGTTTTTTTACACCAGGCTTCTCAGACGAGGCCCGCACATTCCGTTACTCAAGGTGACCACATGGCTCCACAGCTGCTTGGGAGATCAAGAGGAAGCACCGGACAAAAACAGCAATGATTTATGGGAAACGGCATCCGGCCCCAGTCATTGTTCTGTCTCAGTTCTGTCTGAAAGAAGAGAAAGAGAGAGAGGGGGAGGGTGAGAGAGAGGGAGGGAGAAATGCTAGAATGAGGAGGAGGAAGCATTTTCCTGAAAACAGTTTCTAATAACAGCACCCAGTAGTGCCAAAAACTAGTGATCCCTGCCGTCATCACTTTCTGAAATAGCATTTAGCAATAATTAGCCTTAGAAAGTATACTGTGACCGTGGCTGCACACACAAATCCAGGGACAGTATTTTAAGAGTCCCAAAGGGTGAAACCTTAAAGACAAATATGTGTAAATGGATGAATAATAGACACAGATGACACATTTGGCTGATTTTCTGTTTTAATTCAAAGTGCTTTTGTTTATTACACTTTAGTAATAGCAAAAAAAATGTACATAAAATAAGTATCTTCTTTTTTCACTCACAGTGTGATTAACCTGTAAACATGTTCTTTATAAAACTAGAGACAGTGTTTCAACTCTCTGTAACCTCACTTTCTCTGATAGAGTTTCTATGGCTACGGAGACCTCTTTGAGGAAACATGGAAGGCCTTCTCTGACTACGACGTCATCCATTTGAAAACCTATGATTCAAAAAGGGTGAGAATGGCTCCTCATTGCTGTCTGTCACTTGTGTGTACACCGTCTCTCACTTCTGTCCTGCGCAAGATTAAAGTCACAGTCATCGACTGATGTTCCAATTTTGTTGTGTTCGCCGCTTTAACAGGTGTGTTTCCGAGATGCCTTCTTCTCCCTGCTCCCGAGAATGAGATACGGCCTCTTCTACAACACCCCGCTGGTGAGAGGCAGGGACAAGGCAGTCTGAGAGTCTTAAATACCCGGTGAAATTGAGTGGAAAATTGTTTACCTTGAACACCGGCCAAAGCCAGAAACCTGGCCTGTTTTTTTTTTCTTTCTTTTCTTTTCTTTTCTTTTTTTTTTTAAGAAGGCACGGTCAGCACTTCCAATTTTAAAACTCCTCAAAGCCAAGCAAAGCAAACGCAAAGCAAACACTCTTTCTTGGACAGTTTTGAAATTGATGCTGCCCATATTTACGGGCACTTGCTTGCTCGTCCGCTCGCTCGCTCACCTCACCTTCCCTTCTGTGGTCATTTGGCCATGTTTTATTCATCGACGCCCTACGCAGTATCAAAATATCACTCCCTCGTTTGATTTGATTTCTTGAGGAGCAGATGAGGCCAGAAGGCAGACCTCTGCCTCCGAACGTGAAATATAGATACGACCTTGATGGAGTAGATCTGGCCGTGTAATGTGTCTCTGCTTCGCCCCTATCATATTTATATTCATGATTACTCTGCGCTAACCTGCAGGTGTAAATTACTTCCTCTAACATTGTGTGTGTATATTTGTGTTTGTGTGTGTGTGTGTGTGTGTGTGTGTGTGTGTGTGTGTGTGTGTGTCCGTCCGGTGTTTGCTAACCTGCAGGTGTGAATTGCTTCCTCTAAAATTGTGTGTGTATTTGTGTATTTGTGTGTTCCTGTCTGTGTTTATGTGTGGTTGTCTATTTGTGTGTTTTGTGTGTGATTATTAGTGTGTGTAAGGAGATGGATATTTGCAGAGATGAAACTGACAGGTGTGTGTGTGTGTGTGTGTGTGTGTGTGTGTGTGCTGTGTGTGTGTGTGTGTGTGTGTGTGTGTGTGTGTTGATGACAGATCTCTGACTGCCACAGTGAGGAGGGGATGTTTCGGGCCTTCTCGCAGCACGTCCTTCATCGCCTCAGCATCCCCCAGGAGACAACCGCGGTACGCAATACCTCACTGCACCTCTCATTCACTTACCCATGCAGATGGGCACACACACACACACACACACACACACACACACACACACACACACACATGCACACACACACACACACACAAACGCACACACACACACACACACACACACACACACACACACACACACACACATGACACATACACACACACATGACACATACACACACACATACAAGAACTCACACCTACACACACACATACATACACACAAGCAAACTAATTACGAGTGAAAGTCCCTCCATTTTATATCAGATTTAAAATTCAACACAACCGCATCTTGCGTAAAAGGTAAGGAGACATAATGAGATATAACACAAAAGACTCAGGGTTCAATTATAAAAGACATACACAAACAGGGCATACACATGAAATATACACACACCAGACACACATACACAAAAAGATTAAAACATATAGAGTTGTTTGTTCCAGTATCTCCAGAACATAGAGGAGTACTGTGTGTCACTTTGTATGGGGGTCAGTCAAAGACATTATTAATTCCATTTCTGGACTTAGTTAACCTGCAGATGAATTTAATATATAAGATTCCTGAGTAAGACCTGAGAAGTTGGAAACAGCTGACAGATTGCACCTGTGATTGTTTGTCCACTCGTTCAGGCTAAAGTATTACAGTAAGGCTAGCTGCTCAGGGGGTTAGGATGAACTGCCCGCCTGGCCCTGATCTCTGTCTGTGTGATGCCTCCCATGACAGACCAGATTTATGTCCAGTGGCTGAGGCTCTATTTGTTATCACTGGTGGCGTCTCTCTCCCTCCCTATAAAACACCCAGTTCTATCAGGCCACTACAGCAGGTATTGACACAAGTGTCATAGTGTGTGTGCTGGTGGTCTTGGGAAAAATAAAATGTATTGTGTGTGTGTGCGTGTGGGTGTCTGGAGGGTGGGTGTGTCCCGGGTACTAGTGCCAAGATTGCCACCCCTCGAACAGAGAGATGTTCAGCCTTTCTTTGCGACGGTGGGATTATTATTAGTGATGAAAGAAAATCTCCACTAGAGGGCGCTGTAGTATAAGGCATCTCTGTGCCACTTGTGCCATTGTCCCAACTGCGATGCTATTTTCCCCAATGTGACCTCATGATCTAAATGTTAAATCTTTTTTAAGACAGCCTCAGTTGCATTTTACATAACCACCCAAAACACAGAATTAGAGTTAGGAGATAATTTTAATCATTTTATTCCCATCAGTGTGTTCCTGAAATAGGCTCAGTAAGTAAGTAAGGAGTTTGGCAATGTACCTACCTACCTTTCCAACTCTTTAAAGCCTTGCAAATATTGGCCCAGTTCTTTGAGCGTGTGTGTGTGTGTGTGTATGTGTGTGTGTGTGTATGTGTGTGTGTGTGTGTGTGTGTGTGTGTGTGTGTGTGTGTGCTGTGTCTGGTTCCAGGAGGGACGGGTTCGCGTCACGCTGTTGGC
>CM059267.1:15613547-15628547 GCA_030347295.1 Setipinna tenuifilis | reverse complement strand
ATTTCATAATTTATTTGTCAGTGACTGGTAAAGGTTCAAAATTTGTTCAATTTTCCACTGACACACACACACACACACACAGTCACTCACTCACACACTTACACACACCCACATACACACACACACACATTCAGACTCACGCAAACCAAGCGTGTTTTTGTTGCGAAGTCTGCCCCTCAAAGAACGTTGAACAACTAATCTCTAGTGGTTAAAGCAGTTTAATCTTATGCCGTTCACATTTAAAAAAAAAGTTTTAGACACCTAAGCAGACCGCTTTAGGCTGTGTACGTGATCTATTTTGCCCTCTGGGTGTAAGTATCCCTCCTGCCTCCCTCTCTCTCTCTCTCTCTTTCTCTCTCTCTCCCTCTCTCTCTCTCTCTCTCTCTCTCTCCCACAGGGTCACCACCCCACGCTGGGGGAGCACCCCAAGTTTACCAACTACTCGTTTGACGTGGAGGAGTTCATGCGTCTGGTGCTGCAGGCCGCTGACCACGTACACGGTCACAGGAAGTGGCCGGCCAGGACCCAGCAGCGGGATGAACTGTGAGACATCCAGCCACGGAGGGCCCAAAGCCAGCAGCCACCCCCTGACACACACACACACACACACACACACACACACACACACACACACACACACATACGTATATGTACGCACGCACACAGGCACACACACACACTCACACACGCACGCACACACATACGTATATGTACGCACGCACACACACACACACACACACACACACGCACACACGCACACACATACGTATATGTACGCACTGACACACACACACTCACACACACAGCCACACACACACAGTCTTGGACACACACACACCCACACACACACATCTACACAGTCACATACACACACACACACACAAAGCCCCTCCCCACCTCCTTCTTCATCACGTGTCCCTTTTTCTCAGAACACACCAGCGATAGCCGGCTCCGTTTCTCGGCACGGTCGCGGTGGCTGGCTGAAATGGATTGGGCTCTGAGTGACGGCTTACAGAGGGGGCGGGAGCTCGTTTGCTACTCTCTGTTCATTAGTAAGCAGTGCAGAGCGAGGACCTGTGCCCTCCTGACATCTACAGCTTAGCCTGTGTGCACACAGACACATGCACACACACACACAGCACACACACACACACACACACATACGCACACATGCGGCCACACCACCACAGCAGTAACAGTAACAGCAGCTATGTGTATGTCTATTTCAACATATTGTACATGTTTATTTGTGTGTGTTTGTGTGTGTTTGTGTATTTGTGTAGTAATTTGAGACTGCATATGTGTTTGTGTGAGTGGGTAAGTGTGTAGTAATGTGAGCATGGAGGTGTGTGTGTGATATGAGTACTTAAGGGTGTGTCTGTGTATGTGTGTGTATTGTTGTGAGCATGTATGTGTATTGGTGTGAGCGATTTAGTGTGTGTGTGTGTGTGTGTGCGCGTGCGTGTGTTTTTATGTGTTTGTGTGGGGGTGGGGCGTTGCTATAGTCTGCCTGTGGGCTCATCAGTGGTGCCCAGTGTATGAGTGAGCCGTCTGCTCAGGGACCTCTGACCTAATTAGAGCCTTCATTAACACAGGAGACAAGTGTCAGAGCCAGCCCGGCGGAGAGAGAGAGAAGAGAGAGAGAGAGAGAGAGAGAGAAATAGAGACTGACTGACCGGGTGACTGCCGGCGCGCGTGTTAGCACCTGTCTGTGCAGGAGGTAGGCTGCTCTCACAGCAGTGTGTCACCTCGGAGCCAGTCACAAGGGCTGACAAGACCAGCCAGTTTATTTATGTACACAAAGCAACACTGTGCACATGACATGTCAGCCACTGAAAGACTAGCATGCCCTCGGCTCATCACGGTTTGCCATGGTGTGAACCTTAAGTCCTGAATGTATTGTATAGGACGCTGTGGAAACTTTTGACAGCACTGTTGGATCATGTGATATTTATTTTTGTTGTTGAGTGTTTCCAACTTTTTGCCAACAAATTCAGTATTGTGTGACAAAACAAGGAAAATTTAAAATAACCAGCACTGCTTATTGTCAGTTTAGCTTGCATTTTATATAGATAGGTTTGGTAAGAATGTTGTACCAGCATGTGTTCTTAAAAATAGCTCACTCCATGGAAACAAACCGTTTTCTGTACCATATGTTAATGAATTGTACGGAGCTTGAACGTCCTAGAACATCATGGCAATTTTCTATAATGCACCACTTTGGCAAATGCATTTTTATACTTGAAATTTTGGAGGACAAAAAAGTGTTTTATATTTTTGAATATTTGTTTATCTTAAAATGAATGTGCTACAAAAACCCTGTGTGCTGTTGTTTATGGAGCTTTTGCTAGTTCAACCTGTAATTTTCGTGTTGGTAGGAAAACTTAGCAGCTTTTACTCCTCCGTTTTTACTGGAAATAGACCAGAAATATTTGAAACTTTACTAGTGACCTTGAACTGCCCTTCATTTCTGCTGATTTCAGAAAGAGACCTTGGCTGTGTGTCTTCGTTATGGTAGCCGGCTGATACGCGCGAGGTCCTACACAAAAGGGCAGTTGTGTAGTCTTCATTGTCACCATCATAAATCTGTGTGACCTCAAAACTCTGCCCAAATCTCAGGTGGTCGACCTGCTACGTCCACAAGATGGTAGTACAACTCCACCTATGAATTTGAAAGCTGCCTTACCGTCAGCCCTCAAAAAGCTGTAGATGAGAGCATAGTGCACCAGATTTCAATAGTAGTCTCACGCAGATCTATGTTACATTGCTGCGGGTGTCATTTTTAACAGACAGAACCTTTAGTTTTTGACCTTAAAATGTACAGGTAGAGTAACTTTAAATTGCCATCAATTGATGTGGATATAGCTCTTTTAGCAGACAGCTCATCAAGCTGTTTGGGGTTTTATGTATAATGTTAAACATATAA
Organism: Setipinna tenuifilis; assembly: GCA_030347295.1. Lineage (NCBI taxonomy): Eukaryota > Metazoa > Chordata > Actinopteri > Clupeiformes > Engraulidae > Setipinna > Setipinna tenuifilis. The sequence goes on along the minus strand of CM059267.1, from coordinate 15,625,621 downwards.
GTGTAAAGAACAACCTAGGTCGTTTTGCATTTGTGAGGTCAGGGGAGTTTGTAAAGGATACTGTAAAACAGGCATGCCCCTTCAGCGAAGCACTTAGGCACGACTGAGGCAAAGGGAGTATTTGCAAAGACTTGGCGCCCTGTTTCTTTCCATAGGTCTGAAGCACTAAGAAGGTAATCACCTCACCTAAGCTGCACCCATTTGCCCTCGTGAATTTCGAATAGCTAAGTGTCTCGAGTTTGGGCTTTTCTCGCTTCCTGGGCACATGCTCGCGCGCGGGATTCTCTGCGCGGTGGGCCATTTTCCTCGCGCTTTATTTGCGCTGTAATTACCGCCTGTAAAGGAAGAGTGATGGTCTTAATGCGCGGGAGAGATCGCGCCCTACCCCAGTAGCAGTTAATGATGAACTCATATACTGCTAATGACAGCAACTTTACTTCTCTTTCCACATGTCTAATTTAGTGAACTCTATCTGCAAGCGCGGGTGGCCTTATTTTGTCGCTTTAAAAGTAATGGGGTGTCTCCGATGAGAGTGTTGAGGTATAATTATTTTCCTTGCCTTCAAGGGAAGAAATAAAATGCTAGACTGCACCTAAATCGCAGGCTTACCTCATACCTCATCGGTTGTATCTGCGATTGTGTATATATTAATCTCTGATCCCAGGAGAGGAACAGAAGAATTATTGTTTCAATAGTCGTGCGAGGCCTATTCTTAAACACAATACATCAACCTTCAAGCTTTTTACTCCTTTTGCCGAAAGGTGTCTTTCCATTGCCCAGCTGTCAAATACACAGAGGCGTGTTCCACATGCATATGCGTATTTTGTCTCTGGGTCCTCTTTGGTCGACTTTGCGTACTCACTTTCTTGTCAACCTCGTAGAGAAAATTGGCTTGTTTTGTTCCATCATCGGGCTCTTCGTCATGTCAATTGTTCTTTTTGCCTTTGCGCAATATCCATTACCCCGTGTACGAACTAGGCCTAATCTAATTTACTTTATATAGAAAATATTTCTCACCACTGAATAGAGATAAATCAATTTCAGTGTGCTCGTCTTCCCTTCCCACTTCCACAGACATCCCACAAAGAAAGAAAACATTCGCTTTCAGAGGATAAATGTGGAAATATTGATTGAATGGGGAGTAATATTCCTCAAGTTATGACCAGATATTTCCATAATGCTTTTTCCCCCTTAGAGGGAGCAATAATATTGAGAAATAGTCCCAGTAGAGATCTTGTAACGCAAGCTCTCTGATACTCAAAACGCCTATGTCCTTTACTCAAATTCAACGCATTCAGCAATAATAAACATCTATATGCTCCTTTGACTGTACTTTAAAGTGCTTTAGTGATCCTACACAACACAAATACAGCGCAAGTGTAAAATAAAATGTATTTTAAGCCATATATAGGCCTACCAATCATGTTATATCCGACTCTCACTCGATGTCTTCTAATTACACATAACAGACGACCAACAGATTATATAACTATATTTAGTAACTTATTGCCCCCCCCCTCTACTCTATGCAAAGACCTTTGTCTTCTTGATGCTTGTTATCATAAGTTGCTCCTGACAACAGTTCGTCAATTCTAGCGTTCATCATCAGTGCTCAACCAGATGGAACTGTCCTTGGTGCTGAATTTCGACACGTCTTTGTGTGGGATCTCTTCTAACATTGGACGCCACTGCCATTTGTTATGAGGCAAAATTGGACATTTTAAACTGCTCAATTTACCATCGAATACATCACCAACGAAAAACGTGACTTCTTTGGCAATGATCAGGCCTAGGCTATACCATATGTGAGAATTGACCCTGACATTTCAGCACAAGGCATAAGCCACAGACTCCCAGTCCCATCCCCTGCAGTTGACTATAAAAAGATGGAGCACATGGCCAGCAATATTTCTATCTGCCCAGATGTCCCTGTGAAATGATATGGGTTGATGTATTCCGGCCTAAAAGTGCAACTGGCTGGCATTTTTTGCCGGAGGTTCCGTGAATACAACCACCCAACGTCTAACAGATCTCCACAAGGCTATTTGTTGTTAATATTTTATTAGAGTGGATACATGTCTTGACCAAAGGAAATATTCAGTGTTGGAAATGAACCGTACAGGAAGATTTAATGGCGTGGTTTGTGAAAGACCATAGTGTTTTCACTACGAAAGTACATTTTGATACATTTTTGTTATATCCTACTCTACCTTCATCTCAGTGTCAAAGCCGGTGCTTTTTTGTTTGTTTGTTTTAGGTGATACGCACAGACTGAAGGGGCTTTGAGAATAGGTCACCAACTTTGTTTTGTCTGCCCCTGAAAAACATTACTCATTACATGCCAAGCTGCATTTCAGGACATCTCATAACCTTCGCGTCTTCAGCTCTCCGGAGATGAGAATCCTGTCACAGCCCGAGTAAATTAACCGATGCAGTGAAAATACACCTAATTCCGACCATGGCGGGGGCTGTGTGAGACTGTGTGAGCCAATACAATAGGCTGTTGCAACACCAAGGTCATAGCGTCTGAGGCAGCACTTGTGAGACTTCTGAATAATCCTGTCTACCCAGTAACCCAGTCATTCTCACATTGTAATGACCCGCACTGGATGGATTATACTAAATGTGAAAAAGTCGTTACTAGTTTGACAATCTTGTTACATTTCCATACTATTTATGAATATTTAAATATGACCAGATATGGTGCATTGAATAGGGAAATAGATTGAGGATCATACTGACAATCATGATCATGATCTATTGATGACTTGATGATAGTGGTAATGTCTAAAACTCTATTGGGTTTAGCGGCGTAATAGATTGACACTTGATCATCGTATACTCTGATTGGTAATATGAGAAAAATGACAAGATGAACCAACTGAGACCAAGGCAATACCGTTTTGTGTGATGTAGGTTGCGATTGACTGAATCGACCCACAAGTAAGCACCCAGCAATAGTTAAAAATCCATCGCTTGAAAAGATTGCCTGGGCAGAATTTTTCTCTGACAAATCTTACAGATACAAATGAGTTTCAGACCACGGTAGTTTTTTTTGAAGGGGGCAGGCATCATTTTGTTAGACATACCTCTATCGATTATGGTTTTGGAACGCAAATTTCAGCAAGCCATATCAGATTGACTCTAAACTATGCATAAAATCGGCGTAACTTCTCCTACGAACACTTGTATAAGGATGACATCACTAAGAGGGGCTACTTGAAAAATTGCAAATGCAGGGGATGGGGGTGCACACGTGTTCAGAATGGGGAAGGCAAGTTCGCAATCCTGTCAGATCGATTGCAGCCTGGGAGGAGGAGGTGGAGCGCGCGGGGGAGCGCAACTATCATCTCTAACATCACCATCACTCACACGTCTCGAGATCTCCAGCGGATTGCCTACCGGACCCGGGTGAGTGGCATCATAACGGAACATCCGTTTAGTAACATTGTGAGCTCTTCTGGAAGATCGTAAAGGCATCATTTATTCTACCACAGCCTGTTTGGATTTACTCACTTTTCTCGAGTTTGGTCGGTAAAAGACCAGATACTGACTTGGCTTTCCTCTGGCATCATTTTTGGCTTTCGCTTGGCTTCAAGCACTTGGCGATGGAGATAGCTAAAATGACCTATGTATTAACCAGGTGCTGGCATAAACTCCTGGAGACCACTGTTTGCCCGTGAGACTGTCACCTTTTGTTCTGCTGTTGGCGAAGCGGGAGTCTGCGAGATGGACAAGCGACATTGGGGACTGACCTGCAGCTGAGAACCATAACCACGGGAGTGAGGAGAAAGTCTTCCCCGGTCGCCTTTTCATCAACTCCCCGAGCACCACTGAATCTTACCAGAATGACATCCGCTGCATAAACGCAGGTAACTTTGTTTTTACATAAATTCATAGATTGCTCTACCTTTTTGACATTCCTGATGCGCCGGTCGAGTTTCAGGTAAAGATGAACTTTGCCTATAGTCTTCAGACCAAACCTTGATAAGTGACATACTTATATTAAAATGCAGGGTTCAAAGTTGAGTGTTAATCCCCTTAGTAATACCACCTTGCGCGGTGTTCGTACTGATAACACCACTACAGACAGGCATGCAATAAGTGTGAAAACAGTGAGGCAGAGATTGAGAGGAGATTGATGCGATGCTCATTGCGGGGTTAAATAAGCCACCGGTCGGGGATCTGTGCTGCTTAGCACCTATTGAGTGGTCTGCAACAGTGATCCGCTGATCCGGCTGTTTTTTCCATGGCGCTTTTTAATCGTTTTGCATGGATCTTCTGCGTGTGGGAACGGAGCTGAAGAGCGATGTGCCCGCCAGTATTAGTCACTGAGCCCCACAGATTGCAGTGTCCACAATCCGCTAGGAGGCAATTTATGTGTTCCACTTCGGAGATACCCCTAACTAAGTGGGTGGTGTTCTCCTTTCAGGGGAACATTTCATAGACCCATCTATTGGGTCTTTATTGATGTAAAATATAGAAACCTATAGGTGCAAATGCATTTTTCATCTAGCCTATGGAAACACACTCACACACACACACACACACACACACACACAGACACACACACAGACACACAAACACACACGCACAGGGAAGAAGGGGGGGGGGGGTGGAGCACAGACACGCACGTACACACATACACACACACAGTATCCAATCTCTTCAAGATCTGTCTCTTTTTCTCTGTTTGTCTCTCTTTCCCCAATACATATCCCCCCTCCCACACACACACACACACACACACAATCATTCTCTCCTCTCAATCCTCTCCTGTGGCCTTTGTCTGGCACAGAAAATGACTTGATGCATTTTAATTGCTGGCGTAATGAGAAACAGACCCTACCATGTTGTAATTGCTATTCATCTCCGCCCCAGCCCTTCTTCTACCATCTCTCTATCTCTCTTCTCCCCTCATTTGTAAAGTATTGAAAAGAGGGGTTATTATTTTGCCCTTTTTCCCCACCGAACTGTTCCGCTGGCCTGCAGTACCTTACAGACCCTCCATGTCATTAGTGGAGCACAGGGAGACATAGGGGCTTGGGAGGAGCAGACCCTGGAGGTGAGCGTGGGCGTCCTGGGATTTAATTTCCACTGACAAGCACATTAGGAATCAAGCAGCGCTGTTAACACCAAGATTACTTTTCCCAAACCTGGCCCCGGCCTCTCCTCTCCACTCTTCACCTACGAGACGGTGATCGTGCATGTTCCTTCATGCGCACACACACACACACACACACACACACACACATTTGTAAGGTCCGAGTGCGCACTTTAATGTACTCACTAACATGCATAATCATGCATGCACCTAGCTATGCGCATGTGCACACACACACACACACGTACACACACACACACACACACACACACACACACATACACACGTACACAAACACTTTCATCAGTGGCCTGGCATCACAGTGCTCCCTTTGAGCTTCAGTCTGTGAGAGGGAGGGAGGAAGGCAAAGAGAGAAGGGGGAGTTCAGGAGAGATGGAAAAGTGGGAGAAAGAGAGAGAGAGAGAGAGAGGAGAGGAGAAGAGAGGAGAGAGGAGACAGCAGTCTGGATATAACGACAGAGGGAACCCCAGCATCCCGGAAAGCAGCTGAAAGGTAGAAAAATGCAGGAAGAGGAAAGATAGCAATAATAAGATGAAGCACTTAGTGCACCTAGTGAGAAGAGAGAAGAAATGAGCAGGAGAATAAGGAAGAGAGAGAGAGAGAGAGAGAGGGAGAGAGAGAGAGCTTGCGATTGCAGAGAGCCCTAGCAGCTCATTGGAAAGCTGGCTGACTGCAGTGGATTGGTGGATTGGCTTCCCCCCTCATTGATGTCAGCCCTCTCTGCTTCCCACATTAACTCTTCTGCCTCTCCACCTCACCGACTTCAGGCACGCATGCCAGCGCATCTCCCCCCACCACCAGTCACTCTTCCTGGGAAGGAGACAGACCTGTGGGCTCCCCTGCCTCCTTCCTCCCACTTGTGCTGTGTTGCTTGTAATGCCAGTGGTGAAAAAGATGCCTCAGTAATTATACAACTGGTACGTGCTCACCCCCATGTTGGTTAGACTTTGGAAAATGCTCTTTTTTTTGGTTCATGTTTTCTCCTTATGCATTTTGGCTGAGATTGAGATACTAGAGAAAGAAGGGGAAAAAGAAAAGAAATACAGAGGGAGAAATATGAGACAGAGAGAGATAGAGAGAAAGAGAGAAAAGAGAAGAAGCGGGCAAAGATGGGGTGATGTGGAATGAGAGACCAAGAGGGGAATTTGTGAGGCAAGGGGAGATGGTAGGAAATGTGAAGGTTTTGAGTCATACAGGGAGAAAGAGAGAAAGAGAGAAAGAAAGAGAGACAGATGAAGAAAGAGGGGGAATGAGAGAGAGAGAGAGAGAGAGAAAGAGAGGGATGGAGGGGGAGTGAGAGAGGGAGGGAAGGAGAGGGAGAAGGAGAGTGCCGAGAGAGGGAGTGAGGGGATGCTTGTGGTGAGGTGGCTGATGGGTGAAGCATGTGGGCTGCGAGCAGGCAGCTCGACGGATGGCAGCCCGGCTTGGCGCTGGCAACAGCAGATTCACTTTGTAGCCGCTGTGATTGATGCTGGGGGTTCGGGGAGCTTGTAGGGTGCTGGTGTAGGGCTTTGTGTGTGTGTGTGTGTGTGTGTGTTTGTGTGTGTGTGTGTGTGTGTGTGCATGTGCACACGTGTGTGTGTGTGCGCGTGTGTGTGTGTGTGAACATATGGGTGTCTGTGTGTGTGTGTGTGTGTGGAGGGGTGCTGGGGTGAAGAGACTGGGGGGAGGGGGAGAGAAAGACAGGGGCGGAGGGTCTCTCATCTGTAAATGAGATTGTCTCTGATGGTCATATTTCCTGCAGTGCTCCTAACCCGCTCCCCAGTCCTCCATCATCGCCGCCCGTGCGCGCTGTTGCCGGGGCGGGTGGAACGCTGACACCGTGAAAACGATGTCACCCATGGGCAGCCTCGCCTCCTCTGCTGGGGGTGGGTGGATGGGTGGTGGTGGTGGGGTTGTTGAGGGGTTGTTGAAGTAAGTATCCTGATGGATGCCACTGAGGGAGCCTAAAAGCCTCTGCTGGCTCATCCCCAGGAACATTCACTTGGTTTCAGGAAGACATTCTCAGGTGCTCATGTGAGGGAGGGTTGGTGGTGGGTGGTGGTGGTGATGGGGGTAGTTATGGGGATGAGGGATTCTCTCAAAGTGGTCCAAATGAAGGGCAGATGGCAACACCAATCTTTGGTGCCATCTTAATCGTGGACAGTGTCCAATATATTCTTGTACCCTTTTCAATGTATATTTCAGGGGTTTATTTATGTGGCCGAGTGAACATTAGTATCTTGAACTTTTAGTGTGGACAGAGCAATGTCCACCACACAGAACTGTGATTTAGAGAGGAAAAAGGACAGAAAAGAGAGAGAAAATGTGTTGCCCCTTAAAAAGACAAATGAAGGTGGTAGCAGAGAGTGTGCAAGGCCGTCCGTGCACCGTGGATTCTCTTGCCCCTTCAGAGGGGTTTTCGGCTCGGCTTTGTGGTGTTAAGTCCTTCCCTCTAGGCTTGATTGAGTCCTGCCTGTTGTTGCCAGTGGTTAGCGGGGATTGACGCTCTTCGTTCTCTGTAGTTTTTAATTACATTTACTCGGATTTGGCGATGATTGACAGGTGATGGAGAGCACTGTAGCTTCAGCTCTTCTGCGGCGGTCTTCTTCGGCGATGTATTTAAGCGACATCTGAAGTGTGTCTTACAGTTTTAAGCCTGACTTGAAGTAGTAGAAGAACGCTGCAGAGCTTTAGGATGTTCTGCCTCAACGAATGTTTCGCTCCAGTCGGCGGTGCAGATATATCTTAGCTCTGGGAGGAAGCAGCTACCACAGACATATCCAGTGTCCATCGAACTGCTGTAGATTTCTGTCTACCCCACAGTCCAGCCCTAGCTCCCACGAAAACAAAGTAAAACAATTCAGTATGAGTTCTGAAATACCCACAGGGGTTTTGGTATCAGTCTAATATAATCTTTTTTCCCCTCGCAAAAAGTCATAGTTGGCTGCAAGTGTTCCTCTGTGCCTTGCTGTTTAGCGATGGTGTAAATTGCCCAGACGGCAATCTGTTGGTGTGAGAATCTCCCCATCCCCGTTCTGGCAGCTGGCAGATGGGGGAGGTTAGCGTGAATGACACGGTGAATCTGAGTGATTACAAAACGATCAGAGCGCTAAAGCAGCGCAGTGCCACAACGCGAAAGGCCCGCAGCTAACCTCCACCAGCTGTGCCAGCGGTGTTTGCAGCAAAGGGACTCTACCCTGAATTTTGACCCGATGCCATTGTACAACGCCGGTGTGAAGGGTGGAACGTGTCTGATTTTGCAGACTAGATCAGTTAAAATGTACGGGTAATTCTTTACAAAGACTTCTGACTTTTGGAGGATGTATCGATGATGTATTATATATTATTATTCAATCAATGTTACTTCGAAATTACAGACAAACATAAGTGATCACCTGTGTGTGTGTGTGTGTGTGTGTGTGTGTGACTGTGTGAGAGGCAGAGATCAAGGGGAAGAAAGAGCAGGTGGGGGTCGATGTCACTCACAGGGTGAGTGCGCAGCATCCTCTTGAGGGGCATCAAGTAGAGGATGATGAGGTTATCCTTGTGTAAGTGTGCACCTGCCGGTGTGTGTGTGTGTATGTGTGTGTGTGTCTGTGAGAGAGTAAGGGAACAAGCGGTCAAAAGGTCTCCAGGTCCGCGGTCCTGAGGGAACACACGGTGATATGGTGTCATGCTCGGGAGACTCCAAGACAAATTAATTCACTTATTGACAACGCTGACACGTCTCAGTGACTTTGTAAAATGAACAATTGATCAGGTCGGCTCTCTCTCTCTCTCCCTCACTTTTTTTCGCCTTTGCCCAGTCTCTCCCTCTCTCTCTCTCAGACACACTAGCTCGTTTAGCTCACGTCTTTGTACGCCTGGCACGTAGGGTCATTAATACAATTACGCGCCAGCATGAGCCAGCGTGGCCATTAGTGACAGAGAGAAAGCTAAAATAATCAAGATGTTGGACGTTGCCTGCCCGGTCGCGAGTAGGACCTCGGCTCGGCTTCGGCGAGATGACTGCTATTGATTAGGGCTGATCCATACACAAACAGCACGCAGCAAGGTTGCACAGTCAATGGCTCGAGCGCATTCGTCATTGCTAAAGACTGAGTATTAGGAGACTCGAGCAGGCCGGGCCCACGGAATGGAAAATCAAACCAGCCTCCCTATCAAGATTGTTTATTTTCAATTAATCATAATTCAGACACAAAGCACAATTAATTGCCGCTGTTCTCGGGTGGTTTGCGGACGCCGTGTTCACTGCTGTGTGGCATAGCTCTGGGGCTGTGGGAGGCCAATCTTTCCTAGCTGGCTGTAGGAGATTGGATCACAGGCTCATTGTTGGAGGTTTTAGTCTCTCTCTCTCTCTCTCTCTCTCTCTCTCTCTCTCTCTCTCTCTCTGCAATTACCAGTTCCAGAAGCTGGCTCATATCCACCTGTTACACTGAATATCTGACCTCCCTTTATCGGTTCAACCCCATATGACGTCGCGCATACACTTATGAGGGTTGGAATAAAGAGAGAAGGCGGTTGGGAGCACGAGGAGCTTAAGAGAGAAAGAGAGAGAGAACGTCAAAATCGCACAGCACCAACTCTAAATTAATAAGACCTAAGGTGATATCAGTATACAAATGAAAACCTAAATGGACTGAAGCCATAGCAAAACTATCCTTCCTGAAAAAAAACAAACAAATATTCCAAAATGCACTCTACAAGATTGGTCGTCCTCCTGTTCCACAGTAGACGTGTATGAGAGGATTGCCTTTCCATCACGCGGCCACAGTCTCCGCTCGCTTACTGAGATGTGGATGATAATGAATTTAAAACAAGAATTTTAGTTCTTCATTAACGTCGCATGGATTTACGGAGAAGCTCCCTCGGCTATCATTCTTGGTGTTTTGTTTTGGGGATTGCTCCTCTAATCTATGTTGGCCCACGGCTCTGTCTGCCTTCCGAACGACGGCCTCATAAAGAACACGCCGGAATGCCGGCTGAGGCGGCGGGCTTGAGTGAAGGCAGTGGCCCACCCTCGCTTATGGGGCAGCGTAATGTTTACGAGCGTGTTAGTGCTTGTGTCTGCTTGCTCATAAAACACACGCCCTTCTGGACACATCTCTCCCTCCAGACGGCATGGCTTCCAATCCCACACTCTAATGAGGAAACGCCTTTGAAGAAGAGGGAAATAAATAAAAGGACATTCAAATGAATAGAACAGAGCAACCCTCAAGTCAGTAATCCGGGGCATACATGGTGTTAGCCCTGATCTACCTCTTTGGTACAGCAAGTAAATTAAGTTGTGGTTTTCCTTTTTATAGTCCTGGTTTTCTTTTTCGAAATTCAAGCAGGCCTATTTGAAAAACAATGATGTAGCCTAATATTAAAGACATAATAATAAAGAATAATTTGCCTCAGCCTTTCAAGCCTAATGTTTTCAAAGCAAACTTTTTAACGGTGGTCACTTTGCATATTTTGGTTCTACAACGTTCCTAATGCATGTCCCAGTCATTCACAGACAAGGTAATCAAATATAATGAAGCTCTGCCAACATTAAGAGGTGGGAACCAAGGGAGATCCTTTCTCAGTAATCAGTCTAATGAATCTTTGTGTGTGTGAGGGTGTGTGTGTGTGTGTGTGTGTGTGTGTGTGTGTGGGGGGGGGGGGGTGTTGTGGGTGTGTGGGTTTGTCTGTTGATGTCTAGGAGGGCTCCAGACTTGCTGGAGCTCCTGGCTACCTGCAAAGAAAGAAAAACACACAATAAAGGATTCTGGTTACGACTGACTCTTCTTTCTTGTGATCTGAAAAGAGGAAAGGATAAAGAAAAAAAGAAACAATATATAACAGCACACAAACACACACACACACACACACACACACACATCTGGCAGTGTCACCTGATCTGCAGACAGAGCCTTTGGTCTGTGCAACAGGCGCTGAATGGGACTTAAGTGCAAGAACAATCAATTCCTCTGTAATGTTACCTGGCTGCCAAAGTAATGCCCCTAACCTCTACAGCAGTCGATACCCGGAGAGGATCACTGCTGCTCTGATAATGGCTTTGGAAACAGTGAATCTCCTGTTGTCTCGAAACATCTCACCAGTGTACAGGCAGCCCTGAAATTAATTGTTTGAGAGTGTGAGAGGGGGACCCAGTTGCAAACCTGTCTGAAGAGGAAAAGAGACAAAATGAGAAAGAAGTGGGGGTGGGGGTGAGGGGGAGGCATTTAAGTGAAGTGAACCCTCAGAAGACCAGTGTGGGAGTATGCAGACCACAACTGTGGTCTGTGGTCTGAAGAACCTTCTAGCATGACTGGTCTTGATAGGTGTCCTTCACCTGTACATGGACATGCATTAAAAAGCGTCTGGGTCAGAATGCCCTTGGGTACATATGTGTTTTTATGTGCTTGTGTGTGTGCAAATCTCTGTATGTGTGTGTGTGTGTGTTTGTGTGTGTGTGTGTGTGTGTGGGATTGAAGGTGTGTGCTTGAGTGTTTGATTTGTGTGAATATTGGTTTTGTCCCAGTGCTCGAGCAAAAACTAATGAAGCACCAAAGCAGTTTGTTTTGGACAGGGAATCGTTGAGAATGGCGAGAGTTATTACTGGGTGTCTGACATCCATTCCCGAAATGGATTTTCACATATTCTGATTTGCAGATATTTGCTGCGTTCTGACTTTATGGGCAGCACTCCTTCTATTTCTCTCACACAAACACACACACACACACACACACAAACACACAGGCACACACAAACACACATTTGCATGCTCTCTCTCCCTCTCTCCTCTCTGTCTTTCTTTCTCCTCTCTCTTTTTCTCTCACATAAACACACAGACAAACGCTTGCACACACTCTCTCCCTCTCTCCTCTATCTTTCGCTCTCCCTCTCTCCTCTCTCTTTCTTTCTCCTCCCTCTCTTTCTCTCTTGTTCATTCTCAGTCTCTTTATATCTCTCATGCTTTTCCTATCTCTTTCTCACA
>CM059267.1:15598547-15606047 GCA_030347295.1 Setipinna tenuifilis | reverse complement strand
CACCATCTGCAAATCTGAACAGACATAGGTGGTAATAGATCCATATGACACCACAGGGCTGTGGCTACCTGCGTTTTACTGCTGGTCAGGACACACACAAAAAAAAAACATTTGATCTGACACGGCTGATATGTAAGCGGGACACAGGAGACAAGCCTGGTCGAGGGCTCTCTGTCTCTGTGTCTCGATCTTAAGATGAATGCGAGGATGTAATTAAATGCTGGCCCAGGATGAAGCTGCTCACAGTGTTTTGGGCTTGTGTGCGTTCAGTGTTGGTGGATGTTCTGTTGATCTTCAGTGCGGTCCAGTGCAAGAGGTTGGATCTTAACTCGTGCTCTTCACCCGAGCACATGTCCTGACAGCTAGCCCTGTAGGGAGTGAGTGGAAGGACACTTTGGTAATGAGCATATCAATATGCATGGCTTTAAGTGGCGTATTAAGCTGTCTCATTTCCGCCCATCCCCCCGCTCTCTTCTCTGTGTCCCTCTCACACACACACACACACACACACACACACACTGGTAGTCTGCTTTTAAAAAAAGCCAGTGCATGCTAAAATAATGTCCACTTCCCTACGCTAATTGACACCCACAAGCTAACTAATTCCGATTTGCATAATTCATGATGGCTCCCCTCGTGGCAAAGGAAGTGACCAGAGGAACATAAATATTTTAGGAATGCATAAAGGTCAGACAAGGGCACTTTTCGCTGAATCATTCATATTATGCAAAGTCCCCTCCGCAATGTCACAGTTTCTCTCACTTACTTATTAACATTTCTTTTAATTATCCCCTTTTTCCTTCTGTTTGGTTTGTTTTCGATACAAGGTGACCTTACTTGCGAGTCCCAGAAAAGGCCAACGGCGCACGCTCTCCACCTCCTGACTTGATACATTAGTTTCATTTTTGATGCAGTGGCAGGGCGTTTTTTTCCTCCTCCCAACCACTTCTTCTTCTTTTTTTGGTTGAGCAGCAGTTTATGTTGGGGCTTGCGCTAATTACACCCCGAGTCTGTTGTGAAGGTCATGCTGGGTGCCTCTCCCCTCAGATATCACATTTTTGTTTGAAGGAATGCCTCGCCCGGCGTATTAGCCAGACTTTTTTTTTTGTTAGTGGCTCCCTACTGATTGGCAGGCAAGTTTTTTTTGTTGTTGTGTGGGAAGAGAATTGACTGAGAAAAACGTTTGAGAATTAATTGGGAAAGGGATTAAATGTGTAAATTTGTCCTTGTGACAGCGCAGCTTCCACGAATATAGATTGCCATCTTTTTTTTTTAACGGTTGCAGTACCACTTCTGGCCACATGGTGTCTCTAAAGCTCTAAAAATGCCACATGGAGACAGTTTATCTTAGCACCACACATGGTTGGTGTCCTAAGAGGAACACTGATAGACACTGTAGACTAAGTAAATCTTTATTTAATGAATAGGAGAAGATCCGACTGATGATTTCTAGTGAGGGTGGATATGATACAAAACAATTTCCTCTTTGTGTATATTTACAGTCATCAAATAGATAACAAGCTCATTTGTCTCTTGTAAAGGTAGAATAACTACAAATAATAATGGTAATATTGTACACACACACACGCACACACACACACACACACACACACACACACACACACACCTGCTTCCCCTTCAGGCACACGTCAGGTAAATATCCATGGGGCAAAAGTTCAGCTGGGAGTGAAGCCCAATTTGTGCAGCGCGGGCTGCCTGCAGGCTCACACAGTATCAGCTGCTGGAGAGTTTGCACCAGATTAACCTTTTGCTCACAGCGGTGGAAGCCAGGCGCGTCACTGTCCAGGGTCAAAGTTCAAAGGTCATGTATGCTGTCACCGCAGCTGCAGAGACACTGTGTGTTTTTTTCTCCAACCCAATTAAGCTTATGCTGTATTATATATATTTTTTATCCCGGCTTTATTTTCCCTGGCACGAGCTCCACTGAAGCCAAGGATCATAAGGCATGCTGTCACTGGATGTTTATTGGGGTGATTTGGCCTTTCATCATCCATGTCACTTGGGCCTAAGTGATGTTTAGCGTGCCGTGCAGGGCTATTGCATAGTTAGTGAGGCCGCGGCTGGCAGAGGATCTCAGCACCAACAGTCGATGTTACGCACGCACGCACGCACGCACGCACGCACGCACGCACGCACGCACGCACGCACGCACGCACGCACACACACACACACCCAAGTACACCCAAGTACACCCAAGTACATATACACACACACAAAAACACACACAAAAACACACACACACACACACACACACAAATACACCCAAGTACATACACACACACAAATACACACCAACACCCACCCACACACACACACACACACACCTCCTCAAGGGCATCCTCTGTGAGAGCAGCAGAGACTGCCGGGGCCATTGTCTTTGGACCTGCATGTGCAAATTGTCTATTTACTTCTTACTTCGTATCTGTTAACTATGAACTTGTGTCAGGACCACGGGAGCAACTCCTGTTGTTTACATTGGCTGAATCTCCGCATTCGCTTCACTGGTACTGTATCCGATTGCGATTCCATTGTCAGACACATGCGAATCTACCCGTTCAATCAGACTCCTGTTTTGAGCGAACAGTGGAGATTATTGTGGAGTTGATTGCCACGGGGGCAGGGGGTACGTTTAGTGCCACGCTGACAACCTCCAATGCATGCGCCATAAATTGCTGCGTTAAGGCGGCACTCGCCGGGGAGGATTTGTGTAATGTGAAGCTGTTTAAAATGAGGGGAGCGATTTAGTTTGTTATTTATTTCTCTTCTCTTTTTTATTTACTTCTCTGAACTCTACTGATCTCTCTTTCTCACTCTCTCTTGCTACCTTCCTCTGTCAGTCCTTCAGTCTTTTACACACTCTCTCTTTCTCTCTCACTCTCTGTCTCTCTCTCTCTGCTGTGGTCTTTCTCTCTCAGTCTTTTAGTCTCTCACACATACTTGCTCTCTCTCTTTCTCGTCCTCCTTGACAAACGGTGCTCTGTGGTCACACAGAGAGGGTTTTTTATCAGAGACAGATTTGCGTATAAATGAGCTGCCTGCATCGGGTCACCCAGCCATACAAACAACCTGTTGGATTTGCATAAATCTAAATGATTGGGCTGACTGGGAGTTGTTAAATTGAGGATCGAAGTAATGTCAGGCTGACTGATGGTGTGTACAGGGCATGGCAGGGAGGAAGTGGATGGGCAGAGAGAGGGAGAGAGAGAGAGGGAGAGAGAGAGGGAGTGAGAGACAGAGAGAGAAAAACAGCAAGAAAGAAGAGAGAGAGGAGAATTTGTGATTTCTCTTTCAGCAGCACATCCCCCCATCCCCCTCTGCTCTATCTCTACGCCCCTCTGTCTCTGTCTGTCTCTCTCTCTTCTCTGTCGCTCTCTCTCTCCTCTCTCTCTCTCTCTCTCCAGTCACGCGCTGCTTTTCTCTGGTGGTAAATGTCTGGCCTTTCTGGGAGAGGACACGGCGGCTGGCTATTGACAGCAAAAAGACACGCTTTTGATAAATTGCACAATGGCTCAGCCCGCCTGGGCTTGTCAGAATACATCAATCGCCTGGCTGCCCCATCAGCTCAAGGTAACGGCACTCAGCTCTCCGCCTCTGCCTCTGCCTCCGCCACCACCACCACCGCCATCGCCGTCCCCGCCACTGCCGCCACGCACGGCAGGAATAGAAGCGGCACGGTGCGGCGTACAGGAATAGCGGCGTTTAGCCACGCTCGAAATCTCGTTTGATTCCAGACCAATCTGAGATTTATTACTTTAAGGCCGTCATAAGGCTGCCCTAGCTGCCTCTGCTGAGGTGTGGAGAGGAGAGGAGCCGGCCGCGGTGGAAAAGCCAGGTGTTAGGCACACGGTGGGTGGATGGGGGCGGGGTGGAGGGGTGGAGGGATGGGGGATTGGGGGCGTGGAGGCGTGGAGGCGGGTGGCGGTTAGGGAATGGGCTGGGGGTGCGGCGTCTGCTGGGCTGTCAGTGCAGAATCAGTTTATATTTACAAAGACTCCTCAATGAGGTTATGTGCGGAACATGAGAACACAGCAGAGGCGTGTGGTGTGTGGGCGGAATACACAGAGGCATCGCCCCGTGGAAGACATTTCAGACGGGAAATTTTATCCAACATTTTGTTTTATTGAAGTTTTTTTCCGCTGTAGACAGTAGAGATGAGAACACACATAAATCCCCGCTAGCTAGCTCAAACAGATAAAGACCATTTAACCCACTTAAAAGTTTAAACCTCATTTACAGGTTTCTGTAAAAAAGGGCTACTTGAAATATAGTCTTTTAAAAATAGCCTCAACCTAATAATGTAGTAGTTTTTGTTATATATACTTTTTACCTGCATTGAATCACACTGCTTATTACACGTTTATAACATATTTGTTACAACCATATAAACACATAGTTGCATAGTCCACTGCTTCATAGTTTTCTTCACCTTGAACAGAGCCTCAGCACTGCCAGTACCCGAGACCACAGGATAAACAATGGCACAGCAGTGTGTTAGTGCACTGTCTACTGTAGCCCTACTGGAGCTGAACAGGGATGAGTGAGCTGGAGGATCCGCAGCACATACCCCAGATCAGGGCCAGTGTCTGCTGAAGGGCTTAGAGCTAGTGGAGAGCCCCAGAGGTTGAAGCTGACCCTGGATCAGTGAGAGAGAGGGAGAGAGAGAGAGAGAGAGAGAGAGAGAGAGAGAGAGAGAGAGAGAGAATGAGACACCCATGCCAGGCCAAAGCATCTCTGGTGGGGCTACCTGACTCACTATGGTTCTCAAGGAGACAGACAAGCAGACAGACAGACATAGAGAAAAACAGAGAAAGAAACCGAGATGCCGAGAGAGAGAGAGACAGAGAGAGAGAGAGAGACAGAGACAGAGGGGATGATTATGATTACAGAATGTCTATTAATCTTGTAAAATGTGTGTCCATGTGAAATGTTAAAAACATGTTTCTGTTCCATCTTCCCTTCCAAGGCTACAGTGTCTGGGAAAATGGTTGGAAAATCTGTTGTTGATTGTGACCTTCTTGCAATTGAAAGTGTGGTGGAAGAAAAATGCTGATTTTAAGCAGGACTGGTGTGGACAGTATAGCAGACAGCAGTGTGTCTGTGTGTGTGTGTGTGTGTGTGTGTGATTATATTTCAGAGGTCTCTGTGTGTGAATTTGTGAGAAAAGAATAGACAGAAAGCTAACTAAAGAGAGAGAAAGTCATGGAGAAAGAGAGAGAGAGCGAGTCAAAAAAGAGACAAAAAGATAACGGGAGAAGGAGAAAAAAGGATGGAGCGGGCAAAAAAAGAGCGGGGGGGTGGGGTGTGGGTGTGTGTGGGTGCCTTGGAGGAGCCCTTTTTGCCCCTGTGACCTCATTATGCCAGCAGGAGGCACTGGTGCCTTTGTTCTCAGCACTGCCTGTGACAGGGCCGTCCGCCCCTCTGTGCCCCCCCCCCCCCCCCCCCCACACACACACACACACCAGCGCCATACACACACACACACACACACATACACACACATACTACACATACACACACACAGACACACATACAACCCCTGCCCCTACACACACTGCACACACACACACACCCCTTGCCCCAACACACACCGCACACACACCGCACACACACACACACACACACACCCCTTGCCCCCACCTGCTCCCAGCTCCTCTCTGCTGCGGTCCCCAGCACACTAACGAGGCCTTGACTCTCAAAGGGGAAAGGCAGCAGCAGCAGCAGAGTCACACACACACACACACACACACACACACACACACACACACACACACACACACACACACACACACACACACTTGCTCTTTCTCTCTCACACACACACACACACACACACACACACACTTGCTCTTTCTCTCTCTCACACACACACACACCAGACACACACACACACATGTGCCCTATGCCGAGATGATGCAAGACACCACACTAACAAGAGCTGGTGGATGGAGGACTGCATTTTCACCGCTGTTTTTCGTAGGGAGAGAAAGATGGAGAGAAGGAGAGAAAGACAGACAGAGAGAGAGAGGGAGGAAGAGGGAGATAGGGACAGTTGACTGCTGTAGGTGCTTTGAACCCTCAGAGGGCTTCTTTGGGTTCCTTATGCAGTATATGGAGCTTGACGTGGTAAACTCGCCCGGTGAAGCCAGATTTAAAGGTTGAGTTTCGATGACCTTCATGAATTTATGTGTATGTGTACCACCAAAGATGCCCCAACACTGTCCCTGAGAAGAATGAAAACTTTGAGAAAAGGTCTGCCTATATGCACTTTATATTTGTGTTTTTTAGCATGCTTTCAGAGATGGACAATATGTCCCTATAGTTCTTATAAAATATATACCTTAGTCAGACATTAAAATCACTTCATATAACCTTGGTGCCCTCAGGCAGAGGCAAGTCAGGTCAATTCCATGTGTGTTTCTCTGACAACAGGCACAATGATAGTACATAACACAATACAATACAATCAAACAATTTATTGATTTTCTAATAGAATGAGAGACACCCCCCACTGGGACTCTCCATAGCTAGTAATCACTCCACATTTCAGAGGCGGCATAGTGGGAGAATGTCAACATTTTCATTCAATCAAAATTAGAGAGTTGAGGGGGCAGGTGTAGGCTAGCAATTTTACAATGTTATGTTTGACAGTTATAATAGGGAGGAAAATGGTGTGAATGGATCAGGGGAACAGTACAACTGACATGTAATGTGTGGACAGGCGAATGTACAAATGAATATGCCCAAATAACCTTTTTCACTCCATCTGGCTGCAAAAGTGACATTGTTGCTTAGCAACAGCTAATGCTAAATAGGCTACTAAAGCTAGAATTTTCGAAGTGGAGAAAGACCAAACTGAAGGGGGAAAAATTAGAGAAAAATACAGGGTGCGTAGTGTGTCTGCATTGCTCCCTAGAGGCAGTAAGACAACGTGAGGGTTTGCATCTGTTAAGTGACCTTACAACAACATTTGTCTGTGTAATTTAGAAGAACAGATTATGTCTGTTTCTATATTACCATAGAGTCATCCAGTCCCACCACCTCCGCCACCCAGCAATGTTGTTTTTCTTTCATTTCTTGCTGGAAGACATTTTCTAGTTGTCTATACAGTGGGAGGGCAAAAAGTCATGGGAAATTCTTTTTCTGTAATTTAAAGTCTGAAATGAAGGTGCTGGTGTGTGTGTGTGTGTGTGTGTGTGTGTGTGTGTGAGTGTGTGATGGTGTGCGTGTGTGTGGTGTGTATGTGTATGTGTGTGTGTGTGCGTGTGTGCATGTGTAAGTGAGTGTGTGTGTGTGTGTGTGTGTGTGTAAGAGTGTGTGCATATGTCTGTGTGTGTGTGTGTGTATGCAGGGGGGAAAGCAGTGTGTTTTGCCGTCTGTTTCTTCTTCATTACCCATCTGTGTCCCCTGCCGTGCGGCCTCTTCGCCTGCCACTCTCCGGGTTATCTCCCCCTCGCCCAGAGACGCCGGGCTTGACAGAGC
>CM059267.1:15571047-15593547 GCA_030347295.1 Setipinna tenuifilis | reverse complement strand
GTGTGTGTGTGTGTGTGTGTGTGTGTGTGTGTGTGTGTGTGCGTGTGTGTGTGCGTGTGTGCGTGTGTGTGTGTGTGTGTGTGTGTGTGTGTTTCATATTTGTGTTTGTGTGCTCTGGAGGACTTTTTTTACATGCTATGTACACCTGACATTTCTCAAGGCAATAACAACAAAAGTTCCAGCCATGAAAAACACACAGCGGCTTTAGAAGTAGAAGAAGTCTTTTATTGTCTTTATACAAGAACAGTGGGGTGTCATAGGACAGTAAAATGTTTACACACTCTGCAGCAGGCGCAACAAGTAGGCCTACACTAAGTGTTGGCTCATGGTATCATCCTAGAGTTTGAAGGTGTCCCTAAAAGCTCCCCAAAGTCACTGAAAACACCTTTTCCGTGTATTATGTAACATTACTGTAAAGGTGTGTGTGTGTGTGTGTGTGTGTGTGTGTGTGTGTGTGTGTGTGTGTGTGTGTGGAGGGGCCCAATGTATCCTTTCCCTTGTCGCGTTTCCCCCCTGTGCATTGGGTGAAATGACAAACAAGTAGTGTGCTGGTGCCCACCTTGGCGCGGATGTGAAACCAAAACCACAGACGCGGCGAGATGGGGTTATTGGTTTTCTCCGAGTGTAGCATTTCTTGGCCTTTTCTATATATCTTTTTGACAATAGCCAAGGGCAGCGAGGGAAGATCTTTCTGCTCACTATCATTATGCTGTGGTTGTTAGTGCTCTCTTTTTTTTTGGTCATTTTCTTTTCAAGCATGCCCCCTCCCTCTCTCTCTCTCTCGCTCCCTGCCAGTCTATGTATACAGTGAGCAGGGCAGGGTATGTACGTGGTGACCGAGTCTATGTGTGCACAAGGTTAAAGGTTTTATTGGCTTTGCCGTGTTTCAGGAACAAGGAGGAATAGGGGGGTCTGCTTTTGTTATTTCCCACAATGCCACAGCCTTGTGTGGGACTATAGGGGTCACAACCTCCATCAGTCCAGTGCTACCACTTCAACCCCCACCCCCCCCATACCCCCACTACCCCCACCCCAACCTTGTTCTCTCTCCACACTCAACACACCGAGCCTCATAACATTCCACCAACCAGGCTTCCTGTTAGGATGGATAACTAACTGTGCTGTACATCCGGGGGTAGTGACTGAGTCGAGGCGAGAGAGAGTGAGAGAGAGAGAGAGAGAGAGAGAATGGTGAGATGGTGTGGGAGAATTGGTGTGTAAAGGTTGGGTGGGCTCAGCGCAGACCTGTCTGTTATGTGTCTGTCTCTCCCCCATCCATCGGCCCTGTCCTCTGAGACAGGGGTCAGCTGAGTCTCAGTGTCCTCTGGGCCTCCCCCATCAGCAGACAGCTCCTCACACACATCACACTGTACAGCAGGCCTGAACTGGATCAAAACGTTTGACTGGAGCTGTCAGATGAAACTCACGACAGAACTGTAAAACTGGACATGTCAGTGAGTTTCTTTCATGTTAGATTCCATGTTAAATTTCAGCTGTTATTTTATGTGCAATGTGTACTTCAGTGTATTAGGTAACCATATTGAAAATGAAAGCCATAGTGACTCCCAACTGTAGGCAAACTACTCCATTTGTTCTTTATAGAGTTCTGATATACCACTGTGTGTTACTTTTGGTGCATACAATTTTTTATGCACAAACCCGCACTTGGACAAGCACAAGCATTTAAAATGTGGGAGCCAAGCTGAAACATGCTGTTCCTGCATTTGACCATTGGAGGGCGCTTTACACATTCACATTCCACCCGACACTCCAGCAAGAATAAAAATTCTTTGGCAGCCACTAGCACTGTTTTGAACATAAATAACTTTTACAGGGATGGCTTTTCAGTGGCCATAATGAAAATCTGACTTTGTAATTTAGCTGCATTTTTTTTGTTTTGCCCAACTCTTGCCCACATCCACTTGAGAGGGAATAAATAATGTTTCTGTGAAGGTCGACGTAATTACCTCTTGTCACAAAAAGTTTCCTGTTCTTTCCTTTTTGCGTTTGCTTTCTCTTTTTCTTTTTTTTTTTATCACTCCCTACCGTCTGCTCCCCCCCCGCCCCCCCTCCTGTGCCCCCAGCTAACCTGGGCTATCAGGCCTAGACTCTGGCCTGTCTGTCTCTTTTAGTAACCTGCAGAAAGGGGACGGGCCATTAAAAGACTATTATGGGCTGTGCTGAGAGAACAGAAGAGCGGTGTCTGGGGACACAGACAAGATGCATGGGAGAGAGAGAAAGTGACAGAGAGAGAGAGAGAGAGAGAGAGAACGTTGAAAAGAGAAAGGGGGAGTCAAACAGAGAGACAAAGAGAGATGGGGAGAGAAAGAGAGAGAGAGAGAGTGTGTGAGAAATGGAGGGAAAGAGAGAGGGACACACACACATAGAATCAGGGAGAGAGAGGGAGAAGGAGGAAGACTGAGGGTGCTTCAGGAACAACAGGAAGAACAGAAGAGTGATTGAGTGAGTTAGTTAGTGAGTGGGGACGAGTCCAAGGGAGAGAGAGAGTAAGCGAGTAAAGGAGTAAGTGAGGAGGGAAGAAGAGGAGGACTTAACTCTACAGCTTTGATTATCTCCATTTTCCCAGGGCTGTGGGTAACACTTAGTGATGTTATCTCAGGCCCTCCTGTGAGAGGAGCCTCTTTGGGGACTGGGGCCTAGTGTTTAACTCCAGCTCTATCACACGCCCAGCTGGGAGCAGCGGCAGGCCCACTGGTGTCTGGGTGTCTCTGGTGCCATCTGGACCGTGCCCCCTGACCCAGAATTCACAGCTGCGTCTCCAGCCCACCTCACTCCACCAAAAGCTCCAGGGTGTAGTTGATCTTCACCCCATATCATGAGGGACTTAACACAGCTCCTTTCTTCTCATCTCACTCTGTCTCTATTTCTGTTTCTCTTTCTGTCTTTCTGTCTCTCTGTCTCTGTCTCTCCCACCACACCTCTTTTAAGTTCTGCAGAGGGGCAACACATTCGTGCCAAATGTATTTTATAGTACATTAAATTGTTTATAGTGCAAGCTGTTTCAAATAACATCAGTGGTCTCATGTTGACTGTAGGTATTAGCATAATTTGTGACTGAAAATTTGAAACTGATCCAAGTCTTTACAGGTGCTGTTCATTTTATGAGTTGCATCAAAATATCTAACCACTCTAACAGTGTTGAAGACAAAATATACTGGTAAACCTCCAGCGTGTTAAAGTCTGTCAGCATTTTATCTTTAGGTTTGACACTTGTGTATTACGGATGATATCGTTTATATGCATATTATTCATGTCAGGGGTTACATTAACAGACATAAGCAAGCACATCATTTTATCATACGTGGAGAGAAAAATTGAATTCACCTCTCCATTTTCATTGGGCATCCTTGACCTCTAGATGTGTCATCACTGGCTGTACCGCAGAATCAGATTTGTCTGTTTCACGGTCTCTCCTGAGCGATGATACCGCATTTAAAAACCACGACCTCCAGCTCACCGCATTCATGGAATCCTGGGCTGTTCCCAAAGGCCCTCTTCCTGGAGAAGCCTCCAGGCTTTTCCCACCCCCAATCGTTCCGCGTTAATGAATCTGGTCGGATGGTGTTTAACGACGACATCCTGTAGGGTGGTCCCTAGGCACGTGTCATCCCCGCCACCCCCCCTCCCCTCCCTCCCCCAACCTTGTCTCTAGTTGTGAGATGAAATTTGTCATATCCAACGCAAAGTGGCCGTAGAGGTCAGCCGTATTTATTCAGGGGCTCCTGGGGTGTCGTGTGGCGAGTGGCGAGTGGCGAGTGTCTCTCTCAGCAGCCTGTGACTGGTAGTGAATTAGATGGAGTTATTACGTGGTATTAACCCATGTCGAAGATGGGGTATTACCGACCTGGCTTCAGCACTTGTCTCAAAATCAGGTCATTTCAAGCTCTGCGCTGTAAGGGCTCTGGAGAGCCAAGTCTAATCTAATACAATGGCCGCTAAATGGATTTAGATTGTTATCAGAGTGAGCCACTCTTTCTTGGCTGGGGAAGCACGGTGTGGGGGTGAGTTCCTGAGCTCTCTGCACAGCACAAGCCCCCCCCACCACCACCACCACTGCCCCCCACCACCAACACCATTATTACCACACACATCGCTGCCCCTTACTGAGAATTACTCTTCCTCTCTCTTACTTTCCCCATAACGTTTCTTTCTCTCCTCCCCTGAGTTCACTCTTCCTCCTCCTCTTCTCTTCCGTAACCTCTCTCTCCTCCTCCACTCTCTTTCTCTGTGCTGTTGTCTGTCTCTGTCACTCTCACTGACATCCCCCCCCCACCCCTCTCTCTTTGTCTTTCCAGGTAATTGTCTTTCTAAGTCTCCCATCATTATATTTCTGTTTTTTTTTCTTTTTCCTCCACTCTTCATCTTTCTTTCATTCACTCATTCCTTCCTTACTCTCAGTCTAACTCTGTGTTAAGCTTGAGAGGTTCAACACACATCTTATGCATGTGCATCAGTTTTTGCTTCCATAGTAGTAAGTGTCTGTTGTATATGAATGTATGTGAGACAGTGTGTGTGTGTGTGTGTGTGTGTGTGTGTGTGTGTGTGTGCGTGTGCCTGTGCCTGCCTGTGTGCCTTGTGGTCTTAGGGTTAGGGTATTCATTAAATCATGTGTGAAGGAGATGGATGTGCTTGTGTAGGCCCTGGCTCAGTGACTGGAACAGCCCTAATGCCATGGGCCTTCAGCTGGGGAATCCTATTTTGGCACTCAGCTAAGGTGCCTCCACTGCACTCCTCCCAGGCAAACGAGTAAATCAGATTCTATCCAGTGTGTGGGGCGTGTGTGTGTGTAAAAGAGTGTATTTTGTGCGTGGGTTTATGTGTGTGTGTGTGTGTAAGAGAGAGAAAAAGGGTGTGTGTTTGTTTGCATATATGTGTGTGTGTGTGTGTGTGTTTATGTGTGTGCTCAAATACGCTTGTGTAAGTGTGTGTTTTTGCCCTTGTGTACACTGGTGTATGTGTTTCTGTCTCTCTGTTTGTCCTCTGTGTGTGTGTGTGTGTGTGTGTGTGTGTGTGCGTGTGTGTGTGTGTGTGTGTGTGTGTGTGACAGAGAAACACAGCGAGAGAGAGAGATAGCGAGCGCGCAAGAGAAAGTTTAAGTAAACCTAATGTGTGAAACCAACATCTTTTATGGCCATTCTTTTCCATTTTGATGTTGGAAAGCTCAGTTCCCTGCCACTGCTGTTACAACACTGTTGCCAGGATATTCTGCCAAGGGTGGATGTTGATGACGGACATTTGCAGCAAACCATTAGTTTAAGGTTTATATAAGCTGGAGAAGCTCTCGTTATCCATAAGGTAAAAAGTGTCCCATTTTCTGTTTGTGTATACACACACAAACACACACACATACAGACAGCTACGCACAGATGGATGCACACATTCACACGCATGCACTTACTCACACACGCAGGCAGGCAAGCAGGCACGCATGCACGCTTGGACGCTTGGGCGCACGCACACACGTATATTGCCCAGAGTGTCAATCACCATCTTTTTAACTATATAAACCAACTGTTATCAAACTACCAAGCCCTCCCACCACCACATGTTTACAAGACGTGGACTATGCTGGCTCTTATGTCCTCTCTCTCCCATCACATTGCTGTCTCTGGGCAGTTTAGCGGGCATTGTATAGTGGGTGGTAAGATGAGAGGTAAGTGATTCTATTTTTAATTGCCTGAAGTAATCTTACATGGCTAACGTGTTTCATGCCTAGTTGGCTTAACTGGATTACAAACCGCCACTTCAAACAGAGTGTGGATGAGGGGCATGTTTGATGTTTACATATGCAAGTTACCAAATGAAGGCATCTTAAGCCGAAAAGCAGAAAAAGAAGCAATGAAAAAAAAAATGTAGCTGAGCAGCTATTTATATACTTACAGTCACACACACACACACAAGCTCTCTCTCTCTCTCTCCCTCTCTCTCTCGCTCTCTCTTTCTATCTTTCTGTCTCTCTGTCCCTCTCTCATTCACTCACTCACTCACTCTCTCTCTCTCTCTTTCCCTCTCTCTCTCTGTTTTTGCACACACACACACACACACCCTAACACTTACAACGTCACACTTACACACCCTTGCCCATGTAGCAGATGGTATATTGTGCCACACACATTTGTTTCACCAACATGTTTGGGTAATGGATGATCAGACCCAGGGCTAGCAGACCCTGTAGAAGCGGCGGCAGCAGCACGCAGGCAAACACTTGCAGCCCTCTCCTCCCATCTCTTTCTCTCTCTCCTGCTCTCTCTCTCTGCCGCTCTCTCTCTCGCTCTATCTCTCGCTCTTTTTCTGTCTCGCGCCACCTGCAGAGAGGCCCATCAAGCAGCCGTTAGCGAGACCCCAACAAATTAAGACGCAAACTCCAGTGCGCGCTAATGACTTGGTGAAGTATGGTACTGCTGGGCTGTGTGTGTGCGGTCTGCGTTTGTGTGTGTGTGTATGTGTGTCTGTAGGTGTGTGTGTGTGTGTGTGTGTGTGTATCTGTCTGTCTAAGTCTCTCTATCTTGGTCTTTCTCCCACCCGTCTGTGTCTGTCTTTCTCCCTGTGTGTGTGTGTGTGTGTGTATGTGTGTGTGAGTGTGTGTGTGTGTGTGTATGTGTGTGAGTGTGATTGTGTGTGTCTGAGCCTGTGCCTGTGTGCCTGTGTGTCTGTGTCTGTTCTTCGTGTGTATGAGTGTGGAGGGAGGGCCTCCTCTGCAGAAAAAAAGGATGTGCTACCTGCAATGAGGGCTGTGGCCACTTGGTGTCAGGAACATTTCAACAACGGGGGCGCCATGGAAACAGGGACGTGGTCCTACGCAGCAGAACGCCTTGGCTGGCGAAGGCAGACATTTATCTCATTAGGTCTCAGGATAGGAACTTTTTTTTTGTGTGTGTGTGTGAGTGTGAGAGGAGTGTGTCTTTTTTTGCTCAGTTTGAGATGAACCTTTCGAAAACTTGGCACGCTTCAGTCAAAATGAAATTGGGTAACTTAAAAAAAAAAACTCAGTCAAACTGTCAGACTTTTTTTCTCCTCCTCTTCTCCTTTTCTCTTCCCAATTAACTGAAAAAAAAATATTGGACTGCTAGACAAAAGAAAAAAAGCACAGATGAAGCCACCGCCGTTAAGACACCGGCCTGAGTGACACCTGGCACCTCATCTAACCCCTACCTGATGTCAAAGTCTTTCATACCGCCACACTTTCTTTCAATTTGCTGGGTGCCTTCAAATAGTTCTTTCCACCGTGCTGTGCCTGTGGCTCTGCAGCCTCGAGAACAAAAGGGTGTGTGTCTGGTTAAACCCTCTTAAACAAGCAGAACATCGCTGATGACTTGTTAAGTTCAGCAACAACATTCTGTTTGTAAGAGTCTCCTCTGTGGTAAATCAGACAAAAACAACAGTTAGCTAACTGCCACACTCCAACTAACCGTCGATGTAGAGACTGCACACCAAGGCAAAATGTCTGTCACACAGTTTTTAAACGTGCTGCATGAAGAAATGGGAATAAGTTCATGAATAATTTCTATGGATGATGACATGTTGGCAACTGATGCTGGAATACTCTATGAAAGAGAATGTTTGCTATTCCCATCTAAGTTGTGTGTGTGTGTATGCTGGAGTGCACAACAAAAAAGACTTTGCCATTCATAGCTAAACTATTGTGTGTGTGTGTGTGTGTGTGTGTGTGTGTGTGTGTGTGTGTGTGTGTGTGTGTGTGTGTGTGTGTGTGTGTGCGAGAGAGAGAGAGAGAGAGAGAGAGAGAGAGAGAGAGTGTGTGTGTGTGTGCGTGTGTGACAGAGAGACAAGGAGAGTGTATGTGTGTATGTTTGTTTGTGTGTGTGTGTGTGTGTGTGTGTGCATGTGTTTGTGTGTATGTGACAGAGAAAGAGAGCGTGAGAGTATATGTTTGTGTAATAGAAAGAGTGTATGTGTGTGTGTATCTGTGTATCTGTGTGTGCCTCAATGTGTCTGTGTGCTGTATGGAGGTTTGTCTGCAGCTGTTTGTGTATGCAGCTCCCATCGCCCGTGCTGGAGTGAGTGACTCAGAGAGAGAGTCCTCAAGAGTGCTCGATTAGCCCACAGACACATCTCCACTACAGCTGCTGCAGACGTCACAGGGACTATATTACACCACCATTACACCGTCCCCCAGTCTGAGGGCCACTCACCATTGCCAGTGTCATGCATCATAATGCTGCTCATCACAGCCATGCTAATTTGTTAGTGCTATTTTTTGCGCATGGTTGTTAAAGAACTTGAGTACACACAGGTACAAACACCAATTTTTTTTCTGGATGGAGAGAGAGATAGAGCGAGAGAGAGAGAGAGAGACGGAGAGACGGGTAGAGAGAATACTGACTTTTTGTTTCTACTTTTTTTTCTCCTTAATTTAATGTTGAGCTGTTACACAATATGCTGTACCTGTAGCTGTTGCCAAAAGTAATTTTATTCATTCATGCCAATATAGAATCCTTTGAATTTGAGAGAGAGAAAAAAGGACAGAGAGAGAGAGAGAAAGAGAGAGAGAGATAGATATAGAGAGAGAGAGAGGGAGAGACAGAGAAAGAGACAGAGAGAGAAAGCGAAAGACAGAGAATGAACTCCTCTCGTCATCTCCAAGGCTCAGCTAGGCCTTCTTACACGTTGCTTGAGAGGATTTTTTCGTGTTCTTTTGCATAATTCCATTCAAAACCCATTGCACTGCAGACAACCCCCCCATCCCCCTTTCCCCTTCAACCCCCCCCCCCCCCACTCCCCACTCTAAGCCCCATCCATCCGCCTCATATCCTCTTTGTGTGAAACAACGGGCCATAAAAAGACAACTCAGAATGGAAGAGTGGCTTCTCGGTCCGGATCATTACTGTGTTTTAATTAATTGGCTTATCAAAGTTGGATTTGTGAGTGATGTGCGGAGGCTAGGGCATGGAATGGCTGGCATGAGGAGAAAAGGGGAGGAGGAAGAGGGGGAGAAACAGGAAGAGGAGGAGGAGGAGGAGAGCCAAAGAGAGAGAGGGGGCTTGCTGGAATGAGGAGGAGGAGCAGGAGGAGGAGGAGGAGGAGGAGAAACAGGAAGAGGAGGAGGAGGAGAGCCAGAGAGAGAGGGAGCTGGTCCTGGAAGGAGGAAGTGGAGGAGGAGGAAGAGGAGGAGGAGGAGGAGGAGGAGAGCCAGAGAGAGAGAGAACTGGTCCTGGAAGGAGGAAGATGAGGAGGAAGAGGATGAGGAAGAGGAGGAGGAGGAGGAGGAGAGCCAGAGAGGGAGAGAGGGCTGGTCCTGGCTGTCTAGCCGCACAGACGGCCTGATAGAGGGGTGTAGTCTGTGCAGCTGTGAGAGACAGAAGGGTTATGGGTTTCGGGGGAAATAAACATCCCTGGTTGGATCCATTTGAAGATTAAATCTACACAGTGTGCATTTGCACAGTATGTTTATGCTAAATTAAAGTTTGAGAAAGAGCAATTAGATTGTACTTTCATGCCAAATTGTTGAAATTGGTATAACAGTGTTAACATCCACTTCAGATAATTATGTAGCTTTTTAGGAATATTTGACTCCTGCTGTCCTGCCATGAGCTTCCAGCTTTCATTTTGGGCCATTCCAAGTTCCCCCTACTTGTGTTTCCCACCCCTGGTTTATGTACGCATTGAGCTGTAGGCAACTGGACTTCAGTGGGAAAAACAAATGCCCAGTTGCCCTGCTGTCAACAACTGTATTAACCCTGCTATGTATGAATATATGGATGAACTTGTCGGTCTTATCCTGTTTCTGTTTTTGTCTGTCCTACTCTGTCTGTCTCAGCCTCCATCGTGGTGCAGAAATGGTGGTGCCAGATGCACCCGTGCCTGGACGGCGAGGACTGTAAAGTGCTTCCTGACCTCACCGGCTGGTCCTGCAGCACCGGGAACAAAGTCAAAACTACCAAGGTGAGAGACACGACACAGGACATCACGCATGTCTTACTCTGACGTCACACGGGCCACCAACCTCGGACAGATGTGAAGTTTTGGCACCCTGACACAGCAGGCCCAACAGATGTCTGTGGCCTCTTTTGGATTATGAGTGTGTGTTTGTGTGTTTGTTTGTGTGTGTGTGTGGTTGTGTGTCTGTGTGCGCATATGTGTGTGTGAGCATGTATGTGTGTATGTGTACGTGTGTATGTGTTTTTGCATATGTGCATGTGTGTGTGTGTTTTTGTGTGTGTGTGTGTGCACGCATGTGTGTGCTTGTGTGTGTGTGTGTGTTGCTTTGGCATGCACACTCTTCTGTTCTATGGCTCTGGTGAGGTGGGAGTGTTTGGCTGATAAGGTGCCTGTTTACCGCAAGCACAGTGTTTACTCCCCAAAGTGACGGCCTTTGATTAACATGGAAATTATTCAGGGAATAGGCGATAAGAAAGAGAGATCTTACAACTCTCACCAAACACTCCCTGGAGAATCAGATAGTGCGAATCAGATACCAGAACCAGCTCCCATCACACAGACAAGTCTTTATCACCTTTGAAGTTCAGTGCGACGACAACAGTTCTTCCTCGCATCTCAATTAATGTCATTCGAACAACTTTTCAAAAGGTAAGGGGAGGGGTGTGGGGAGTGGGGGGGAGTCTTACAACACAAAAAATAAAAGGATTAACAGAAGCAGGGTGTGCGTGAATCAACAGCGATAGAAGGCCAATCTTCTCAGGCTGAAACATCGTTTGATCATGAAACGAAGAAACAAACAACCCCGCACCAAGCCTCAAACATTACCGCAACGCAGACACGGAGGAGTGCTGTGGACTGACAATAATACAAGAAAAAAAAAAAGACAAATGCATCGCACGCATGTAAAAGCAAACAACTGGCCTGTTAATTTTCATGTTGGGAACAAATTGATTTAAATGAAGCCCCCGCGCTACCCTTTTTTTTTGTATAGTCTGGCAATCTGTGAGAGTTAATTTGCTGAATGGGGCGTATGGGCCTACACATGGAGCAGGTGTGCCACGCTCACAGGTGAGGTATTAAAGGGGGTGGTGGGGTGTTGTTAGAGGGGGGTGGGGGGTGGGAGTGCAGAACGCCATAAGAGTAATTGCTCGGAGAGACGGAATAACAGCCGAACATCTGTCGCGTTCATTATAATGCATTACGGCGTCGGGTTCCGCCGAGACTTTCAAATTAAGAGTCTTAATTAAATTGGTGCGCGCCAGTGGCTGGGGATGACTGTCGGATGGGCGTGCTCACCAAGCGGAATGGTTGACCCCTTTGTCCACGGGCATGCCGACAGGTGAGGTGGTGATGTCATGGGCAGGGGTGGGCGGTAACAGGATTCCCCTCCCCTGCCCTCCCCCCTTCCTCCTCTCTGGGATGAGTCGAATGAGTGGTGGGAGCTAGCCTGACTGGAAGAAAGTGGAGCAGAGCTGTGGGGAGGAGAGGAGAGGCGAGGAAAAGAGAGGAGAGGAGAGGAGAGGAGAGAAGAGGAAAGGAGAGGAGAGGAGAGGAGAGGAGAGGAAAAGAGAGGAGAGGAGAGGAGAGGAGAGGCGAGGAAAAGAGAGGAGAGGAGAGGAGAGGAGAGGAAAGGAGAAGAGAGGAGAGGAGAGGAGAGGAGAGGAGAGGAGAGGAGAAGAGAGGAGAGGAGAAGAGAGGAGAGGAGAGGAGAGGAGAGGAGAGGAGAGTCAACGAGAGCGAGAGTGTGTGGTCCTTGCCGCATCGCTGGGCATCAATACTGCATTCACTGGCCATGGATATGAGGCAAAAGAGGCAGATGAGGCTCCCTTTTACAGATGCCACAGTAGATTACTCTGCTGTGTGCCTGAGTTCCTCTCCATCGCCTGCTGCTGCTAGTCTGTCTGCACTGCCACCTCTCATAGGCCTCCGTACTGCTCAGACACACAGACACTCTAAGTGCCTTGGGTCATCCCTCCCCTATACTGTAGGTTGAGGTTATTCAATGCATTTTTTGTTTGTTGGGATACATTTTCTTTAAATGGCCCTTGTTACAGTGTAAAAGGGACACAATGAGTTACATTTTTTACCGTTTGTTGGCGTGTTAAATGTTTATTTTGTTCAATATTTAGTTGTTTATTGTTTTTCATTGTAATTTCAGTGCTTCATTTTGATGCAGAAAAGTGGTTAGCACTTCTCATTTCTGTTATGGTGTTAACAGTGCTTCGTTTACATATACTCTTAATAGTGAGGTCACTTCCTGTTGGATAAATCACTCATTAAGCCTTTAACCCCTCTCTTTTCTTAGGTCACACGATAGCAAGAAAATGGTGGACTGTCACCTGAACCTACAGTGTGAGCCTGACACTACTGATTCCCATGATATCTGAGAGAAGATTGCCCATTTGGACTAGACCATCATTGTAGTTCTCTGGTGGATTACCCAAACGCCATCAACACACGGGCAGAGACTCCTGGACAGCAATGAAACTGTGAACTATTTGGACCAAAACCCATACAAGGTGAATGTGTGTGTGGAACCTGGTTGTGCGCAGCAACACGTCAGCCCTCCTCTTTATCTAATGGATTCTAGTAACAGTTAGGGTGTGCGCTAGATTCATCATCCGCTTCTGGTGACTAGAGACGCTCCTAATGAAGGACTGCTGCACCCTGACAGTTTTTGAATGTGCTCTACTCCTCCTCCTTCTCCTCCTCTCTCTCTCTCTCTCTCTCTCTCTCTCTCTCTCTCTTGTTCTCTCACTCTCTCTGTATCTTTCCACCTACCCACTACTACAAGTATGTTTATGGAGGAGTGCTTGGATGTCCTTCGGAGGCGGCAGGCTGTCGAGCCGTACTGCTCTGAGACTTCTCAGCCAAAATGACTTTATATTCATGAGAAGGGACGCGAAACACACAGAAGGCGTGAATCACAAATTATCGTCAAATTGCTCTTGTGGGTCAAGTCACAATCATGTTTTACGCCCCTTTTCTCTCTCTATTTTTATTTTCTGGGAGTCATTTTGCCGTTCCAATTAGTGTTGCTGAGTAGAAATTATAACAACACATTAAACATTTATGTAAGATATTTGTACTAGTTTAATCCATTTCGAAGAAAATGTTGTTTTTCTAGCTCTTCTCCCATCTTTCACTATGGATGTCACATACAATTAAAGAGAGAAACATTTTATAACATTTCTGCCTCTGATGTTTAAGTAGGGCTGATAGTAATTCTACCTAGTGACTTGAGTTAAATGCAAGTAAAAGGATGGTTCTGCCCAAAGCCTCTTCCTGCGATATTGTCTTTTCATTTCACATGAGAAAATGCATTTACACTGCAATTATATGTTCAGTGTTTTGTTGAGTGTGTTTAACCAAAGACTTACTGTTTGTCTGTCTGTATCAGCATCTTTCAAAGGACGTTGGCGCCTACATATGATAATGCTGGTGCTAAAAAAATCTGAAATACTATCGTGTAGGTTTACACCGTAGAGTGGAGCAAATGTACACTATTTTGATTACTATATTCCTTTAGAAAATAATTGTGTCTCAATTGTATACAAATGAAAATCATTACATGTGTTTGTTGAGTATAAGAGTAAGTATTTTTCTGGAATATGTGCTCCACCATAGCTTGTCCGTTTGGGGAGCGGCTAACAGATGGACTGCTCACTCCTGGGCCTCGGCTCGGTGGCATTTGTCCTTGTCTGGTCGGCTGCAGCCGCTGCCCGTGATTGAGTCGGTTTGGCCCGTAATGGATGAGGCAGCACCGGCACTCAGGGATGTCTCTGCTGCCCCTCTCTCTCTCTCTCTCTCTCTATTGCTCTCTCTCTCTCTCTCTCTCTATCGCTCTCTCGCTCTCTCTCTTTCTCTCTCTCTCTATCGCTCTCTCTCTCTCTCCCTCTCCACCTCTCTTCCTCTCTCTCTCCCCCTCTCTCTCCCTCTCTACCTCTATCGCTTCCTCTCTCTCCCCCTCTCTATTGCTCTCTCTCCCTCCCTCTCACACTCTCTCCCTCTTTCTCTCTCTCTCGCACCTTCTTGCACCCTCTATCTCTCTCTTTCCATCTCTCTCTCTTTCTCTTTCTTTCTCTCCCTCTCCCTCTCTTTCTCCCCCCCCCCCTCTCTCTCTCTTTCTATCTCTATCTCTCTTTCTCTGTCTCTCTCCTCTCTCTCTCTCCCCACTGACCAACAAAACCAACCAACCCCTCTTCATCCACCAGCCCACCTCCTCCCTTTGGTCCTGGCCTTCTGAGGAAGGGGGGGTCCTGTGCATTTGGCTCCAGCAGCCTGTGAAGTGTATGGGAATGGGCACTCTCTCTCCTGTCAGCATACCAGCATACACACACACACACACACACACACACACACACACACACACACACACACGGTTCGCTCCACGCCCTGGTCTGAGCTCTCCGCGCCCCGTCAGCGAAGCCTGGGCCACAACGCAACGCAGCCAAGCGAACGGCGGCCGACGTCCAACAGCCGACTCGACACCAGAGCGGAGAGAGTTGCAGAGGGCCCTTCAGAGCGCGTGAGCTATGATAAATCTATTCTAGTCGCTGGCGTTTCCAGTATGCCGAGCTCCGGACCGCTGGGGACCCGGGGGCTAGTGGCAGCCTGAAACCCTCATTACACGAAGCAGGATATGGGGAGGCCTCTCCGGGGAGTGGACACGTGTATTTTTAGGCCCCGGCACAGTGAGAGGCACTTACTGCTCGACGCTGTTGCTCCCCTTTTTTTTTTTTGCCCGCTCCAAGTGTCACATAGAGAGTGCAGGAATACACACACAGACACTCACTCACACACTCACTCACCAACACATATACACTATACACAGACACAGACACGCACACACACTCACAACACGTATACATTACACATACATACACATGGACACTTACACTCTGACACACATTTTACATAACTGTATTCATTAAACACTAATGATGTAAGGCGATGTGCTACACATGTCATCACAGATTTGTGATATCCTTTGAGTGTGCTCTGCTTGGGTATCGGTTCTCTCCTTGTGTATGTGTGCATATGTGTATATGTGTGTGTGTGTGTGTGTGTGTTTAAGAGTATATATATGTGTGCTAATGGCTAACAACATGTACTGTATGTGTGTGTGTGTGTTTGAGAGTGTAGGTATGTGTGCTTAAGGCTTACAGCATATACTGTACATGTGTGTATGTGCGTGTGTGTGTGTTTGAGAGTGTGTGTGTGTGTGTGTGTGTAAGTGTAAGTGTAAGAGTATGGATTCATGTCCCTTCAAGAGCCCCAGCCAGTTCGATGACAGAGGCAGGTCTCGTGGGGTTGGCGCGGGTGGGTGGATGGGTGGGGGAGACGGACGTCTGGGAGGGAAGGGGAGGGGAGGGGAGGGGAGGAGGGCCACTAGCGTTGAGAGAATGGGGACGCCTCACTGTGGCATGAGTGGCAGCCATGCCCCCACCGAGGGCGCCACGCTTCACAGCTGGAGCAGATACCTCATCCTGTCCACTGCTGCTCTCTGCAACAGAATCAATATTTGAACACATTTTTTTTTCTTTCTTTCTTTCTGTCTTTCTTTCTCTCTCTCTCACTCCTCTCTCTCTTACTGTGCCTCCCTCTCTGATTCACCCCCCCCTGCTCTTCTTTTTCTTTCTTGTCTTTTTTTCCTCCTCCTCCGTATCCTCCTCCTCCTCCTCCTCCTCCTCCTCCACCTCCCTGGCGGCCCAGAGCCCGGCGCTGTGACTCCGGCCATGCTTGGGAGGGAGAAAATGAGAACTGTCCCCGGCTACCGGGCGCGTCTCAGGTCACTATTATTTACAGAAAAACTGCACAGCGCACCACATATAAAATTACCCCTTGCTGGGCCTCGGAAACACCTCTGCGGCAAAACAGAGACACCCTAGGCAAGAAGGAGGTGGAAGGAGGTGGAGGAGGAGGGGGGGCAATCTTTACCAGATCTTTACGAGATCGTTACAAAGACCTTCAGCATGGGCTTTGCCAGTTAAAGGCTGGGACCGAACCGAAGCGAGGCCTCGGCTCTTCCTGAGCTGAGCTTTCATTTCACTCTTGACTGCACCGTTTTATTTATTTATTTATTTATCTTTTTTTCCAAGACTGTGCTGCCATTACATGGCGTCGTATGATTAATTTCTCCCTGCAGTGGCGTGGAGAGGGCTGCGCCGTGTGTCCGCTGAACTGTGATCCCAGGTGAATACCTAATTGGTGAATCAGTGTCGTATGGAAGAGGGAGTTCTATCATCTGTCTGCGATGTCAAGATTGGGCCGGACGATTACAGTTGTGAGGGGAGAGAGGAGGAGAGAGGAGAGACTAGTGAGACATGAACGGGAGCATAATGACGGAGAAAGAGGGAGATGAAGAGATATGTGTGAGGGAAAGAGAGAGAGAGAGAGAAAAGAGAGACAGAAAGTGAATGATGGAACAAAACAAAGAGAGAAAGAGGAAGGGAGACACATGGAGTGACAGAAAGAGACAGAGAGAAGGAACAACAAAGAAAGTGTAAGAGAGAGAAAGACAGAGAGAGAGAGAGAGGAAGAGGAAGAGGGAGGAGGAAGTACTAAAATAGACCCACCCATCAGTTTTGGGTGTAGAGTAAGACTGTAGAGGATAATGGCAGAGCCGCTGGGGGATGGCGTAGTGTTTTAGTAAGCATTGTGCTGTGTTTGTGTTTTAATGCCTCCTCATCCCCAGAGACCACTTACATTATCAAACTTTACTGCTGCGTTTCTACGCTAACACGCTCATCGCCTCAGCAATGAGAGGAACACACCCTGAAGGGAAAACAAACAAATCTAGTTATTTTTGCTTACCTGTCATCTGGTGTCAGTTTCAACAAACTATCTACTGCTTATGAATTTCCCAAGATGTAAGTTATATTTAGATGAGGCATATTCTGTAGACTGAAGCAAGATGGTGTGAAATTTGCATATGTAACAGCGTGGGATTGCTGAAGGTCATTTTGGGGAGGCAGCTGTACTGATCTAAAGAGCAAAGAAAAGTTCTGAGCAGTTTTGATGACAGAAGGAAGTGTGATTCTTCGTCCGTGTCCAGCACAGTTTACTGACACGATTAAAATGTTTTTCTACTCGGGCATCTCAGCTTGGACAGCAAACTCACTCGACTACGCTAACACCACCTACCCTCCTACCCCCCATTCCCAACCGCCTTCAAACACACACACACACACACACACACACACACACACACACACACCCCACAGCATAGTGAAGCGTTTATATCACTTTAATTTCTCATCAAATGATCACCCGGTTCTGCTCTGTAATTCATCATGTTCACCTTCAGCCAATGTTTCAGACATTAATTTCATTAGTCACACACTCTTGCACACAACACACCATTAAACGTGATGCGGCGACAACAAACAGGGAGTTTTCGAGTTGCAGCGGCCAAAAAAATATGGAAAACCGTATAAAAACCCCTATAAAACCCCAACAGCGCTTTGATATGGACGCCTTTCGGCCTACAGTACGTCGGAATGATACCACCGTCAACGTTCGCGGTGAAGACTCATTAACTTCAGCGGCGACGCTCTTGGGCGACGTGCCACCAAAAGTCTGTTATCTCCCAAAAGCAATTAGCTACTGTAGGCTCTATTGACCCGCGCCATTGTCGGACTCGCCAGTGGTGCACGCGTGGGGCCGCACCCAGGAGAGCACGGGGGGGTGGCAGCAGAGGTGCCAATGTGACTGCTGCTGATAAACCCCGCCTGCAGCGGCAGATAGACTCTAGTGTGTGTGTGTGTGTGTGTGTGTGTGTGTGTGTGTGTGTGTTTGTGTGTGAGTGCGTGTGTTTGTGAATATGTTTGAGTGTGAGTGTGTGCGTGTGTGTGTGCGTTTGTGAATATGTTTGAGTGTGTGTGTGTGTGTGTGTGTGTGTGTGTGTGTGTGTGTGTGTGTGTGTGTGTATGTGTATGTGTATGTGTATGTGTGTGTGTGTGTCTTTGTGAATGTGTGTGTGTGTGTGTGTGTGTGTGTGGGTGTGTTAGTGACTCATGGGAGGTTGCTGGCTTGGTATGGCAGCAACGAGAATATTAATGTGGCGAATACTCACATGTCCAACACAATTTAACCTCCCAGACAATCACAGCAAGGTACTACCTGTAAAAATCTTTTTTTATACTTACAAAGTTCTCAATGCCTCCCTTTGAATGTTATCTTCATGCGTTCTCTATGTCCCTAGTACTAGCATTGTTAGTCTTCTAAAAATAATGAACTTCAAAATGCAACAGGCTAGTGCAGTTTTGTTCCTTAGTTTTCCTTTAACACAGAACAGGAGGAGGTGTCTGCTGCAGTTTAAGTTTCTTATGGAGAATAGCATGTTATGAACATTGTGGGATACAGCTCTGATTCAACTCTGATTTCAAACCATGCACAGCTGCCACATTTCCTCCTGATTGAGCTGTCGCTCTCGTTTCATCTCTCCCACTGAGACTGTGCACTGCTCAGTACGTAGATGAAAATGTAAAAGACTCAATCCCTACAGCCTTGGTCCATGTGTTTTACATACCATTACATACATACTGTGTGACTGCCACACAACGTGCATATCCATGACACTCACCCAAAGTTCATAGTTTCTATGATATTTTGCAAGAATTTTATGGCTACCTGAACTTCAGACAATATTGGAATATGACATATACTTAGCCATAAGTATTTAGAAACTATAGAAGAAAAATGTGTAGCTTTGTAGAACAGTGCCTGTCAAAACTGAATTGGATTTTGGAGCAAGCAAACATTCCGTGGTATAATACTTCCAAACATAACTTGTTTACATGGTTAATTAGTGTGAAACAAACATGAAAACATGTTGCATAAAACAGCAGAACAAGGAGTCTGGAAAAAAACACAAGCACAACTGTCAACAAAATGGAACATTTCCATCTCCACTCTCTATTTAGAACAAACAAGAATGTTAAACATTATGCACAATTCACAATCCCTATGCCAAATAAATATTTAACAAATTTTCAAATTTATAGAAAGAAGTAGACACATACCATTTAATGCACTTAATGTGTAACAATATGTAACATTTTATACTTACACTGTACCACTACCATTACATGTAGATGCGCTAATAAAGGAACTGTAAAAACATTACCTGATTATGTTTTCTTATTTGGATACACTTTATTTTATAGTAAGTGTATCTTGACCCTGAAGTGCAGTGTAACAAAATCTGAAACAAAATGTAACATGTATGTACTGTACCTTAAGGTTAGGGTAAGGATTAGGATTAAGTATGTACTGTACAGTGTAAGTAAATAATATTACATATTGTTACATTTAGATGCACTTTAAATGGACCCGTAAAAATAAAGTGTTACCCCTAACTCACATAAAGACAGTTTTCTTTACGTGCAGTTTTTCCCCTGACACAGCTTTCTCATTACTGCCGTTGCTCAGGCTCTCGATGGTGAGCAGCCCACTCGAACGAAACACTCGTGTGAAGGAGAGAAAAGACACGGCCTCGCCTTGCCTCGCCTCGCCTCTCGAGCACCTGGCAAAGCCTGCCGAAGCCATACCTTCTGATCCAGTGGATTAAGTTTGCTCTACCCCGTAGTGTTAAATACCAAGATGAGGAGGATTCATTCCCAGTGCATCTTGTCCATGCCAGACACACAAAATGGAGGGATTAGGAGGATGGTGATGGATGATGAGCTGAGGTGATACCTTTGTGGCAGAGACAGTCACTCACAGACATCCCAGCACATCAGGCGCGTGTCAAAGCTGTTTATTTGTTTTCCCAAGCCTTTTCTTTTCTTTTTTTTTTCCTTTTTTTGAAGGAATCAGGTCAGTGGGATTGTTTGTGGGGGTTTTTTCTAAAATGGTTGAGCAGCCTTGTAAACAGGCGTCTCCGTACAAAAGGGGGAGGTGAATAATTGATGGCTTGTAAAGGGATCCGGCTTTGGGGGATTTTGGAGCATTGATTCTGACTGTGAAGAAGAGGAGGGGAGGAAGGCTTCATGGGGGCATTATTACCACAGTGCTTACCCTTTGCTCTTCACTGGATGTATGTGTGTGTGTGTGTGTGTGTGTGTGTGTGTGTGTGTGTGTGTGTGTGTGTGTGTGTGTGTGTGTGTGTGTGTGAGAGAGAGAGAGAGAGAAAGAGAAAGAAAGAGAGAGAGTGCCTGTGTGTGTAAAATAGAGTGCATCTGTTTGTATGTTTGTGTTGGAGGTGAGGTTGGGTAATTGTTTTTTTTTTTAAGTGGGGTGGTGGGGGGTGCGTTCTTCTCACACGTCCTCGTTTCCCTCTGTCAGAGCTGTGTGTCTTTGCTTTACCCCACACATTTATTTATCCTGTCTGTTCTCTGTCTCTCCTCATACAAACAGACAGTCAGCATGGCTGCCAGCATCCTCCTTCAGAGTGCTAAATAGCATTAGCAGACAATAGCACAAAAGTACAAAGGCTGAGAGAGAGAGGAAAAGAGAGAGAGACTTAATCGTCTCCTTAAGACTTACATAAAAAATATAAAAGCGTATGATTGTATGAAGAAAATTACGTAATATATTTATAACATGTCAGTGTTTGAAATTCACCTCAGTCTGTCTCTGGTGTCAAAGTAATTATGTTTCTCAAGAGTTAAGGCGTGTTTAATCTGTCACACTTTGTTCTTACTAAGACTTACTTCTGTTGACATTAATACACTCTTATGTAAATGCTATACATCTGTGCTTCACACAAGGATAAGGCACCATTACTGAATATTAAAACAGTGACTTACCTCTCTTTGCTTAAATAATTAGACAAATCATGTTATAACCTTTGGCAGTCCACACTGAACTGATTGATACAGCAATAAACACTGACATCTGTTTATTGTTTGTAAGTAATGTAGCCAAGGGTAAATAATACCTTAGGTTGGTCTCACAAGATCATTTATATGTCTTCCTGCAGGGAAGCAGAGAGAGAGAGAGAGAGGGAGAGAGAGAGAGAGGGAGAAAGAAACAAAGAGAGAGAAGCGGAAAGAGAAACAGAGAAAGAGTGTTGCCTTAAGGTATATGTCTTTATGGTTGTTTACACCAAAGGCTCCCAATTCAAGGAGTGATTGGACTTTAATTATAATGGATGTTTGCGTTTACCTCTGCAATGGGACTCCTACTAATTGGTTCCGACAGTTTATGTCTCACTTGGTGGTGCTGCTGCTGGGCTTCCCCGATGGCTCTCTCTGTCTCTCTCTCTCCCCGAGACTGTCTCCGGTGCTCCGGCTTCACAGTCACAGGGCCTGGCTGCAGCTGGCAGAGACAGTGTCAGTGGCCCATCACATTTAATGCCGGGTGGCAGTTAGTGTACTACTTAAGATCGTGGCAGAGACCCGCCACATCGGGGGCCTG
This sequence comes from Setipinna tenuifilis, assembly GCA_030347295.1. NCBI lineage: Eukaryota > Metazoa > Chordata > Actinopteri > Clupeiformes > Engraulidae > Setipinna > Setipinna tenuifilis. The sequence goes on along the minus strand of CM059267.1, from coordinate 15,572,265 downwards.
AAAGAGGTCCGGCTTCACAGGGCATCAAAGCAGGGAGTTGACAGACACCCTCTCTCTAATCCCTCTCCTCCACCCCCCCCTACCCTGCTCCCCAGCCCCTCACCAGCCCCCTCTACACCAGCACCAGCACCCCACCCCCCCAGCACAACATCAGTCTGAGCAGTGCCAGAGTGATAGGGTTGTGGGTTAGCAGATGGCTAAAGCATCTCGCTCAAGGGGGTGATGCTCAACATGGCACACGCATCACCAGATAGCGAGAGAGAGAGAGAGAGAGAGAGTGAAAGAGAGAGAGAATGAGACAGAGAGAAGGCAAGAGAGAGAAAAGAGGGATAAGGACAGTGAGCCAGTGAGAGTAAGAGAGAGGCAAAAGAGAGAGAGAGAGGGAGTCTTAAGCACCAAGGTCAAGATTGCTAGGGGTTCCTTCCAAGAGGTGCTATTTTACTGCGTAACGAGGCAGAGTGCGGAGGGCAGGGCAGGGCAGGGCAGGATGCTCCCCAGGGATTGAGGGCAGATTAGTGTTTTCAGAACCTTGCTGGAGTAATTGCACATGTGTGTATATGTGTGTGTGTGTGTGTGTGTGTGTGTGTGTGTGGGTGGGGGGGAGTTGTCTTCTAGCAACATACTGGGAAATGTTAGCAGAGTCAACAACTAGAGAGGAGTGCCTGCAGAAATGATGATAAAAAATGAGCATATTAGGTGAAGGAAAACGTGGTGCATTAAGATATGGTTGACTTTAGCCACACTGAGCTACACTGAGAACTCATTTCTGAGTATTTACTATAAAGCTGTTAGGAAGACTCTCAGGTAAAAGAAGCATCGTTGAAAATCTACACTGAGAAGGTGGTGGGTCGGATCACAGTACAGTGAGTACAGTGGCCCCTAGCATGAAGGTATGAGACCTGCAGAGAGTGATAGATCCTCCTTCTTCATTCATTTCAGTTGACAATGCTACGCTGCCAGCTTCTGCCTGAGACGTACAACAACCATGACAGCTATTTCTCAGCTCAGTGTCTGAGCTTGCCCAGTGACTACAGTAATCAACACCCCACACTGATAGCTAATACACCTACATAATTAATGCCAGTCAATGGAACACAAGTGTCTTGGCACCAAAGTAGCTGATGCTAACTGATTGTTGCTAACACCAAAAAGTTGTATGGGTATGTTGGAACAGCTGTCAAAAAGTAATTTTTGTTTTGTTTTGTTTTTTCAGATTTT
>CM059267.1:15531047-15566047 GCA_030347295.1 Setipinna tenuifilis | reverse complement strand
GCATCTGCCATTACAATGGTTTACTTAGCAGCTTTTATCGACAATAATTTACAGTAAAAAGTAGAGAACGCTAACTCTTTTATCTGACTGTTCTCTCCCTCTGTCTCTCTTTAGGGATTGAATATATGACCTTCACAACCATTTTTCCAGCTACTTATGCTCACATTGTATTGCTAATGTGCATTAGCATGATATATGTCCCAAGACTTGATTATTTTTTTGTGTAAAATAGCTGTATAAAATGCTAATAAATAGCATTGTTATAGTCCTATGGTGCTACATTTTATATTCTAGGCTGCCTGGATTTCTTGTGGTCCTTGCATCATCCAAAACCAGAGCAAAAAAGTTGTCATTTTTATGATGTACAGTGCTGAAACCACCATCCTCCCATAACGCAGACACACACACACACACGCACACGCACACACGCACACACTCTCACACACACACACACTCTCACACACACACACACACACACACACACACACACACACACACACACACTCACACGCACACACTCTCACACTCACACACACACACACACACACACACACACACACACACACACACCTACTTCAGTGTCTACCCCTCGCTGCGCCTTGTCATTCTGAGCCATTCCTACTAGTGATAGAAGGCGTCTGGGAAATACTGTGATTGCAGAGTCACAGAAAAGAGACCTGTGTCCTGTGTTCTTTTGTTTCTCTGTCTCCACTTGCTGTTCCCTTTTCTCCCTGTGGTGTTAAAGGTATAGAATAAAGTTTTAAGAAACATAGCTGGACCTACAAACGTACTTGAACTTACAAATGCAGAAATAGAGATAATGTTACTATGAAGACATGTTCTTCAGTGTTAAGTGCACTTTCCAGTCTTTGAGTCCTCATTTCAACTCAGATAAAGACAGGAGACACAAAACTGGGATTATTGCCATGATATTTGTCACATTTTGTAGATGTAAAGATCTTTTCACAACAAACGCCCATCACTACAGTTTTGAGTCAAAATGTTATATTGACTTCTACCTAGAAGGAAAGAAGGATACCAACTTTTTTGTGTTCTTTTCTTTCCTGTTAGTACCCATTGTTGTTTTTGATGTTACAGCCAGGCCAGAAATCTTAGCGCCTTGGCGTACGCATGATCTTCCCCGCGCCCATGAATGCCAGAGTGACTAAGCGCTCCTTGCCGGCCTGTGGCGAGTTATTTATGGTGGGAGGCCACTGAGGACAGCGCCGGGCTGAAGATGGATCGGCCAAGGATATTTGCTTTTATTGGACGTGTTTTTGTGTTGGCCAAGGATAAACGGCAGAAGAATGATGTCTCATAACATTGTGTGAAGAAATCAGATAGCCCCCCCGTCTTTGAGCACTGTTGCCTTTCCCTGTTGAACAGTCACAATTCAGCCCATAGCCCACGCCTCTGTCAGCTTAAATGACTCTCATCTCCTCGGGTAAATCACTACACTCCATCATACACTATGAGGTAACTGATGTATATTGATATATATTCTCTGTGGTGCTAAATCACCTCGTAGCAAACTCATTGGTCATTGGATTTCATTTTCCCCTACTTTACACACACACATCAGACAGCTTTGTTTGCCAACGAAGACCAACGCTTTTTTTTTTCATTCCTTGCATGTTGACTTTGCAATCCAATATACTGTACATGTGTTCCTTTTGTTTGTTTAAAAGAAGGCAAACACTCATGGATTGTTATTGAGATAAGGTATTCTCATAGGTGTATGACCTAGGTATGTATGTGTAAGAAAGCGTAGATTTATTGCAATACTGTATGCTGACACAGAAGCAATCACACATGAAATATTTAGACTTGACAAGGGGAAAAAATGTTTGCCTTTCCACAGATGGCAGCCACAGTGGCATAGTCCACACACACTCTCTCTCACACACACACACACACACACACACACACACACACACACACACACACACACACACACACACACACACACACACAGTGCAGGAGATGCATGGAGCAGGAGATGCATGAATTAATTCAACTTAGAAATTCGCACAAAGACGGAGAAGAGGAATAACTGGCAAATCATGCATGCTTTCATCTTATCGTGACATCTTCACTGTATAAAGTGAAGGGCTTTCTTGGAGGTTAAGTTGTCTGTATGACAGAGGAGAGAAAAGGAATTAATTTCTGGTCTCCTTGAGAGCATCTGATGCCATCTAATATTAGATATTTTATATGCAGAAATGGTCTCTTATCTTATACTTCCCTTTCCATGAAACTCTCGATTCTTTGTCTTCAGGGGAAGAAGAACAATCAGCACTTTGCCAGATTCTCCAGTGAGAGGTAAAGGCTCTTACAGTGCATTCTCAAGCACTACAGCAGGGGAGTTTCTCAACAGTCTGTAAAAGAATGTGTTCTACATAAGGGATAATGGATGACACAACGTTCGTATATCAGAAAGTTAATGTGCGTTCGATGTGGTAATGCTCTGCTTTGCATCGTGGCCATTACACCTCAAAGTGCATTAACTTTCTGATATACGAATGCCATGAAGTCCATTATCCCGCTCATACCACGGTTACCTCACTTGTCTTATGTTAATTTGATGCTATAATTTTCACATTTAAATCATTAAAACAAACATGTTAGAGCTGCTGCCCTCCGCCACAAGCTGTGTCTTTTTTTTTTTACAACTTACTGGACAAACTGCTGTTACTAATTTCAAACTGGAGGTTGCTATGGCCAAGACCCAGTCGTTAGTTCCATGTACTAACGATTTTATTCTTTAGAATGTTGATTCTCACACTATTCACCCCACAATGTTGTGATGGCACCTGCTTAAGGATTAACTCCAGAGCTATTTCACCACAGTCTAGGGCAGTGTGAATAACACATACAGAGCAAAGGTAACAAGCCATCCATGCTGGAACTCTATTCCAAAAGAGAATATTTAATGGCATACTAAAAATCTGTACTCTTCACTCTAAGTGTGTATAGAAAGGTAAAACCTTCCAGCATTTTCCAGCTCATTGCCTTTCATTCAGTCAGTGTGCTATCGTGACCTTTACACTGAAATGTTGCCATCTTTTCTCAGCCTCCTTGCATGAAGTCATATATATTTGAAAACTCCTCCACTGATGAGGTTTTGATACTAGATCTGTAAAATATATGTTTTTATATGAGTAGAAAGGTCCTTCCCCTTTCCAGTCATATACTGTAGGGCTGACAGAAAATTGACTGAGAGGTCCTTCTATCCATGAGCAATTACAACAGTACACTATGTAACGGCACACATATGTGGCTTTATAATGCAACATGAAATTAATATTCTGTTTTAGCCTGTGGTAAAGAAGGTGGGGGCTTTAACTGCAAAAAGAAGAAAAAATAAAATGCTCATTCAGTACAATCTAGAGAACATTTTGCCTGTTTCCATCAATTACACTATTTGAACCCTTGCAGCCTTTTGTGCTCGATTACTTGTCAGATGACCTCAGTTATGGGTCAGGCCTTAGGCCCTGGAGAGACATAGGCATTGGGCATAGAAGGGCAGGTGTACTGTTAGACCATAAATGAACAGCAGGTTTTATTTTGGCACATTTGAGTCTGTGTGGCTCATGTGCATCAACCAGAAAAGACTGAAATTGAGCTGAGAGAGAGGGTGAGAAAGAGAGAGAGAGAGTGTGTGTGTGTGGGGGGGGGGGGGGGGAGGAAGAGAGAGAAAAAGAGAGAGACAGCAGAGACCTCCCTCAGTGCCTGTGCTGCCTCAAGAAAGAGAGAGATAAATAAAGAAAGGGATAAAGAGAGGAAGAGAGAGTGAGAGATGCTTAAGCTGCAGGTGCATGCAGCATGAGAGCCAAATTACCTGGAATTAGACCATGGGTGTTTTGTCCTGCTGGCTGTCTGCAGAGATTGCCATTGCTGGGCTGGTTGGTCTTTTGTTGTGGCCAGAATTCACAGGTAGTTAGCATTCTGTTGTTCCGATGTTGGGCCTAGCTCATGTTTAATTCTGCATTTGCATGACATTAGCAATGTTATGTGATTTAACAAATGTATAACAATTTAACTTGATCACAAGATAAATATATATAGGAATCATTTAGTTAATATGCTTAAAATGATAATGTGAACAAGTTTTTATGAATCAATTTAGCAGTAATAGCAACAATGTTCTTTTTTCTTTGCATTGTAAAGGTTTTAAAATAGAAACTTTACAAGCTTTAGAAACAAATAAAACAATACCACTTTTAACTGTTAAGTTATGTTGTAATTGCTGTGATTGGCTTAAGCCTTTCTCAAGTTTGGACAGCTTTAAGCTAAGACAAATGTTCTCTCTTAACTTGGCAGTATGGCAATATGAGAAATATATTGGACTGTAGAGGTTTTCCAAATATGTGAGATTTCATGCATCAGCTGAACTAAATACGTTTAACTCTTTGCCCATACTTTTTAAGTTAGCAAATGACTTTTAAGACTTTTAAGATTGATATGTGTTTATAACACACATACAAATTTAAAAATCTTACTTATGTTGTTTTTTAGTGGTTGTGGAACCACGAAAGAAATAAGGGAAATGATTTTTTTCGTGGGATAAAGAGACCCTTGATGTGCCACCGATTAACTAGTCCATGCCCCCTAGTCCTCCATTTCTCCAGCTAGAGAATAGTTCCTGCTTCCCTGGGTGACTGGTGAGTTGTTGAAAACACTCTTTTGAGTTTAAATCTGGCAGAAAATTCCTATCTAGTGTTCAAAGCTTAGGAACCCCCACAACAAGAGCCCACTGAATAATGTTTCACCATTTTCAGTGAGCCTCGAGGTATCAGATGGCAAAGGAATAAATGGAAAACTCTACTCTGTTTTTTAGTTTGTACTCTTGACACTTGGCCAAACAGTCAAACTCTGTCTGCAATGAATTGTCAGGAGTGTTGCCTGAATCTGAAAGATGCTCTTTGCTTCAAAAACTGATGTGGTGCTGGTACTTGTTTGTCAGTCTGTCTCATGTAATAAATCTAATGATCAGAATGTGGTTTCTGTAGATGATTTTCTCCGTGTGTAAAAGCAACACAAATCTATCTGTGAATTATGATATCATTCCATACCAAAACAACATAGCAATGCCTTACACATACAGTAGGGGCCTAGTTTCCAAATAGACATTCAGCAACATTCACATTTCCTCATCACAATAACCCAAGCAGCTTTTGAAATGATTGAACCTCTACAAATCTCAGATCACAGGGTAATCCGAGGCCATGATCCCTTAAGACCAATGTGACACCTTGTGTAAAAACAGAAGCTGTTATACCAGGACACAAATCATCCTGACAAGGTCGTGGCTTTAAGATGTCCCTATATTCTCAGACAGAGGCATCTTGGTGATGAAGGGCAGTGTGGATACACACAGAGGCTTCAGTTTCCCCCCCCTCTCTGTCTCTCTTATTGTGGTGTGCTGGCCATTGGGTACACCAGGACAAACCTTGGGCTGCTGCTGCAGCGGTGGAATTGTGGGTCGTGAAATAAAGTTTTTATAGGCCCTGTCTCTCCCTTTAACAGCCCTCTCTGTGTGCCTGTCAGTGGGGGTGCACATAAGAGTACGCCAAGTGCACGCACACTCTGGGTCTGTGCCAGTTTGCCAATCACTGCCAAGTAGGTTAATGACTTAATGCATGTAAACATTCCAGGCTAATGCAAAAGAAGGCTTCTAAATAAACCACAAAAAATATATATCAATTAACCAACTGATTGTCACTGTTGTCACAGTTCTAGTATCCATTAAGAGACAGAATGGTATCCTGTTTTATTTAATTAAGGTTCTAATGAACGGCATGGCATCAAGCTGGTCCAAACAGGGTCCATTTTGGTCCACAAACCAAACAAGTTGAATGTGTTGTGGCTGGGGCTGGCTGTGTCAATTACTTGGGAAAATCCTCTCACGTACTCAGCAGAGGTGAAGAGGTCAGTATGACTCACTGCACATAGACTTTCCAGTTTGCCATGTGGTGTGCTCTGCATTTCCCAGTCGGTAAATCTGTTCCTCAACCTCCATAGATGGTTCCCGTAGAGAAGAACCATGCTGTGCTTGGATGCCAAAACAAAGTCAAGGCCTCCTGCTCTTCTGCAGAGGCAGACATTGGGTTGTAGGATAATTCTAAGGTCTCAGCCATCAGAATTTGAAGAGTCACAAGTATAAAAAATCCTGCCACAATGTTTGTTATAGCCATTAATTAAATCAGATGATGCTGATTGGAACAATTCCTCAGAAGTTGTACTTATTGATTAAATTGTCTGTGTTAAGTGCACAGCCAGAAGGAATACATGGCAGGATATTTGCTTTTTGGGGTTTGTATGTCCACCTCTGCTCTCCTGGACAATAAATGCTTATTGGGAGTCTTGAGCTTCTGAATTAAGTTTGGCTCTTTGGTTAAAAACCTGTGGCTTGTTTATTTTCCCATGCTCTCTACTTGCTCCACATCTTTAAAAAAGGGCCTTAGACACACTGTTCAGCCATCATTGATTTTCTACCACATGCCTTCGTGGCTGTCAAAACATCAATGGCTTGTTGAATGTGGAGACCCGAATCCACAAATGTCATTTCTCTTCTCTGCAGCTTGGGCGACAGCCTCAAAAATTCATGCAGGATATCTTTCATAGCAGCCAAAAATCTTCCCCAAATCCCGATTTGGTTACTTGCCTAAGAAGCGTTCTGTATTTCGGCCTGTCAACATCAGTGTTTGATGTGTCCTCCTCACTGCACGTGTGAAAACGGGATGCCATTGCTAGTGGAAAGCTCTCCACATATATAACCACTTCTTTAGGAGCATCTTTGACTGGCATTTTTAATCTGTGGAAGCAGACAGTGTATAGACCACATGTCCTGAACATCAATTTTTAGTCTGGCAATTAGTCCACTGGCTTGCCCTGTTAGCATGGCAGCCTCAATGATGCCTATGCCTCAACACCATATGCTTTTTATTTCACAGTATTTCACGGCAAGACATTGTCTAGACAATGAAGACAGCATCACCCTCACCACTGACATCATATCTTGCATAAATTATCGGACAGGGATGAATTGCGTTGCTTACCCATGATTGCACCTCTTCACAGACATTCCAACCTGCAGAAACTCATTTCAGGGAGGTCAACAGTGCACCATCCACCCCCTGCCGCTGGAACAGCATGAAGGAAACACATATTGTTTGTCGAAAACTGAGTAGCCTAATGAGAGCGACAGAGGTCATCTATTAGGTCTGCAAAAATACTACACAGGATTGTCACTTTCACTCTCCCCAACTCTGCCTGTTACTGTCTGAATCTGTCATTTGTCCTAATTAGCTAAAAGAATTTGCGTGAGTTGTGGGACATTTTGTATTACTTGTGGGCATCCAGGAGTCGCTTTTCAAATGTGGGAGACTCCCTTAAGTCTTTACATAGTGGGCTGCATCTTTTTCACAGATGCAGATTGCACCCCCCCCCTCTCAAAAAGTTAGAAACAAACTTGTTGTATAAGGGGCCGATTACTCCCACACAGCCATGGTCAGATTTGTGGATATTGCAGACCTAAGTGCAATCGAGCTTCTACAATGTCATGAGGGGGTTGAAACCATTGCCTTTGCTTTGCCACTGTGTGTGCCATTTAAAATAAGATTGTCTTCAACAAGCGAGTCTGTAAATTTTCTTAAGTTAGTCAGCCTGTAAATCAATAGAGCTATTTAGGAGGATTTCTTTGTCTTTCACACTTTATTTCAATTGCCCTCAAGTGGTCTTGGCTGTCCCTGTGTTTATACGTGTATTTTGTTTTGTAGCCTCTTTGCATTAGGATATCTGACTTCATTATTGATCCATTCTCCATGAGGTGGATAGGAGGTCTGTTTTCTGAGAGTAGCAAGCTTTTTACTTTGTACTTCCACACCCTGTGTACTATAATTTTTCTATTACCGCTGTCAAACCAATGGTTGCAATATTGCCAGCCACCCACCACATTTGTTGTCCAGCCAATTGTCAGATCACTGTCTCATGCAGCCATGACCTCCATCTTTTAAGAACACTGGGTTCTGGGTTTTGGAGTTATGAGGTGAATCCAAATCTGCAGTGTCTGTTGAATTTTGCTTAGTTTTGCTTCGCCATGACAGACAGGTAGGCAGGCAGAGGCAGACAGACAGACCAATCGATCGATCAATCAATTGTTCGATAGATAGATTTGTTTTGTAATATGGTTATATCATGTAACTTTACTTAAATCTGCTTTACAGTAATTTAGATCATCAGTGCAATCATCAACTCCATCACTAAGCAACCTTGAAGAACTATGTTCATTAGCAGAGGAATGATTGTTGGTCAATTAATTATTTATTCTCTCATTACTTTGTCTTGATTTTATTAATTTGTCAATCTTGTGTGGTAACAGTTTTAGAAAAGCAATAAACCATGAGAGGGGGGGGTAATGTTAGGCATGTCGTGGAGCATAGTGCCGTTACACCCTGTTAACCGTGCAAGACTTACCATATTGTCCTACTATGCTGTGACACAGTGCGTCACAGACACAGTTCATGAGACACTTGTCACAACTGTGAAATGCAGAGAATCCGGAGGTCAGTGCCTTGTCAATCCACACACAGAGGTTGCTGACAATGTGAATTGGATTTAGGCAAATGCAACAGGCATGTCACAAATGGTGCACCCAATATGCAAGGCCACCACATATGAAAGTTTTTTAAAAGCTAAAAAATACCCAATTATAGTAACCTTGTGCTTGCTAACTCAACAGTCAGTAATTGAAAGCAGATCTCCATTTACACGGATTAATGATTCTGCTGTTTTTTTTTTTGTTTAGGACCAGTGACATAGATATCTCTTTCTGACTTGAGTCAGAGAGGCACTGAGATACAGGGGTGGATGAAGGATGCTGTTTTGAATGAAGCATTTGTGGTTTTTTTTTTGCACGTCCAGACAATAGTCTGTAAGTGGATGTCATTTTTACACTGACGGCTATACAAGACCTAAGGATCATAAAAAAAAAACTTGTAGAAGTGCACACAGGGGTTTGCTGAATTTGTAGACAGCCCTCACACAGTACAGATTTGCGCACACATTGCCACTGTATGTGTATGTATCTGCTGACAGAAGGGATGACCATTCTGTCTGCCTGGTAAGAGTGGTTTGGATGAGTACACATAAATGTTTTAGAGGCATGTCAGGAGATTTTGTCTCAGTCAAGGCAGCAACAGACAGATTTGTTCCATGGCTAAACGAAAATTCGCAGGAGTGAGACAAGAAACAGACTTGGAAAGGCCACACTGCCACCACAGTGGAAAAAAAAAGGAAGAAGCTGAAAACCAGGCCTAGAGAGTTGGCTCGTGTTGTGACTGTCACCAGCACAGAGAAAGCTTTCTGGATCACTGTGCATAATCCCTATCACAGACACAAGGATAATGTGACAGTCCACAGGAGATTTCTCGAGTTATGGCGCATACTCTGTTCTGACCTTTTGGGCATGTCGAAACTTCTCTCAAGGTAAGTCCAACCCACATTTACAGTTACAGCCTCTCTGAGATCTCAACTCATCAAGTACCTGCTGGAGTTGAACACAAATGCGGCTGTGGGGAATTTGCTGTGTGAATCAAGGGGCTTTACTCAAGGGTGGGAGGCACACAGAGTACTGCAGAGTTTACAAGAGCAGGAGACCAGAACAGTAAAGAAGGTGAAGGAAGAGGAAAAAGAAGGAGGTTGAATGCCACTGCAAAATGAATGTTCCTCCTACAGCAAGTTCTCAAGGCGCTGGCTCCAAATCCCTCAGGGATTTACAGTGTGCTAAGAGACGCCTACCATCTCCTTCTCTGTCACTTAAGGTCACCTGTGAATGTACATTTTAAACACTGAAGTTAATTTAAAACTAGCTTTCAAAGCAAACTCTCACAAGGCTATTTGGATGCTCTTAAGCTGAATGACAAGTAAGGGGACACCTGTTCATGTTGAATGCTGATGTGATGTTGCAAGACTAAGTTGCCAAAAAAAAAACTTGTATACTTGAAAAGGGGTTAATGTGTTCATGTTTTATGCATTAAAAAGTGGGATAATTTTCAAAAGCAACAAACAAAACAAAAGTTGTTAATAAAACTAAACTTTGTTCTCTTTTCTAATTTTGTCAGATTTAAAGATAATAATGATTTGCTTGTCTAATGTGGTTCGCTTAATAATATGTAAAATATCCTAGTACATTAGAAAATACGTTGGCTCATAGGAAAGATGTTATGATTTGATTTTGGAAAATCATGCTTATTTTCATTCATTTTTAATAATTAAGTATTTGTTTAAAATGCTGCTGTGTATGTTTTGTCTATGGGAGATAAAACAATTTCTTTAGTCTTATATACCTTTTAAAATATGACACATTTGCATGTTTTGTGCGGGGTAGAGCTGCAATAAATACATATGTAATTACATTGCCACCCCCACCAACCCCCGGGGGGATGGTCTCAGGCTGCATTTCTTTCCTAATACACCCCCTATTCATGTTTTATTAAAGTCATATGCTCTTGGGCTTGGTCTCTTTTCCAGTGACTTACTGTACCGGGTCATCCCTTTCCTTGTCACAAATCAAATTAGCCGAGCTGGCGATTAATCTTCGCTCAGAGCACAGAGTGAAAGGGGGACTGACACCTTATTAATTTTCTTAATTAGTTCTCTTATTAGGTGTCGAAATCATCCCCTCTAATTACACGTTCTTTGACTCTTACACTTTTCAAGTTGACGATGCAAATAATTTGTGCAAACCAAAGTATTTAAATGGATAATATTTTAACCGATGAAGTTGATTAATGCGTTAAAAACCATGGGAGGCAGGCACTCCACTTTGCTCTCAAAGTGTCACGTCTGTGACGGCGATGCATTGCGTAATGTGGTGGTCATGACAGCTGGTGTCAGAGCACCTTGCCTGTCATAAAACCCTTACCTCTGACACAGGCACCCTGTAATTGGTCAGTTTTCCTATGGACGGGGATAACCAGCTGACCTTATTTTCTTTTTGCGATCTTTTTATTGTCCAGCCTGACCTCTGAGACCAAAGAGCATTTTTCTGCCCAATGACTTTATTTCAGCTTATACTAAGCTTTTATATGGACCTCATCATAGGCTTGATTCATTGGCGGTGTATTTTAGGAGGCCTGGTCTACGAAGTAAGCATATTCTGATAAATTATCAAAACAAAACAAACAATCATAATGAAGGACTGCTTGGTTGGGGGAAAAAGTTTGTCCTATGTCACCGCACTGCGGCCGCAGCTGCGTCTGGAAGGGGCCAAAGTGCTGAAGTGTCGGACTGGGCCGGACTCAGGCCGGGCTCGTTTAGCCAGTCGCGGTGTAAGTGGGTAACCTTGCTGAAAGGTGCTGTGGCCCTCGGCGCTCCCAGAAAACAATGGCTCTCTGAGGGCCACGCACGAGGGAGCGAGCGGCCGGCCATTGCTCCCGCCTCTCCCTGACCTTTCGCATCAGAACTGGCCTCCTGTTTCATTCATCACCCCCACCTGCCTAACACGTGGGGCAACTCAGCAGGGGAAAAGGGGGCCAGGTACCACAGGGGCTCTCTCTCGGGGGCCCTGGTGTCAGCAGCATGCGTCCTCTCTGGCTAATATCCACCCTTACCCAAAAGTACTGCAGGGTGCACTACGGTGACCCCTAAATATTCAGTGTTTCACTCAAAGGATAGATAGGTACACAGGAATAAATTAATTAAAAACACACACACACACACACACACACACACACACTGGTACTTACGTACCTGAATGGCACTGTGGTTAAACCCGAACTTTACAAAACTGAACCTTTTGACATTTTGAACCTTTTAAACCTTTTGGCTAGCAAGGGTGACACAAATGCAAAAGATAGATAAAAACGAAACACCACCACTAAGCCATACTTTACATTATGTACTTTACTTTACTTTACGATGAATACTGAGCCTGTTGGACACAAATGATACTGGGAGTAAAGAACATGGATCATAGCAGATCCAAAGTATGATTTTCAAAGATATTTCTGACCAATGTTTTTTTTTACAGTTCTGTAAGTGTTTGGATGGGCACTCATTTAGAGTAAATATAACAGCTTGATGATTAAAAAATTATTTAAGGAGTGATGTGAAGCACTCTTTGATATAGACTTCAAACATTCACAAACATTTTGTGCTAATTACTGTGTGGAAGATGCATTGGGCATTGTGTCTGTTATGAAAAACTCCATTGATCACTTTCAAAACAGTTTATCAGTCTGCTACTGGTAAATAAATATTTTCATTATTTCACATTAGACAATTGTTGTGTAGTATGTGTAGTATGTCTTTACAAGTGTTTCTCTTCTCAAATAAACTTGTCAGTTATTTTTTATGATGATATGTTGACTGTTGTCACCTCAGCCAATTTTTCCTTTTTTAAAACTATGTGTATGGACAAGGAAATGCAATTAACATATATCAATGAGTGCTGACCACAGTGCGTATTTACATGGCAGCTTGCTTTCTTGTGGGTGACAGTGCTCTCATTTCACTATCAACAACTGTAAAATATTAACAGGCATAAATAAAGAATGAAGCATGTATTTTTCTACTAGTATGGTCAATGGGTAGGTGTAACACCTGTTAAAGGTGGTTGCTGTAGTAAAATGGTTGCATGCATCCAGTCGGTGTTGCACCACTGCTTTTGTAGGTCACCCCTCACAATTACAGACAGGCAGTGTCATTATGGAAACAAAGCAGTTTGCAATCAAAGTTTAGTGAAAAAAAAAGATAAATTACTGTAGCACTTTGCCAAGCTGCTGTTCTGTGCAAGCAGTCAGTTGGAGGGCAACGTCTTGATAGCTCTGGCGGCATCTTAAAAGAATGAGAATCAATAGCCTTTGCCTGAAGGCATAAACAACATTCCCCATGAAATGGAAGACTGAGCAACAACAAGAATGGGCAAAGCACTCTTCATAAATACACCTGAATGATGCACTAGGCATCTGTTGTAAGCGAGTACTGAAAGTAATTTGTGAAATGCACTGTGGATGGCAGCCAAGTGGACGAAAACAGTGAGAAAATAAGTGATAAAGTGTGTGTGTGTGTGTGTGTGTGTGTGTGTGTTGTGTTTGTGTGTGTATGTTAGCTCAAATTTGAGTGTTAGAGGTCTTGCAGTAAAATCTAATCACTTACTAACTGGTGTGTCTTTCTCAAGTACACTGCAGACAGTACGAAAGGATGCTAATTCAAATTCCAGTCCAGATAGTGCAGTCCAGATGATGGTATCCAAATCTAAAAAAGGACCCCATGGACACGTGCGAAGAATACTTACTCTTGCTATTGAGTAACCTATTTGAATCCGACTGTATGCCCACGAGGAAATGTCTCCTCCAGTAATAATGACGCGAGACCCTTTCCACCCCTGGAAGACACAAAAACGTTGGCCTCAAGGTTCAGAGTCCATTTCTGCGGTATGTATCTAGGGCCAGCTTTGACATCATGTATTTGCATACTACAGATTGTATGAGTGCCTTTTTGTCTGGGGGGATGAATTTGTGTGCAATCCGCTTTTCACTCATTCGCCAGCTAACCCAGACTTCAACTGCTGAACTCTCTCACTCAACCGTGCAGGACACGGGTGGTGCGCGTTGCCTTTTCATTTTTCTTTCTCTCCCACAATGCAACAGCTTCAGGGCAACAGAGCAAAGATACAGTTTCATTCCTCATCCTTTTATCGTGATCCTTCTAAAATTTCATTAAATCCCCTGAAGGGAATTTTGACTGATATCTAGACCTTCGTGAACACACTGAAACACAAATACCACCACATATATAAAGCATTTCATATAAAGACCAGACAGTCAGGGACATTGTAGTTGACTAGGTATGGACAAAACATAGTCTTTTGCAAAGTATTTTCCCAGAGCCTTCAGAAAGTGCTGTGTTCACAATGACTGTAGGCTTTGCTTTCACTATTTGAAGTGAGCTGAATGTGTTTTGAAACTGCACTATTGTATGAAAATGAGCCAGGGCTTTTCTTTGAATGCATTCCATTCCATAAGACGGGAGCTGTGTGGAAACTGAAAGGTGAATGTGCAAAAAAGGATCTTAGCAAGTAGATATGTGCTAATAATAAATTAAATAACAGGAAAGAACAGATCAGAAAGGTAAAAAACAGCAATGCTGCCATAGGGCTTGTGTATCTTTAGATCACACTGTCTTAAAGACATCATATCATACTGTCAACCTCAACAGCATCTCTGATATTTACTCAGTCTGTCAACATGAAAGCTTGTTTTAATACAGAAACAAGACACACCAACATATGGACATGTTTTTTTTCCAATCCTATATGAAATGAAATCCTTACAGAGATGTTTGATCATATCACTCAGTGAAACCAGCACAGTCTACAGGGTGATGTCTACAACACATTGAAAAATACATTTTGAAAGACATGTGTGAACCCCACAAACCTGGTCTTATTGTGGATATGTGTGAATACTGTCGACAACACTAATATTTGTTTGCACAGTAAAAATGTAATAAATTGTCATGCACTGCAAAAGTTTTTTTCTGTAACTGTACACTCCTAAACTGTATTCACAGCTGATTGACAGTATGATACTTAGATTAACAGAGTTTAATGCTAAACTCTGAAATGTTGTCAAAATGTAAATGGGTAAACATTCCAGCACAGATTTTGGAGTCTCTGAGGCGCTACGGTATCTAAAACCTCCATTATCTCTGCAGTAATACATTAGAAATGCACAGTAACAGCAGAGAGAGCGAGACAGAGAGAGAGACAGACCAGCAAACTAATGATAAGCTAAGGTATTGTTGTGGTGCTTCACAGTATTATTCACCCACAGTTGGCCACAGTGCTGGGTTATCAGTACATAAATTCAAGATTAAATGTCAAAATTGCAGATCTTAGAGATATAGAGCAAATGCCAGAGGGCTTGCGAAGATGACAGATAAAGAAAGCCTTTTGGTCTGTATAATGTATAGCTAAACTCTTCAGTTGGGCTTTCTGTCTGTCTCTTCACTGACATCTTTAAAAAAAAGAAGAAGAAGATGATGACGAGGGAAAAGCAATTGCTCATGTTTAATGGAGGAAGTGAGAAGTCTAGATTCTCACCAGCTCCACAAACTGCACTGTAGCATTGCGGATGTTCCCTTGGGGAAGTTGCATCATGTAGCCTACTGCATAGAGTGTATGTTGAGGAATATGGTGGGTTTTCAACCTAATGGCCCATCTGAAGGGTTCTCAGTTTTTGTTTGGTATGTTTTTTTTTACACAATTTTATTCAGGGTGTGATACCATATTAAACAATAATATTGCAATGTAATATAATTACAATACAGTGCAGTTACTGATCTTGGTTGGCTTAATTCATAATCACGAGTGAAGTAATAAAGTTATATGGTTAGAATAGGTGAATTGATTTCGTAATTGAAATGTTCAGAGACACACAGCAGCAAACTTTCTTACTTTCCACTTCCTGTTCTGTCGTTGGTTCCGAAAGGGACGATCTTACAGTACCATTCCTTTTACTTCTCTTCATGTTTTCATATAGGGGAATCCATCATAGGCTTAGTGATGGACTACAGATTAACTTCTAAAATGGCAAATTAGTGCATTATTTTTAGGACACGTCAAATATCCCTGGACAAGTTTGAGATTTCTTATCACTGAACAGATTAATAAAAGCCTCACTAATTCAGCTGCAGTTGGGAGAAGTCTATATGTGTAATTACCAGTGTAGTAGATACTATAAAAGTGCATTTAAAGACCTGGTTAATGCACTGCAATTGCAGGATTCAACAACCCCATGCCTCCTGAGCTTGCTCTTTGTTAAAGTCATTTATTGGTTAGCATCCATACTTAAGAAATTAAGAAATCATTTTGTGAAAAAACATTCTGGGTTTAAACAAGCAGTAGTGTTCAATTAACTCTCTACACGGTTGGTCTAGACTGTTGAATAAAAAAAATATATGACATTTCCATGTAGAATAAAGTACATCTCCAATAACCAAATTTAAACAGTTAAATTTAGTTTTATTAGGTTACTACCTGTCTTAAATGATGAACAATATCACTTCGAAAAGCACCCATTAGGCTATTACAAGTAGTTCTGGGAGAACTAAATGGCACACATATGGAAATGGCATTTTGGCTGACAGTTATCTCGGGACCCTTCTATCCCTCCTCTTTTTTTCCTGACGAAGATGAACTCTTAAACAGGAAATAAATGCTGACTTGTGTTCCTTGAGTGTAGCAGGCGGTCTTGCCGTTTCCGTGTATAGCCTCCTGCTCGGTCTACTACTACAGTGGCAGCATTCCAGGACACCGCGGTGGAACCTCCCGTTTTCTCGTGGCACAGAACTCACACTGAGGCCCAGAGCTTCTCAATCCTATTAGGGTATAAAACAACAGAGCAGGCGGCGCCTCACTGATGAAGCGAAAACACTGTTGTTTGCATATCCTTGAGTAAGGGTGCTAGGGAGAAGAAAAACTAACCGTGAGATTGATGTGTCTGTCAATTGAATTCCCTGTGTGAATGTGCGGTGGAGAATTCACTGCCACATAAAGAAGTGTACAATTTCCCCCTAGCAGTTCCTCTGCAGGGAGGTGCAAGGGGTGCAGTTGGGTGGGCGGATGATTAATACAAATTATTTGTGGCTGGTTGAAACATAATTCTTGCATTTAAAAAAAACCAAAGTGAGAAAGAAAAAAAACACTGTAAGCCTCTGTTCCCATGTGGGATTTTCTTGGCATAATATTGAACATTTTTTATTCTAATTGAGTAAGTTAAGTGAACGGGCAATGCAAATCAACCCTCTGTGTCAGTCAGGGAAATAAATGAAAAATCACCAATTCATGTATGAGAGTATATGTTAAGCAGTGCCCTACAGTTTGTTTCCTCATCACTTGTTGCTGCACTGCTGCAGTGGAGAAACTCATCAGTGTCACGTCTGTCTGTCTGCCTGGCCATAAATTAGGCAAAATAAACTTCTACTGCACTCTCTATTTAAGGCCAGTCACTGCTCAAACATGTTTTGCTAAAGTTTGCAAAGGAAAGAAAATCAACTCCTCATATTGAATAGATTCAAGCTGTTCTGGAGCTGTTCTGCAGAGCATACCGCAGGAGGTCAGCAGCTGTACAGGGACCATTTTCATCCAGTAAATCCAATCTTTTTATGACAAAGCAAAGACATTTCTGGAGACTGGGTATAGAAAACTCTCTTTATTCAGGTAAGGCCGTACTGGACAGTATGTACTGTATATCTACTGGGGTTACTGTGTTGGGGAGCTGGCGGAGACGATGACAGGTTCATTTTTTTCATGACTTTTTTTTATTATTATTATCAGCAATCAATTTGCCTCTCTCCTCCTCATCTGGTGCACTGCATGTGACCTACACAGAAACAAACATGTCCAAGTCTACATCTATTCCCAATATCAGATGAAACAGGGTGAAAAATAAAAGATATAATTGAAGCCCAGGCCTTGTTTGAACAACATATACCTCATCTCCAGTTCTCTATATTCGAAGGGTCTAGATTGTACAGTCTATAGAATATCTTTTTTGTTCTCTCTCTGTCCCTCCCAACTGATTTAGCTGACCTTCTCAAAAAGCCCCCAATACAAGCAAACACAGCAAAATGTCCACCACAGAAGAAGGATATTGCTCTGACGACCTTTGAGACAGGGAATTCACAGAACTCCACATATAAGGACAGAAATGATGATTTCAGATCAAGATCTCCATTCAGAGTTCTTTCATTCTCTTGCGGGCCTTTTGTTAGCTCAGCAGTCTTTTTTTTAGTATGGAACTATGCTTATAGTATATACATTTTATATTTATATATACATATACATGTACAGGCCACTGTCAGTACAAAGAAAGCTCTCATGAAAGACACCGAGCATGCCAAAAGAAACACAAAATAAAAAAAACATATCTGGACAAGTATGGTCTGTGTGGGCTGGAGTTGACCTTGTGACCTTGCGAAGCATTTGTTGCTGCAGTTGACTGGCTCTGAAGGTGAAAAAGGTTGGGGGTCGGTGGGGGGGATGAGTGGGGGGCAAAAAGTTTCAACTCGACCCGCTTCAGTTACTCTGCAAAACACAACATGCAGCTCGGACTCATCATGTCTGAGCCAAATTGGCATGCTACTGTTGCCACGTCAACCAAAAACGTCAAATATATCTTCAGAGGAGGAAAAAAAGAAAAAAAAAGACTTGGGGAAATAAATTCCATGGTCCAGAATCTCAGCTCGCTCACATTTTTCCTGGTTATCCTCCACTTTGCTGATGATCCACTAGTTGCTCAGTCAGGATCATCCACTTTGCCTTGGAAGTTGGCTGAGTCCTCCGGCGTTTGTTTGTATATCCCCTAAAACGCCCCCTAAGCTCTTTTGAGTTTTGAAAGCGAAAAACAAAGGCATGTAGGAAATTGGACATGACTGGGGCGGAGAGAGAGAAAGTCACCAACGAGGGGCTCATTGATCAAAAACAGGATTAGCTGTCTGTTTTAGAAATCCTTGGCACCACACAAACAAAGCTATTTGTATCTCCGAGGATATTCTTCTGTCGGTCACAGGTAATCCAGTCAGTTGTCCGTGATGTAATGGTTTAGTCTGTTCTGATTTGAGGGAATCCACACATAGTCCCTGTGAGGTGGTTCGATGTTAGGTCCTTGGATGAATCTGAAACAGAGAGAAAGGTAGACAGGCAGAGAGAGAAAGAGAGAGAGAGAGAGAGAGAGAGAGAGGAGAGAGACAGAGGGAGGGGGAAGTAAAGGAGAGAGAGTGAGCAAAAACACACATACACTTAGACAGAACAAAAAGGCATAGCAAAGCTTGCAAGGATTACACCCAAAGGAATACCCACAATCCAAAATTTCAAAACAAGAGGGTTCTTTTGAACGATGGAGCTCTCCCCTTGTCAACTGTGTTAGTTTTTTCGATTTTCTGTATTATTTTTTTGGTAAAGGAAAACAGACAGGCTGGCAGAGTGGGGAAAGAGACCCTTTAAACTGTGATAGACTGGCACCCATACTGTGTAACATCACAAGGCATGGGGAAGAAGAAGAAGACGAAAAAAAAAAAAAAACATGCTGCTCCTCACGTCTCCCATACAGTAGCTTGCTGACTCAATCTCTGCAGATAGCTGCTGATTTCTCTCTGCCAGGCAGCCAATCATATCTCTACATTTGCCTGCCTGGTACTACGGAGAGAGCGAGAGAGCGAGATGGTGAGAGAGCGAGCCAGCGTGGTGTATGTGGAGTCTGAGGACATGTCAGCAGTCTCAGTACAGTTATGCCTTCTGTTTCTGTCTTTCTGTCGCTCTCTTTATGCCTGTTCCATGGCCTCCCATTCAGTGGGAGCTCTGAATTCATCAGGCTTTCAATAAGGTCCTGAGATGCCTTTTCAGGGCTGCAGACAGACGTCGAAGGCTGAGTATTTCAGCCTCCACAGAGAGAACAGGAACCAACAAGGTCACAAGACTGCATTTACATGCGAGACAAAGCACTTCCCCTTCCCGAGAGATGCTTGAGGACAGACGGCTGGAATAGTCACTCACATTCGTAGACTTATTTGTTTTAGCTTAGTTTGTTTTTTTTTTCATTACGAGCCGTTCCCCCGTCCTATTATGTTCATACTGTCAGCTTAAATTCCCACGGTCAGAGTAAATAAACCTGGGAGAGGAGAGGTTTTTTGACACGTGGATGCTGAAGTGTTGTTCACAGAGAGAAGGGGGCTAATTAAAAGCTCAACCCCACGGCTAGGCCCCGGGCAGGGGCAGCATATGCTGACATTTCCACAGGTGTGCTCTGCTGACAGCCCGCCAGGTGTGCCCAGGTGATTGAGACCCGAGGACGGCCACTGGGGAGACAGGACACCACCTCCCCCTCCGCGCCACCCCAACCGTCCCCCCTCCCCCCCTACTCCCTTCGCCACCCCCTGGCCATCCTGCCATCCTTCCCCCGGGGACCACCCCAACCCCCCCTGCAGCCTGACAGCTGTGCAAGTGAGGGATGACGCCCCTGAGCCCCTGTCACTGTGTGCCGCGCCAACCCGCGGAGGTGATCCTGTCCATCACTGCCTGATACCATGGCAACAGAGGCATTAGCAGCCAGCAGTGTGAAGGAGTGTATTAAGGTGATGTCCACTGAAAAATGCAGCGCTTTTATCGATATGCTGCTTTCCAACCATCTGCGTTGTGTTGTGTGGTGTTGTTTTTGTCTGTTCTTTCTCCGAGGCAAACAACATTCAAAACCACAAATCAAAGTCAGAATTCTGCATGTGAACTGTATTTATCACGGCTGGGAGTCTTTTGAAAGGGTTTAAACTGCACTGGGTTGAAAGAAACAAAAAATCTGCTCTGCACTAAGCAGGCTGTCAGATTAGCAGAGAATTTAGCAGGAGAATTCATTCTGCTGACTTGTAAAACACAACACAGTCTCTAAGGATTCAAAGTGGAAAATGATAAATGTCTTCTGAGAATTGTTTTCCTGTTTCCAGCTTATTTCTATCTTTGTCATCTGTATGTCTAGGATATGTTATGAATCTCTGAGTTACTGAGTCATCAGTTGCATGTTTTTCTTTCCTCTCTGAAACCAGCTGCGACTATTTTAATATAATATTTTAGGTTAGGACGTGGCTTTCATCAACAAATGTAATTTCACAGAATGTCAAAAAGACAAAATTAATAACTATAAATAAAGCCAAAAAAACAAAATACAGAAATATTCCCTCAATCATCATTTATCAATTAAATGTTAGTCAAACAGAGTAATGCAATTTCATTCGATGGAGATTATATCAGTGTAATAAATCATGAATAAGTAATCATTTGTCTTTACCATAATGTTTATGTACAGGGGTGCTGCTAAGGGGGGTAGGTCAGGAAAATTGACTGGGCGAAGAGCTTCACAGGGCCCACAGAGGACTATTTTCTTTCAGGGGGCCCACAATTTCTAGCGGCACCACTGTTTATGTATAGCCAGTCTTCTATAATTGGTGTAGATGTGTTAGTTTTCACACACACACACACACACACACACACACACACACATACACACACACATGCACACACACAGACTGCATAAACAGGAACTGCTTAAACAGAGCTGCATCATTAAAGGATCGATATCTTAGACATGAGGATCAACATAGGGCCCTGAACTAATGTCCTTTTAGGCTTGTTAGCAGACATGTTCCAGATGAATGAGATCTATTGAAATATTTCTGCACTTAAATAGGCTTGCACTCCACGGTGATGCATTTCAACACGTTGACATGTTGTGTGTGTGTCTGTTTCATCTCTGCACTAACTGAGCCTGTACACTCTACCAGTCATGCAATAGGCTCAGCACTTAATTTGGTTCCAATGTGTCATTATGGTATATGGCAAATGTAGGCTACATTATTATGGTAGGCCTGAAGTGCAAAACACAGTAAACAAATGAAAAAAAAAACACAACAAATCAAATCACAACTACAAATGAAAAAACATCACATAAATGAATTCTGTCCAGTTAGAAAGAGACCTACCCTTTCCGTAATAAAGTTAATGTACATGTGTTTCCTCCAATGTTGCCGTTTTGTTTTACTTACTGTTGTTGTGCTTTGGATTTGCTCTTGTGATTTCTAATTTGCCATTGGGGTTTTTTTATTTGACATTGTGTGTTATGATTTGCCTTTGAGGTTTATATTTCTGCGTTAGCATTTTTTGATTTGCTATTGTGATTTTTGATTTGTTGTTGTAACCTTGGGGGTGGTCACCCAACAGAGTATTGATTCATTCATTCCATTTACATAATGAGAATTACATGTAACTAACATTGATGGCATGTAATTGTTTGCACAAAAGCCATCAAAAACGATTGAGTAGGAATGGATTATGCACACAATACCTTGTTTTTGACAAACTTTCCTTTTGAAGCAATCTAAGCTCTAATGTAGAGTAAAACAAAAGTCAAAGTTTTCTTGAGATTGAATGTAGGAACAGGATGGGAATTGGGATGGGAATGTTCTACAACTGTCTTGTTTTTTTTTTGTGCAAGGCAAGGGCTTCAACTCATTTCCTGGCAAATTTGCAAGAACAGCTTTTTGGCCAGAGCTTTAGAAGTGCCAAATTACAGCCTTCCCATCTCAGTATTTTCTATACTACTACTACTACTGCTAATACTACTGCTACTACTACTATTACTGCTGCTGCTGATGGTGCTGGTGGTGCTGCTGCTGCTCCTACTGATATTACATTTTCTCATTATTATTACTGTCTTGTCACCAGGCAGCAAATTTTTAAAACGAAAAAAAAAAAAAAACAACTATTGGTGACATTTGGATGAACTTTCTGGATCTCTATCTCAGTAAATTTCCCTCATGTAGGATATCTAAAAAAGGACTATAGTACATTATGTTATAACTAAAGAGATGGAATGCAGATTAGATACGATAATGAACCATTGTACAAATGAGCTCTGAAGTGGAACGGACTGAACTCACCAAATGTTCTAGATACCCCTGGGCTCTCACTGTTAGCCGTACCCTCTTTGCTTTTTTTCATTTTGTAAGCATTTTTTTTATCTAGACTTAGCATCATCTTTATACCTTAACAGCTAAAGAGGTTTTCTTTTTACTGAACAGAGAATGAGGCTTTTAGCTACCATGTCTGCCATGCTCACTACCCTCATGTAAGCAGTGTGCTTAAGAGTCACACGGATAAAACAAGAAAAAACCTGTCAATGACTTAATTTAAAAAGAGATGAACTGTTGTTTTCTTTATTTCAGAGTTATGGTAATTTAATTGCAAACTTCTCATGTATTAGAAATTAGTGCAGACATAAGGACCTTGATGAAACAGCAGCTCTGTTACCATCAACAAGCAGCTGGTGAAAATGACAAAACATCATATGCAAATGTTAGCGCACAGACAAGCACATCATATCCAGTTAAGTTTGGTACTGACTGAGATAAAAGTCTACGAAACACAAATAGGTGCTGAATAAATGCATGCATGCTCTGCTATCTACTCTGGTTGATGTCCTTTTGAGTCCTTTTATAACTGCATAATTCAGAGTTTAAAGAGGTACAACACTATCTTATCCACAAGGTCACTTTTGCTCTGAAAAACTCCCAGATGGGGTAACGTGTGCTACCATAACCATATGCTGGTGCACATCACACAGGGCTGGTGCAGTATGCGCTGTAGGGTCAGCTATGGCCAGGATGGGTATCCTATAGATAGAAAAGCACTGGCTACTGGAATTTCATCTGTGACAGCAGGGACACTAAGTTGATAAAAAGCTGTATAAGTATCAGTCACATTAGAGACTCAAATGTTACAAGTTCTATGTGTACCTGAGTACAGCCTGGTAAATCAGCCCCTCGTACTAAACTTCATTTCATACACTGGGTCTGGCTGTGCTGTATTGAGAAACGTTTTTTTTTCTGGAGGTGTAGACTTTGCTGAAGTTTACAAACGATTGGATCTGCCTTTACCCCATCGCTAATGTCTGGTTGTGACGTATGCAATTATGCTGGCTGTAAACCTGCCTATGCACTACAATTCAAATGTAGCACACAAAGTCAAAGTCATCGCTCATGAACACTCCTCAGCCAGACCCTCCATACAAAATGTTATGAAGTACGAGGGGCTGATTTCCCAGGCTAACCTGAGTAGCGTGTGTGTGCATGTGTGTGCACGCATGCACAACTGTGTGTAAGTGTGTTTGTATGTGTGTTCTGCGCCTGTGATAGCTTCACTAACAAATCCCTCCTTTAAGCACCTATAAGCCACCTCCACATTGGGCAAACAGCACAAAAGCAAACAACAGACAGGACTGAACACAGGTATGTCAAAGCTGCTTTTATTTCAGTTTACCCCCTTCCTTTTCTTTTCTCTCTTCCTCCTCCTCCTCCTTCTCCTCCTCCCCAACTTTCTCTTTCTTCTTCTGCTTGTTATTTTAAAAAAAAACATTGTGCACGTAATTGTTTGGCAGAACACAAATTGATTGATCTATTTAGCCACTGAAGCGGGTAATGTGGAGGGCTATGAAGGGACAGGCGAGTGTGTGGAGGGGGGTCCCCAGCTCCCTTCACTGTGACTTCCTCAAACACAAAAGGCCTGCCTTGTCTGGGGGGCTACAGGCAAGGAGGGGTCCCTCTCTGAAAGACATAAAGAAAAAAAGACAAAAAACAAAGGGGTCAGCCACTCGCTTTTTTTTGGCAGTGCCTTACTTTCATGCCAACTTGTTTAAAAAAGAAGAAGAAGAAGAAGAAGAAGAGGAAGAACAAGAAGAGACAAAAAAAGGGCCAGAACGAACAGGCCAAATAACAAAGTTTTTTCTGCTGGTAAAAGTGAATAATTGAGTGTATGTATTTGCATTTGGTTGTAGGTATATGTCTAAAGGACAGCATTTCAGTAGTAGTAGTGCTAATCATTTCATAATAATATAAGAGTTTTTCAGAGCAAAATGAAAGCCTGTAGGTGACATTCCTCTTGTTGTCCTCCTTTGTGTTCTTAGAAGTAGGAGGCGGTGCACCTTGACAATAGCTACTGATGGGAAGTGAATGTTATTAATATCCAGCAGTGTGGACTAAGAGGCTGGCTGCTATTTGTGCTGCTGCTCATGCTGGCCTGAGATTGCTGCCTGCATTCACTCATGTGAGCCCCACATACGCACAGCACAGCACAGCACAGCACCGCACAGCACAGCACAGCACACTCCCTCATATGCGCACAAATAAGGGTAAGAATAAGGACAGTGGACCCAAGGGGTCTTGCACGCAGATGCACACACACACACACACACACACACACACACACACACACACACACACACATAGGTTTACACACACACACACACACACACACACACACACACACACACACACACACACACACACACACACACACAGGCTCACACACACACACAGCCCCCACCTCCCTTTCACACATACACACTTAAGATACACACACACACACACACTCATAAATACACAAGCATACAGACATATTTATACACACAAACCCAGACACACAATGGAAACAGACCCACACAGACAAACATGCATTCACATTCGCACACTGCATATGCACACACACACATACACACACACACATGCACACACACATTTGCACACTGCATATGCACATACACACACACACACACGCACACACACACACACACACACACACACACACACACACACACACACACACAAACAGTGCATGTCACAGATTAGAGGATAATGGGGCTGGCAGATTGTTCCCACACACTGTAATCAAATCCACACTGTGCCCAGGAGCAAAACAAGGCATGAGACAAAGCAAGCAAATGGGGAAAAGGAGACAAATCCAAGTATAACACACTTCTTATGAGCAGCATGGTCAGAGCAGAACCCTTGGGTGTGAACGTATGTGTTTGTTTGTTTGTTTGTCTGTTGGTGTATGTGCGTGTGTGTGTGTTTATTATCTCGAAAGCATATGCATAATTGCGTGCCTACATGGAAGATTACAGCTCCTGATATCTTCATAGCACTATTTGTTTTGTTTACTTATTTCTTTATTTACGTACTTTACTGCACTCTGTGGCTTGCACGGTAACATGTGTTGGCGTCTGTGGATGTGTGTTAGGCATCAATATGGCACGGCGGTAAGCGTGGGAGGAGGAGGACTATATTTACAGCTTCATTGGCTCCAATCACTCACCACATGACGACACTAACACATATCCCGAGGGCGTGATTAGAGGGAGCTATGGTGTAATGGGGAGGCATTGAGAGTGGATAAGATCTGCATTGTGTGAATGTGTGGGGAAGGAGGAAAAAAAAACAAAGGGGGGGGGGGGGGGGGAGAGAGAGAGAGAGAGAGAGTGAGAGAGGAAGAAATATAAAATCAAAAGTATAAATAGACACCAACCTTTACGGAAGCAAGAATGCAGCTCGGTTTCTGTTGGTTCATCCTCTGCATTTTGCTTCCGGAGCTAAAAAGGTGAGTATGGCTGGGTGTTCTGCAAAGAAAAGGTTGAGAGAAAACAAAAGGCAAGTGTGTATCTTCAGTCACAAGACCCTTTAAAATTTGCCTATTTCTCCATAAATCCTCTTCATCGCATACTGTTGTAGTTCCAATCCAATCTCATTAAAAAACTGCCTTTTGAGAAAATGGAGGACTTTTCTTGTGTTTGACAGAACATAAAACTTCATCCTCTGTGTTTGTCTTCTCGGCAACAT
This sequence comes from Setipinna tenuifilis, assembly GCA_030347295.1. Taxonomy (NCBI): domain Eukaryota; kingdom Metazoa; phylum Chordata; class Actinopteri; order Clupeiformes; family Engraulidae; genus Setipinna; species Setipinna tenuifilis. Next base: position 15,539,827 of record CM059267.1, on the reverse strand, counting down.
GAATGAAAGGCATATGGCATACAAGTTAAAAAAACATATAAAAACATTTCAAAACATTTCTTAAAGAATGTGTTTTCTAATGCATCTCTAAGTTGCATTGCCTACTTTATGTCGAGGAATCTTACCTTGGCAACCTTGAAAGAGATCAACGTCCGGGCCCAACTTCCTTTGAACTTTGGCAGGACATGGAATTGCACTTTTTTTTTTACACACAAAATGGAAAAAACTCTGAAGTAACCCTTCCTTGCTCCCATGACCACCACCATTATCCCTCCCCCCCTACCCCCCACCGGCCTCCCCCTGCCTAGCCACCTTTCCACGCACACCTTCCACCCCCACGTGTGGTCAGGGTGTTGGCATTCAGGTGAGTAGCACATCTTATTCATGCTCACACATAGCCAGTGGCGGTGGCTACTCAGGTCAAGACAGCCCCGGCAGCTGAATACCGATTCGCTTATCTATAGCATTGTTCACGTCTGCTCCTAGCCTCCCACTTCTGCCTTTGCATAAGGCTACAGATGGCTGGCAACACTCTTTATTCTCATTGCTGATATTGGTGGTCCATTGCCTCTGGGCTGCCGAATCCCGCACAGAGACCTTACGCTTTATTTAATTTATTTCATTTCTTTTTTTTTGTAAGGGAACATTACGTTTCCTTTCGGCATTGCCCCGAGATCACGATTCTAGTTTTTTCGCGCAAGGCTGTCAAGGTAACGTTTGTGATGAAGAATTCATACTCCCCTGGATTTCTGGAGTCTGTGCGCACTCGCCAGACTTTTTGATATGTCTACACCTAGCCACAGAGCCCCCGATAGATATGTATTTGTTTATGTCAGGTAACATCAAGGCCCCGATACTGGAACTGACAGTCCTGCCCAGGATAGGTCTACCCATGTAACCCCTGTTCTGAATCATGCCAGCATATCGGTCTGTGAAGACAGCCTCATACTTGGTGAGGCTAAGCAGGCTAAGAAGACTACTGCTGAATGCCTCCACTCTGTGGTTCACTCTTTGGCTCTGCACATTCTTGAATCTGACCCAAGGGTCAGTTTTCTTTTTTTTTCTTTTCTTTTTTTTCATTTTAGAAGCAGACTGCTGTGTGTTTTGCAGCGTTCAGTGTGCTATAGAAATGCAGGAGGGCATGGCTATATTGTCTGATAGCTGCTACGGTTCTATTAGGACATGAGGTTAGATGTTAGGCAAGATACAATAATAGTGAAAGAACATTGGTCTAGTTGTTGTATAGCAAAGTCTTGAAGAACACACGCACACACATACACACACACACACACACACACACACAAATACAAACACACACGCGCACACAAAGATGGAGACCTTTACTCCTTCGCCTACAGAAATATGTTTTTCATGTTCATTATTTGACAGCCGCATACAAGCACAAGCACATACATCACATCACATACTGTACATCACATGTGCAAATACAGACACTAATACACACACACAGACACACACGCAGGGACACACACACACACACACACAATAGCAGTGCTCCTTGTATGAAGTCTGCAGAGACAGAAAGGAGGTGTGCCGCGAAGGTCTCACCCTGGTGGTCTTGATCTTATTCCCAGACGAGCACATCCATCCGGAGTTGTCGGGCAGCGTCTTGCACTCCTCTCCCTCCAGGCATGGCTCCATCTCACACCACCACTTCCCAATCACGATGGAAGCTGCAGCCAGAGAACAGGGGCACACACACACACACACACACACACACACACACACACACACACACACATGCACACACGTCAGTCTTAGGTCCATGGCTTTCATCACACACACACACACACACACACACACACACACACACACACACACACACACACACATATGCGGGCACAAAGGTGTACACACATGCGTGCACGCAAACACACACACACACATTCTTTCTCTCGCTCTCTTTCTCTCTCACACATACAGTACACACACATACGGGCATGCAGGTGCACACAACACACACGGGCACACACACACACACACACACACACACACATGCACACTCTCTTTGTGCCTCTCTCTATCACACACACACACACAGTAATTTTCTCTCTCACACACACACACACATATACAGAAACCCGCAGTCTCACACAGCGAGAAGCGAGGACCTTGACATGCCTACTGCTGCTGTGGGAGAGAAAGGTCTTTTCTTTGGGAGCCAGCTGGTGTCAGGGGTTCTGGTCCACATGTTGCATGTTGAGCGGCTCTAAAAAGCCTATTCAGTGGCCTCTAGGCAAGACTAATGGTATGCATAATGCATTTACAGGTCTGTTTTGCATACCTCACGAGGACCCCCAGTATTGAAAATAAATGGAATGGCTGGGCTGTGATACAGCTGTGAAAAAAAGTACGTGAATGAACTTTATGAACTCCTCTTACGATTATAATAGACGCCCACATGCCTTAGATGCGCCTCCTTATTACCTCCGCGGCCCTCTGAGCAATTTCACCAAGTTTCTGAGAAATGAGATTTGCTGTTTACAGGAATATAACAGAGGTAAAAAGGGGGAGAAAAACTCTTCAGCGTTTAGTTTTGATGTCGGAATGTTGCATGAAGAACCCTCTTCATATTTTTTAATTAAAGATAATTGTCTCATTAACATTTACAAAATGCTTCCTCCGAGCCAACAAACAAGACAAGAGCATTTTTCCACATTCAAACATTTAATGTGTGCAGATTTGTGTATTTGTTTGTGTGTGTGTGCGCTGTGTCTATGTTTGTTTGTGTGCGTGCATCTATGTGTTGTGTGCTGCATCTATGTATGTGTGTGTGTGGGTCTGTGACTGTCAATTTCGAAATGAAACAGCTGTCTCTTGCTACCACAAGTTCTCAGAGGCTTTTATTGCTTAAAATATCAAACACTATAAAAGTATTACTTCCTCACTAAGCAAATGAAGTCCGAACATTCTTTGCTTTTTTCATCTCCCTATGACTCCATTTAAAAGAAATGTTCACTAGTTGAAAGGAAACGTGGGCACCAGAGATAAAGGCATCAAGAGCGATCACGCACACTCAAGTGTATGAAGAATAATAAGAACAGAAGTCTTCAGACGCTAGGATAGTGGGAGAGTTGCCTTGAAATGTTTGTCCATAAACACACCTCCTGTTGTGACGTGCCCTAAACATTGCAATATGGTTCACCATCTTTCTGGTGTCTCAGACGAACATGCTGTTCAGCGAAGGATGTCAGACAGTTGGTGTTTTGTCAGACAGTTTGTCTGTGTGCTTTCACAAGGCACTGACTCATTTATCAGTTGTGTTTACTTGGCTCCTTCTTTCATGTTACATGCTGGGTTTGATGCTTTTTTTGTTGGTTTAAAGAAGCATTGCAATTCTGAAACCTTCCTTGGTCTAATGGGATTTGAGGGTTAAGCATTCAAGGCAACAGACATATATTATTTTTATGCTCAGCAAATCTTGTTTTTATCCCTTTCTGTAAACTTCCTCAACAGCTGGTGTTACCAAGGTTACGCGAACTAATCAATACTGTTGATGTCCAAGCAAGAACTTCTTCTCCCATTTTCTCTCCTTCAGAAAATACAATTCAGGATTTCTCATGGCAGCTTCCCTTCATATACTGTGCTTCTCCTCCTCCTCCCCTCCTCCCCCTTTCAATTTCTCTCTCTCTCACTCTGTTTCACTCAATGTGTATGGCGAGAAGGAGATGTATTTTTATGAGAGAAAAGTCCTCCAGAGCAGTTTCATACATTCCAGGTATGGTATAACTGGATGCTGGAAAGACATCTTCCATACAATCCTCTACACTCCTCCACTCCTGCCCCTCCCTCCCCCTACCTCCCTTCCTCCCTCCCTGCCTTTCTCTCTCTCTGTGTCTCTCTCTCTTTCTCTGTCCCTCTCTTTCTCTGTGTATCTCCCCCTCTCTATCTCTTCCTCTCTTTCTCTGTCTCTCTCTGCCTGTCTCTCCATCTCTTTCCCTCTTTATCCCCCTGTCCCTCTTCTCCTCTCTCCTTCTCTCCCTCCCTCTCTCTCCCCCTCCCTCTTTCCCTCTCTCTGGAGCCCCTTGGAAAGATTAGGAGCTGAGCAGCAGTGGGCTCTCCTGTGTGTACCAAGCAAAGGCACATTAACCTCTGTGGTCCCAGTGCCGTCCAGGGGAAGAAACAAAGTAATTACTGTGTACTTATTCCTGACCCCTTTCCTCTGTTTTTCACTGCTTCCTGCTTTTCCCATCTTAATTACACACACGCAGAAGCGACCAAATAAACAGATGTTTAAATGGAGGTGAGATGCATTCTGGGCCCACACTGGGCATATCGGGCTGCATATTTTCATTTGTTTATCTCTTTCTACACACACACAGGACAAGTGACAAGTATGCCTCTTTCTCTGTTTCTCTCACTCTCTTTCTCTCTCTCTCTCTCTCTCACACACACACACACACACACCCACACCCACACCCACACACTATTTCTCTGCGTCACACAACACAAACACCAACTGATCACCCCAACCCTACCCCAACCCCTTCCTTCAGTCTTGTAGGATCCTATGATTTCCATGACAAACAGAATTGTGGAATCTACACATTACAGTAAAATGAGATTTTGTCATAAAAGCGTAATTGCACGGAATTTGCATATTTATGGTATTGATATTTAAATTTTCATTAGCATTTCTCAGTCAAAACCTCCTTACAACAACCTGTTGCTTTGCCTAACCTCAGGAATATTCACGTTTGTCCAACAATTCACTGCACTGTCAGTTGTCAACATGGGCCCATAAAGACAGGTGCAACGATCACATCAAATCGAAAGTGATAAAGAACAGGGCTAGTGAAATAACCGCCAGCAGCTCTCTCCAGGTTATGATTGAATCAACAATCAAATCGTCAGATGCAAGGAGTGAGTTTTGTGGAAGATTTTATTTTAATGTATATACAATGTGACATGCCGCTGGAAAAACTTTGACAAACACATCTATCTATCTATCCATCTATCTATCTATCTATCTATCTATCTATCTATCTATCTATCTATCTATCTATCTATCTATCTATCTATCTACAAGCTTGGGTCTGTTTAGTCAACAAAAAGATTAACTGATGTTTGTCTGGCCTTGACTTTTAAAAGGCAAAGATTGGTTAGAAGTCTTAAAAAACCCAAAATGTCTAAAAATAAAACTGCAAAAATGGAATTCAGGAAAGAATCAAATGGATTTCATAGGCCCCGAAGTGAAAGAGGAAGAGAGATTAAACTGCTGATGCGTGTGCATGTGTGTGTGTGTGTGTGCGTGTGTGCGTGCGTGTGTTTGTGTGTGTGTGCATGAGTGTGTGTGTGCATGTGTGTGCACATCTATGAAAAAGAGATAGAGCGAGGGTGGAAGAGAGACAAGGGGGAAAGGGAGATTAAACTGCTTGTTCAACAGAGATGTTGAATTATGCAATGCATTTGGCATGGAAGATGAATAGGCTTCCCGATGCCTAGAGACACCTTGATTATGCTCCCCAGCACAGCATCACACACGGGCAAAATAGAAAAATGCCCACAATCAATACCTTAGCTGTTGTCATTTATACATTATGCCAACTAACATGAGCGATATCCAGTGTCCTTGCGTAAGTTGCTTTGGGAATAAACACTTCCTAAATAACTAACATTTACTGTTACATATACACACTCTATGCCCAAAGGGCTTAACTCATCTATGTAATGCAGAGCAAGTATATATTTTTGGCTATTGACTTTACTTTGGCTGTTTACTTTACTACTTTTTTACTTTTGTCACAAAACTCTATATAGTGAGCCAAAAGGTTTCAATTTTGAAATGTAGCCGCTGTTGTGTTTTGTGACACAATTTAATTAACAGTGGCAGTAGACAAACATAGAGAGTAACTTTTGTTTTTCCAACTTTAAGTAACAGTAATTTGTTTGGGACATTACCTTGGTCAAGCATACTGTACAATAAGATATAAAGAGATTTTTTTTTTACAATATTTTTGTTTCATTTTTTATCTATATTTTTGTAATGGTCCGTAGTAACTCAGGTGACCACATTTGAATTTCAGGCAACTCCCTCTGGAGTTCCAAACCCCAACATTGGGGACCACTGATGTAATGTAATGTAATGTCCTTGGTATGATATCTGATAAAGGTAATGGATGCCATTTCCCACATTAGATAGAATTACCTTTAGTTTGCCTTTGAGCTTCAATAACTCACTCTGTTCAAGGCCAGTATTGCTCTTTTTTGGCTGAGTAGGAAAGTTGGCTTGCAGACAGAAAAAGATACATGAAAAGAGAGAGGAAGACAAAGAGAGAGAGCTAGACAGAGAGAGACAGATAGACACAGAGAGATAGACAGAGAGAGACAGGTAGACACAGAGAGATAGACAGAGACAGACAGAGACAGACAGACAGAGAGAGAGAAAGAGAGAGAGAGAGAGGAGAAAACAGATAGAGATAGAGAGAAAGAGCGATCTCAAAGGTTCCTGTGCTATCATTTCAGCTGACTGACAAATGGATTTGTTCTTACAGTCAGCACCGGCCAGTGGACGCTGTAGGGACCATCTGGGACAGGAGTCAAGGGGGGAGCCGGGGGGGGTGGGTGTGGGTCAGCGTGTGTGTCGCATTGACAAGGGCCACATCCACTCTGGGTGACCTTCCCAGCTGGAACGCAGCCACCCGATGCGGATGTGTCCATCCACCACCAGCACCGGCCGACCGACTGACCGACCCACCGAAGCGGATGTGCTCATCTCCCACTTGCATCACTCCTCCCCAGTGGCCCTTTAACCTGATACCCCCCCAGGTCTCTTAATCCCCCACCACCCCCACCCCGCCCCCCCACACACCTTCCATCCCCACCTCATGCCCTGTGGACACTGCAAAAAAAAAAAAAAAAACACACAACCTCAGCAAGTTTGGTGCTGTACCTCTCACTCTGCACTCCCACCCTCCTTCCCCTCCGCCCCAAACTGCTGCTGGCTGTCCACAGAGGGAAGGCTCCGATTGGGTGGGGGGGTGCTGGTGATGTTGCGGGGGGTGGAGAAGTGGATTACTGGAGCAGAGCGAGACCCCTGAGGCTGGCGACCCACATGCCCTGGTCATTACTTTGCGGACGACGGTGCCCTGTCTGCTCCCCCTCTGTGCTTTGGAGAGGAAACCTGACCCCCCCCCCCCCCCCATCACCACCACCACCCCACCCCCATCTCTCTCTCTCTCACACACACACACACACACACACACGCACTAAAGACACATGGGCCGTTTGGCTGCCAGGGATCTCGGCACGGCAAGGACCATTTAGCCCCGTGCAAATAAATCATGGTGTCAGAGGCTTCATCATTAGGCCTGACTCGGCCATGCGCCAGTACGCCCATTCCTACGAGCTGAGGCTGCGATGAAGGAAAAAAAAACGAGAATGACACGTTTGCAAGACAAAGTGAAGGTCATAGAAGGTGAAGACTGATGAAGTCCGATGGCGTTGGCTGCCAGGTAGCATGGAATGTTTGAATATGCCGAAGTTAACCGATGAATCATCCACCGCTAGCTCCGCTGATGGATGTCACCCTTCGGTCGTAAAGAGAGTGCTTTATGGCGGTAGTTCTTTGATAAAAACTTTCCAAAAAAGGCTTTTGTCTATCGCCAATGAAAGATTCACAGGGGCAACTTTGAACTACCCTGAGTCAAAATCATCACTTTCCAATAAATTTTGGTGAACCTTGTCGTCTTTTTACCTCCGCACTACCCCGATCGATGACCTCCAGTTCAGATTAAAAGCAATTGAGCTTTAAATTTTCATGGTTTTCTGCAGGTGTTCATTTACAGTGTCAGTGGGAGGATCGATGAGCAGCGTGGGCTGCCTGGCTGGCTTCACGGTGAACTTTCTATCTGCCCCCGCCTCCTGACCTCCCCGTGTCCCCCCCATGCCCCCCGCCCCCCCCCCCCCCCCGTTTTACATCACTGTCCCCAGAGGCCATCAACAAGAGCGAATTAACTCTCCGCCGAGACAAAGTCACAACCACCTGTCCCCAAAGCTCCTTGTGTAAATCTGTGTGTGTGTGTGTGTGTGTGTGTGTGTGTCGCGGTGTGTGTGAATGTGCTGGCGTGTGTGTGTATGTGTGTCTGTGTTTCCCCATCCAACATCCATCTCTGGCTCTAACACTCCACTAATTCTAGTAATTCTCCAACCTGAAAGGGGCAAAATCGCTTCCATAATGAACCAATTGATTTAATAAGAAGGAATGCGGCAGCCTCCCTGGAGAGGACAAGAGCAGAGATGGACAGCTTTCTGAGCGGAAAACGACACGAGCTAATGGTGGGAATAAGTTGGAATAAGGTCAGAGAAAAGGGAGGGAAAGAGGGGGAGGCAGATAAATGAACAGATAGAAGGAAGAGAGAGCGAGAGAGAGAGAGATAGAGATAGAGAGAGGGTGGGAGAAAGTCGGAATAATGAAGCCTATGAGTAATTAGAGAAGGGCCCTGACTCTAAAGCCTCTGATCCGAGGTTAGTCTACCAGACCATCCTTAGACTGCAGGGTCATTACTCTGCATTAATCACCGCTACACAGAGCACCAGCGCTGCGTCTCGATTAGCCACGCGAAACACACTGTCATTTGGCCTCTCTATCACGGCACTCCCTGCCTGGGCCCAAAGAGACACCAAATCAACATGTAATGTGGCCTGCAATGCAGCATCGTCAGTCCAAAACTCTCAAAGTGACCTACATCACACCAAGGAGGACATCCGTGTGACAGTGATGACAGACCTTTAAGGAGCAGAAGGAAGAGAAGGAGGAG
>CM059267.1:15471047-15526047 GCA_030347295.1 Setipinna tenuifilis | reverse complement strand
CTAAATAGGCCACGCAGCTAGGTAATGTCATGTCTGGTCACTCCTGAACCTCGGGGAAAGTACAGCACTGTGTTTCACGTCCTATGAATCTTTCATGGAAGATGTTTTCCCCTCTCAGCGAGCTGCAGGACTCCCCTTGTATTTCAGGGCCATCGCAACAGTCAATGTTTTATTTTCTTTTGGCAGCCACATCACATTAAGGTGGACATCTTCGATGCCGCATTAAAAGTCTGCCTAAAAACATGATGCAACATAGAGTCACCAAAGTGACTGGTTAAATTAAAATAAGATTTTAGGACCTTCAGAGTTCTCTTGCCTACCATGCGGTAGATATGATGGTTTAATTGACATTGTGATGACCATTTAAATATCTGACCCTTTGCCACTATCCAGTTTTCATGCCAATGCCCTGTTTTATCTCAGTCCCATTCAGTGCTCATAATGTGCACCTATGATACAGTTGTGACCACAGGCGACACAAAGGGCTTCTCCACACAATAGAGGGCACACTGTTTGCGTTCTGTCTGTCAGTCTACGGCCATTTCTATCAGCCATTTCCAAAGAAGAGATAAAGAGAGCAATTTCAAATCTCTTTGTATTCATACTTAATGGCCTTCTTAAATCGGAAGGACACAAAAGATCTTCTTTTTACACTCTGGTGCTTCCCACTGAAGCAGTCATTGGAATAAATGTTATTCACAGCATCTCATAATTACGGGGGCAGCGCTTACGCGCATCACTACATTGGTTATTTATGAATAGATCACATTAAAGTTTAATTAAAGTGTGTGGGTTTATACATGTGTCCATACAGCTGTTACATAGTGACTTCTACATGTATTGACACATTCATCACAACAATGATTTTGACTGACATCCTCACGCAATATTCATATATCTGTTCTCCTGGTGTCTCAAGTTCAACTGTTGTTTGTTGTGTAGAAAGTCACACCTCATCTGTCTGTAAGTTTGAACAACACGAGAGTAAATGGATGAATGTTGGATTGTAGCGTTTGGCGGGGGGGGGGGGGAGCTCACCGTCTACACATGAGGGCTTGTTGCGCGTCGTGCCCGCCACCTTCCCTGGCAGACAGGAACACTTGACCGTCTTGGACCTCTCCTCGATGCGGTTCTTATTACAACATCTGTGGGCAGCGATGACTTCACATGTGCCTCCTTCTGCAGAGAGAGAGAGACGGAGAGAGAGAGAGTGAGAGGGAGAGAAAGGGAGGAAAAAAGAGATAGATAGGTTTTAAAAATGTGCAATATTAATTAGGTCAAGAAAGCACATCTGGCGCATTAGGGGCAACCAGAAAAGTAAGGGAATCTCAGGCAGCTGTTTTGGAAATTACTGGCAGCTGGTGTTGTCAAAATACTCTGCATCCAATTGCACCATCCCTGTAATTTCCCTGGAAAAATCCCTCAAATAGCTTCCACAAATGTACTTTTTTAAAAAGCTAGCATTACAGCTGTCCTCCTGAGGACGATATTGAACCCTGTAAAGCCTCAATTGTCAGGCTACGGTAATTAAGATAAATATTTGTGTAAGAAAGACTCACAAGTGCAGCCTTAATTTGATTAACCCATCTGGCCCGAGCATCTATTATCAAAGCGCTATACGGCACATGGAGCACAAAGTCCCCTGTCGAAGAGTAAATAAGGGGCTCTTTTCTGTGTGTGTGTGTGTGTGTGTGTGTGTGTGTGTGTGTGTGTGTGTGTGTGTGTGTGTTTGGGTGTGTGTAATAACCATGTACTCGGCTTCATGATGTGTTGCAAATTGCCCTTGAAGCATGCTGATTGTCTTATCTAAATGAGACACTTTTGCAGAGGTTCCTGTGCTAATTGGGGGGCCTTGATGCTGGGGGAAATGGATGGAGACGCGATGCTGCTATCAATTTGCTCTGGGGAGCACCTGCGTGTTGTTTAGCATGGTGCTACTGATACAACAGAAGAAATGAGAGCCTCCTCTCTTCTGGGGCTCTGGAAATAGAGGACTTCCTTCGCAAAGGGCGGGTAAAAGCGCTAGGACGTTTTACTGCTACTAGCTTACTTCAGTGCATTCGAAAGAAATAAATGGTGTGGTGAGATTGTAAGCTATGCTTAATAGACTTTACTGCAGTATTGGAAAAGACAAAAGAAGGAAAAAAGAACACACACACACATGGACACACACAAACACACACACACACACACACACACACACACACACACACACACACACACACACACACACACACAGAGTTACATATGCGCACGCTTACACACACACAGTTACATTTGCAGACGCTTACACACACACACACACACACACACACACACACACACACACACACACACACACACACACACATTGAATTATGAACATGCACAGATGCCCACAGCAGCTGATATGATGGCAGAACAATAGTGAGGGACCTAAGGGAGCGCTGGGTGACTGAGCCAGATCCCAAGGACATTCACCTCCCATTCCCTCTGCCTGCTCCCCTCCTCACACCCCTCCCCTCCTGCTGCACCTCTTCCTCCTCCTCCCTATCTTCCTCACCCTATTTACCCTCTTTCTTCTCCACTCCTCCTTTTTCTCTTTCTCTTCCTCCACCCCAACTCCATTTACCCCCCCTGTCATCCACTCTTCCTTTTCCTTTTTCTCCTCCTCCACCCCAACCCTATTTACCCTCTCTCCTCCACTTCTCCTTTTCCTCTTTCTCTTCCTCCACCCCAACTCTGGGTCCTACCCAGAGATCCAGTCTCAGAGAGAGAGAGAGAGAGAGAGAGAGAGAGAGCCAGGGGTGGGGTGCGTGGTGGGGGGTGGGGTGTGTGGACAGGGGAGGGCGGGAGTCTGCCAGAGCGGCTGTGGCTGGCCAGGCCCAGTGAGTGATGGTGGAGCCACTGGAAGTGGCCCTTTCGCACAATTATAAAGCGACTGTGCTAATTCAGCCAGCGGGGCTGCTGGAGAGGGGCCCTCAATCAGCGCCGCTTCCCTTCCAGACGCCCAGGGAAACACTCTTTATCTTCCCATGACAGCTATCGCCCCGCGCGCACCGCCATCCAACAATTAAAGTGGAGCCCAACCGAGGACACCGAGGAGAGGCAGAGAGAGAGAGAGAGAGAGAGAGGGAGAGAAAGAGAGAGAGAGAGAGAGAGAAAGACAAAGACACAAAGAGTGTGTGTGTAAGAGAGAAAATGTGGGAGAGAAAAAGAGGGAGAGAAAGGGAAGGAGAAAGAAAGAGAGATACAGAGTGTGTGAAAGAGAAAGTGTAGGAGGGAAAAAAGGGAGAGAAAGGGAAGGAGAAAGAAAGACACAGTGTGTGTGAGAGAGAAAGTGTGGGAGAAAGAGGGTAAAAAAGAGAGACAGAGAGAAAGAGAGAGCGATTAAGAGAAAGAGATAGAGACAGAAAGTGAAAGAGAGAGGAAGCTAGAGAAGGCCAACAGTCTGAAATAGAGAGATCTTCTTCTAAATGAACTGCATCAGGCAATTGGAAAGTTCATTGGCCTTTTGGATGTTTAGTGGCCTTTTTCTGTCTTTCTCCCAAATCCGTTCTGGTTGTTTTTGTCATAAAGAATGAAAATGTGTGGGCGAAAAAAGTAGGAAAAGTGGGGAAAAAAAAAAAAGTCGAGAAATAATCTGGAGCTCATCGAGGCTGTTAGCCAAAATGGCTGCTGCGAAGTGCTGTGTCCAGCCAAATTAACTGCCCCCTCTGTCAGGCAGACAGTTTTGGTAACACTTTTCCCCTCGCATTTCCATCAAGGCCTGACACATCTGCTGCGCAGGCCAGGGAGTCCCAGATTAAAAGCCAAACCCGTGGCCATGTTTAACCGCGCTCTCTCTTGCCGTATTACTGTCGCCCTTTAAAAGGTTAGGCATTGATCTATCGAGACCTGACGCTGACCTCAAACCATAAAAGTGTGTGAGTGTTTGTGTGTGTATATGTGTGTGTGTGTGTGTGTGTTTTTAGGGGGTGTGTGGGTGTGTGATTCTGGTGTGTGTGTGGGGGGGATCCTTTGAGACTTCACTTTTAAACTGCCCAGACTGCAATGTTCTCTTCTCACTCAAGTTTTTTTTTTGGCTTTTTTTTCACCAACACCATCCTGCTTTTCCCACAGCAACCAACCACATTGGGCAATGTTACCCTCACAGCATGACCTCTGTCTTCTTCCTGCTTTTATATCACAAAGTCAAATATAGTTCCTTCTAGCCCTAAAAAAACCACCACAGTCATTCGCATTCTGGTAATTTCTACTGTGTATCTCACTGTAATGAGCACGAGTTGACCCACAACACCCGCTCGCCTCTCCCGCCTACACATGTTGGGAAGGTGAGCGCATGAGTTGGCTTCCACTGTGCTGTGCTTCAGTTGGTCTTGAACCTCTATTTGTGTGTGTGTATGTATGTGTGTGTGTGTGTGTGTGTGTGTGTGTGTGTATGCTGGCAGAGTACAAGTTCAGGTGATGAACCTGCCTTAGGACGCCCCTACTGCATTGATTTAAGCCTGAGGTGAAACTCTCAGATACTCATGACATTAATGATGCAAAGTTCATAAGCATCAGCCATTTTTTTTCTTCTTCTATAGTTAAACCGATAAGTCATTAATGCAGAATATATATATATATATGCGAAGAACTAAAAAAGGCTGATATATATATATACACACACACAGACAAAAAATGGTTTAAACCAATGTAATCGAAAGTTTTGTACACGTTTTTTTTCTCCTGACATGAAGTGACCTTGTTCAACTGCTCTTTTTTGCATATGAGGGCATTTTTCCACATGCGAGTCTGTGCGGCTGGTGCTGCCTGATGGAGCAGTCCACATGAGCTTCAGTGGGTGAAGCCCTTTGGAAAGGGATCTATAGCTCTGCAATCGACTTCTCAGTGTGGTCCCGGTGCAGGGTCTGGTAGTAGGTAATGAGCTGGCGATAGTGCTTGGCACTGCAGCAGCAGCTAGACAGGTGTGTGTGTGTGTGTGTGTGTGTGTGTGTGTGTTTGACTGTACAGGCATTTTTGTGTGTGGGTTTGTACACGACTGGGCAAATATATTTTTTTCTGTGTGTGTTCAGGGCTGTTTGTACATCTGTGTGTGTGTGTGTGTGTGTGTGTGTTTGTGTGTGTGTGTGTGTGCACATGTGTAAAATGTAAGGTCAGGTAAGCACCACTTTGCCCAACCATCAGGCAGGATTGGAATGAGGATGGTGGGGGGATGGGGGGTGGTGTGGGGTGGGTTGCACCAGACCATCAGGTCCTCTACCATCTGTGCTCAGATTGAGCTCTGGAATAATAGGACCTCCCCACCAGGATCCCTGCACTAATGGAGAGCTGCTTAGAGGACAAACGGCCACTTGGCTGCACGATTATGACGCTCTGCTACACCTCAAAACTCATTCGGCGTGTCTCTTCCGTCGGCTCCAGGTAATTGCCAGATCATTACCTGTCTGTGTTTGTAAGCGTTTATTTATTTATGGGGCTGGCTGTGGGTTTGCGGGGGGGGGGGGGGCTAGGCAAAGCAAAGCAAAGCTCATCTCGTCTGCGTGAGGAGCGATGTGGGTTGGGGCCGGACAGCCGTGCTGCCGCCCGTAGAGCAGTGGGCCGACAGTGAGCCAGGGGAGACAGAGAGAGAGCCAATGTGGAGGCGGCATCCTCGCTTTGCATCTCACTTAGAGCGAGGCGGACACTGCACATTCGGGCCCTGGCCTGGTCATTTTTCTCTTCTCCTCAGCACAGCAGAGAGGGAGAGTGAAAGAGAGAGAGAGAGAGAGAGAGAGAGAACGAGAGAACGAGAAAACGAGAGAGAGAGAGAGAGAGAGAGAGAGAGAGAGAGAGAGAGAGAGAGAGAGAGGGAAGTGAGAGAACGAGGGGTCACTGGCTCATTGGAGGAGGCGATAATGCTTAAGGAAATCAATGCTTCATTGTTTTCGGGTTAGGCCAAGGGCCAATTAAAATGGCAGTAATGAGATGCGGCTGTATAGGGGGAGACTGATGGGGATGGGGACGGCAGTGCATCTGTTTCCCCCGGAGGACGGTGCTTATGTCCACTCAGGCCGTTTATGAGGGTAGTAAGGTTCGTCCTGCTCGGTGTTTCCTTCCCGTTATTAATAGAGGAGGCACGTCTGTATAATTGGTGCGAGCCGATTGAACCAGCTGCCTGTAGTCCCAACACCTCAGCTGTACTTAAGTGTTTGTTTGTAAACAGGATCTCTTTTTTTAAGTACTGACTTTTCTTTGACTCTCTGTCCTTCGTTCTTTGTCTTACAAACACACACATGCACTAACACAGACACACAGACACACACACAGACAGAGAGAGACACACACACACACACACACACGCATACACACGTACACACACCCACACACACACCCAACTAACCCAGCTAGGCTCTACACATCTTTGTCTGTCTGTATCCTGTCTGCAACCTCCAGCACAGAATTGTGTAACTCTGTGCCTGTCAACATTGAAGGTGAAAAATAACTGTTTATTATGTTTGATGGATGCCAACAGGCAATGATGTTTATGAATTATAGCTCAGAAAGAAAGGTATTCAAGTCATCTGTGGGTATGCATTCATATGCATGTGTATGAAATGACACTCGTGCCTTCCAGCAGCACCTTCAATGGAGGCCAGTTCAGACAAAACATAAGCCTAATAACAGTCCTCAGACGTAAACAAAGATAAAGAAAAGAAAACCTAAAATAACAAAAGAAAACAACACAACGATCATGTAGTCTCTGAACCCCAGGTGAGGCAAACTGCTTTAAAAAGGAGGAGGAGGGACTGTAGTGGGGGTGGGGGGGGGCAATAAGGTGTCAGGCGTGTACTGTATGTGGCAGTGTCCAGCGTTTCTACATGGCTGACGGGTCAGTCAGGTGAAACACACTGGACAGACATTTCACTTACAGTACAACCAGGTCAGGTCACCTGCTCCAGTGTTCAGCTCAGTTTCATGCCACGAGTGAATCCCCCCCTCAGAATCTCAAATTGATTGCTGTGAAAGATTAGAAATGGATGGGGAGGCAAAGGAAATGCCAGGAAGAGCTTATTCTGAGAGTGATGAGTGTGTGTTTGAGTGTGGCGCTCTCGCTAATGATGAATGCATTGTCTGGGCCCTGCCTCTTCTTTCACCACAAAAAAATCAGTGTTTATTACACTCCAAGATACTGGTGATTCCCTGAACTGAAACAGATCTTGAATATGGAAACATGTACACTGACTGGAGAGTGACAGTGACTGAGAGGTTGTGACAACCAGCGAATTTATGCAATCAGCTCGACGACAACAGCAATTATTGTGATTACTGCTGAGAAATTCAGGCAGCTCTTCTCCATGTCCGCGGCTGTTTTATTTATGTCTCTCCTGATACACTTGGGCAAGATCCAGGTGGGAGGGGCACATGGGATATCATTTCACAAGGAGTGGGCTGTAATCATGCCCTTTTTTGGCAAAAAAAATAATAATTGAAACACTGAAACGAGAAGCATCACAAACAAGCAACAACAAACAACAAGCAAATTTCACTCTGACAGAAGCTAGACTTCCAGGCAGGAGCTTCAGTGTGTTTGAAACGAGAAAGTAATAGTTTCTCATTGCCCTCCGGTGCAAATGTTGTTTTTTTTCTCCTCAGGCTTTGAGGAGAAATGATCATGGTGTTCAGCCTTCTTTAACACAGTTATGACGCTCGGAGCGATATTATTTTTAGAGATGTTACAAATTAGTTTTCCTTTCTGTCTGACTGAAATAAAGTGGTCCAGGATAATGATTAATGAATCATTATCAAAGAGACAGAGAGAGAGAGCTGTGTCTCGGTCACTCCTTTCGTGTTTGTGTCTTTGATTTTGACACTTTCATTGTAGACACAGAAGGCCAGATGTACAAAGCTATTAGCACCCACTTCTGGCATAATTCTCTCACAAGTAGCACGTAAAAACACAACATAGTATGTCCAAATAGCAAACAACTTTGTTAAAACTCTAAATACTGCCCGGTATAAGCAGAGAATCACAAATACCCCTTTTCTGTGGCATGCATATGCAAACCTGTGAGTGTGGGCGTTAAGCGTAAATTATGGGAGGAAAGGGATAAAGTGCTCCTAATTGTTTATTTCCCTATATGTACAAAACCTACCGGTGAAAGCGTGCGTGTAATTTGCAGTGAGAATTTTCTGCCCCATGAGAGCAGGTATAAACCAGAAGCAGCAAATGCCCTTACTTTTCTGAAAACATACAATGGGAAACTTATCCACGACACATTGTCTGAAATGGTTGAAAGTGCCCTTGTTTGGCCACTTTGCTCATTCAAAAGATTTTCATTTTTCAATTTTATCTGCGTTCATTCTCCAGTTGGGAAGGGAGGGATGATGTACTGAGCTGCGACAATTTTGTCAGTGTTGCCTCACACAATACAGGAAGCAGTGACAGATAAGATGGGCCCACATCTGATGATGTACTTGCTTAAAAACACAAAACAAGAAAAAAGCAAAATGAGGGCAAAATTGGTCAGCTTGCACACACAATGGTACAGAATAACGCCTGCAACAACGTATGCAACAAACTGTCCAAGTCCAAGTTCAAAAATCTAAAGATAGCTTACATGTTGATTTTTAAAATGGCATACTTCATGGTTAGGGTTGCGACAAGGCATTTTGATGGTTGTTGTCACATTTATGCTTGAGAAGATTCAGTTTTACGACGTCATCCCAGTTTTTGATTAATGAAATTAATAAACAAACCGTTAAAGGCCTGTGACTGCAAATGACAAATTTGACGACAAAGCAGCAATAAATAAGAGTGTTATTTTGTTAGTAATAGAGGCCAAAATACCTTTTTATTTTATTTAAAGGCCGAGCCCAATGTAAGGTGACTTCATGTACAAGGATCTCAACTTCTGTGTCACTGAGGTTTTGCTTCCTTTTTGTTCCATGATGACCACACAAACAGCCATTCAACTGCACCTTTTTAAGCACTGCTGATAACGCTAGAAGGTGGGGTAAAGCACCAACTACATCATGAGCTTCAGGCATAATACATACCATGCAAAATCAAGGCAAACAATGTGCGGTTTCAAAATACATTGGTTCGCAAATGTACTGTATGTACTGTACATCTGGCAGGGAGAGACAGAGTTAGTCTAATTGCTAACTTGGTTATGAAACCCTAAAATATATTTTGCTTTTTTGTGTGTCATCTTCAGAGTTCACTACAGTTACTCGGCTACCATTAGTTTGGTACTGAGACAGAAAACACATCTTAATGGCATGTTTAAGGAGGAAGAGGCTTCAAAGCAAGCGGGGTCCAGCTGCCACTCAGCATGTATTTTTAATGTGACCCATCCACTGAAATGCCGAGGAATTTAGCTCATTATTGCTAAAACATCAAGCAGCAGTGTGGACTCTCTCCCTGATTGCTCCCAATAACGTTAAAAGCGCAGAACAAAGGCACGCGATAGAGAGTCTATTTGAGCCAAAATAAACACCAAGCGTTCTGGGTTTGCCCTCTCACAGTGGGTTGGACGTGCTGACTGCAGCTACACATCCTTTATGTCTCATTTATTGTGTTCCTTGCTTGAATCTCCCCATTCTCACAGAACAGCTTGTGGGTGTGCAACAGTTCACCACTTTAGTTGTGCTTGTCTGATTTTGGACACACAGCTAGTTATCTTAGACAGACACTGTTTGTGTGTGTGTGTGTGTGTGTGTGTGTGTGTGTGTGTGTGTGTGTGTGTATGTGTGTGTGTGTGTGTGTGTTTGTGTGTGTTTGTGTGTGTTTGTCTGTCTGTTAGTTTGTCACATTGGCCAGACTGTGTCCCAAGGAAACCCATCAGTCTGTCTGTCTATCCAAGCACAGCCATGACCAAGCAAAAGCTCCGTCTGGTCAAAACCACCCCAACAACACCGCCACCCCCCACCCACACAGACATCCCCCCCCCCACACCCCCAAGAGAGGGTAGGGGAGATGACAAACCAAACTGAGACCTCCATGCATCTGCCACTATGCTAACAGTGTGGCACGGTTTCCCTGCTACACACTGGCCATGATTGGGGACACCCACACACCCGCACCAGCCTGCCACGAGCTCCGTTGGAAACACAGGCTTCACCAGATGGCCTGGACAAACCGCGATGCTGTCGGATGGACCGGCCCGGCCAACGCGCATGAGTAAGCAGCCGCTTAAAAACAGTGGGGGCCTATACACCACAGCCATCCCTGCCCTCCTCCACCCTTTCCCCCCACCCTCCTCCATCGTCCGTCCACATTTATTAAGCATAGTTGAGATCAGGCTGTGTGTGGTGCATTTTCATCAAGCCATGTCCTTGAGCTTGAAAGATCCAAGATCTAAGAGGTTCTTCAGAAGGGTCACACAAAGTCATCCTCTGCCTGTCGCTAACACACTCACACTAATGGTTGTCTCACTATAGGAATACATCAGAAGCTTCCACTGTAATACTATATGCTGCTTAGCAAAACAAGACCCCTGCTGCCACTTGTGTAATGAAAGGAGACATGTGTACGTCACATTGTGCTTATCTGTTCAGCAAGCTATATGCAGCCAGCCTTAATTATGCCTCTTACTGCTAAACCTACTGTGCTCATGTCTTAGGGAAGATGCTACTGCCAACACTTACTTCTCATTTCCCCCTATTTTATGATACTTGAAACTAGGAGAGTAAAACTCCCTAATAGACTCATAATCTAGTCGTGTTTATTTTTTGTCACTTATTCACTCTTCCAAGTGGATTTCGTCTTCTTCTTCTTCTTCTTTCTCTTCCTCTTCTTCTTCTTTGACCTCATTTTCGGGTCTACATTTCCCAGTCGTTGCCTCTGGGCAAGCATTACCTAACACAGAGAGAGACAAACAAAGTGGACACACCAGCTAGACAGAGCCTGGAGCAAACAGGCAGCAAACTGTGAGAAGTGAGAACTCGGGCAGCATATTGTGCACACAGGCCGATGCAACAACACCCACTGACCCTGCATTGGTTGAGTCACAGCGGTTCATGCTTTTCTTCCCTCAGGCTGCAGGCAGAATCCCTCCAGGGTCAACTATGGCAGACCTTTTGTGCGAAGAAAAATAAACTGAGGGGAAAGTAAGAAAATCTCTTGTAAAAAAAATAACAGAAGAATTCTGTAGTCTGTAGGAGCATACAGTAAGCTGTTGGCATTGTTTGTGTGCATGTATGTTAGTGTGTGTGGGTGTGTGTTCATGTGTGTACGTGTGCATATGTGTGTATGTTTACATGTGTATATGTGACTGGGTTTGTGTGTTCATATTTTTGTAACTCTTATAGCGCACAGCAGCACTGTTTGTTTGTTTGTTTGTGTGTGTCTGTATGTGTGTGTGTGTGTGTGTGTGTGTGTGTGTGCGTGCAAGTGTGTGTATGTGTGTGTGTGTGGGGCACAATCAATCCTTAATGACCAATGTCACTATGCCGGCGTTTCGCTCAAAGGCCGTGCTCTGCAGTGTGCGTCTCATTCTCCCCCTCAGTATCAATACTTACAGTAGCATGAAATTACCCCCAGTCCAGAGGGAGCACTGTGACAAACCTCATTAACAAACCTGTGGCAAGGCCCGGGAAAAATAATGTACCATGGCCCTGAGTGATGTGTGTGTATTGAGCTCGATTCATCACAGAGCACACCGCCCAAACGTATGGACCATTAAAATCTTAATATCTTCAAGATTGACATATCTCGCCAATAAGTGGCTAGTTGGCTGGCTGGCTTTTAAAAGTTGTCGGCGATGAGAACTTTCTCCAAAGAAAAGGAGAGAAAGGAATACGATTATTGCAGAATTATGCAGGCGGTAACCTACTTTTGTAGCCTGCAGTTCTAGACATTCAGCTCTGTTCTTTGTTGGGAATCCTAGGCAGGACAGGGATCCTATTTATCAGCGGGGTCAGGTGCATTACATTCTTCTGTCTGCCTCCAAAATAAGAAATCCAGGGACGGAGGGCTCGAATAATCTTCCCCAGTGTATCACCTTCAGTTCTTAATGCAAGTGGTGTGTGCACTCCTGTGTCTGTGTGTGTGTGTGTGTCTGTGTCTGTGTGTGTGTGTGTGTGTGCGTGTGTGTGCGTGCGTGCGTGTGTGTGTGTGCGTGTGTGTGTGCCTATGACTGACCCACGCTTTCTTCAAATAATACAGGTCACTGAGCACAGTCAAAAAACCCTGAAAGGCCAGATGAGCTGCTCATTCGACAATTTAAAAGGCAAAATGGCCCATCTGAAAGCAATCCTGGTGGGTGTCCTGTCTTTTGGATATGACACTTCTTTATAAGAGACCCGGCGTCTGGACAGTGAAGGGAAGAAAACATTATTGTGAGCCCAGGCCAATGATAATGCTACTGACCCCAGTCGTCCACAGGAATGCACTGGATTGCTGTGCATATGATGTGTGCAGTAGTAATTCCAAACAGATGCAATCAGACAAGGTCATGATATTTACCCATAGCCTAAATGCGTTGCTCAGTTCAGTTAAAAGGTATTTGTAGGTGCAATCTGCCTACATGATGGTTAAAAAAATGGCACTTGTCCAGAGAGCAACATTTGTATTTCTACCTATCCTAACTAATCACTATGCAGTGATTAAGATGCAGAACAGACTGTGCACTGTGTTATTCATTTCTGTACAGTTAAATGCACTTCAGTAATTGCTACTTTTACACTAAAACAGAGAGAGTGGTTTCAATATACTGTAAATGCCTACACCCTGCAGAAGACTCGTTTCTGTTCCATGCTGGTCATCATTCTTTTGCTTTTACAACTTTCTGCAAGGAATGAAATGGAGTTGAAAGGAATATAGGTCTTTTAAACTTTACAGAGAATGCTCTTGAATGTTTTGTTTGCTCTTCCACTTTTCTATCCATACCCAAGAAAGTAAAAAACAATATTTTTGGAAACTTCCACAGCTCTCGAGATAATCTTCTAGCTCACCCCTCCCTCCGTTCTATTCCGTGTACACAGAGCGTGACAAAATGATTGTCTGTGGCGACAGACAGCTCCCCATACCCTCAGCAGACACATATTAAAAAAAGAAAAAAAAAACTCCAGAATGCTCCTTTAATATCTGACATGGTGACAGCATATTACGTACACAGACGAGGGAAAGGCAGGGTTGTGCAAGTTGGTTCTAGCGGTGGCATAAGAGCAGATGTATGAAGGCAGTGCAAGGATATTCCTCGCCCCCCAAAAAAAGTGCTGGAGACAGCAATTAGTGTCATGCAGCTCCCGTTTCCTCCACCTGAGTCGGAGGATCCCGGCGCCTCTGCATAATGACTGCATTCTGTTCTGCTGACCTTATTCCGCGCCCGTGTTCGCTACGGCAGCCGAGTTCTGGGATCACACACACGATTCATTATTTAATAGGCATAATGCATCAATTGCCATTTATCTGGTGGAAATTACACATGCGCAGTGGAAAGGCCCTGGCTGTGTGTGTGGGGCGGAAAAAGAGAGAGAGAGAGAGATAAGGAGGTAGGGAGAGAGGGTGCTTCGCACGGTGAATAATCTGCCCACTTACAGCTAAAGTGGAACACTGGGGACTGGCACTGTTTTGCATAACTGGCCTTCATTTATGTCACCAGTTAATACGTTTTTCCCCATTTCTGACAGTTTTGCATGCATTTATACATATTTGTATGCATGTGTGTGTGTGCATGTGTGTGTGTGTGTGTATGTGTGTGTACGTACTTGTGTTTGTACATAATTGTGTGTGAGTACATACAGTATTTTCCGTTTATCTATTTTCTTCCTTTGCTCTTTGACGCAGTTGACGACGGGGGGGTCAGAGATGCCGTGCCCTAGGTATTTCCACAGCCCACAGCGTCCACTCAACGCCGCGGCCATTAGCTGAGGGTGCGAGATAGCTGCCGCCCTTTTCCTAGGTGCTGCGCATAATTGCCGGCGACAGTCACACTCGTGGTCCCTGTAATGTAGTCTGACAAGAATGAGTGTGTCATAATACCAAAGGCCTTTTCACTGCCCACAGTCTGTCTGTGCACTTTGCTGATATCAGATAGCTGCGCTTTTGACAAAACTGTTGGGATTCATAAGGAAGGGATATGTTTTCTGAAGGATACGCTTTTTAAAGCCGTGGCCCGGGCTGTCAAAATAAATGCTTAAGCCTAAGTCATAATCTTCAAATAATCACCAGCACTAGAGCCCTGGTGCAGAACTAATTTGTTCAGGCAAGATTGGACAGTCAGTTTACGGTCAACCATTTTTCATTTTTTTATTTGGAGATACTATTAAACGGTGATCCTTCTTGGTACTACAATCAGGTAGAAGCAGAAGAAGAAAAAGATGGGAAAAAATCGATGGCTTAGGCGATCTACAAGGTCTGGAGAGGGTCTGTACAGAACAGGGCTGAGTGGCAATCCTGAGCTTCCACTCAGTGCTAACAAGGCCTTGTTAACATCAAGACCAAACTCACCAGAGATTATGTCCACACTTCTAATGGTTAATGTTTTTTTGCCTCTGCCATACATCGACTGTGATTTTATTACTTTGGCTCATAAAGCAGCACTTTAAGACTTTCAGGGACATTTATCAAGCCTCAGGTACTTTACTGCATATACCACAAGCGGACTGCTTAATGTGACACTAACCAGCATTAGCCTCTGCACCTGGCATAGTAAAACATAACTCTACCAAAGATTTAAAAGTTATTACATTTTAAATATTCATACCTGTAAAACTGAAAATGTATTTTAAACTGCCCTTGTGTCACTGCCCTTCTCTTGCCTTGTATTTCCGATCTCCCCTAAAGCTTTGAAATTTCTCTAGCTGCCCTTAATTCTCTGTGGCTATTTGTCATGGCCATTACTGGATGGAAACTGAGAGGGGGGGTAGGGGTGGTGGGGGGGTGGTGTTGAGAAAGTAATTTCAAAGTTCAGTGACATAGAATAGATTGCTATTGTCCCGACTTGCCTCAGACTGGGGCTAATTTATTGTGTGTTGTGCTGATTGCACTCCCCCATGTATGTGCCATTTTCTCACCATTTTGCACTCAGAGACCCATTTTTTTGGAAGAATCATTTCCGTGGCTTGGTCACAGAAGTAGTTAACTACAGCAAAACCCTTTTGCTGCTCTAGCTACTGTTTGCACATTAGCTGTAATAAAACTCAGTATGTCATAATGTAATCATACTGATGGCAGCAGCCACAAACACAAAACAATTCCCTTGTTCTTTCCCACGCATGGGATGTAGACAGAACACCATCAATTATGTGTACAGGAACAGTACATCATCACTGGGAGAGTGGAAGCTAGTTGTTAGCAAAAACCCTAAAGAGGGCTTGGACATTTTACACCAAGCACATGACATAACACACTCGGCGACATGCTATTTGCCACTGTGCCATTCATCTTGAGGGGCCACGAACGGTTGTGGAATATTAATTCGTAGGATTTTCCTCCTCACCTCCATGTAGGGCCATCTGTATCTAGCCTGTGTACTTTCAACAAATACATGTTGATGATTTAAAACAGAAATTATAAGTAGGCTTATATACTGTATCATAAAAAACATGTTTTAACTACTTTATAAGCTGTTTTATGATCATTTTGTTAATTTGTCATTATTGTAGCAATATTGTGTATTACAGTAGGGTGGAATCACTTGTACAGCATGTAACAATGATAGCTGTCAGCTGAATACTTTAATTAGAATTTAAAAATAATACTGATAAACACCTTCTGTATGACTATTTTAAATAATTGTATAAAAACATCACTGTGCTGTAATGAATCATAAAAGTGTGTCATACAATGTAAAATAACCTGTAGTGCATCAAATCCTTTAAAAAAGTGATTCATTTCCTGTTCATTTAAGGCAGAAATTAAGACATCAAAAACACACTCTTCTGTGCTTACGCCTTATAAAGTAAAATACTCCTCAGAACAACATCAAGTTTTAAAGTACCACTTGCAGAACAGGTGTCAATGCGGGTAACCGGACAGCCAAGACCATCTCAAGTCTATAATTAATTAATGTCAAATTTTATCATATCACTTTTAATCTGTCATACATGGAAATGACCTTGACAACATTGATCGTTATCCACACTTGATTGAAAACAGAGAGGCCATTAATAAGGAAATATAAGATCATTATTGCAGTATAACTCTCCATCCACAAACACCCATGACAAGAATTTGATGAGGTTTTTTGGGAACCTTGAGGACAAGCTACAAGTTCTTCCTCTCTGCTAATAGAAGTGATCTACTATGACTAATAAGTACAACAAATCCACCACCCAGCTTTGTAAAACAGAAGAATTAAAGAAGAAAAAACACTTGTGTGAGGTTGTCAGTAAAAACTGCGGAAAAAGAGTAATGATCAGGCTTTTTAAGGTTTTGAACCGAGCCACCTTTTCATTTATGCCACAGCCAAAATGTATGCCAATGGCTGCGAAGATTACAGAAGTGACAGACGCAGAGAGAGAGAGAGAGAGAGACGGGCGGGAAGATGGCGCTTGAATGACCAGAAATGGCCTCCTCGGCAAGACCCAGGTGCCTTTCATTTCCAGGGATGTTAATGGCAGCCGCAGCCTCAGCCTTAGTAAAGATGAAATGTGAACTCCGCTCTCCTAATCGCTCTCGGCTGCGTACACCTATAAATTTGATCTGTGCCATCAGTGCGGACTGTGAAATCAGGTGGCTGAACATCAAAGTGTGACAGGATTGGCTGCGCATGTTAATGCGACGATGAGGCATGGCCGCAGAGCAGAAATGCTGCCAGGCGCTGAATATGTCAGGTAAAATATTCCCTCTTGCCTCAAAAAGAGAGGAAAAAAAGGAGAGAAAAACAGCGACTGTTCTTACTTCTCTCTATACTGCGGCAGCTTCTTCTCCTGTCCTCATTGACACAGCCTTTCCTGCCTCAGAGACTCGATGTTAGCTGACTCCAACACACAAAGTTTTAGCACCCTGCTATTATTTTATAGTGGGGTACAAGAGGCTGAGGGCTGCTTGAACTGCCTCTTTGCTTCCACTCTTTCTGTAGTGGTCTTATGCTGCAGAACTGCATTAGCAGACCTAACTTGGAGGGTCTTGAGAAGGGTATTCAGAGATCGGCTTCACACACTCGCGAAAGGTTGCCCCAACAACCCCTACATGTATGACAGGTTTCTAATCCCTTCACCCCACTGCTTCACCTCTCATTCTTGGTTTTTGTTTCCTCCTTTTCTCCCCTAAAGGTGCTTCAAAAGAGAGAGAGAGAGAGATAGTATATGTCAGCCCATTCCTCACGCTGATGAAGTCGCTAGCTAGGGCTCATTTCTTCGCCTCCTTCGCTTCCCCTCTCTCATTAGTCGCCGCCGTGGCAGGAAATAAGGGCAGCGAGCCGAGCGGCCTGGACCTTGTCACGTAACCAACAGGCCGGACTGGTCGGCGGATGGCTCCTCATTACTCAGGGTCGGTCTGCGGAGTCGGAGCCTTTTGCAACATACCACAGACGAGCCGCGTCCAGCTGAGCCAAACATCCGCTGCTACTAACAAAGGGTCCGTGCCGGAGTCTAAATGTGAATGTCACAGGATAAGGTGAGACCGTTGAGTTTTTTTTATGTTTTCGTATTTTGTCGTTAATGCAAGTGGGTGTGTTTGACCTATACACAGGTGTCAGCGAAAGTTGTGTATGGATTTTGGGGCCAGGTGACGGATTGTTTGCACTTAAACAAGCCGTAACCAAGCAAATAAAATTGGCCATTTTAAGAGTTTATTTCACAAGGGCTTTTCATGGCAAGGCACTGCAATGATATGCCTGCTCCCTCTGGGCACTGTTGAAGCTGTACACAACAAGCACATGACCAGCCAAACTGACTTATTGATTTTACAGTTAAACAGAATTTTTTACATCTCATAAACAACAGAAATTGACTTGGCCTGCTGTTGCTCCACACTGAAATGCAACACTGCGTGCTTAATCTCATCCCTAACTTATTTGTACATAAATGTGTTTTTTATTGCCTTGATTTCCTGCCGCCTATATCAATTGGATGTGGGAAAAGACAATAACAATATTAATTTGCCAGCTGTTAGAGACATGCAAATGCATTTAAAAGGCGTGAGGTCCAAAAGAATGTTGCATTACAGGACAGATGGTGTTCTGAACTGTGACTGAGATAAACTCTCATACTCAATGACTTTTTTTAAGCTTTCTTTCTACACATATATTTTGTTTCTTTTCTCATCACAATCCTTATCAGGGTTAACCATCTTCCTGTATGTGTCACGTACCTTTAGCGAAAAAAAAAAAGATATTAAAGAGACGGTACATACAATGGTCAGTTTACAGAGCAGACAGTTGTCTGTAATTGCTGCCATTTTCAAACAGTCCATAGGCCGCCATTCGAGGCTATCAGTTCTAGATGCCCACACAAACAAACAAACCTTTTAGTCAAACTTAAGCAATTTTGAGAAGCCGGAAGTAAGATCATCTTTACCAAACAAAAAAAAAAGCACCTATAGGCTCTTACAAGCACGACAAGGCTGAGGAAACTGCTTTGACAATCCACTATTGAGAAGAACAGCAACATATTCAGCCTTTGTGTAATGGCTTTGATTGATCAAGGCAAAGGTCTCCTATCTGCCCTATTCAGTGAGTTGTTGTTTTTGGCATAGCTGGTAGCAAGCGGTAAATGTCTTCCTTCTTGCAGAGACGAGACTCACATGTCTGGAGCCTTTTTGAAATCTAATTAATCAACTTCCTGTCCTTTGCTCAACAAAAGCAGCATGCTCTCACAGGGTGCCAAGCTTTGTTCTGTCCTTCAGTCTCTTCACTCCCATTCCTCCCTCAACACCCCCACCTGCCCACCCCCCCCCCCCCCCCCCCCCCCCCCTTTGCTCGAGTATCTGTCACTCCCCAAGACAGAACCCTGAAACGTGGAGTTATCACAGGACCCCCCACGATTAAGGTGCCATTATCAGCTAAACTACAGACACACACACACAAGTCACACATGTCACACACGTCACACACACACACACATACACACACACACACACACACACACACATACTGTCTGTCTGCCCAAACTGTCATCACTTTGCGAAAAATAGGCTTTCATTGCTATTCCTGTCCACTAAGAAACAGTGCAAAGGTGTGTGTCTGTGTGAGTGTGTGTGTGAGAGAGAGAAAGAAAGAGAGCGAGAGATAGAGAGAAGAAGGAAGAACAAAGGGAGGAGAAGGGAAGAGGGAACTGGTGTGCTACTTTCTCCATCTGCTGATCTTTTGACAAGGAAAAAAAAGCTAATGAATCCCACCTATGGTCACCGTTAGCAGGTCAACTGCATTGCTGTAAAAAGTATCCGGTGGGCTTCCTAATCAAAAAGCTATTGACGTGCACGCATCCCTTAATGAAGCTGCGGGTGAGCCCACAAGCCATCGGAAAACTTTAATTAAACTGTTGTCTTGGGTCAAAACAAAGGAAATCGTTAAAGGTGTTTGTAATGCTTTTCCCCGTGTCTTTTTTGAAGTGGCTCACATGTGGGGACGTTTTTCATCACTGCATTTAAAAGCCGTGCACAACAGCATTGACGGATAGTGGTCTTGTGGATTGTAAAAAAACAGTTATATCTAACCATAGGTAGATGGTAAAAAAAATACTAATAATAGAAAATGGAGAGTAAAATAACTGGGAATCGCTGTAAAAACAGAAGAAAAACCTGGGCAAGGTAATGGCAACAATAATCAACACATCAGCGGTGTGTGTAGCACAGAGGAACTTTGAGGGCTGCTGACAGACTGTTTGTTACTGAAGTGGCAGCGCACTGTTGACTGGCACTAGTGAAAGAGGGATGAGACGGAGGAGTGGCAGATGGGGGGGGGGGCTGCAGACGTGCTGTGGGGGCTCAGAAGACGGATGGACCCGGCGATAAATCATGGCGTCAGATGCCGAGCGAGACGCGAGCAAGGGCTACGCTTCGCTCACGGTGAGGTGCCATAACTCATTTGGGCTGTAGAGTGTGTTCGTGTGTGTGTGTGTGTGAGAGAGAGAGTGTTTGAGTGTGTGTGTGTGTGTGTGTGTGTGTGTGTGTGTGTGCGTGAGTGTTTGGGTGTGTTGTGTGTGTGTGTGTGTGTGTGTGTGTGTGTGTGTGTGCGAGTGTTTGGGTGTGTTGTGTGTGTTTATGTGTTTTCGGGTGTGGTGTGAGCGAGAGCAAGAGAGAGAAAGAGAGAGAGAGGGAGATAGAGAAAGATATAAAGAGCGAAAGAGAGAGAGAAAGCGCGAAAAAGAGAGAGAGAGGTGGGCGACGGTATACGTATGTACTCATTAGATTCTCCATGTTCACTGCCACAGGGCATCAGCTCGCAGCTACTACATTTGGTAGCTAATGAGCTGCAGCGTCGAGCCTCACAGTGCCGCCGAAATGTGACCGAGGTTAGGCCAGACCCCAGCGCACCTCCTCGAGCGCTGCGAAAACAAGAGACGCTCAGTCGGTGTTAATGAATCAATCAATGCCAGCCCGGGATTCGCCAGGAATGCGATGCCATGGTTCACTGTCGCAATGATAAATCCCCTCACATCAAACGGCAGAGATTCCGAATATCTCTAACTAGTGTCCAATGGCTTTAACTTTATTTGACAGCAGAGACAATGAAAAGGTTTATTTATGGTGTTTTTGGCGGTGGCAATGACTGCACACAGCCCGTTTTCACTTCTCTTGTCATCATGATACAGCTGGAAAAATTCATTCATCCAGCTGGTGTAAAGACCTTGGGATGGGTCATGCAATGAACTCGATAGCGGGAGATAAGGTAGACTTAAGGAAATTGAAATAGTATTAATCACACTGTCTTGACTCTACGTTTGGCAGAAGATTAAGCAGTTCTGTCTGAAAACGAGGAACTCTTTTGCTAATCTGAGAAGTTAAGAGAATTGATCGGTCTTAACTTTTCCACTCGAGAGTGTGGGATTAGTACCAGCACTTTGGCCTTTTTCAATTATCGGTTTGGCGTGTAGATATCTTTGCCCCACAACTATGCGCTCATTCAACTGGAGCCAAGGGGAAACAGAGGGTGATAAGCATCAATTCAGATGAGTCTAATTTAAAGTCAATAGGCTAAGATCAAACACATTAGGATATTCTTGCTGGCACCTTCAGTGACTTTTTCAAATGGGCCGTTTAGTTTTCATTCTCAGTCAATGCGTTG
This sequence comes from Setipinna tenuifilis, assembly GCA_030347295.1. Classification (NCBI taxonomy): domain Eukaryota; kingdom Metazoa; phylum Chordata; class Actinopteri; order Clupeiformes; family Engraulidae; genus Setipinna; species Setipinna tenuifilis. Next base: position 15,504,907 of record CM059267.1, on the reverse strand, counting down.
AAATACTTAGGAGTTGCAGAGTGTTTTGGAAGTCTCACAGTTACATTTCTCTGCAATAATTAGATCTGCTTGTTTTTAGTTCTTCTCCCTTTTTCCTTTTCCCCTTTTCATCTTGCTCTGTGTCTCCCTGGTCACTGTTTACGGCCCGACTTCCATTAGGCCAGCGACAATAACACACACAATTGTTATTTTTTTCTTTACATGCTGCGCAAGGTTCACAAATGAGCGGTAAAACAACCCAAGGAAGAGTTTGGCTTTCACTCTTACCAGCAATAAACTAATAATTAATTAAAAACAAATGGGATATATCCTTTGACTTGTGTGCAGTCTGAGACGCAACCACAATATTGAGGGGGCCTCTCTAATGATGTGGGCCAGCCGATAATTAAAGACCTGTCAGACAGTGTTACATTCGTGCGCAGACTGGCAGATTCACAGACCACTCTATCTCCCAACCCCAGACCCTCAAAAAGTGTTAATATGCAGCCTGAGTCTTCAGCGAGTTCAAAGGGCGGCATTTAATTACAGGCCAGTAAATTCTTAATTTTCAATTATTATGATGCCGGGCAGCTAACCTTGGGGAAGGACACCCCATAGACAAGTTTGCTTGGAGACTGGGATCGGCGTAGGTGCAGGTAACCTTTCCTTGGCTAATGATTTGGCTGAGATTCTGCCAGGACCAGTAGCATGGATGTTACAAGGCTACCTTTCAAAGACCCATGTCCCAGAATTTACATTTAGCGGAAAAGCTAAGGATTCGCTGAAGGTCTTGTAAAAGCACATATATTTCTTCAAAGTGTGTGAACTCAGCACTCCACACCAGCAATTGAGCCCTAGGATTCAGTTCTACTGTAATAGAGTTGGCCTGTTGAGATACAGTATGTTTTTGTGTTTTTTTTCCAGCACTCTAATTTGAAGTTCACTGAGACCGGCACCTGTCCTGTATATACCTATATCTTCCTTAAAGACACAGTCCTTTAGTCTGCCATTGTGCATAGGATATTCAAGCCTGTCATAAGGACTCCTCTTTGTGACAGCTGCAGAAAGGTGAACAAGACAGATAAGCGGCCAGCTTCAGCATGTCACAAAGAATTCAAAGAACCCGGCGGATTTGACCTTGATGGAAGCTGTGGCTTGACAGCGCAAATGTAATGAAATTATGTAAATGGCTTATTTCAGGCTCATGCAAGGGAGAATGAGAGACAGGTGGAGGAAGGGGGTGAGGGGTATGTGTGGGGGGTGGATCTTTTTAGGAGGGCAATGAAATGCTTGTGGACAGTAGGGCCTTTTTCTGGGGGCAGTTGGGCACTGTGGCGTTCGAGCAGCGGGACAGTCTCTCTCCGGCTGTGTGATAAAATGGGCTTAGACGCCACCACTCTGAAGCCTCTTTCCAGTGGCAGAACGGCACTGAGTCCTTCTACAGCCCAACCGCTGGCATACAAAACACAAATCACTACCAGAAGAATGGCTCCAGATGGAGGCCTTTTCAAATTCAGTTTTTTTTCTCTCTTTTACTCTCTTTCTCTATCGCTCTCTGTCTCTTTCTCTTTCTCTTTCTTACACACATGCATGCACAAACATGCACACAGACCATCCAGTAAGGGCGTTTTTTTTTTTTTTGCTTTTGTTTCTAAACAACGCACAAACCAAAATGGTGTTCTTTGGAGAGAAGGAGAAAAGAAAAAAACACACACACATACATACACTCGCTTCCATGAAGGACTGGCACCATCCAAATGGGAACGCTTCAAAAAAAAAAGAAAAAAAGATTGAGCCGCAGCCCTCCTCACTCAGCCATCCAAGCCCAGCGGACTGTCATTGTCATTGTTAGTGAAGGGGTCCCCACATAGATGGGAGGAAGTGGGGTGGTACGGTGGGAGTGGGGGCATGAATGGAGAGGATGGGGTGTAGTGGCACAAGGGACAGGAGAGAGAGGAAGAGAGGGGGGCAAGCTGAGGAATGTCTCACTGCTGACTTCAATTTCCTCCGCTCTGTTTGTTCAACTCAAACGCAACTCATTTATCAGGAAAAAACACCTGCCAGAGGCGGAAGAAAAGAGAAAGAGAGAGACAGAGAGAGAGAGAAAGAGAAAGAGAGAGAGAGAGAGAGTAAGAGGGAGAAACTTCCAAATCCCTCTTGGAGACAAGGAAGGGAAAATCCATGCTAACGCCGCATATCAGGCCCTGACTGGCGGCTTGTGGTGAGACCGGAGGGAATTAGGAGACAGATAGGCTCCCGCTCGTGTGACACCTCCAACGGTGACTCAGCACTTTTTACCAGGGTGGCTCTTTCTCTCCACACACAGAGGCATGATGTGGAGTCACTGTAGTGACACAAGCGGTTCACACCGACCCCCGTAAAACAACCCTCTCTGTGGGGGCCGGTGATCACTAGATCGCTACGGCAGGTCTCGTGGAATGCTGAGCATGGGAGATAGCGGTGGCGTTCCGGGGCACGCTTCCTGAGGCACTTATGAGAGCCACTTACGAGCTGGTGCCAGAAAAGTTAGTGGGAGTAAATGAACTGAGGTGAAAGTAACATTTCTGGCTTCTTCAAAACCTTCGCTCCCTGTCATTCCCTGGTGTATTGGCCTTTTTCACATCACATTACATACCTCAATACCGCTAAGAATGGAGGCAAACTCATCCAATGACAGTTGGGTAAAAATGTGTTTTATTATTATTAATGCTACACTAGCGACAGTCATAGGTTTTCTTTATTATTTTTTGCTTTTTTTCCCCCACCGATTTTGTGTTGAGGATTCTGAATGATACTGGATGATACTGAATAGAAGGTTTTGGTGCTGGCTGGCCACTGCCCCTTGCTAATAACTATAAAAACAATATAGAAACAATATTTTTCGCCATATTCTTGAGAACACCCACATTAAACATGTTAGGCCACACCCCTTGCTGCAGAGGGCATCAGATTGCCAAGGTATTTGGTTTACATCCTCTGCAGACCACACCTTGAAAAAGTCTTAAATACTCTCATAAATTGTTAAAAAACTTGAATTGGCAGTATCTTGGGCAATTCATTCATTCATTCATTATCACATCAAATGTGCCATGTAAGATCACTACTCCAAGCTCTGTAAGCACATTATGTTTCATGAAACTTGTTCAAACTGTTAAAACTTTGCTTGTTAAAACTACAGAACAGACATTTATTCCATAGGAGCACTATGTGCTAAACTTGTGCTGAACTTCACGGCACACTGAGGCGGTCATACCATGTACCGCCATGCAGTGCATCTAGTTTATTTTAAATCATGAGAAATGAGAAAAATGTTGATTCTTGTCAAAGTTTGTTGAAAATGTTATAATGAACCTGCAGCCAGTTGCAGGAAATATTTTCTCATTATCACAGAGCCTGAAGCTTATGATTGCTAGTGTTGTCAATCACAAATATTATTCAGGGTTGTGGAACTGACAGATTTGCACAACACATGCATAGAAACAGAATAAATCTTTTAAACACCAGTAAAAACAAAACAAGTACAAAAAAATATTGGCAATAAAACCAACAAGACTACAATCTACACAGTTGCACATTCCAGACAAACATTAAAAAATAATTCAAACTGTATTACAGGGCTTACTCCAAGTACTACTATGAAACAGCCTTTTTGAGTGGTTCATTGTCTTCATACTTCTCTCTGCTCTGTGCTTCATCTGGCCCTACCTACTATTGCTATTGTATAGCTCCATGGAAAGGACAGTGAAAAGCATCTGGCACAGGCCTCACTACAGCCATTAAGTTTCAATGCTACCAATCCCATTATATATACCCTGAGTGTGCCATCTTTTATGCCTGTTCGTATCATGTACTGACGGTCAACATGCTGCATGTTTACGTCTTTTATTGTGATACTTGTAAGAACACATCCCCTCTACCTGGCTGGCCTCAGGCAGATATGCCCTCTTTATGAGCCACGGCTCTGCTCAAGGATTTTTTTTTTCCGGAAGGGGGAAATGGTCTTTTTCCTCAGCAATGTTGCTAGGGGGGCGATGATTCTTCCCCCCCTTTTAGTTGAAGCAGAGCTCTGTAAAACACCTGAAGACATATTGACATGCTATGGTGCTAACGTATATAAATAAAACTGAATTGAATCATTTTGAATATAGCTTTGAATCTCTACTTCATTGTGCCCTGACAGACTTGAAAAAATAATTTGTATGCATTTGACAGTCACAAGGCAGCACATGAGTTTTTGTTTTCACTGGGGTATTATTTCTGCCTATGGCACGCTAACAATGTCAGAGGCCTAATGAGGTGTCTAAGCAACGATGTGAACCTCATTCCATGTTGTTTTGCTTTTAGTCACTACTGTGCTGCCACTGGTGAAGTAGAGGGTAAACGCAGGTAAACGCCATTCATGCACATCTGTAAATTACAAAACAAAATGTATTTGCCTTTTTGGGATTGCTAATGTAGAATATAAGCATAGTATGCCCATCTTTTTTTTTAAGGCTGTGCCTATCGTTAACTTGCCTTACTTTTTTTTACCCCTACACCACTATGTAGACCCTAGAATCAGAGCCACTTTAGAACAACTGCCAGGGTTCCACAGAGAAATGGAGATGGAGTGGATGTTCTGAGCGCACCTCTATTCTTACATCCTTGGGCGCCAAGCCTCTCCCACGACTGCCAGTTGGCAACACAATCATCGATCATTAATCTCCCTCAATTCTCAGCCACTCAGTCATTTGCCACTGTTATTCTCTACTGTTTAACGCATGACACATACTTGAAAAAAAATCAATAATCCACTGCAGCCACATTCACCCACCACCACCCCAATCCTCCACAAAACACAGCTCTGGCCAAGGCATCCTACGGCGATATGCAGATATGTCTGAAAAATCATCCTGTTTCGTCTCATGCTTATTAGATCACTTCAGCGATCACACAGCAGGGTCTGCAGACTCTGTGGAGGTAAACTCTCTGACTCAGTCCAGCAGACAGAAATGGAGGTGGGGGTGGAGGTGAAGGTAGAGGTGGAGGTCGGGGAGGGAGGCTTACTGAGTTTTCTTTATATGTGTTCTGCATTTCAATTGCCCATTGAGAAGAATGGCATCGCTAGATACCTCAAGCTAAAAATCCCCAAATGGAGGTAGTGTTTTTAAAAATGTCAACATAGTCATAAACTCAGGGTTCTCAACTGGTATATTATCATTTTTTTACATACATTTGTCACTTTGCTGCTCTTTAACGGAAGATGCAAGGGGACTGCAGATGCAGTCAGTGTTTGTGCTCAAATATACACAGAAACTGAAGGACACCCACTGCCCTGAATGCGAAAGCAGAGAGCAGCTACGGTAAATATTTTAGCACAAACCTACCCTGGGACTGAGGAGGAGGTGGACAGTGAAAGCTATTTATTTTTTTAAACATTGCTTGTTTCCCCTTCATTTATTGATTAGCCCTGTCCGAACGCTCACATCAAAAGATGGAGCTGTTAGGCTCACAACAGACACAAAGGCTTTAACTTCCTGGGCTTTTAAGAGTCACACACAGGTGATGTCTACGAGAGAAAAGTTAAACGAGAAAAAGACCCCCCCCCCAAAAAAAAAGGCCTGCTCTCAGTAGACATTCACATACTGTAGCTCCATGCTGTAGGTACAGGGGGATAGTCTGAGGAAGAAAGAAAGAGAACAAATACAAGAAAAAGAAAGAAGGGGTAGAGGAGGAGGAGGAGGAGGAGGAGGAGGAGGAGGAGTAGAAGAAGAAAAGGGAAGAGCCCCTCTCTCTCCCGTGAAGTGGGGGGAGCCGTCCCTGGGGTGTCCACATCGAGGGGAGTAATTAAACAGATCCGCGAGGATACGAACGCTGAGCAGCGGCGGACGTGAGGACGGTCCTTCCCCGCGTATCCCTGCTGAGCTCGCTACTGTGAGGGCATGTTTGCTCAGCGCTAATCAGGAAGCATTCGCGTTCACGCTAACGCTAAGATAATATTTACTCTGCTGTGAGGCTTCACCGCACCACTAATGATCATAATAACAACAGCAACCGCATGGGACCTTCCTCTCCTTCCTCCTCCTCCACTATTCTCAGAGTTGCGGTAAAAGCTAGTGTCCCTAGTCTACACACACAGAAGCTAGCTAATAAAACAACACTCCCTAGTTATGAATCAGGAACTTCTGGAGTTGAATAACAAGAGGGAGTTACAATGTTGAACACAGACTAATTTCACCTCATAAGAACAGATGAGAGTGGGCTGAACATAAATTACTAGCAGCAATCAAGCAAGTAGGACTTCAGACTGCATGCATAGCATGTCCCCAGCTTCCAGCCATGAGGGCTGCTGACAATCACCATGGCTTGCTCCTCAGGCGTGCTAAAATAGCATCTCCAATGGTATGGCTTTTGGGTTTTTTTTTTCTTGGTTTCCTCTTTATTTCTTGTTTTTCTCTGCCCCTCCCACACTGCCTTTCCCTTTTGCTACCCTCATGCATGGCTTCACTTTTGTTGGTGATTGATGCAGGATGCGCCCAGCTTGCCGCTCATTGTTTTAAGACCACATACCTGCGCTATGAATCTTTCATTAGCCACACAGGGGAACAAAAAAAGAAGGAAAAAGAAAAAAGAAAAAAAAAAAAAAAAAACGAAACACACGCTGCTGCAGAGAGGCTCGTTCCCCCAGTGGAGAAGCCACACGGGGTCGGCAGGGTGGACATGTGCATGCTAATAACTGGCCCTCCATTTGCAAGCTGACAGAGAGAGTCACTGTTTGGAAGGCAGATGATGGTGGAGCAGAAGAAGAAGGAAGGAAGGAGGAAGAAGAAGAAGCTTTTGAGAGGCTTCGTCCTAAGAGCCTCCGTTGCTGCGATGTCTGCTCACATCCATGGTACTGAAATGCCATGCGCTCCACCCACTGGATGACATTCACAGGGAAAAACGGGGTAGAGGTGTAGAGGTGGAGTGTTGGAATGGGGTGGGGGTGACTAACCCGACTGTAGGGGACAAAGCAAAATAAATCCATCTTATTGACGCCTGATTTTGTGGGGCGGGGGGTATTTTGAGACGTGGCAACAGGGCTGCCTGTCTGCCTGTGCTCAGGGAGAGATTTATCAATATAACATGTGCCCACTGCAGTGCAGCCTGACAAGCAGGCAGAGTCCAACTGCTCCGCACCAACGGGGGGTCTGCCGCAAGTGCGCACCCGTGTCACAGAGAGATATCCCCCCCCCGACCCATTGATCTATCGCTGCAATCTTTCTGTTGGCTTCTTGGGGCAAATGTGTGTGTGTGTGTGTGTGTGTGTGTGTGTGTATGTGTGTGTGTGTGTGTGTGTGTATGTGTGTGTGTGTGTGTGTGAGAGAGCGAGTGAGCGAGTGAGAGAAAGAGAACATATTTGTGTGTGTGTGTTTGTTTTTTTTTGTTTTCATTTATGCAAATGTAAAACTTTTGCTGTAGATATTACATGCATGATGCAGGACTGTATGAAAATAATGAAATATAAATGAAAACTTTGCACTTTCTCTCTCTCCTCTCTCTCTCCATCTCCATCTCTCCTGTACTAGATAGACAAAAAGCAAGGCACTGTACTCTCCCTTAGCCATGCTCTCTCCATGGTCACCTTTAGGAATCTATTGTGGAGAACCCCAGTGTGGAATTGCCTGTCAGTGTGTGTGTGGAGGGTAATACGGTGCGGATTATGATTTGTGGGGAATTGAAGCACACTAGCTGCCTAATGGACTCGAACAAGAGCCACGGGGGACGAATTGAGTCCCATTTTCCTGTAATATTGCAGAGGCAAAGGAAAGTAACTGACAATGTTTTCATTTTTCCCAGAGTCGAAGCCGACATGGCTCCCGTTAGATTTATGCAAAGCTGGACACACTGCGGATCTATGAAATGAAAATGAATTTTGGAGCGAGAGCAGACATATTTTCTGCTAGTTTTTTCAGGTGTTTCAGACATAATAGGACATAAACAGAACTGACATTTTTTGATTTACTCATCTGAAATGCATCAAGATGGAGAAAGCCTGATATCTCTTATAGACTGGAAACGTGATGTGTGTGTGAGTAAGACTGATGGAGGTGCCATTCTTTCCCTCTCTTTCTTTTTTTCTCATTTAATACACACACATACATGCAACTACCCACATACACGCACACACACACACATGCACGCATGCACACACACACACACACACACACACTACAACTACACACAATTTTAACTATACAAACTACTGTGTGGCTCAGATAACATGTCAGTAATCTATTCCAGTCTAGGGGAGCAGGAGACTTTTATAATTAAGACAGTTATGATTAGGGAAACAATCCATCACTTTAAAATCAAATCGCCCATGAATCTCCCCGGCTTATTTGTCCGACACCTGTCACGATCAGGGCTCCACGCTCACATGTTGAGCATATGGAGGGGGGATCTAATTTGAGTTCAGAACAGGTGTGTCGGAGGTGGCGCAACCCCACATGTCTGGATGCAACAATGAAGTCACAGGGAGACTTGTGAGCAACTTGGACCTTGTTCAACCCCATCCATCTTAACTAGCTCATCCTGATACCTGTCTTAGGTTCCCCCTTGAGCTGTGGTTCTGCTCAAGGTGTCTTTTTTTAACAAAATAAATTGGGAGTTTTTTCTTTTCCCTGTGCATTTGTGCTTGCCTCTGGGGGACCCAGGGTTGAGGTCTTAAAGCCTCTTAAGATAAATTCTCCACTGTGTCTTGTCTTTTTCACAAACTGTTCTTTGAGCTACATCCTCTGTATGAAAAAGCTATACATTGTGCTATACCAATGCTATTATTATTATTATTACTAATAACATTATTATTAATATTATTACTATTATTATACTTGTTTATAATACATCTGTTTATATCCCTCATGTATATTGGTATTTACTAATATACATGAGGGATATAAACAGATGTATTATTCCCACCTGTTCATACTGCCCTATTTATTTGTACATAATTCACTACAAACTACATTGTTATATACAGTACTGTATATTGTTCTAAATTTCTACATGTGTAATGACAAATAAAGTCGAATCTAATTAAGTCTAATCTGATTATTATCTGTTCGCTCAGGTCAGCCAGGACACTGCAGAGGTGATGTGCTCCCGCATGTTTGGATGTTCACATGAGGCCACGTGAGACGACTCCGGTCTGCTCAGCCCTCCACTGTATCACATCACCGCGATCCTCAGCGGAAGGCTTATGACAGGACAGTGAGGCCACTGCTTTTCAGAAGAGATACTCAAAATCTGCTTTGCTATGGTTCTTGTGAAATCCTCTGTGGCAGGCACACATGCCAGGCCAGATGACTGTGTAGAGGATGCTGTGTGTCTGTGTGTGCAGGCTTCTTCTTCTTCTTCTTCTTCAGAGTCCACCAGGAGCAGTGTGTGCGGTTTGACACTAATGTGTCATGTCAGTTTGTGTTTATGTTTGTCTTCCAGTCATCTAGACATGATCGTCTCCCCCAAAACATGAAGAATTGCCTCTTGTTTTTCAAACATTTATGCACAGCGTCACGCCTGAGAGCCCTGGCACAGTTCATTAACAGGGTTTCTCACTTCCTGCTGTTTTTTTTCCTCCTTTTTTTTGCAAAACAAGCAGCACTCCCTTTTCTCTGCCCCCCTGGCCACGAAGAAAAACGCTACACAATAAAAAAAACCCAGAAAAACTGCTAGTGGTTGCAGGACGGGTAACAAACTAACCTGTGATTTTAACCTTCATTACTGCTGCTCTCACCTCCCTGCCTGGTTCTTCTTCCCGGGCCCATTCAACCAGAAGCAAGCCCACAACGGGGCAGAGTGGGGGTGAGCGGGAAGGCAGATAGAGTCGAGGCACCCACAGCTGCTCTGAGCCAACAACTGACTGATTGACTGACTGATTGACTGACTGACTGACTGACTGACTGACTGACTGACTCACAGACACCCTCACCGACTGGGGATGTGTTAGAGGCAGAAGCAGAAATGCATTTCGGGCTCATGGTGAAAAAAAAAGAAAAAGAAAAAAAGACAACATATTTGAGTTGCTGTTTTGCCTTCTCTCAATGTGCTGAGAACAATGTGTTTTTCCCTGAGTGTTTGCAAAAGGAATTTAATAGTACAAATGGCAACAGCATATTGGTAATATTGGTCTATCCTTGCATTTTCTTGGTATTTGCAGCATGCATGCTGACAGGACAAATATCCTATTTTTTTAAATGTAGGGCATTAGGATTATGTTGAATTTCCAATAGTAATGCAATGCTTATGCGTTTGACAAGAAGTCAAATTTCAGACATCAGCTTTAAGTGTGACACTTATTATTATTCCATTCTTCCTACTTTAGCCACCCCGCCCCATAGTACGGTTTAGACAGAGATTAATAAGACACACACCATTAGTTTTTTAATGCCCTTGACAAGTACACTGATAGCCACCAGTAATTATAAATTATTGTGTTGTTGTTGTTGGTTTAGTATAAATGATGAATTATCCCCACAGTATAGGTCTTTTCCCATGTAGTCTGTCATGTTGTGTTTCTACTAAAGAGCCTAAACAATTACAAAAAACATTAATGGCTACCGTAGCTACTGCAGGATTGGAAAGACAGAGATGTTTAGTTGGTTGGAACCCACCACCTTAATACTGGATACCACTCATTCCCACACACTATGCCTTTACTGGAAAAAAACATCTTTACTCTAGCTATGCATGCATGTGTGTGTGTGTGTGTGTGTGTGTGTGTGTGTGTGTGTGTGACGGTGGTTGTTACTTGCAGTGGCGGTATACTCTACAATTCAGAGTGGAGCTAAGGGCTACACCCAGGGGAGCTCACCACATGAAAATCCTATTGAGTGACAGGCTATACAACTGCCTTCGAAAAATATATCCACACACCACCACACACCCTGACACACACACACACCCACACACGCACACACACATGCACACACGCTCAAAATAAACCAGGCTATTGTATGTCACCCCAGTTAATTTCATCAATTCATTTGCCCCAAGGCCTCCCTCCCACCGGACTAGTATGTAGTAGGGATGGATCCCCCCCCTCTTCTTCTTTCACAACCGACACACGTACATACATGCAACTTGCTCCCAGGAGAAATCCCAGCTCCCAGCTGTGCAGGTTAGGTTCATATTAACCTAGCTGTCTAGCTCTCAGTCTGGCTTTCAGTGCTATACGTGACACACAGTCAAACACCCAGATTCCAAACAAATCCACTGCACTGTTTCCACTGCACATCCACTACTAACAATGCCAAGTTTTTGGGGGCCTTCAAAGATATAATTTGAGTGGACTGGAAGGGTTCCAAAGGCTCTCCACTCCTCGAAGCGATCACCCAGATGATTATCCGGTATAGTCTCATTAAATAATGCGCCCACACGTCAATATTTGCCCGGAAGCTTTAACCCCCCTTGGGTCAATCATTTAGGTCCGTCGGCGGTCTCCAAACAACGGAGCTGATTCATCAGACGGACTAATCACATTGTCCGACTTGACATACCCCACAAAACAATACCCATAACTGCATTGGTGAGGTGCTGGGAAGGTGCTTTGATTTCCTACTGCGAGGCTGGGTTGATCGATGGCAAAGATAAATGTTAAATAATTCAAGGGAAAAGGCATTAACCATTTTACACATTCTCTCTCTCCAGCTACTTCTATATCTTTCTCTCTGCCTCTCCACTCTCCGCCGCTCTTCTCTAACTGTGTGTTTCAGAGTTGGCTAAGGAGACAGGAGGACTAGGGGAGTGAAATCCAGGAGAGGGCTTTTAAATCTTGTTTTTTTAACCTTTCTTCCAGTTATGTCTGTTTTGTTTGGAAGAAAGATTTCTTTATTTATTATTTTTCATTCCCAGCACTAGAACAGCAACTGCTGCTGGGTCAACCGACTAAATTAACCTTTAGAGCAGACAAAAAAAAGAGACATTGAGGGATATTGTATATAGACAGGCAAGCAAGGGGAACAAACACATGACAAGTGTTGGGGAAATTCCCAGCTGAAAAGAGAAAAAGATGGGAGCTCGTAGTCATGGAAATAATGTCTCTGGTGGGCTGAACCCACCGTTGGCCTCTCAGCTCCTCACAGCTTCACAACATTTACAGATAGAGAGTGTTCAAAGTCATCCAAGCCTCACAGACTGCTAATTAAGATGCCAGATTTAATACGATACTATCAGCTGTCGGATCTGTTTTTAATTCAGTGCAGTAAATCATGCACATGTGGACATTTCCCCATTCGACGTCCCAGCTGTCTATTCAAATGTCTGGTAAAATGTCAGCTCAGCTGCCTAGCTTCACGGCCATGCCCGGGGTTCTTATTTTTCGGTTAAGACAAATTGATTTGGAGTTTGTCCTTGATTTAAACTAGGATGAAAGACCATGCCCGGTCCTCTATGTTTGCATTCAGTGACGTCTTACAATTTATCAATGCTTACTGGTACACATCCACAATATAAACACCTACCTCACCCCCCCACCCCAGGCTTTTCTCCATCATGCCCGGTCCTCTGTGCTTGTATTCAGTGACGTCTTACAATTTATTAATGCTTACTAGTACACATCCACAATATAAACACCTACCTCACCCCCCCACCCGTCTTTCCTCCCTGACATGGTTGTTGGATTTCTACCCTGACCTCTGAATAAAATATTTTCTCAGAATCTCTCAACGTCTCTCAGAAATGGCTCTCAGTTTCTGCCTTACTGCAGCAGTACACTGGAGTAGGCATTAATTTCTCCCTATTTATGTGCATTTTAATGTGTCTGCATGTGCGAACAAACCGTGTGCTAAAAGTGTTAAAACCTGTACTCTGGTGAACTAAGTGAACTTGTGAATTTCCTGTGAGAAATGTAAAAATCTGGGGTGGGAAAACCAATGGGGCACACTCCCAGAAAAGGGTGTCAGGTGCAAGTGGCGCATATAAAGCAAAAGCTGTTTATAAACTGTAAACATACAAGGCTCACCAACTGTGTTTTACATGAAATGTCATAGATCACCATAAACTTACTACTGTACTATGTGATACTACATAGTGACACCATGATGGCCTTAACCCCCACCATTGTTTCAATACAACTGTACACTATTAAATGCTGAAACAATCATAACATAAAAATAACACTGATGTGAGAAAGTTTACATTTCTAATAGAAGATAACTTTATAATGTATTAGTAGTCAATATGTTTCACACTGTTCACAGTAAACTGTGGATAGTTAATTACAAAAGAGGTGTGCTGGTCTTGAGTCAGTTATCCTTAACAAGCAGCAATGGTTGCTAGGTTACAGAACTGGTAGTGTGATGTTTTCTTGACTTATTACATGACTCGACAGACTCTGTACTAGATTCTTAATAGTAGAGGATGGCATTTGAGGTATCTTTGGAGCATACTGTGCCCTGCAAAGAACACACAGAATTAATTAAAATGGCCAGTTATAATTGTACATAGTCCCTTAGAAAAAAACAAACAAAGAAACAAATAAATCCACATGGATAGCTATCCTCTAATATGTTTAATCTTTCAGCATTGCTTGTTATACTCAAAGTCAAGGTACAAACCTGACCACAGAGTCAGGGAGTTGTTTTTGTAAAAATGTCCCTTTGGCCAAATTTTATCTGCAGTGTAGGCTAACGGTAGTATACTTAGAGTTCATATTTGAAGGGGTATTTGGGTTGATGCAACTCTGCCAAACTGCCACTCCATCCATTGCTGTATGCAATATTCAGAGGCAGGGAAAGAGCACTACTCTGAGCTGTGTCTGGGATCTGGCCAGAAGCGAAGCAAGCCTGGGAAGGTGGGAAAAACGAGAGGGAGAGAGACCACAGAAGCGTGGCTCTTTTCTGCTCGCCTGTGCCCGTGACAGCCCACCGTGTGGCTATTTCTCCTGAATGCACCGGTTCCCCCGGTTCCCCCGTTCCCCCTCACTCTCCACATTCATATGCAGAAACTGCCTTTGACTCGTGCCGTTTATGCTTTACTGAGCCAAGATGGTGGTGGTGATGGTGAAGGTGGTGGTGGTGGTGGTGTGGGTGGAGGTGTGTGTCTGGGCTGAGGAGGGAAGAAGGCCAGGGCCTAGCTGCACCCAAGGGGACGTGCAAAGCCAGTCCAAGCCAGCGTTTTATCCCCACCCGGGAGGCTCTGGTGAAGATTTAGCAAAAGCTCACGCACCGACGGAGGAACAACAATGCCTCCAGACACGCAACGTGTTTGAACAGAGCACAAAGAGAGTAAAGCGAAACATGAAGAAGGGGGAGAGGGGGAAAGAAGCAAATCCAAACAAACAACAACAAAAGCGAGGGACGAGAGGCGCCTGGCTAGCTCGGAGCACTGGATGAGAAGCACAACAGGACTAAAAGCTGTGTTTTCTTAGGGGGGTTTCTTTGCTCCAGTGTGTGTGTCCAATGGGAGTCTGCTTTAGCCCCTTTTAGCCACCCACCCATTTCTTCCTAACCCCCTTTCCCCCCAAAATTGGACTGCAGTCATCACACAATATAAGTGAGAGGACACAGGATTACAAAAAAAAAAAAAAAAAAATGTTTTTGTTATTTCATAATTTCTGAGCGCCCCAGTCACGTCAGAGGCGTGCAGGCACAGTGAGGGAAGATGAATGGCGCACCGGTGCACTCATACTCATCACGGAGGCAGCGTCCTCCACAGGGTCTCATCACAGGTCTGGGCTTGGACACGACGCAGGAGCGATGCGACACAAACAACACACACACAACGCAGTGGCCGAGGCCATCGTCGGCACCGTCGCTGCGTGGCTTTGGCCGACTTCCAGGGGCACTCGTTTTGACAGCGTCCGATCAATCACGCCATCTCATTTACCCAGCATCCTCTGCTGCGCCGGAGCAAGCTGAGCCGACAGGCAGCAGGAGGAAGTTACCCGCCTTCGGGGTCACCTTGAGGTGGCCAAGGAGTCAAGTAAACAAACAAACAAAATGGTAAACACAAATATAAATACCAAACCATAAACCACACAACACCTCTGTCCTTAATCCCAGGGTGCTCGCTCGCTCACTCGCTGCCCCGGCTAGCGGCATTTGTCCGGGTCGCCTCCGAAAGGCCCGTGCCCTGATTTACATGGAAAGTGAATTATTACAGCGGCACGGCGCGCCTTGGCCCTTGCAGATGGAGTCCCACTCCAGAAATTTAGTCAGGCCTGACCTGCCGAGTAATTGCCGCGACTGCTGGAATGGCGGTATGGCAGGGTGGGGGTGGGGGGGGTGGGGGGGGGGGGGTGTGGGAGGTGGGATGGGGTGGGGTGGAGTAGAGTGTGTGTGTGAGGGGGGGGCAAAAGGTATTTCACTCCTAATCCACCTTTGATTGTGGTCCAGGGAGCTGTCAGGCGGTCTGCGGCCTGCTGAGGGGAATGCCAGCTTATTTCAGCATGGATGTTTGGCCCGGCTCATCCATCTGAACCGTCCTGCCGGGCGTGAGCGGAGACAGGCCGAGAGTGGAGAACGGAGAGAGCTACTGCCAACAGCTGTGCTCTCATCACACACTATGGGATGTGATGTGTGTGCCTGAGTGTGCTTGTGTGTGTGTTCGAATGTGTGCTGTGTGTGTATATGTGTGTGTGTTTGTGTGTGTTCGAATAAGTGTATGTGTGTGTGTGTCTGTATGTGTCTGTGTGCATGTGTGTGTAAGTGCTTCATCACTGTGCTATTGATGAATTTGCTAATTAACAGGTGATATACCGTCAAACAGTACTAATGAAGATTTTGGCCATCCATACCAACAGTGTGTGTATGTCACTGGATCACTGCTGAGATGCGAGCCATTTGTGGGACAGAGAGCGATAGTGATGTGATGATGTTCCTCGATCATCCAGCAGCTTTAAAATATCCCATAGTCTTCCTTTAGGTTTCTACTACAACACCACAGTAAAACCACAGTCTAACAGAAATACCTGCTGAGAATGAATGAAGTTACCAGCGTTGCTTTATTTTTAAACAGTGCCAAGGATCTCAGCAGTGATGGGCAATCAGGCTTGAGAAGCTACAATGCAGTACTAATCCAGTGTTCATTCATTAAATTAGCTATTTCTAGTAAGCACAACTATTTAGCCAGGAAGAAGAGTTAGTTGCCTGTATCACCTGTATTAATTACACAGATAAAACCAGGTGGACTGTGTGGTACTGGATTGTAGCTTCTGAATCCAGGTTGCGAATCACTTGATCACAGCACTGTCAAACTGCAGTTATTTACAGGGCCAATTAACAAAGGTCAGCCACAATACATTTGGCGAAGTGGTTCTCGCTTCACTTACAAGCCTGAGTGCTCTCACCCTCCGACATCAACCTTCCTAAAAGCAAGAGGTCAGGAAGCACTCTTCTAAAATGGGTTGTTGACACCGCATGTTTATTTACCTTGTATTTCTGTGTGTGTGTGTGTGTGTGTGTGTTTGTGTTTGTGTGTGTGTGTGTGTGTGGGGGGGGGGGGTGACAGAGGGCAACTGGGAACAACGGCAGCATCAATTCTATGCACACCACCCACCCCAAACCCCCCCACAAGCTTCTCGCTGTGACCTTCTGTTAAAGACAAAGAGGGATCGGCAAATGTCATCCGTCTCAGAGATCGACTCCAGTGTTGCCATTTGTAGCTGCTGCTGAACTCACGAGCGTTTGTTTCTCTGTTTGTGAGCAGCAGGGGAAAGGTGCAGTGGGATTAAACAGTGTTTGAGTTTGTGGGGCTGAAAGGTGGGTAAGTGCATCATAGTCTGTCTCTTTCTCTCTCTCTCTCTCTTTCTCTCCCTTAGTCTCTCTCGTTCTCACACTCTCTCTCTCTCTCTCTGTCTTTGAAGTCTTCCCGTTTTTTTATGATAGCCACAGCCACAGAAGCATGGGCCTGAATCCCCCTATGTGTTTGGCCTACCAATGTGTGTGCGAAGGGGGGGGGGGGGGGGGGGACAGTATCAGATTTGTTTATTAGATTTGGCATTTGCCACAGATGCTCCAGTGTGTGCTCGGAGGGCCCAGAGGTGAAACGCGCAGAAATGAGGCTATGATGAAACATCAAAACATGTCTGCTCCAAGTCTACTCTTTAATGCCTAACAAGCCACAACACCACAACCTGGTTGGACAGAGAGCAAGCGAGCCGAGAGCGGAGAGTGGAGACTGCCTCTGTTTTCGGATTCAAACTCTAAGATCATTTATAAATGAGCTGGCTGGAAGTCGGCATTGCGAGAGACGTGCTCCAGAAGGGTAATGTTTTCCCGCCTCAGATGCCGTTTTTTTTTTTTTTTTTTTTTCTCCCACCACGTTCAGTTTTTTTTTTTGAGCCCTGAGCAGGATGTTATCTCCCAACAAGGGTGAGATACTGTAATCATCACGTCCATGGAGAGAAAAAAAAAGAGAGAGAGAGAGAGACAGAGAGAGAGGGATAGAAAGGAGACATTCCCACCAGCTATAGACATGTCTTTTTCCCCACTGCCACACGTTCACATCGCGCATGCAGATGAGCTAAAAGGGGAAACAGTATCAACCTGCACATTTCCCTCGCCTCGGTAAACATCTGGTCAGTCCCCCTGACAGAATCCCCCCTCTCCCTCTCCCTCTCCCTCCCCCTCCCCCTCCCCCTCCCTCACTTCCTGCCTGTCACTGTGCTGAGACACTGAGTGTGAGCGAGTCAGAAAGTGACAGAGGCTGAGAGAGATGGCTTGAACTTGAAAGGTGGTGGTGATGGGGGGACATAATTGTAAGAGAGGGTCAGAATGCAGGTGGTGCTGGGTGATAGGGAGAGGAGGTGGTGGTGGTGTGGGGATGTGGCCAGAGGGCAGGGCTGCCTGACAGGTAGAGGTGGTGGTGGTGGTGGTGGTGTGGGGACATGGCCAGAGGGCAGGGCTGGGTGATAGGGAGAGGGGTGGTGGAGGTGGTGGTGGCGGTGGTGTATGGAGGTGGCCAGAGTAGGCTGAGATTAACAGAGCGTGCGTGAGGGCGGAAGGTCGCCACTCCTTGGAGACGCGGAGGAAGTGGCACTGCTGATTGTACCACACCGGCCGGCCCAGCACGCCACGTACCCCAGACAAGGTCAGACGGCCAGGGTGGACCTGCCTGACCGCCCGCTGGTCCCAGAGCTGCGCTCGCGCTGGAGCGGAGTCACGCCGTCTCGGGAAGGCACGAGTAAAATTCTGCAAGGGTGGACCAAAAATTGTGGCCCATCAGCAGAGCGGTGGAGGGACGCAGAGTCCCCTCACAGATGTGATGGGGTGCAGGGTGCTCGCTGTGGGACAGACACAGGAGACATCATGCCCTATGTCAGTCGGTCGCGAAAGTACAGTCTGTTATTGGGCCGATGAGTCTAGAAGTTTTTGGCAGTGTTGTGGTAAACTAACATTTAGTTAGTTGCTAACTTAAAGGATTAGACAGAAAAAAATGCTGTTCTATTCTGGACTTTAAAACCATTTAATTTAATTCTAATGTTAATTGATTTTTACTACAATACTTCCACTGTAATACTTCCTCTGTAATACCACTTGAAATACTCTGTAAGTAGTTCACCTGCAAAAAAACAACAACAACAACAAAAAAACACACCATATACTATTTTTTTTTTTAAATAAAAAAACCCGAGTTGATTTATCATGGCTAAATATAAAATTTGATTCCAAGAACACTTCCATTGCTGGAGCCTTCATTATGTAGGCGAAAGTCCTCTATTATGGATGAGGCATACGTGTCCTTGAGCCCACTGTCCACAGGCATGTTAGGGGCAGTGTAGTTGTTGCCATCTCAGTCTGACACTGCCCTCCAGGCTGCCCTGGGCAGCCCAATGAGAGCTCGCCAAAAAAAAAAAAACATGTTAATGATTTATTTATTCTGGCTGGGGTGAAGGCTTCAGCTAATGTTCTAGGTCTTTCTTTCTTTCTGTCTCTTTCTCTTTTTTATTTATTTCTTTCTATCTTTCATTCTTTTCCATTTTTTCTCTCTCTCTCTCTTTCATTCTTTTCATTCTTTTTCTGCTTTCATTACTGAGAGGTCCCCAAAGACTGTCAGGGCAAGAGCTGCTGCTCTCGAGGGAGCAGTGCTTCAGACACCTGTCATATCTTCTGCTCTTGCAGTTTGTTAATGAGAAGAGCTGCTACTGTTTAGGGGTTGTTTGCAGGCCCTGTTTCCTTCCCTCTGCCTCTACCTACCTACCTTACCTTCCTGCACTGTGCCTGTGACAACTGGAGCAGGAATGCATCATGGCTATTTGCATTCATGCAGATATTTCCGTCAGTACCTTGCAGTATCGTCTCGCTCCGACACCTGCCAGCCACTCATCTAAACACATGGACCCAGCCTGCCCCCCCCCCCCTCACACACACACACACACACACACACACACACAGCCTCATTTTCTATTCAGATATTTCATCCGCTGTCAACAGCCAACTCTGACAGCGTCTGATAAACTCGTATCAAGGCCCGTCAGGTAGTACAACTGTCACAGATGACCTACTATTATCTGCATGCGCTGGTGACAGCCACATCTATATGTGCCGAATGTGCACAGAGAGCTAAACACTGGCAGACACAAAGCCAGTTATTTACAGCATGTCTGTGCTCTGGGTGCTTTGATGAGGTTATCGTCAACCTTCTAACGGCGCCGTATAAACCTTCCTACTAAAGTGGGCTGGGATGTTTTTTTTCTCCCCTTGGTTAGCCTTAGGTTATAAGGGGCAGGGTTAGGAAGAGCGATACTCTGGTAGCTTATGGTGTTTTTTTTTTCCAGTTTGATATTTCTCACTGAACTCTCATCTCATCCGACGGCTGTACAGGGAGGCAATGCCTCATAGCTTCTCCTCTCTGGAAGCAGGACTAGCCCCAGACGCTTATCAAGGCCATGGCTTTAAGCAGCTTTCTGATTGAGCTGCACTGCCCTCATTGCTTGTCACCATAACCCCTCCCAACACCCCCCCCATCCCTCCCTCCCTCCAGCTTGTGCCCTGCTCTGCCATCACGCAGAGTCCCGTCACGGTATGTTGTGTCGCAACGCATTGAGTTGTTCCTCTCTGAGAGAGAGACGGCCCCTCCCTTCCTGATTGGGTTCAGCGGTTCTGAGGTGTTCAGGCACGAAGACGAAGGCACTTGACAAATGGGATGTGGGAGGAGGAAGGAATGAATACGTAGCCTGAGGGAGAGGAGCACCTGTGACAAATAACCAAAAAAAAGGAAACAGAAGAAACGAAGAAAAAAAAAAAAAAAAAACGAAGGGAGTGAGGGAGTGCTGGTGCATTGTGCTCCCACAGACAAAGGGAGAGAAAGAAAATCAAGCCATGCACACACACACACACACACGCTCGTGCACTCACACACACACACACACACACACACACACACACACACACACACTCGCGCACACACACGCTCGCATACACACACACACACACACACACACACACACACGCTCGCACACACACACACACATGTGCACACTCACTCACAAAGATACAGATACAGACTGAAGGTGGGAGTTGACCGGCGCCTCCTCGGAAGGAAGAGGCCCAGCAGGAAACAGCATCTGCCTGAGACGAGGAGCCAGTGAGAAATTGAATGAAGGGACAAATGAAGGAGAGAGAGAGACAGAGACAGAGAGAGAGAGAGAGAGAGAGAGGGAGAGAGAGAGAGAAATAGACAGAGAGAGAGAGAGAGACAGACAGACAGAGAAGGGGGGGGGGCAGAAAGACACATAAATAGGGAGAAATAGACAGACAAACAGAGACATAGATAGAGAGAGAGAAAGAGAAAGAGAGAGAGAGAGAGAAACACAGAGACAGAGAGACAGAAAGAGACAGAAAAGGGGGAGACAAAGAGACAGAAAGAGAGACAGATAGACAAACAGAGACAGAGAAAGAGAGAGAGAGGGACAGACAGAGATAGAGACAGAGGAAGAGAGAGACAGACAGACAAACAGAGAGAGAGAGACAGAGACAGAGAATAAGAAACAGGAGAAAGAAGTCAGGTGGAGAGAAACAGGGACAGAATACAGACAGAGAGAGAAAGAAAAAAAAAATAGAAGGGCATGTTTTCTATTTACAAGTGCATCATCCAATCTCTTGTTGTGGCGCACTTCACACCAACACACACATCAATCCACTCCACACATACAGTATGTGTGCACAGACACAGACACACACTCACACAGACACAGACACACACACACACACCGACACAGACACACACACACACACACACACACACACACACACACACACACACACACACATACGTGCTGCACATAAAAGCACACACAGACACACAGCGAAAAGAAGAAAATAAATAATAAAAGATCCTGCATCAGAAGATCAGAGGGCCTGCTGCTTGATCTCAGCCTGGACTCTCATGTTTTACAATGTAATCCAAGAGCATGACGGCACAGCACAGAGCACCCTCTTCCCTCTGATCAAATGGCCTTGCCATCAGTCAAACCTACTGGACTATGGTCTAATGTGTGTGTGTTTGTGTGCGTGCGTGCATGTGTGCATATGTGTTTTAGTATGAATATATGTGTGTGTGTGTGTGTATGTATGTATGCGTGTGTGCGTGCGTGTGTGTATGTGTACGTGTGTGTTTGTGTGTGTGTGTGTGTGTTTTAGTGCATGTTTGTGTGTAGTCTGTATGAATGTGCGTATGTATGGCACGTGTGCACATACTGACCACGTACAGTACACGTACGTGTATGTGAGTGTATGTGTGTGAGTGTGGAGATGGGGAGAGAGCATTGGGAAAGCGTGCGGGACCTGAAAGCAAAAATAAGACAGAGGAGGAGCAGGAGGAGGAGGAGGAGGAGGAGAAGGACTATCAGTGTGCTTAACTTTGTATAAATGTAATTATAGTGCTGAAATGAAACCCTGCTAAAACTCAAAGACGCAATTATGAAAATGAACTGAGTGTAGCGCCCTCATGTTTGGCATCAAGATTAGCACAAGAGGAGTTAATAGTCTGTCATCTCACAAGTCTCTTTTTATCTCTAGAGATGAAGTGGAGGAGCAGGGGGTGGGAGGGAAGGGGAGGGGAGGGGTGGAGGCATGTAGGAGGGGAAGGATGGAGGAGGGAGGTGGAGGTGGAGGTGGAGGTGGAGGTGGGCGGGAGGTTGTGGTTGTGACTGGGGTCGGTCTGCCTGCTCTCCTCTCCTTCAACGATTAGCATCTGGCCTTCCAGCTGGGAAAATCTCTGCGCTGTTCATCAGCATCCAACGCGCTGTCTGCATTTATTTATCCATCTCACTCAAAGGTCACATTATTAAAAAACAGAAATCTGCACTTCTCACTCACACTCTCCCACCTCCTGTCCCTCTCTCTTTTCCTCTCTCTCTCCTTCTCCCTTCTCTTCCTCTCCCTCTCATTCTCTCTCCCTATGTTTTTCCTGCATTCCTCATTCCCCTTCCATAAAACACTCTACAAACACAACACGCTCCGTTTTGTGCAGAAAGGTTACATGCAAAGGGAGGGGTGGGGTGTGTGTGTTAGTGTGTGTGTGTGTGTGTGGAGGGGGGGGGGGGGTCTGCTGGGTGTCTGGGTGTCTGCGAACCACTGTTTGTATTCACAGTGGTATTTCAGAACACATTTCTGAGAGAGAAAAAAAAAACCCAAGAGACTTATTTCTTTTAGCTGATGGAAAATTACCTTTTTAAATCACACTTTTTAAAATGACAAACATCCACAGGCACTGTCTGGGTCTAACTAGCCCTGTGTGAGGAGCATGGGTTTGTGTGTGGGTGGGGAGGGTGGGGGTGCGGGGGTAGGCTAAGTGCACGTGCCATGCGGACACGGTAATGACTAACGCTTTTAGGCGCCGCGCATGTCAATGCAGACGCCGTGTGGAAGTATAGTCAGCTCCTGTGTGGCGCACAATGTGTGGCGCAGGGCTTTGTCAGGTCTTAGCCGCTTCAGAGGCAAGTGAATGCAATGGGGAAATGGGCTCTGTGGGTCAGTATTAGTCCAAGCCCTCTCCTCCATTGCTGTCTCACACACACACACACACACACAGACACACACACACACACACACATACACATACACACACACACACACACACACACACACACACACACACACACAAAACAGTGACACAAATTCACATCGGCATGCTAATTATTTGGGCCCCGGTAAGTCTGTCCAAATCTTCATAATGGGACTTGAGGAAGTGGGGCCTTGTGCAGCTCAATAGGCAGTGTAATTCCTTGCTAATGTCACAGATCTGTTTTAAAGCAATGCAATTTCAAAGAGCAATGGGGTGGAATATCAGTTCCTTGGAAGCAGTCATTATCTTTTTTCCCTTGCCGCTTTTCCGACCAGGATCGCCATTCCAACAGAGACAGGACAGGAGCACGGAGCATTTTTCAAATAAGGAAAGGCATGAAGAACATGAAACACACAGCACAGTCTTGATCCAATTATACACGGGCTTTGATATATCCTAGGAATAATAATTTATTTCATTTAAATCTATTTATACATTTATTACCGTGTATATCATGAGAAGAAGACCAAAGGGTCTGGGCTGTCTTGTCAAACAACATCTCGGATGTTTTGGTGGTTTGGATGACAATTAGGATGAGTCTACTTCCCCCGGGTGAACAGGGGTGGTCTGAGTCACAAGCTCATTAGACCTGTGCTTGTATGCAGAGGGAGCACGCAAGGTTTGGCTGCGCAAAAAAGCAATCGCTGGGAGCAAAATAAACTTGGACGGAACACGGAAACAGGCAGTCTCAATAAAGCCTTCTAACGATGGTGGATCAGCCTAACGATGTAGATCAGACAGCACCTAGAGGGACTGGATATTATCTGTGTGTGTGTGTCTGCTGTGTGTGTGTGTGTGTGTGTGTGTGTGTGTGTGTGTGTGTGTCCGTGCATTTTTGTGTGTTCTTTTGTACTCTTAGTATTTGATGTCACAGTCACTATGGTGTAATTTATACTGCAGCAGATACATTGCTGGGGTATTTGGCATTCTCGTACAGTACGTGCACATTAAATCTTCTCTTTTTTCCTACTATGTGGATGTGAGGTAAAAGTCAGCCTCCCAGCACCACAGTGATACTCAACAACACAAAAGCGCTCATAACCAATTTGGGTCCAGGGACATCATAAAGGTGCATAATTACCAGAGTTCCTCACTAACCACAAGAGTTCTGCACGCCATTTGCAACGCAAACACAGGGGAGTCACTCCCACTGGAAAATAAACAATGCTTGTTTGCTTGCTCATTCCAGTAAAATATTTCACTGAAATCTCTGAATCTAATAGCTTTTTTTTGAGGCACATAAAAGAAAAAAAAATATCACACAGCAGATCAGTTTGGATTTAGGGTTTATCATTTATACATGAATCCATTCATTTAGCACAACACCCTGGCTGATGATTCGGATTCCTGGCTCACTGATGCAAGTGCAAACAAAATGCTAATAACTTTTGCTCAGTGTTTGTGCGTTGTTATGTGTATGTTTTAATGATTTACAAAGCAGGATTAGTGGGCATGGATCTGCATAATATTGCGATTTGAAAAGGAGGAAGAACAGAGAGAACAAAGCTACTGCAGCCATGGAGGAAGATGCTGCCCACCATGATGGATCTAATTTTTTAATGTGTGGTCTCTTTGCCAGGGTGTCTGCATGAGTGGAGCTGTCATCCAAAACCCCCTTGCATAATCCAGCCATCTACTTTATGCTCGTGTTGCAAAACCAAAAAACCATGGAAGAATAACAAGATTTTCAAGAGTGCAATTATCATTTAACAAAAAGCAGCATGTTTTTTGGCTGGCTGGTGAATACAGCCTACTGTTCAGACCGGTGTCATAGTCTTACTGCAAAAATCAATGTATCACCCCCCCAACACACACACACACAGACACACACACAAAAGACTGAGTACATCTGTTGCACATCTACAGCTGAAATCACATCACAGCAGGAGTTGCTCATAGTAACGTCCACCACAGGAGTGCATGTTGCTTGAACACTTGAACAATGGCACAGAAACATGATGATTAGGAGACACTTATGTAGCCAGCTGCTGAAATGTTCATCGCGGGTACTGATCCTGCTGCGAGTTGGTTTTGTTGATCAGTGCTCCACTTATCAACACTTACAAAGTTCTTAAAGGTGAACTTTCATCGTTATTTTTATTCATATTTCTGTGTCGCCACTATGGTTGAATGCATTGTGCATCATTTCTGTGAAAAATTATCTCTTGCTTGACGCTGTTTTCTGTAAGCTAGAACAGGTCTAGTGGTTGAACAACTGGCTTTTCCATTGTCCCTCGTGAATATCCATGACGTGCCAATAAAGCACCTCTGATTAGGCAAATTCGCTGTCTTTCGCTCACCTAGCTTCTGTCCACTGTTCTTCCTCTGGGATGTGGGCGTACCATACATGGCTCTGGGCGGGGCTTACGACCTAGTGACGTAGATAGGTTTAGCCTGCTCTGATCCGCTCGTTTTGGTTAGCTTGACCCTTCAATGACCAGTAAAACCATGAGGGTCGAATTTCACGTCTTGGAGTGCTGCGTGCATATACTGCTTGTTGTGACCCACCACATTGTAAATAGAGCTACTGAAAGTGGTTTTTATTGGAAGGAAACCCTTTAATGCCTCGCTTTAAATGTCAGGGCCCTTGCTATACTAGCAAGAAAGTGTGGAGCTACTTCAAGGTTTTTTAATGGTTTAAAAATAGTGTTATCTTTAAGCTTTGTTCATGACCCTAGTACTAGCATTGTTGGTCTTCTAGACCAAAATGGTAAAAACAGTGGTTTGAAATGTAAATGAGTTTTGCTCCTCAGCAAACATACCAACTCGGTATGATTCATTTTACACCAAAATGTTCCTTTAAATCTTACCATACACACACACACACACACACACACACACACACACACACACACACAAGCACACACACACCCACAGACATGGAAGCACACACACAGGCACACACACTGTATATATATATACACACACAGCTGTGCACTTGGATTCTGATTACATCTTTGAAGCTGCAATATCTCTGCTGGGGCTGGTCCATCAGCCTAATTCATGCTGACATAACTGCTATCTCTAATTCCAAGACTGAAGTCTCATCATACTTAATACTGAAGGGCCCAGAAATGTTGATCCAACACCTATTAACATTTTAATATGAGTCATGCCATGTCTTACTGTGTGCTTAACCTATGATGAGGTCTAAGTTATACAGCAAAAAAACACACTTAGTTGGTTGCACTTGCTGTAATATAGTCAGTGCTGGACTGAAGTGTATACATTAATGTAATGTAAGTGTATGTACTGTAATATTCAGGACATTTCTATCCCAGCGATGGGCAGCAGGTTGACTAACAGGCCTCGTTGGTTTGTAGCAGAACTGCTCGTCACCGATATTGATTTGCCTCCAACAGAATCTTGTTATTGTTGCTCCGCTTCCCACAACTGAAGGACCACCCACAGCGTCCTAACTGCCACCTGGTAGCTGTGGAACAGCATGGGGCCGCCAGTAAATGACAGCTCTGCGGAGTGAAGACTGAGTGTATGCCTATGCAGGTCTGAGAGTTTATGTAACACACAGTTATGTGTGTGTGTGTGTGTGTTGGTGTCTGTGTTTGTGTGTGTGTGTGCCTGCGTGTGTGTGTGTGTGTGTATGTGTGTGTGTCTGTGTGTGTACTGATATGTGTGTGTGTGTATTTGTTTTTGTGTGTTCATGTGTGTGTGTGTGTGTGTGTGTGTGTGTGCATGTGTCTTTCTGTCTGTGTATGTGTAAGAAAGTGGATATCCATTAATCCTGTGGAGTGGCAGGTAAATACGCAGCATGGCAAGTAAAGTAAACAAGTGTGGCTTGGGCAAAGGGGAGCGGTGAGACAGGGCCCGCGTGGTGAGAGAGGAGAGGATGCCCGTGTCGCGGACCACTTCTGTATCGACTTGCGGGCGACGACACGGGCAGGGTGAATGAGAATTGCCCGCAGGGCAGGGCCGTGGCCAAGACAGAGAGAGAAAAAGAGAAAGATTGGAGACAGAGATCATGGGACTGTACATCATGTTCGGTGGATAACATTACCCCTGTGAGCTGTTCCCAGGTCAGCGACTAGAGCGCTATCACCACGCACGCGTGTCTATTTTTGGTTGGCGTTTACATAAGGGCTGTCTGTCTGAGCTGGGCTGTGTTATCAGCAAGGTGTCAGATCTTATCAAAGGCAACACAGCCTGCAGCCAAAGTGGTGATGAATTAGCACTAAATATTGTATGTGCATGTGTGCGTGTGTGTGTGTGTGTGCGTGTGTGTGTGTGTGTGTGTGTGTGTAGGTGTGTGTGTGTGTGTGTGTGTGTGCGTGCGCGCGTGTGTGTGTGTGTGCGTGTATGTGTGTGTGATTCCAGAAATCAAAAAAGATGGAGCATTTAAGCCATGCTTTTGTAAGAGTTCATTTTTTAAAAAGGGGAATAGTCTGACCCATCTTTTCACTCAGAAATAATTTAAGTTTTCTTTTTTTTTCCTTTTCATCCTATCCATCCAACCTTTTAGCGTCAGGGATCCATTAGGATAGAGAGAGAGGGAGAGAGAAAGACAGAGGGGCAAAGTGAGATAGAGAGAGAGACAGAGAGAGAGAGAAAGAAGATTGTGAGACAGTGAGAGGGAGATAGAGAAGGAGAAGGAGAAGAAGATAGAGTGGGAGAGAGTGAAAGAGAGAGAGAGAGAGAGAGAAGGGGGAGAGTGAGAAAGAGATATGGCCAATCCAAGAAGGAAACTCTCAATAATTCAGAGCCCATTGTTTCCTCTGATGCTACATGGTGAACTCATTGACCTCTGATTCCTGCAGTTTTTGCCCCCCCTCCCCACAAGTGATGGATTTGCTGGCTGGCGGCGTGCGGCTAAGACACACAGCTGGCCGCTGGTGGGACATAAATCACATGCCGCGTGTTGATAAACACAAGGTGAGCCCCCGCCCCTGTCCCCCCCCTCCGCCACCGCCACGTGGGCCCACCTGCCAATCAAATTAGAAATTAATTATGGCCCGGCTGCTGACGTGCTCTCGCTCGTCTTAATGGCTTACTGCCTTACTTCACCTCCTCCACACACTCTCACACACACACACCCCTCACTCCGCCAACCCCCCCCTCTGCTCCTGCTTGATTGGCATGTGTGTTGCCATTGTTGGCTACACCTGAACACCAAGCACAAACACACACACAGACATGCATGCTTACACACAAACACAAACACACACACACACACACACACACACACACACACAGCCCTCTGTGAGGCGTTCTCCTCCTCACACAGAAGTGTCTGCATGTGTTTATCTATAGGCAATGTTCAGTTTTACTTTGAGGATCTCTCCACCCACTCAAAGATTAAACATACAGAGACCCACACCAACACACACACACATGCATACGAAGCACACACACATACACACACATAATGTGTACATACAGTATGTGTACCGTGCTTTCTGATCAAGCCCAGTAAATATCCCCCCATCAAGTGACCTTCTCTCCGACTAAGGAGCTTATTAAACTGCCACATGTGCAGGAAAGTACACACACACTAAAGCCGATTAGGAAGAATAACAAACAAAAGAAACGTACGGGAAAAAAAACGAACACCGCGAAAAAGGCAGGAGGTGAAATCCAGGAGGAGCGGCAGGCTGGGGTTGGTGCGGCGCGTAGTCGTGCTGGTGTAAGCAGTGGCTATTAATATGCATGCGCCCCTGTACGGACACTGGGGATGGCATTAGCAGCTATAACAGCCTGCCACTGATGCGCCCACACACACACACACACACACACACACACACACACAGACACACACACACACACACAATAATGTCCACCTTCTCCTTCATCACCTCCTCCCCAGTGGTACATTTTTTTTTCCTTCCTCTCTTTCTTTCTTCACGGGCGTTCTCTATTCACACCCAATTAGAGACCGAGGGGGCACCATCGAACACTAATTAATGGTGTCTGATTAGCGGTCGTTAACCTGCGTGTTCCCTGGCTCATACAGCGGAACGGGGTGTGATTTGATGTGATGTGATGTGATGTGATGTGGCGTGGGTGGATGATGGGGATTTGTGGGTGTGAAATAGCGGTGGGCTGGGCTGGGCTGGGCTGGGCTGGGCTGGGCTGGGCTGGGCCAGGGATGGGCTGTGCTGTTGGGTGAAGGAGGAGTGGCTCTGCCTGCCTGCCTGTTGTGTCTGGGGCGAAGTGGAGGAGGGCAAATGGAAAGGGTTGTAGGGGTCAGGGCAGGGGGTGCACAGAGGGGTCCTTGATCGTCTGTACATCGGGTGGACGACGGATCCCTTGACCAGATGGCAGAGAGGGGTCAGAGGGGAGGCACAGCTGCTGCCTATGTCCTTGATCAAGGAGTCTCACAGATCGCCATTGTTGGCTCAGCAATCTCCAACTTAATGTACTTGAAAAGATGTGCTACTCGCCATCTCCTCGCTGCCAAAGTCACAGCATCAACATGTCTTCCAAAAACGTTGACAGCGGAAGACTACTAGGAGCAATTAGTGAACTGTGGTGGTAAACAAACATGGAGAGTGGTGGTAATATAATAATGAATGTTTTTTTTTTTCTAAATGTGTTTATTGGCTACTTACTCATTATTCTTATTCACACTGGTGCATATACACAGTGGACACTTTAATAGCCAAAACCAAAAGTAAATAAACTAGTTAAACTCACAGAAACCCTGGTTCTAAATTTACAGCCTTTCTCTCTCGCTCTCTTTTTTTCCTCTCTCTCTCTCTCTCTCTCTCATTATCTTTATAATCCTCCCAACTGTTTTGACTGACGGGGAAACTGTATGCGTTTGTCGAGGCACACTGCACTGCATTTTTTTAATGGGGCTCCTCTAATTATCACTTTGTGTAATTATTTTTCTTTGCAGCAAGGGCAGCAATCCATCACAGTGATGATACCCAAGAAACCTCCACGATGTGTGTGTCTCGTGCAAAATCCATTTAGGACGGGGTGGGGGGCATCTGCCAAGGCCTTGAGCTCGGAGCAACAAAACCTCCCACCTTCAGAGAGTAGAGCGGCTGCCATGTGTTGGTTATACCTGTGTGCTTAAGCTGCTTTAGTGAATGAAAGGAACAAAGGCACAGCAGGACCTTTTACTTCCCCAAGCCACGTTTTTCAACCTGAGCTGAGCACTGACATCTCAGGCCAACTTAGATCTTCGAAAACAGATCCATTTGCCTAATTCTTAATAACATATTTCTATTAGTGTATTATGCACAGATGGTAATTTGTGTTTTTTTTTGTGATTTGTGTTACCTTTTAACAGTCCTCAACAGAATGTCAGACAAGCGGGTTTTGGTTGCCCTGCCAATCAGGGTAAGATGACCAAAACCTGCACACATCAGCTGACATAAGATGCAAACAGCATCACATTACCATCACCTGACACTTCCAAGGAAGACCGCAGGTGTGCAGTTGACACGATTAGAGAAAAGACTAAAAACACAGAACTATCAGCCTGTATATGGGAGACTAACATAAATTTAGGAGGCCAGGTCTGCATGGCCTGTCTCAGAGCCAAACTAGGCGCGAAGCCACACAAAAGTGTAGTCCCACTCTTTGCTTTGGACTCAGAAAGCTGTTTTGTGCTAAGGAGCCCTTATTCTGGAAGAGCCTGCAGTCGCCTTTTCACCAGCCCTGCATCAGGGACACAAAGCACTCCCAAGAATCAACGGATAATCCGTGTCCTTGATAAAGCAATGCAACCATGTACAAGATGAAAGAATTTCACATTTTTTCTCAGCTGGAAAAAATAATAATTGGAGTTCAACAAAAATTATGTACACCATAGATAATGTTAAAGCGAGTTTGAGCCTGTCTCCAACTGTGACAAAATGGATTATCTTAAGAAATGATATACTAGGAATGGGAGGCCTTTTCGCATTCTCTTGGGAGTGTCTGCAAAAAGCTGAAAGGATTAATCTGGTGACGGGAGTGCGATGGACTGTGAATAAACACCCAGCTCTTGTGGGGCCTTTGGGTGGCACATTCATGAGCATTAAACAGAGTTTTCGCATGGAGAGACTTCTCACTGTGCCTGGAGGTTACTGTCAGGATTTCATCAAAATGATAAAGGCACAGGATGTTTGTAAGGCTCATCTGTCTGTGACCCACATTCAAACACACACACACACACGTGCATACATACACACACACACACACACGTACATGCAAACGCACACACACACACACACACACACACACACACACACACACACACACACACACACAAACACACACACACACACACACACACACACACACACACAAACAGATAGGCTTGTGTTTTGCTCAGCCCTTTCTATATCACTCTCTCTTGGAGTCTCTCTCACTCTCTTACACACACACAGTCTTCCTGGACAAACATCTATCTTATCTAACCTGCCTCCTTCTGCCTCATTATGCAAAGGAAAAGCCAGACTACAGGTTGCAGTGTGTTTACCAAAAAGCTAAGGATTTTATTGAGAAGACTGGGGCCCATTTCCACAGCCCGAATGTCTTCCTTTACCCTGTGACTGAAAGAAGGTTCAATGGTGAAATGACTAAATTGATAAATATGTAATTTTCCTAGTTACATATTTAATTAAAGTTTAGCTTTTTTTAATTAAAATTAAAGCTTAAACGTTTTACAGTTAAACTGCTTCTGTTATCTATGTTCTGTCTATTGTCAGTTTGCACTGATAACATCATGAATACAAGATAGAAATGAATTTTGAAAATTTTATGAAATTGGGCTCAATCCATTCACCACAATGCAACTTTAAACATGAGTTGAAATGGGACTGCGTGGAGAGAGATTTCCAGACTGTATTTTCTTCCCTGACAAAAGGACTCTTCAAGCATTCTACTCCCCTTTGCTATCTCATATCAGTACCTACTATGGGCTTATGACAGAAAGCCCATTCAACGCCACAGGCAGAGGTCCAAAAGCAATTGCCACATTGCCACTACAGGCCTCCTCAATACTGGGCTTAATAAAAGATAATTGTTTGATCAGTAAGTTCAATTGAGCATTTACGGAAAGATCAGCGGCAATTTTCATCTCAATGGTTTGTCACACACGAAGAAAGACTTTCATTTGAATGCACATAAACTCTCTCGCACTCCCTCGGCCTCACACACACACACACACAAACACACACACATGTTTGGAAGCACACTTCACACTGTTTTCATCTCTTTCACTCTCTTTTCTCCCTTTCTTTCTGCTTGTGCTTCTCCTCAATAATTGTCACAGCGGAGAAAAACCATTCCGAGCTCTAAACACAAACACCGCCACCCCATTAGACGCGGCGGAGCGAGAGATATTGAAATCTGAAAATTTCATACAACTTTTCGCCGCTACAATGTGGAGAGTGTCACACTCCGCTGGGTGTGTGTGTGTGTGTGTGTACAGTATGTGTGTGGCGGGAGTGTGTGGGTCTGGCCAATCATCTTATCGCGCTGCCCTCTGGTGTCAGCCCCCCCCCCCCCCCCCCACACACACACACACACACACGCCTCTCCTGGGTGCGTTAAAAGTGCAAAGCCGATGAGAGTTGACTAACATCATGAGAAATTAATGTTACGCATCTGGAGGAGATGGAAGAGCTCTTCCCTGCACTTGTGCATACTTGCTGGGCGTGTTATGTGGTCACTCGATATTGAGACCTTGGCCACTAGAGTGGCTTATAAGAGGTAGAGGATAGGTGATCCAGGGAGAGCCCATGCTCGATCACATAAAGGTGGTGAGAAACTAATAGTGTTCTGTTAAGTCTTCCGAAGACATGCAGTTTAATCGTCAAAGCCTCAAGGTTCACTCTCTTCTCAGGGTGTTGCGCGTGAGGTTTTATTAGCACACAGGCTTGACCTGGTTGTCTGTCTCAGAATAAGTGATTACACAGACACCCTAACCAGCAGAAACTCATTTCAGGGAGGTCAACAGACCATTTAACACAATATATTTACACTCACAGTGCATTTACCATATGCTTTTACCCATCGCTTTCAGCTAATACTCTTCATAAACATGTGCTAGCTCTTGAGCTAGATCACATAATGTCATGGTGAGGTGTTTTCTGTTGTTACAGATGTAATTGGAGGAGTGTATTATTATCTCCAAAGCCCTAGTAGTCAGCAGTCTTGCTGCAGAAGATTAGAAAAAAAAAGAAGTGCTTCTTTGTTCTATCGCTAATTAGCATGAATCTGTACTTCTCTAAGGAGCTGTAATGTGCTGAAGATTACAGAGACCTCCCTGAACTCAAAGTATGATAGCGCTACTCCACGCTCTACTTTTTCTTTGCGTTTGTGTTGACTTATTTACACTTTGAACACACACAGGCTCGGCTGCTTTCTTCGCCCTCGCAAACTGCAAAAGCCTCCTCCTCTGCTACCCCGTTCCGCCTATATTCTCTTACCTTGCACATCAAGCACAGCACAGTGCTACTAGCGGAGCAGAAGCGAGCCATTTCATTGTTTCTAATCTGCACCCAGTGGGGCTGGCGCTGTGCTGCATTTTAATCCGACGCTACCCGAGGTTATCTCCCACCTGGCTAGCGTCGCCAAGGCAATTTATCATTCAGGCTTCTTTCTATCAAAACCGGCCAGGTCTCCAGCTCTTATCCATGCTGACCCTGATAGTGCTGGGAAAAGGGCCGAGGCATCAGAAACATCTGTATTTTAGAAGGCTATACCCTACAGGCTCCATGCTCCACACGGCCCCAGAGGCTCCACCGCAGCAGTGCTGCAAAGCGTGGCACTAAGGCAGTTAGGGCCGGCCTGCTGTTGTGGAGGTTTTTTTTTCCTTCTGTGCGTATTAGTTTCGCAGGCATGTGCTGTGGAGGCGCAGGCAAACAGATGAGCAGATAGGAGCAGATAGGAAGGAGATGCAGAGA
>CM059267.1:15336047-15468547 GCA_030347295.1 Setipinna tenuifilis | reverse complement strand
CTTATTCTCATTTTTAGAAAAAAAGAAGAGCAAGGGGGAAAAAACATGAATTATTTAAGCCTTAATAAATTGGTAGTTTACCGCAGGAGAAATAACGAAGGCCACCCTCTCTCTCTCTCTCTCTTTCTCTCTCTCTCTCTCTTTGGTAACTGATGAATTGATTATCTATGGTCTTTTCATGTGCTGCAGCCAGCATATGCAGAAGAGCCACACAAGAGTTGCATAACTTGTTTTACACTTTTAAAATACTCATGGGTTTTAAATAACTCAGACCATAGCCTGGTCAGCGTACAATGTCAACTGCCAAATGTTGTGAAATGTTAAAATGTCTTTAAGGGAATTTTTTACCATGGCAAATCAGCCTACTGGAAACACACTGTACTGTTTTACAGTTAATTGGGTCACGCTACTCAGTTCATAACCCCATTAAACTAATATGCATGCATGCATGCGTACGTTTGCAACATGTGAATGTAGCATGAATTATGCTACACACACAGTGCTGCTTTAAGACCAGGGAAAGTTAGGATGATTTTAAAGGAGCCTATACTGACGGGGGCCCCTGACAGAGCATAATGATCACTTTTATTTATTTATTTATGTAGTTATTTATTTATTTGTTTATTTATTTATTTATCTGGATTTGGGGGTAATACATCATTTTTCTGTTTACAGGGCCCCAAATGTTTGGCAGCACCTCTGGTAACAGGCGTCCCAACTAAAAAAAAACAGGCAGTTTCATTTTGTGCAAGGGTGCATAAGTCAAATTATTTGCTCCAGTGTAACATGATAAACTCACCCAGCTATGTATAAACCAGAATGAGGAACAAAGTATTTTGTGGCAGTGCTCCCATATTCTGGCGGCATCTCCCCTGCCCCTGTTCCCCACACAGGACGGCTGCCAGGAGGAGCGAGCGAGCAGCTAAAATTGCAAATGATGTAGACCAAAGTTTCTGCCAAATTGGATGATAGGGAAATGATACGCTCAGCAAGGGCTCCGTGTTGATGAAAAGGAACTTGGATGCCAGGCGGCTATTTTTAGCCACGAATGACCGCTTAAGAACTGCAGAGCATAGATGAAGTGAGACGCTTTTCCCTAGAAAAAAAAAAAAACGTAATTTGATCCATTTTTTATCTGCTGCAGCAATCATGACAGTTGTGGGCATAAAATAATGTGTTAAAACAGTGTGTAGAAATGTGCTGGACATGCACACATATGTCTACGTCTACATTCAACATTTCACATGTTACATCACATCTTTGTCATAATATGAGTTATGTAATATGACTACATGTGATTAACACTACGTGATTAATATACAGTGATTAACATACAGCAAGCATGCGGGGGAGGTTGTGATAGACAGCATCGAACCTATTTTGACAGCAGTAAATACTGTCAGAAACAGCCTATACTGTATATGCATATACATATTAGATATATGCATGGTAACTTACAGTATTTCTCTTACAGGGAAGAATTATGTGTTGCAATTAAAAACAAGACAGCATAGTAAAACACATTTTTCACTAGATACTACTTTTCCCAGACAACTCTTGTGTGCCTGACATTATTCTTGTGTTACAAGATGCCACCAGGTTATCCACTACAACATGCAACATTAAGAAAGTAAAAAAAGCTGTAAAAAGATGTCCCATACAACATCAACTATTGCAACAGTCACCAGATGACATCTGTCTGGGACATTGTAAAACAGGTCTCACAAGCTAGAAGTACTAGACAACAATACACTTATTCTTTTGAACATTACAAGAAGCCCTAGAATTCCCCCTAGAATGTTCTGAGTGAATACTGTCTAAGCCTTAAGGTGTTAATGTCATATTCTTGCACTGTAATCCTATCTGACACACATCAGATTGCTCAAGATTGCTATTGGTTGGCCTCGATCTAACTTTTACTTGACTTCAAAAGTGCAATGCTGCTACTTCCTCCAGCCATTTCTTCCATTATAACAGGGCTCAGTATGTCCAACAGACATCTAATGTACACACCCCCCCTAGTCTCCTCATTCATTGTACACATTTAAAATCATGCCAGCTAATGATGCTGTTGACTATGCAAAGCTACTGCCTATGTTCCCATTCAGCTGTACAGGATCACCGTCAGCTTGTGGTGTTCAACACAACCCCACTCAGAGTCAGGCCACTGTTAGCACCGGATTACTTCCAAACCTGTGATCAGAGCATTACCCAATCCTCCGCCTCCAACTCTCCAAGCCAGAGTCACAAATTGCAGGTCAAAACCATGATTGCTGCTGGAGCCACCAGGCTAGCGGCTGCCCTGGATGCAGGACCTGGGGTTAGCACGATTGGACCTGGAATTGGTGTGTGGTTGTGATACCATGCATACTAGATCTGCACAGCACAGCCAGGACACACAACACCAACCAGCCAGAGAGAGAGAGAAAAATATCTCACTTTGAGCACCACATCATGGAAGGGCCTACTGGTGATATATCATAAAACATTAAAATTACTGCCCGTTTTACTGAAAATCTGAAATTAAAGGTACAATTACATGACTCCAAAAAAGATTACATTTTGGGGTAGTGAAAAATGTGTGGTTCAGGTCAAAATAGTTTAGCTCCCTCTGACAAGTTTCTAGTGTACTTTGCATTTGCATAACGTTTATCATGCTTAAAACTTAGCTTCAGCGGTGATAGGCTGCTGTTTTGGTCCCATTCATTTTACAATACTTTGGTGTTATCAGTTATTGTTTATCATTCCTTCCTTCAATCATGCTAAATTTGTTTCTTCCCATAGCTCTGGCTTGACTGGTGCATGAGCTTGGACCAGTGGAGTAGTTACTGTGGAAGACGATTGAATACATTGGGGAGAGGGAACTCAAGAGTGAAACAAGTCAGGTCAAGATTGAAATCAAAATTCTTGTTGTGAAATGAGAATTATATCTCTCTATACTGGTGTTGTGGCACACACAGCATTACAATATTGCTTAGAATAGTTTAACTCACTTAACCTTGTCCCTATTGGTTTAAAGTTAATTTATATAAAGTCTTTGGGCAAGACAATGCCTATTTTTCAGAGTCCACTGACGTAGTTAGTAGTGAAATGATTATTAAGGGTCACATGCGACCAAAAGGGCATCGCTAATACTGGGTGGAAACGCATAGTAGGTACTTGTAGTGCTGTTGCCACTGAGCCAGCGAGGTCAAGGTTATCCAGTCCAGTCAGGAGTGCAGCCCAGTCTCAGTGCCTTGCCCGTGAATGCCTCCATCAGCATGTCTTGTCTGTAGCCCTCTCTGACGCGATTTCAATCTCACAGCCCTGGAGTTGCCACCGAGGTGACAGAGTGAGATAATAGATAGAGATGGAGCCAGAGGGTTTTGGTGAGAGAGAGGGTGTGTGTGTACATGGGCACCAGAGACAGAGAGAGAGAGAGAGAGGGAGAGAGAAAGAGAGAAAGAGAAGGAGACAGACAGAGTATGTGTACCTGAAAGACAGATAGACAGAGAAAGACAGACAGAGAGAGTAAGTGTGAAAGAGAGAGAGGGAGGGAACGAGAGAGAGGCAGAGACAGTGAGTGAGAACTAAAAGAGGCTGAGAGACAGAGAGATGGCTTTGGGTGTGTGGCAGCGAAGAGGGAAGATAGTCAGTGACGCGCTGACCCTCTCTGTACACGGGGACGAGGAGATGGATCAGGACCTTCTCCACTCCGTCACTTGCTCGCTAAGCGCTAATAGCTACCCTGGAGTCCAGCCACAAGGAGTTCTCAGGACCAAACCCATTTGTGCCCTGCTGATGAATCCCCTCTGCCCACTCAGAACAGAATGTACATCTCATGGCACAACATGCCTACATCTTTGTCAGAAGGTCGCTGTAAGAGTGTAAGCTATGTGGTGCATATTATTTATGGTACTTCAGGTGGATGAGGAATTTGTTTAACTTCGACTCTCTTCAGGTAGTCCTGAAGCTTGTAACTAATATATGAAAATATTGTAAATATTAGTTAGAAACATGTAAGCCAGGCCAGATGCCTATAGAGGAAAGCTGCCCATATATTTGAGTGTAAAATGTAAGCCTGTGCAAGTTCCGCCAGGAAGACTCCAATATCACGGAAGCGCATATTGCCTCTGGCCAATCAGCAGCTGCCACCTGCTTTATAGTGATTTGTCTAACTCACCTCTTCTGCTGCTCCAGATGCTGACGTAAACAAAGTCTTCTCCTCCGTCCCCACCACCACCAGTTTGGTCTCTAGCCTATCTATCTGCCTGGGGGATATTCTAGTCCCTGCTATACAGCCATGGCAGGATCTGCTGGATCCATCGATGCAAGACCTGGGCTGATGACTGGACCAGCGCCAAAGAATATCTATTTCCTGCTGAACTAATTGTTAAATTCTGTTTATATTAAATCTCTTAAATTGTACTCCTCTCTCTGAGTCTTTTTGGCTGAAGTTGTTTTGCTGTGGCATGCAAAGATATTGTTAAATATCATTTATGGCCCTTGAGCTTGACAATATGGTCTGCAAGCATGAAACATTTATTGGGTCTTTATCTCAACTATATGACAACCAAGGCTGGACAGAATGACTATGCAAGGCACGCATGCCTTGCACTGCAATAGGCCAAGTTTTGTCTTTACCCTGCACTAGTGTTGCTAATTAAGAAAAGTGTCTTGGCAGAAGTTCAACAAAAGAATTACAACCCATTTGCAGCTAAAGTAAACATGTCCAGTGTCTTTCCAGATAACAATACAAGAGGGCTGACTCTTTTGCCTTCCCCCTGGCACTGGCTAAGAGGCTCAGCCATTCAGTCTAGCCTCAGCAGTGACGACTGAGAGAAGCAATCGTTACAGAGCTTGGCATTTTCCATTAGAGCCAGACAGCTTTTCTATGAAGCCTGAAAACATAGCTCCCCTTTCATTGCTAAAGCCTTTTTCATCTCTTCCCTTTTCAGTCCTTAGATAAAAATCTGACTGAACAAATGAACATTTCTCATTCTCTTTTTTTGACGAGCCAGCCCAATGTAAATCCACAACCCACTTCATACTGTTCCACTGCACGAATAAGATTAAGTATTTATTCAGAATGATAATGTTGAGCTTTAATGTTGCCCTTTGAGATGTGACCTTATGTCATCTCTTTCGCTGATCGCACACGGATCGTGTGTGTGTCCAGCAGCAAAGATCCACCATGCCTGAAAGAAGGATGGCACGACTGCGCTCTGACCGGAGACATTTCAGACCCGCTGTGGAGAGATAGGGTCAAAGGTTGTCTCCACACAAAACGTCCTGACACAGCTTCTCCACGACCCCTTTAAGGAAAGGGGGAAATGAGCTGGAGAGCTGCCGAGAGACCTCCGGTCTACTTGATGGGGGTGGGTGGAGGCGCCTGGCCCCAGAACTCTCAGCCCGAGCCCAGCCCCGCTGCTCCCTGGCCTCCTCTGAGTCCGAGGATCGATGAGG
Organism: Setipinna tenuifilis; assembly: GCA_030347295.1. Lineage (NCBI taxonomy): Eukaryota > Metazoa > Chordata > Actinopteri > Clupeiformes > Engraulidae > Setipinna > Setipinna tenuifilis. The sequence continues at coordinate 15,463,102 of CM059267.1, read as the reverse complement.
GATGAGGCCCCCCTTCTGTAATCACTGACCCGTTCCCCTGGCACCAGTTTCACCCTTGACCCCCCCCTGACCGTCTTCCCCCAGAGCTCTTCCAGAGTCTCTCCGTCTGAACAGACTGACCCAGCAGAATGCCAAGGTTTTAGTTCACACAGGCCCAGTCCCATACAGACAATCAAATTAAGGTATATCACATTACAGGGGGAAAAGAAAGATTTCTATCTATCATCACATTTATTGAGTTACTTGTCACTGTGGATGTATTACAACTCGATGTGAACATACAGAGTCAAAGTGACATGAAGCAAGTAGGGAGTTTGAGGGGGTCCTATTTTTATGTTAAACATGTCAGTAATGATGATGATAATGATTAAGATGTTTGTTTCTCATCACCACACTATTTGCATAGTAGAGGGTACGGCAATTGAGCCATTTCATGCTGCCTGCTTGCCACTCAGCCCTTAATCACTGCACAACATCATGGATGTCATCAAGCTGTGTCGGACGGTGTGTCTTTGGAAAGCCTCCTGTGCAGTGTTATGGATAACCCCCACAGTAAGGCTTCCCTTGAGACCTCAGGAAGCGTGACAGAAGTGGTGTTTATGTAATCGCTGAGTGATCATCTGGTCGACACGGAGCTGATTGATGGCCACACAATTTTGACTGATGTCTCACTTCGAGGCGAGGCCGCCATTTTTTTTTCCTTCGCTGCCGTGTTGCCATGTGAACCCGGCCACGAGACAACTTCCGACAGACAGACGGCAAACTTCTCAGGACTCAGAGCCACAAAGGAGGAGCACGGATTCTTATGTGGGAACACCTTGGCTGCGAACAGCTGGCCAAATTAGATAGTGCAAGGAGCATAATTAATTAACCCCAAGAGGAAAAGAGGCTTGGGTTTCCTATTACGGACACAGGGATGAGCAAACAGTCTGGTACGGTGGACAAACTTTATATTTATTCTTCTTTTAAAGGTGTGCAGCCCTGTGCCCTTTTCCCCTGCATATGCTCGCTGGCTGAGTAGCCGCCAAATGTTGAGTCACTCGTCTTAAATTATTCACTCTCTTTAAGGTGAAATGATCACAGGCGGGGGTGAGTGGATTGAGCAATCTCTGACATGCTGTACTTCCTTCACTCCTGTTCACCACAGGAAGAGTGTGAGGCAAGATGAGAGTGAAGGTGTTTCCCCAGTCACTTGGATAACTCACACAAACATCTCCTTCAAGATGACCTTATATTTCCAAAAGGAACGGTAAAACACAATGTAGCAGTAACCAAAAGTTTTTTTTCTTTCTTTCCTTCTTTTTTTTGATTTTATTTCATGGTCCTTCTTTGACAATGAACCAAAAGCTAAACTTGTCAGAGCATTATATCCACACACTGGTGGAAAGAAAGTAACAATGTCTGTGCAGTGTAATCAAGCTGGTTTTCTCCCTGCCCTGCCTCCACCACCACCCCCCCACCCCCCAGTTGCACTTGTCTGCTTAAAATTCTGCGTCACCCACTTCGGAGTATTGGCAGAGCGGTAAGCCATTTGCTGTGTGGTAAATTGACAGTGGGGGTTTTTACTCCAGTTGAATGTATGAATGCTGACAGTGACACACTCAGGCTCCTGAATGCTTAACAAATGCCTGTCACCCCAAGAAAAGCCCCCGTTTTTGTTGTTTTTATTTTTTGCCCTGTTTGTTTGTTTGTTTGTTTGTTTATTTTTAAAAAGTTGGTTCTGTGCTATGTGCGTATATATTGTTTGCCTGCCGTTTCATACTGTGCTGTCTGTTTGGGGGACCATATGCATATGGCATGGCAGCTTTTAGCGAGTGTGTGTGTAGTGTGTGTAGTGTGTGCTGGCTGGGGCTGGGGCTCCGGTGGGAGCACCGCTGATGATAGGTGCGGGCTTGCAGACCCAGATAGAAGTCTCACGCCGCATCAGGAGTGTGAGGCAGAGAGGGAGGGAGCGGCAAAGCAAGCGGTAGGTCACGTGCACCATAGGACTGTTTTTTACATACACACACACACACACACACACACACACACACACACACACACACACACACACACACACACACACATGCATGTACACACACACATACACACACACACACACACACACACACACACGCACACACACGCACACATCACACTCTTCTCTGGTCCTCATGGCTGTTTATGTTTCAGTTTTTCTGACACACAGATACACTAATCTTTTTTTGTGTGACTGTATTTCTCACACTGCTGAGACTGATTAGAAACTTTAAAGGCATCTCCAAATATGACTGCGATGAGAGGGAAGTGTGTTAGCCAATGTTCTAGCTAATGTGTGTCTGTGGCTTTAGCTTTCCGATGTGTTCCCGTATGTGTGTGAGTAAGCTGCAGTGTGCTGCCTAAGGCACGAGATGGGGTGGGGGGAGGTGGTGGGGGTTTTGGTAAGGCATAAGTGGGCTTAATGTCAGGATGATCTTACTGGCAGAATGAGGGAGGCAACGGAAAAGCACGTGTGTGTGTGTGTGTGTGTGTGTGTGTGTGTGTGTGTGTGTGTGTGTGCAGCCTAAATGTGGTTCTCCTGGCACGTTGGGAGGCGTCAGCGTCAACCACTAGAGGTGAAAGAGCAAGCTGAGTCACAAGCGAAGCTGCTGTTTTGTTACCATGGCGCCTGCGAACCATCATCTCCTTTGACCGCCTGTTTTATATGCATTCTCTCTCTACCTGCCTCACTCTATCGCTTTCTACCTCTCTCCCTTTTTTTCTCTCTCTCTCCCTCTCTCTCTCTCTCTCTCCCTCTCTGCATTCAGCTGTCTGGCCATCTGTATGTGTTTGTCTTTTCTTTGAGACATAAATAAGTTATATAAATGGCCGCAACGGACAGTTCTCTTTCTTCTTCCTTAGTGCATCTAGGACGGGGGTGGTGGGGGGGGGGGGTGGTTGGGGTGTGGTGTGGTGGGGGGGGGGGGGGTATGCAGACAGCGGAAAGAGTAAAGTAGTGGACTAACAATGGAAGTCCTCAGAGACTGCCTCTCAAGATGGACGGCGCAGAGGAATCATGTTTACTCTCAGCACCCTCAAAGATGGGGCATGTAAGGTGTAGCAAACACAGCTCGTCAAATTTACAATGCAGGGCATATGTGCAGCTAATCACAAATACGACACCAACAGATACATGTGAGGAGGAGCTGTTCTAAAAAAAAAAACGGCTTTGAAGAATCCTCAAAAAATCAAAGAGAATTTTGAAGAAAAGACAGATTATTTTATTAAGGGGTTTAGCCAGGATAGGCACGGCTATGAAATTAAGACTGCCTTCACGCTGACGGGCCTCAGGCCTTTAATACTAATGTCCTGACTGTATTGACAATATGAGGAGGACCGACGTTAGCGTTAGCTCCCTGGTGTGTCTGCAGCTGTGTCTTAAAGGGATGATGCTCTACCTTCCTACTGTTTGTCTATCCATGCAGTCATTAGATAGGGACGCACTGATCGATCAGCCAGTGACTGGAATTGTCCGGTTTTCAGCTTGAGTGGCCGTGACCGCTGACCAGCCCATCAGTCTCGGATGTCCGATTGCGTGCTGGCTGTACTGACACATTTGTGTCATGTACGGCCTCATGTCACACCCACAGAGTTCAGATAATAACATGTATATGTTATAACAGCAGTGCAGATAATAACATGTATATGTTATAACAGCCTGGAAACTCTTTGGCATGAGTCACATCATGAAGCATTTTGTAATATCTGCAAGCTAAAATTAGCTGCAGAGCAACAAACATGAAACCGTTCAAACGATTAACCTTAATCAGACACTTGACAACACCATCAACCCACACAAAGTGCGCAAGTTTAAGAGGCTAAAAAGGCAAAGACGACGATTAACTTTACTTGAAAAGAAGTAATGTGTCAAGTGAAACAAAGCTCAATGTTATATGGCAATTAAACTGTGAATAAAAATATATGGGTCATAAAGGTTTCTGGTTGGTGGTTTTTGTTTATTGCAAGTCCACCAGCAAAAAATGTCATGGTTGAATTATGCTTGATCGCTATGGTAAGAAATTACTCTTAGCTGTATTATTAATAGTGTTTTTAATACGTTTTAATCAGGGAAATAGGTAACACTTTACTTGACGGGTGAGTTCATAACACATTCATAGCAGCTGTCATAAACTTCACATAAAGCATTCATGACTGTTTCATGAAACATGACTTAACATTCATACCAGACCTTTCATGAATGTGAAAGACAGAACGACAAAAACTTGTCAAAATAAAAGTACAACAGTCGCAAAGCAGCACTGCCGTTTTTTTTACCCCCAAACCTCTTACCATCACGTCAAGCAACTGGGTGAGAATGGATCTTTGTGTGTATCTTGCCTGTAATTTATCAATTGTGAGATATACGTCCCAAACCCCACATTGTCTGTACAGTATAATTATGAAATCGAAAGCTGCGTTCCCGCCGTTGTTGGTAAGGGCAGGGAGCTTTCTGTGGCAGGGAGAACCCGCTTCTGTGATGACTGGCTCGTTCTAAGCTAGTGCATTTTACACAAATGTCTTTGGTGAATTGTCTTAAAACATACTGTAGGTGCTTTGTTACATCTGTCTGTACATTCTGTTACCAAGGCAATTTGCTAATCTTTACTGCTTCATAGTTGGTCCCTCACTGCTCCCAGCTACATTTCAGATAGTAACATCAGGAAAGCGAGTGTTACACTCAAGTATTGTCATTATTATGTTATTAATTACACTTGTTTTGTTTGTTCGTTTAGGACATGCCAGAAAACCATCTACCGGTTGTAATCCAGAGGACCTCTACTCATTGTATAAGCTGTGCTGCAATACAATATTTATTGTGGTTTTAATAAATGTTTTTTTTTTTAAATGGTTTGTTTTGTATATTGAGTTAATGTGAATTTGTAGATTATGGTAATGTATTGCACTAAGATAATGTAAAATTTGTAGATTATGATAATGTGAAACCTTTTCATATTACTTTAGGTTTTGATTCATGTAAACTCAGAATTTAGATCAAGACCGTTGGAAGTCACCTTGAATTTGAGCCAATTTAGAACTATGATTCACATCAAAATGCATTACTTGTGACACGTAAATATTTTAAATTAAAGTAAACCAATTTCATTTGAAAAGCATCTTTTGTAATTTGGTCCAATTTAAAATGTTGACTTGCATCACATAATGGTTTACACCAATACACCAGTGAGTGGTTTAAGGGAAATTTAAAAAACAGTTTAAGCCAAACTAGTTTTTGGAAATTGGCAGAATTTCAATTGTGAAAATGTAAACAGCTTTTTTACATTGATCCAATGATTCACTTTTTACAGTGCAGCCTTTGTAAATATTTCATGAATGTCTTATGAAGTCTACATTAAATGTCACTTTACTATACAAGTTGTGCAGTATTCGTAATCACTGAGTTTAACATTGGGAGGTAAACTAGCCTACGTTCAGCTGACTCATATTTGTGCAACCTGGATAACATTAATGTAATCTCTCCAGCCTTTGTAAATATTTCATGAATATGTTATGAAGTCTACATCGAATGTCACTTTACTATACAAGTTGTGAAGTATTCGTAATCACTGAGTTTAACATTAGGAGGTAAACAAGCCTACGTTTAGCTGACCCGTATTTGTGTAACCTGGAACGGTTGGACATTCCCATTAGCAAAAGGTAAATCATCAGCAAAGGTTACATTATTAAACTAATAATTTTTTTACAAAACAAAAATTGCTTGCTTAGCAATGTTCTGTCTTTCTGGCACTGGACTAGCCCATTGACTCAGATGTGACGTGATGGTAAGAGGTTAGGAAAAAAAACGGCAGTGCTGCTTTGTGACTGCTGGACTTTTATTTTGACAAGTTTTTGTCGTTCTGTCTTTCCCATTCATGAAAGGTCTGGTATGAATGTTAAGTCATGTCTCATGAAACAGTCATGAATGCTTTATGTGCAGTTTATGACAGCTGCTATGAATGTGTTATGAACTCACCCGTCAAGTAAAGTGTTACCCGGAAATATATTACATTTGAGCCTAATTGCACATTTTTGACCCTCAGGTCATGATCAGACAGGTCCGTAAGTTAGTTAGAAAATCTCACAAACTTTCCACCATCAGGTAACAATTAAATTAATAAAGAAAGTTCATGCACAGTCAAAGTAGTTTCGTGCTTGACAGTATAGTGGGTGAATGAAGATTTCTAGCAACACCAAGTAACCTGGACTTTTTTATTCTGAGATTTGCAGCAGTAAGAGGTTTCTGTAACCTGGTACAGTTTTTGAGAAATGTGTCATAGTCATGTAGTCAGTGTATTAACATTATTAATTATCATAGACATAGAAAAAGAAAAGTTTTCTTTGCAGCTATTACAATGATGATTCTAAAAAAAGAAACAAACTGTCAAAAGACTGACTCAGCAGGTTGGTTTTAAACGACAAAACAAATTCAGAATACCAGCCAAATCAGAGTATCTCTAGAAACGAATAAATTCATTTCTGAACTGCACACCTAATTGATATCTATGAACCGGATACAACAGCACACATCAATTCTGAGGCACAGGAAAACAAGTGCTTGTCATTTGAATTCACATTTTCACCTTTGTGAAGCCAAATGACATTGCCTAATCTATCTCTCTAATAGGGATCATTTGCCACAAATACCAAGATAATTTATACCAATTCTATCGTGACAACATGCAAGCGAGACATTTTGATTTCTCACACATACACACACAGAAAAAGAAGATACACAGAGCCTCATAATCCGTGGTTTGCTATTACTGTCACGATAAAACCCATCTCTCTCTCTCTCTCTCCCTCCCTCCTTCCCTTCCTCCCTCCATCTCTCTCTCTCTCTCCCTCCCTCCCTTCCTCTCTCCCTCCCTCTCTACCTCTCAGCTGTTTGCCTTCTCTCACCCCTTCTCTATACAGTCACACCACACGCCACATAATAAACTAAATCATTTTGAAACGTGAGTTATCATCATTGCAGCTTGAAAGAGGATACACAACATTTTTTTCTCCCTGTTATAATCAGTGGGAAGCTAGTTTATGGGAGCTGGCATCTTCCCATGACAGGCAACATTGCCTCTAATAAACTGTGGCATTCGCATCCACCATGAAGATCTTTGGCAGAGAGGTACATCATCGCCGCAGTATCAAACAGCCTCTGCGTCTCTTGCGTTAGTAGCAGGAGAAGCCCTGGAGAAAAATGACCCTGTCCAACCGGCTCGGAATTTATGCGACGCCAGGAGCAGAGCGGGTTTCTGCGGGATGGCAGATATGGGATGCCCATTAAGGGACAGACGAGGCAGCGACACGTAATGTGCAGCATCGTATCACTGGACCAGGCATCGCACGCAATTAATGACTTGACAATGATCTGGCTAAATAATTAAATAAATAAATACATAAACACATTCAGCTTAATTACTCTATGTGTCTGTGTTGTGTATGTGTGTGTGTGTGTGTGTGTCTGTCTGTCTCTGTGTGTCTGTTTTTATGTGTATGTGTCTGTGTGTGTGTGTGTGTGTGTGTGTGTGCATGTTTCTGAATTTGATGTGGGATGTATATCCATCCTACATTGACACTGAAGCTCTTGACAGCTCATATGCACAGTTAGACTGAGGTCATACATGTTTTTCATACAGTGTCCTTGACTTTGTGGCGACATTGAAGATATTATCATCACCAAGCTTTCTCCAATTTTGCGTTCACCTTCTCCCTTCTCTTCCTATTGTGTCCTGTTAAATAAACAGCTGTCTACTGAACTTGGTCTCATTTCAATGGTATACTCTAATGATTGATGTGCACATCATAATGTTGGTGTGAACCTGACGTGCTCATAGCCAGCTGTTCCAGTAGTTACTTTCTGTATGTATGGCTTTCTTAGCATACAGATAGACAAAGAGAGAGACATGAAGAGAGTGAGAGAGACAGAAAGAAAGAGGGAAAGAGAGAGAGAGAGAGAGAGAGAGAGAAAGACAGACAAAGACAGAGGAACAGAGAGAAACATACTGTAGAAAGAGAAACAGAGACGAAGAGACATAGAGAAAGAGAGAGGGGGGGGGGGGCAGAAACCTCTTGGAAGCATAAACACCGATGCTGTTAATGATTCTTCTGCCAGGCCCAATCACAAACCGCTTAAGGAACAAGTAGCGCGTAGGCACCCAGACAAACGGACCAAACTTGGCGGCGCTTCCAGTGTTGATATGAGAGCTGTCGTGCTGCAGAGGGGCCATATGCTATCGTTTTTCCTGGCCCAGACAATGATGGATTACAGCTTTTCCTTTGGCTTGGGGCAGCATCCTCAAAGTCATATTAGTAATGATGATGAGGCCTGTATCTTTTTTGTTCTCTTAGTTAATCATCTCTTAATGACTGGACTGACTGCATTGGTCACTACAGGTGGGAGGTGAGGGTGAGAAATTCTGATTGTTTTTTTCCAGGACCTCTGTGATTTATGGCCATTAGTTACTGTTGTATTAATCTAGTCCGTCTCTTCTGTATGCACTGTCTTGTTTTATTCTGAGTACCCCATAGATTTCTTTAGTGATGTGAATATTGGGACTATTGGTTTTACCACCGGACCCAATGTGAAACTATGTAAAAAAAAAAGCCAGTGTAAAACTGTGCATCAACTTGACACAAGTGCAGATCCTTCCTGCATTTTACACAGCTGCTTGTTTCCATTTGCCGTGATTCACTGGCTTGCCTTGCCTTGCCTTCATAAAACCCATCCTGTGCAACCACGGACAGCATGGGTCAAACAAAACTGCATCCAGACAAAGTGAGTAAGCAGATCACTTCATAGCCTCGACTCAGTCTCGTCAGTGTGAAGTCTTAATAGGACATAAATATAAGGTGTCTGCACGACGGCACAGCAACAGGGGAAAAAAAGGGTTAGCATTGATTATGCTTCTAAAAGACCAGACAGTGTGGGCAGGAAAGAAGAAGCTTTTCAAAGGCAGAAAAAAAAAAGAACTTAGAGCTGATTTGATTTAGGGGCTTGAAGAAATGAAGGGAGCCATAAACTAACATGACATCTGTCTCAAGCACCAAAAGCCCGATGGAACCTCCCAAAACTCCCGATTATCATATCTTCTAACTGCCCTTAAATCTTCTAATTCTTCTAAACTGCTACAGCATTTTTACTCAACACTTACATGACAGAGGTTAATACCTAAAGTCATTCCAGCTGCAGCAAGATTACTCGGCTGGATTAGAGGCAATGTGAAACATTCACTGGATCAAAAAAAAAAAAAAAAAAACTTGTGTGCAGCTTGACATGTCTGCCCCTGTGATGGATCGCTGGGAATGGTGGGTGCGTTGCGCCATCACATCACGATGAAATGTTAATAGTGCTGCGATCGGGAAGCTAAAGCCACAGCTGGTGTGTTTGCTCAGTGCAGTCCTTACAGGCATCTCTGACCATTGATTTGGGCTTGGGTTTAAAGCTCTGGTTTCCTAATGATTCCCATGGTCCCTTTACGGGCTGACCAGAAAGCCTATGCCCTTGGGGATGAGGTAGTCTATGTACTAGAGTAAAGCTATGCAGGAACAACACAGAGGATTCCTACATACATACAAACACGCACACATACACACACACACACACACACACACACACACACACACATACTGTACACTCACACACACACACACACACACACACAATTATACACAGACACATAGGCGTGCATGCACACACACACAGAAACACAGACACCCACACGAGCACATGCATGTGCATACACAGAAACACACACACACACACACATACAGACACACACAGACACACACACACAGGCATGCCATACACACCCACAGAAGGAGGGTGGAGGAGTACAGTATGGATGTGTGCTAATGATACGCCAGGATCAAGCAGAACTTCATTTGAAACTCTAGTAAATCTGAACTGCGTGACACACTGCTGAGCCTCTGTAGTCTGTCATGGATACCGCATACACCCCACTGCGATATGTGTGCACAACAGCCGAGAAGGGCTGATCCGTTTGATCACACAAGCACACACACGCTCGCTCGCACGTACGCACGCACACACGCATGCACGCATATCTGTACTGTGTAAATTCGCGGCTCCACAAGTCACCTTCTCATGTGGGGGGGTTTATCAATATTGATAAAGGGGAGACTATACAGCACAGCCAGTCTATGGAAAAATATCTCAGAGCTTTGAACGTAGGCCCTTGGTGTTGCTCAAAAGCATACGAGTAGCTCAAATTAAACACAATGTTTCCGACACTAAGGGACTTCTAGGGTACGTGCTGAACAAGTGTGTCCCTGTCAATGCAACTTCATCCAACTTCCTGTTTATTGCGGAACAGTTTCGATTGCACGGTGCACTAATCAGTCAGGCAGACACACGTCAAGGTTGTCTGACTGCTGTAATTAATGTCCATTATGCCCACAAAAGCCTGCTCTCTATGGTGTCCCTCCATGTTTTTCCCCCTGCGGGTGTTAGCTCTGCTAATATCAGACTTGGCGCATAGCCCTTTCTGTTTGAATCACCGACATCTTCTGTGGGGGAAGACGTCTCTCTTACAACACTCTGGCGTGGCAAGAAAGAGAGAGAGAGAATAGATCTTTACAGGCAGGGATACTGTTGTGCATTGGTGTGTGGGGCAAAAAGGCATGATAAGAAAAGACAAAAGACATATTCTATCTTTCCCTCCTTTCCTATTATTGGGGGAAGAAAAGGTGAGTGCCGCCATTATGTGCACGAGGCGCAAGAGAAAGATGGGGGTAGGGCCAGGGGCGGGGGGTAGGGGGGCTAGTGGGGTAGGGGATGACTGACCGGAGCAGACCCCAGGTGCGCCGGCGCCAACAGGGGGAAATTGGGCAAGCGGGGGAACGAGTGAGATGGAGGCCTGTCTCTTAAAGGAGTGCTTTGTCAGGCCATTTATTCCCATTAGACTCCTCTGCACCATTCCACCCCACTCACCACCACACACCAACCCCCACCTCTCCTCTCCATTCCACCCCACTCACCACCACCCACTGCCCCCACCTTGCCTCTCCATTCCACCCCACTCACCACCCCACTCACCACCAACCACCACCCATTGCCCCCACCTCTCCTCTCCATTCCACCCCACTCACCACCACCCATTGCCCCCACCTCGCCTCTCCATCCCACCCCACTCACCACCAACCACTGTCCACCCTCACCACTCCTCTCTGTTCTGCTCATTTTTCCCCCTCCTCACGCTGACTCCTATACACCGAAACGACCAAACACCGCCATCTCCCCACAACCCCATCGCCCTTCAACCTTGGCCATAACAGGCTAATGACAGAGTTTTCCCACATAGTATGTCCTAATTACTGTCAGAGATCTCACTACTGTCAGGGTTAATAATGCCTAACCTATGTGCTATATTTATGTGTGTGGCATATGTCAAGGTTTTGTTTTGCCTTTTTAAATAAAAATAAAATGTTTTTATATATATAAAAAGTGTTTAGGTATTAAAAGTTTGTATAAGTAAGCTTACCACACCTGGCTCACATACTGAACCAAGAAACACATTTATAACGAGGTAGAATGAATGAAGTAAATGTTGTACATCAATACATTTGATTTTCTTTGAAGTGCATGAAATTCTAAAAAAAAAACAGAACTAACTTTAAAACTACCCCTAACATAACACATATTATCTGTCTGATTCAACCAAGTTCTGCTGCCCATATATTTTTATGTGTAGCTTGGGCAAGCTAGAGGGCTTTTTGCTTTTTAGGAGGTGAACTCTGGCTCAGCAGTGCTCTCAGTGTGTACAGCATCACGGCTCCTCGGTGGCTTCCCCTGGAACCAGACCCACCGCTGGCAGCCAGGCGGCCCACTCTCAGGCCAAGGCAACAATGGGCACTCATCAAGCACCCTCCTTACAAGAGGACGAGAGACTCAAAGGAGATTAAGAGTGAGGGAAAGATGGAGTGCCACACTGAGAGAGACAGACAGAAAAAAAGAGAGAGAGAGACAGAGACAGACAGAGACAGAGACAAAAATAGAGACAGACAGACAGAGACACAGAGAGAAGGCAGAGAGACAGAGACAAAAAGAGAGAGAGAAAGACAGAAAGAGATAGACAGACTGAGAGACAGAGAGGAGGCAGAGGCTCTCTCAGGCCTGAGGTGGTCGTCATGGCAGCTCAGGGCTGAGGAAGAACAGAGGGGCTGTGGCAGGCTCCAGATGCAGCGGAGCCTGAGGGTGGATGGGTGGGGGAGGGGGGAGGTTGGGGTGGGGAGGGGGGGGGGTGGCGGTGAGCAATGGATGCATGTCACTCCGCATCTCGGCCACCCTCGCTAGGGGGAGAGGAAACGGGGAACCTGGGGGACCATTAGGACTGAGTAACATCGAGTAAGTGAGAAAGGAAGGATCGGTGAGAGGCAGGGAGGGAGGAAGGGAGGGGGGTGGAAGGCATACAAGGTGGCTGAGGCAAGAGGGGGAGAGGACTGTGGAGAGATTGGGATGGGGGGGGTGGGAGTGCCAAGACGTCAGCATAAGAAAACAGACACACAGGCTTGTCTCAGTGGGACCTGTTTACATAAGGCTGTTAGAGCAGTGGTGATGGAGGTGGCCTCAAAAGCACAGTGCACAAAGAGAAGCTATTGTTGTGTATTTTTTATTTATTTTATTTTTTTGAGGTAGTATAACAGGCGTCCTGTTTTCCTGCTAGTCACTCTGTCCACCTCTGCTGTGAGGTGAAGCATTTGACTGCCATAGCCTTTCCACCACGCAGCTGGAGTTCACCGCACCACTGTGAGGATTTTGTTGGGCATGGTGGGTGTTTGTCTGGGATATGCGAGCCTCACACCAGCGTATGTTGTTTTGTCTGTCTCACTCTGTGGGCGTAAGAGCAACACGCTCCTTTTAAGAGGAAAGGCGTTGATCTGTGATTTGCTACTGATTTGTAATAATGTCTGTTTGTAGAGATATAAACAGCATGCAATATTTTTCTCCACTGACTGTTCTGCATTTATTCAAACAAGAACAATTAGAATTACCCTTTATTACCTTGTATTACCTTTGTCTGTCAGTCAGATGATAGAAAAACTACTGGTCTGATTTTCATGAATTTTGGAGGAAGTCTCTAGCATGGGCCAAAGAAAACCCAGTTGGCTACTTTGGAATGGAACTGAATCATGATGATGATTATTTCAACATTGCAAGGTCAGTCATTTGACCTTACCAGAGGTCTATACTGGCCCAGGGCCCTTTTAGTTCCAAAACGATATTCACAGCCAATAGTGGGAAAGTCTGGATTCAGAAAAAGTAAAAGCCCTGCCATATTTTGCTCCATCTACAGTGCACAGTATTTCCTATACCAGCTGATTCTAATTAGCAAACATCTTTAGCATGGTAGATGAGCCAATCAGTGAATTGACAAATTTAAAGCACATGGGTACAATGGCGCTTGTACCTGTCTGAAAGAACCCTAAAGCTGGAGTTCCACACTTGTCGGACAGTCAAGAGACCAGTCATACTTAACTTCCCTACTCACAGACAGTCAAAGGCCTGTCATACTTACCTGCCCAATTCACAGACCTCTTGACCAATCAGAGACTTTCCCTCTACCAGCCCCAGCAGATGGGCTGCCCCCCTGGGGGCCACAGTTCTGTCTGAGGTTTCCTCCTAGATTGAAACAAACCAATGCAAACAGGGAGATTTTTCCTCACCCCTGTTGCTCCCTGGGGACACTAGGAGGAAGTCTGGACCGTGCCCCAATGAACTTCCTTTTTTCTGGCACTACTGAGCTGTATCAAATACTGTCTTGTGTTTCCCTTCCAAACTGTTGAAGCACTTTAAGCTGCATTTTGTATGAACTGTGCTATAAAAAATAAAAATAATGTTTGTTATTAGTAGTACCTCTATTCACAGCTTCCAGGTATGTAAATTATTATTTTGTATGTAAGTTCAATGCATAATTGAGAGAAAGGGGGGGGGGGGGGGGGGGGGGAGTAAGAGAGAGAGAGGGGACAATGCATGTTATCATATTGTCTCACTTTTCCCAAATCCATGGCTTTATAAAACTCTGTTTTCTTTCATCCAATTCTACCCATCATCACACTAACGTGTAAAACACCTGCACCATGACTTGGGCAGGATTGTTTGTGCCAAAAGTGTGTAAATGCTGTTGAGACCCTAATCCCCCGGAGGAAAAAGCACTCCTCTCACCCGGTAACAACAAATACACTGCCAAGATTTGTCACCGAAAGCCCCTCCGCCCATAATGCACCGGATCCATCTTCATTAGTCATTGTGCCGTGTGCGCGTGCCGAGATAAAAATGTGCCCTCTGTCGCCAGCAGACATATCTATGACCGTCCGTGTCGATATATTCTCCACGAGCTGACCTTTCCTGCACAAAGCGGGAAAGGGCGGCAACACCAACGGGACACGGGTCTTATTAATGTCAGCTGGTGAAAAGGCTTTTTTTCTCAGGCAGCATTTCTATTTTGCCTGTTCTCTCCAGGAAATCTAATGTAATATTTATACACATTTTGACAGATGGATAAACCCCCCCTACGCATGCCTTTTATGTGTGGATGTTTATATCTGCTAACAAAATGTTGTTTGCTGTTTATTTAATATAAACAAGGACAGTTTGGTGTTTCATACTTCTCCCATAGTGGTCTGTGTTACATAGGGCTAGGGCTACATTAGAACTGTCTTAGATGGAGATCTTGCCATAAATCAAAACTCATCAGCTTTAATGCAGAGTAAGGCAATTTGCCTCAGAAGAACATCAATGATATTAGCAACTATAGCCTTGTGATCTGAGTGTGCATGTGTGTGTGTGCGTGTGTGTGTGTGTGTGTGTGTGTGTGTGTGTGTGTGTGTATTCTATTACTGCATACAGTAAACTCAAAGCAAATTCTTTATTCGCATGTGTGAACACAACCCATCATCCTCATGTCACTGAATGTTTGAACTGTAATAATAGCTTTTTGTGCATATATGCACAGCTAGCATTTTGTGTGTGTGTGCGTGTGTGTGTGTGTGTGTGTGTGTGTGTGCGTGTGTGTGTGTGTGTGTGTGTGTTGGACAGGTTTTTTTTCACTGCAGCATACATACATACTCCATTTACCCACCCTAAACAGGGCCTGCTCAAATACAGGAGTGGTAATGAGGGAGATTACATCGGATTATCTAAATCTGCCTGCAACATATGCCCTTTGCAAATCTGCCAAACAAACACATCATTATCACACATAACATCAGCATGTGCAATTAAATAAGAATCACACATTTGTGTTTGGCTAAGAACTTCTTGCTCCTGGAAGTCAATTTACTGCAGGCTGAGGAAGTGTTTGTGTGTGTGTGTGTGTGCGTCACTGAGCTAAAGCAAGAGAGAGAGAGAGACAGATGGAAATATAGAGGGAGACAGAGCAGAGACAGCATGCTGAAAAGTTCAATCTCAGTTTCCAATCAATTCTAATCTTCTGTACTAACCTGTATGTAGGACTATTATAATAAAGTGAGACCATATATTCCCCAAAAAATGTTGGTGTTCTTGTTCATTTCCCAGTCTGACACTGATGGTCTTCCCGTAGCACTTCTTTAAGCATAAAAATAAGAGGCTGCTGTTTCTATCTCGTGCCTTCCCCTGACTTTCCCCTTCCATTTTCCCCTCCTAAACAAGAGCATAAACCAATTATGAGGAGGAATGACTGGCGAGTACCCGAAAAACAATTTATGAATCATTAAGTCAGTGATGCACATTAATATTTCATGGCCCTTATTACACCAACAACTGCTGCAGGAGATCTTAGTGAGGACAAGTACAACATGTGCACATACACACTCACACACAAAACACATACACAAAATACATATACGCACCAACACACATCACACACACACATATACAACAAAAAAAGCATTCAGTGGTGTGTACATTTCAGTGACAGTAGTACCTGATTTACATGGTAAAATACACACAGATGCACACACACACACACACACACACACACACACACACACACACACACACACGCACAAACACACAAATGTGCTATGGCTTCTGAAGAAATTTAATTGCTGTCTGTGGAGCCATTCTCAGGAGTGTGAGGAGACTCTCTCTTCCTGTCTTCCTCTCTCCCTCCCCCCCTCTCTCTCTCCCCTTTGTCCCGCCCCTCTCCCCTGCAGCATAATTAATCCTATATTTAAATAGCGAGCCTCCCGCTTCCTCTCGCTAAACAGCAGCAGACCTCCATTTCCTCCCATTACGCTAACCTTCGGCGGGGCCACGTGTCCTAATCATCCACTGAGAGCCTGCAGCCATATCAAAGGGCCTGGGGAGGTACCTCATCTGGGTATTGTGCTGGAGATCAAAGCCTGGGTATGCTCCTCCCAGGCCTGGCTCCCTCTCTCTCTCTCTCTCTCTCTCTCACTAACTTTGTCTTTCTGTCTATCCTGCAGTTGCTGTGCTTGTGCTGAGCATTGGCTATTAAAAAGCGGTGTGGAATTCTCTCTTTTCTCTGCCAATTGCAGAACAGTAAGAGTTGAGAGTTGACTCGTGCTTTTGGCCGGTGGCCGGGGCTGTGTGCCACTGCTGTGGAGATCTCCATCCTCCCACTCTTCTAACCCCACCCACACCCACACCCACACCCACCCAACCTCCACTCCAGTTCAACTCACTGTGACTTACACCTTAATATCTTTGTCTCTTTCTGCACCTTTTTCACGCCCTTTTTTTTCTTCCCCTCTCTTTCGTTTTTTCTAGTTATTTGCTCTCATTCCATGTCTTTCTTTCTTTTTCTCTTTCTCTCTTTCTTTCTTTCTTTCTTTCTTTCTTTCTTTCTTGTCCTTTGCTCTCATACTTCCTGTGTTACTATGGAAGCCCTTGCCATGGCACATAAGTCATGAATAATGGAGAGCTCCATGACCTATTAGGTCTGGTTCAGGGCTCTACTCAATGCTCTGTGATCTGCCAGACGTGTTTGATCCGACCCCCGCTCGAGACAGCGGGGAGATCCCGCGTGTGATCCTCTGCATATTTCTGCTCTGATACGCAAAATGTCAATATTTACCTTCACCACAACTAGACAGTAGTAAAAAAAAGTGCTCATGTGCTTATGCAGATTGTTATTTTTTTTTACGATTGTTTCACTGACTGGGCCGGTCTGTTCGTGAATAGCTCACGCTATAGTCTTACAGCCCACCACGCTAACGTCTAATGGCCTCTCTGTGGAAGTGGATGTAATGCATATCAAGTCTGTCGGCCTGTCTCTTTGGTTTCAGCCCGGCAGCCATTAACAGGCAGTGCTGCATATTATCATACCCCTACAGTCCCTGGCAATAGGAATGATTTTCTCTAATGTAGGCTCTCTGCTCTGGGATGGCATGCAAAGCTTCACTGTGGTTTAGGTAAGATGAGCTGTAGCTGAATAAACGAATGCGCTTCAAAGTTTAAAGATGTTTTTGTGCCACACAGGCTGCGACATGTAATTGAACAGTTTCACAGTCCACAGTCAACATTCTGGATGCTCACAGCGGCTCGCGTGCCCAGAAAGGCTTAGCCTTGCCCCTCTGAGGGCAGAGGAGCCTTTCATTCATCTCGGCCAGGGTCAGAGCTCCAGCCAAGAGGAGCACTGATACTGTGACCACCATGAGAGAGAAAGAGATGGAGAGAGAGAAATAGAGGGACAGAAAGACAGACAGACAGACCGACAGACAGACAGACAGAGAAAGGGACATGAAGACAGACATAGACAGAGAAAGAGACAGAGATAGAGAGAAAGACTGGATGCCTAAATAGAATACCACGGCAATATAGAAACAGATTCAGAAGTGCACTTCCTCACCAGCTTTTACCCAAAATTTCAAGCAGTACATTACAATTTAATGAAGACTAGCCTGGTAAACCAGCCCCTCGTACTTCACTTCGTTTTGTACAGAGGGTCCGAGCGCCAGTTGTAGGGCAGCCTCTATACTGGCCAATCAGCAGACAGTGGGAGTGTTCATCGATGACATTGTTGTGTGCGCTACATTTCACTTGTAGTTTATCTGTTTATGTAGCTCGGCAATGGCAGCAAAGAACAACATAAGAAAGGCCATTCAGTCTGTTGTGGCAACGCTTCGGAATGTTAAAGAAGTTAAGTCAGAGAAAGAAGAGTGTTTTTTAGGAGTTTCATTTGTGGAAGAGACAACGTGGCCCTACTCCCCACTGGGTTTGGGAAAAGTTTAATCTTCCAGCTTGCTCCATTAGTTGTTAGTCTATTAGTTTCCAGACTAACAACTAACATCACAGTTAGACGTTAATGATTGGGGTAAAGGCAGATCCAATCGTTTTAAGAGTCCACACCTCCAGGAAGAAAAACATTTCTCATTTCTGTTCCAAAGGACATTAAGTGTCAAATATTATTCACATACGTTATACTTCACACATTTACTGTGTATAATGCCCACGTTTCTCATGTATACTGTATGTATATGTATGTACACAGTCATATGTATGTATATGAGCTTTGGCAATGTAGCATACGTTTTGTCATGCCAATAAAGCACTATTGAATTAAACTGAATTGAGAGAGAGAGAAAGAGAGAGAGAACAAAACAAAGAGAGAGAGAGAGAGAGAGGGAGAGAGAGACAGCGCTTCGTGGCCTTAGACATGCTCCGTGGTGTCAGGGGGAATGTGAAAGGAGGCGATCCGCCTGATTAAAACAAGATGTGAAGTCTGAAAACATTGATCCCACAAAATGCATTTCACATCAGGTGGTGTACTGAGATATGGGGTGATTAAAAAATAATGATACCTCATTCCCCTCTGAGCAAGGCCAGGCAACAGCCAGCAGCATCTGCCGGGGACAGGGAACGAATGTGGGAGTGTGTGCGGGAGTGGCTAGAGAGCGAGGGAATAAAGTCTGAGCGGGCAGAGAGAGAGGGGAGAGGAGTGGAGCGGAGGAAGACGGATGATGAGGGGATGGAGGATAAGTGCGATCAGGCTGAGGAGGAGGAGGAGGGGGGAGAGGAGGCGGTGCTGAGGGGTGGTGGTGGTGTGATGGTGGGGTAGTTTTAACAGCAGGAGTGCCAGACAGGCCCTTTAAAGTTGGCAAAGCTGTCGGCACTCATCAGCCTAAGCCGACTGACCCCTCACTAATGTCCGACACAGTTGAAAAACGCACTTCCGTATTAACATTAAGACAGTAATGGACGCTGTAAGATGCCTACTGAGAAACAGCTTTCATCTCGCAGTGCTGCGTTTCATGGGGATCGGAGCAACTGACATGCCAAATGGAGGCAATGCAGTTCTTTTCTTCCTTCTTTTTTTTCCCTTTTTTTGGGGCCAATACCTCTCATCACTTCCATGGGCATGAGACAGGCTTTGGGCTTTGGAAGAAACAAGGCAACTGAGTTGCGAGTCCCCCGAAGGAACTACTACTGATTTAGGCCAAATTGAAACTTTTTTCCTATTTCAGTATCTCCACCATGTAATTTCACTGCAATTACTGAAGATGAAATACTGTTGATACAGACTATACGCTTTCTTTCTTTCTCTCTCTTTCTCTATCTCATTCTCTCTATCTATCCATCTCTCTCTCTTTCTCTTTCTTTCTTTCTCTCTCTCTCTCTCTCTCTCTCTCTCTCTCTATCTATCCATCTCTTTCTCTTTCTATCTATCTCTGTATGCCTCCCCCCTTCCCATGGTTATCTTGCAGGGGGTTTAAATCGTCTGCACCACAGCAGCTTGCGAGGAGAGCACAGGCTGTCATTAGGACCTCAGCCCCCTGACAAATAGTCATTAGTGGCAACAGAGCATTGCAGGTAGTGGGAGGTGGTAATAGGAGGGGTGGGGGTGGAGAGAAGGAGAGAGAAAGGGAGAGTGAGAGAGGTAAAGGACGAGAGGGAGGAAGGGAGAGATGGGACAAAGAAAGAGACAGCCAAGGAATGGAGGTGACAGTGTCACATGAATTTCATATTTCTTTTGCTTCCCCATGATAACACTTCCCATCCATCAGATGAGGCCTATCACAAACAACAGAACCACTACCACCACCGCCACCACCACCACCACCACCGTCCTTCTGGATACCCTCACAACGCCCCCGACCCCCACCAGCTCAGCCCCAAGGAGATGAACAATGCCCTCAATAATGGCCAGTGTCCCTCACCGTAAATGACAGTGACAATTTACCAGTTTCTGTTGCGCCACATCACATCTGTGCCGTGTGACTCCTGGACAGTCGACTCCCAGAAATTGCCGGAACGAATGAAGAGCAGGCAACGGTGACAATGGAGAGCAAACAGGCACAGTGGCGCTCACCTCTGCTGCCTATCTCTCACACGAACGAGCTCTGCCTCCCTGTCACCATCCCACTGGTAATAACTCCATCCATAATCTCCAGGGATTACACTGCCTCCCTTAACCCTTGGCCAGTGCTTTAAATGTGCGATCTTTCTTTCCTTCTCCTCCAGCCTTCTGTCCTCCCTCTTCTGCTCTCTCCCTCTCTCTGTCACTCTCTTGTTCTACCACTCAAGGCTCAATGGCCTAAGAGATTCTGGGCTCAGCCTTCACACAAATAGTTTTTGAGCGTTGAAGCCAATGCTATCATGTGTAGCACTGAAATATAAACACCACTTTGGAGCAATGTAGCAAGCACTGGGTTACTCTGTACAGGATTTTGCCGTTTTTCTAAATACAGAAACAGTTTAGCAGTTTGTGATTTGTGGTTATGAAGTATATATATTTTTGGTAACACTTTATAATAACTATGCATTATAACTAGTTAATAGACCATTAATACGATGTTAGTTATGAATTACTTGTTAACTGTTAGTTAATGATTTATAAAATACTTGTTAAATAGCATTAGTTAAGGAATTATAACTGTGCTTTATAGATAGCCAATAGATAACTTATAAGTGGTTAGCTAACAAATTATAAATGGCTTGTTAACTGTATGTTAATGACTAACTATACTTAATGAATTAGTAATAGATCACGAACAAGCTATTAGTTAATAACATTTTAACTGATTAACTGATTATAATAGATAGTTATTATAAAGTGTTACAATTTTTGAATCCAGAAAAGCTTAAGTGAAGTCTTATCTTTTTTATGCTTTTTTTCTTTTATTTCATCACAAATGGAAGCAGCCAAGAAGTAATCAGAGGACAGGAATGCAATGTCTTAGTTTCTGAGGGTTTAGACATGGAGTATATTCAGAAAATAAGGCTGCAGGCAGACATGGCTTCACGTTTTCTTCAGGTTTGATGTGCATGAGTTGAATTCTAAATGCCAGAAGCATGTGAAACTTGTTTTTGCTCCGTTTTCTCTCTTTTTCTTCTATTCTTAAGATGCGTGTAGTATAAAATGTTCACATGTGACTGTGCAAGGTGACCCAGCTCAAAGCATACAAAGGGTAGCTGGGTGTTTTGAGAGTGGGGTTAGGACAACAACAAGACAAAATGGAGAACTTCAGTGCTGGTATTTATCTGCCCAGGTACTTTATCTGACAACAAACACCTGCCAAAAATGCCTAATAAATGTCAAAGAGGCTTTCACACTCACATCAAACTCTCACCAAAACTTAGAAAGGAAAATGATTGCCTGATTTATTAATTACATCCTTTGAGACCTGCAGAGTTGGAAGATTTCTCACAGTCTAAAATTAAAAAAAAATTGCACACTCTAAAGGTTATAAGGGATTAGATATTTTATCAAATTCCTACTTTTAATCTTCATGTTTAAAAGTCATTTTGTTGTGTTTAGTTTTCTTTTTAAGTGCATATATTTGTGGATGGATCAAATATTCTTTTGTCATTTAACATTTCCCTATCATTTTCACTCCCTTCACTTTGACTTTCATTTCAATTTGGATATTCATGACAGTTGAAGAAGTGGAGTGTCAGTTTGTGTGCTATGACAATGACAAATGAACTTAACGGTTTTACGCTGCAGAATTTTTCACTCCACTTTAATCAGCAGTCACAAAACAACAAATTCAAAAAGGCCCTGCATGTTTTGTACATTTTACCAGGTAAAAGGGAAAGAATGAAACTGTTAATCCCAAACATTGGCAACATTTACAAGTGCCCGTAGAGAGCACTTAAGAAGTAATTAAGTGTAATCAACAAAAAGAGGATTTGGAAATAATCTGCCTGTAGGCTTATTAACAAAGGTTGTTATCAGAAATATGACGATGAGGATAAGGATGTGTGAATGTTGTCATAACGATACAGTATGTGACCTTTGACTATGGATGTTTTGACAGGGTCATCACTGAACAGGTCAGTTCAACCCAGTCAGAAGGTTTAGAGTTTGTAGCATATGGTACTACTGCTGGAAGGACATGATAGTTTTTAGCTTGATACTCATTATATAAGATTCTACAATGTTTAATCTATCTACACATGCAGGGAATGTCTGTGTGTGCGTCACTCTTGTCTGTTCCACACACAACTCTAGAACCACTCATTCCACTGAGCTCAAATTTGGTAGGTATCTTGCTAATGGCAAGGGCAAGTTTCATGTTGTTAGGACAACAAAATGCCAAATATATTACTAAAACAAGCTTTTATTGCCTTTTGTCTGTGTGTCACTCTGGACATCGTAGCCACTCCACCCTCTCACACATCACAGCTGCATCAATGGGCTCTGCAGTAGTATCTATTAATGGAGATAAGGCAGAGCAGTTTGAAGACAGAATGCTTTTGTCAGTGATGAGACCTGCATAGGTTGTGTTCTATGCTGTTACGACCAAGTCCGTTTCCTAACTTAAAAGTAAATGGACCAATACACTTCCTCCTCCACAAGACAGTGCTTTCAATGCACTCTGACAAGAGGCTACACAGTTCACAATCAAACAGCTTTCACACTAAATATTAAATATCTGACAATACCAGTTTCCCA
This sequence comes from Setipinna tenuifilis, assembly GCA_030347295.1. Taxonomy (NCBI): domain Eukaryota; kingdom Metazoa; phylum Chordata; class Actinopteri; order Clupeiformes; family Engraulidae; genus Setipinna; species Setipinna tenuifilis. Next base: position 15,440,228 of record CM059267.1, on the reverse strand, counting down.
TCTCACTGTTGCCCTTTTCTATATTGTGGACACATGCTTTTCACTTCAGCCTGTTTTGCTACACCTCGCCTGTTGCTCCTCAGAATGAAAAAAAAAAACAAAATCTTATTTCTCTGACTAAAAAATGAAAAGAGAGAAGAAAGGATTTCATTTCCTTTAATATCTAGCTATCTAAAATTGAATTTGCCAATGTGACAAGATAACATTGGAATATGATCCTGAGAATGTTCTGAATGCCATGGCCATCAGTAGAGACAGCATAATGAGGATTTTTCGATAGGCGATGCCTCCCGCTCCCTAGGAAAATATTATCATTTGTTTACATATCAAATGCCCCGATCTGTAATGCCATCGTATTAAAGGTTGCATAATCCCTGTTTAAAACGTGTCTATAAATGCTGAAGAAGGGCAGGTATGGAAGGAAACCTGTGGCAATACACTGTGGCAAAATTCCAGCACCGCTGCACACTCACATGACAGCGAGAGACATTTGACGGACAGCTTTAAAAAGCGAGCGTATGGACCCAAAATGGCAGCGAATGTTATGCACCAGCGGAGCAGAGCTCTGGCTGTCCATCGGAACAGATTGCAGGAGAGGAGCCAGTATTGTTGTCTCTCCCCACATTTGGAAATGGGCAAATGGCGCCGTCAGTTCCAGGATGGACATTGCATTTAGAGAGTGTAGTGGTCATTTTTCATACATGGATTATGGATAAACACACATATAACGATACTGTCAGAGAGAAAGAGAGAAAGAGAGGGAGAGAGAGAGACAGAGACAGAGAGACAGACAGTGAGAGACAGAGAGACTCTATACACAAATGCACTATTATGTTCAGCGACACACACACACAAACACACACACTCACTCACACACAAACACACGCACACACACACACACACACACAAACACACACACACACACACACACACACACACACACACACACACACACACACACACAAACATGGCCTATTGGCCACTAGCAAGCCCCGGGGGGAGTGTGAGTGTGTGTGTGTGTGTGTGCTGCAGCATACGGCAGGTGGGCAGTGAGAAGAGCATTCTAAAAAGGTTAATACATTTACGACGGCAGAGACGGAGATGATGGCGTCGCTCGTGAGGACCCTGTGACAGGTACTCGTTAAGCTGTTCCCCACCTGACATTACAGCGCCTCCTGATCAAATGGACACCATCTGTCTGCCGCGCCCCTGCCTCCGTCTCCGTCTGGCCCGGCCGCATCGGCACATCGGGAAGATGCAAACGTTTGGGGCGGAGGAGCCCCCCTCCCTCCTTGGAAATGACGGCAGCCAACCACCCCTTGGCGTGAGGCACACCTGCACGCCATGATGGATAGATGGCCGACATCTTCCAGTCCAGTGAATGTATTCGCCACATCTTCATTCCTCCTCCTTCACTCACCTCCTTAGAGCCAGTGCTTCCCTACTCATTTCCATACTCACACTCCCAGCCAGGGTAACAAATCTCCGGTTACACTCAGTAATCAGGACAATAGGAGGGAAGCCGGCGGGAGAGGTGGCCTTTTGTACGATCCAGAATAGAGATCACTGGAGAGATCACTGCTGTCTTGACTGGGTAGCTGCATTCAGTGCAACTGCTTCATGGAAATGGCCGTAAAGATTATCATATTTTCATTTCCTTTCCAAAAAGAAAGACAAGACAGGCATGACCTTACCTCTACAACACAATATACATACAATATCTATCACGCTTACATCTACAATACGATATACACACAGCATAACCCATCCTATCGTATTTCAATAACAAGCAGGACCGATGTATGCGTGACGTGAAATGATCTTCAAATGTCCGCTACATGTCCACCAAATGGGCTATAATTCTGACCCATTCTATTAGCATGATTAAACTTGCACGCTAAGTACGGCACACATCTCGCTTTAGAGCCCACCACTGCTGCTGATCATTATCCAGTGAAGCACTCCTCAGCTGGAGCTGGTCTCGCCTCAGCCGTTTGCCCCCGCTCTCTTGCTGTTGGGCTGCATTTGATACTCTGGGCCAAGGGGCTTTCATCTCATAAGTGTAATTTAAATCTCATTCATCGATTCGGCGCTGAAGTGGTACTTCAACTAATTCCCGTCAACCCCCTAATTCTTCGCCAGGCTTGAACGTTGGAGGGGTGCCGCTTCATCGCAAGGCAAATATGCCGTTTTTTTTTTTTTTTAATGCCAATGTAAAGCGTATGGCAATGGATCGCTCTGCTGTAAATGTCATGAGAGTACATTACATTGTGGAGGCATGAAATATTTACACACTCTGCGCAAAGGCCTCCATTATGCTGATGTGTTGGGGAGGGAGACGATTGCACAAGATTTAAACTGTGGCCCAACTAGGCAGAAAAAGAGAGAGTGGGACTGTTGATGAGGAACTAAATGTTGTGCCAATATGAGGGGTAATCTACCGTGTCAGAGCGCAAAACATGAGTGTGTTGCTCTTAAGCACCGTGTGTTCCCAAGTTTCTGTTTTTCATGCAACTACATCACGCATAGCCCCCCTTTCCTCAGGTGTGCTTAACTTGACAGTAGCAAGGGGAAAAAAACGAAATGCCTGCCAACCTCTGAACCTTGGTGTGTGTACGAAGAAGAAATATATGTTTTTTTTTCTTCTTTTTCTGGCAGTGGAACTTTGGCCTCGAGGAGGCCAAGGATGTTGCCTCACACAGCTGCTGCCGTCTTACAGATACTTCTGGTGCCCTGCCTGGCGCTCTCTCGCAACTCAGTGTCAGGAGTTCACACCGTGGTGTCGTGCCGAGCGAGTCGACCTGTCACTGCATGGAAATACACACCCCCCCCCACACCTCTCTCCCCACCGCCTGTAATGAGCGAGGCTTTTATGTTCCTCCACTCCTCCTCTCAGATAGCCTCTGGTCTTCAACTCCCCACCTTACCTCTCCAGTCCCGCTGTCACCACTTCATCTTCTGTGTATCCCCTGCAGGCTACACCTGTGTTTGACATTTCTAATTTGTCATTAAGGCTTTTAAGAAAGTGCTCACTTTGTGGGGGTTTTGTTCTCTCAGTGCATTTTTGTACACTTTGTCACCGTGTAATTCGTACATGTTTTTTTATGAGCCACTCTGTTAAGAGGTTATTACAGAAGACATGAGCTTCACTCATACAACCTACACATGAAAAGCCACAAACAGACACCGACTCACATACAATTCACATCCATACATGTGCGTGCACATACACACACACAGACACACAAGCACACAGACACACAAACACACACACACACACGTGTACACACACACAGACACACACACACACACACACACCTCAGGTGTTCTTAGGCGGTGCTCTCCTATTTACTATTCTGTGGTGGATCCCAGCTTTCTGCATGAGAATGGAACAATATTCCAACTGTGCATGAGTCATTTGGCACAAGCAATTGAAGGTGTGAATGTCGGAAACAGCTAGTCGGCTGGAGAGTTCTACAGGGTGCTTCCGGAATCATATCAGACAGATGCACATTCCACTTAAGACCTTAAGCTTCCCCTAAATGCAGGTGCTGTGCTGAGGCCATAAAACAAAACCCTGGATAACTGTTTCCATGTGCTGGCTTCATTTCAACTAAAAGGCTCTTTTTTGAATGTCAGTTTATCTTTGAGCAGAGCATTACACCTACATAACTGATAAAAGACTCCTGGTTGTGGTTAGTCAATAGAAGAAAAGCTATAACAAATAATCTGTATGAAAGATAAGTGTTCAACATTGTTTATATGTAACAATAAATCTTCAAATAGGATTCAGGAATAATATTGAAGAAAAAATCTGGCTTTTGCTAAAACCAGATGGTGCACAACAAATCAAATGTGACCAAACATAATAATCACCACTTTAGGTAAAGAGCAAGTTTTACAATAACAACTTCTCTTTTGACAACACTTATACACAAATATCTATTTAAGAATAATAAAATTGATTATCTTTTCTCTCCTGGTGCATCTGCAATACATACATACACACATACATACAATAAGAACAAAAAATAGAGTGGTGAAATCGTCTTTAAGTGTGCCTTTCAGCATAAAGAGATAATGGATGCAAACTTCTCAAAGGCTGCCTGCTGCTTCTCAATGCTGTCTTGAAAAATGTGCGTGGTAGACAACCTGCGGACAAACAAGGCGGGAGCCGTTGGGGTATACGGTTCGTACCACAATAGGTGAGTTCCCCGAGTTAGAGAGTCCTGCAGCAGATAATAAGCAGTGCTGTCCTAATGACAGTGTGGCCACTAAGACGCTGACAGACACAATTCATCTCTTCAGCCCTCTCCCCCGTACAATGAGACTGATTCAATCTCCCTGACAGACGTAGCTACAAATTAGCAGACAGACAGCTCTTTATCCGTGGCATTCAAACTCAGTGGGTGCAACCACACACACGGCACCACCTCCTGTTTTGAAAAAGTCTGCCATTTTAATAGACATATGAAACTGGAAGTTGAACGAAAATGAAAAGGCCAAACACAGTTAGCCTCTGGTGTGAATAGAAACAGGTGCACTATATAAACATTCAACATCCTTCCGGCTTGTACATAGTCTGCAGTATTTGTACAACTGATTGTATATTCCAGACCTCATTACATTACAAGGTCTTTCCATGCAACAGAGAACGTCGGTGAGACTTCCTGGTCAGTGTGTGCTACTGTCTATTCGCTAAAGATGAAGAAGGGCTGGCTCTCTCTCTCTCTCTCTCTCTCTCTCTCTCTCTCTCTCTCTCTCTCGGAAAGACTTGACATTATTGGGGGTTCAGGTGATAAGGGGCGGATAAGGCAATATGAGTCTGTCTCATCAAGTCATATCAGACAAGACAAATTGAGTTATTTTCCTCGCACGAGAGGAGGCCAGGGAGACATTTGGGGCATAGCCACAAGCGTGCCTTGGCGCGAGATGGATAACTATTCATGAAAAATGGGGTGGAAGCTCTGACCTTCCTTGGAATATTCAATCAGATAAAATGGCTTAAGTGGGTGAGAGTGTATGCATGCCTAATGCCACAGAGGGCCCAGCCCTTCGACATACAGTTTTGTTTAAAAAAAGAAACTAAGGTGAGATGGAAACGCCTGTGCTCCTACATTGCCAGAAACTCAGCATTGACCTCTCCAGCACAAAGACAAGGGGGCAGTCATTATGTCAGCAGAGTCGTGAGCTAGAGTGTGAGGTATGGCACTGTGAGCCATAAGCTGGCATTAATTGAGAATGGAGAATACACAACTTTGTGAAACGGTTCCTGTTTGAAAAGTCATGCCTTATCATTACTGTGATGGTTAAAATATCTTGGTTTTTTATTGTATGCCTACTGCAGCAGTCAGAGTGCATGTAAGGAGCTACATACAAACAAACACCCATACAAGGATAGTCTGCAGCGATGTCCAAACTTGGTGCAAATGATCTGAGCAGCACAGCAAAGCGATCTGCATGCGGTCTGACAGTCGTGGGGGTGTGCTGTTGAAAGAGAGAGAGAGATGCAACCAGGCATAACGGGATCCCTTACTCGCTATGGTGCAATGCTTAATATGCATACTGTCCTAACATGATCTCCGCTGGGAGAAGCCTCGGGGCGCGACAGGCAGCAGTAGTCCACGCGCCGGCCCTGTTTTGGGCGAACAGAAGAACCGGTTGGATCCAGATAGACTGTTTAAGTATCTTGCGAGAGGGTGCGGCCCGTCTGCCGTTTGACACATTTATCAGACAAAAGAGGCGATAAGGGAGAGAGAGAGGGACAGAGGGAGGGAGGAAGGGAGAGAGGGAGAGAGGGAGAGAGGGACAGAGGGAGGGAGGGAGAGAGGGAGGGAGGGAGAGAGGGAGGGGCTCTAATCTCATGGTATCTCATGTATCTGAAGAGAAAGGCCTCTGCAAGAGTGGGCCAAAGATGCAGCCCACTGAAACAGTGAGTGCTACTTAGCAAACACTAATAATCCAGTTATTCCTCTAGTGCAAAATTAAATGTACTCAGTGCAGACACACAAGCTTTAGAAAGCTGTGGTTTTCTGTCTCTCCTTTACATTTAGGTTTTGTGAAAAGTTTTATGACTGATGACAGAAAAATTGTGTGGTAGGTTAAAAGAAAGATTAATTTGCTGCTTTGCCACTGATTTCTACTAGTACAGGTGTAAAAAGTGACAATAACTGACTTTCATTTGTGGGGAAATGTCTGCTTGACCTGAATATGAAAAGAGGAGAGTATGTACTGTAACCAGACCCGATATCCCACATTTCCCAGTCGGCATAAACATCAATGAAACTTCCTCCAAGAACTGTTGTGTATGAGTCAGCGATTCTCAAAACAGCACGAGGAAAGAAAAGACCGAAAGAAAGCAAAAAAAAAAACAGGAACGTATGAAGCTCATGTACAGTACGGTGCCAGTTCAACTCGCATCCCACCCATCCCCCCCAAAATGCCATAAAAATCACTGTAATAGGATTCTTCAGCTTTTCTACCGCCTGCTCCCCGCATCACAGACATTTAAGTGCACTAATCCATGACAAATTGTCTCATCTGATCCATGACAAATCGTCTGAGGGCCCGGTAGAGACGGGGAAATTGAACAAAAAAGCTCAGATGAGTGAGAGAAGCGTGTTGAGCACAGAACTGATCACGCCGTTATTGCCCAGGTTGTGAAAAAAAAGGGACCTTTCATTATCTTGAAGGGCATGGTGAGCAATCGGTAGAAGCCCCACCAATGGGATTCTTCTACAAAAGCTACAGTTTTACCAACGATTATAATACAATACGTAACCAGATTAGAGGCTCTGAAATCCAATGCTTTATGAACAAAAAAAAGCTAAAAGCACCATGGCTGAAAATAAATGTGTCTAATTACAATGGTGTCACGTTTAGTTTGATTTTCATCACCAAGCAATTTCATGAAGCCTTTTTGTGTTCTTGTTTTTTTTAAGTACTTTTGTTTGATTTTAGAGAGACTGTGGAAACCGGTTTAACCCATGAGAATTGCAGTGATGGAACACCTCTTCCACCATCTCATTCAAAACCCAATGCAATTTCACCTGGCCCGCTGGTGTTAATGGCTTGTTTGTGACGGCCTGCGAAGACATTCTCAAAATGATGAGCCCTTGAATTATCTGAGCCACCCTGATTGAATGTTCCCGTGTTATCCAATTTTCAGAGAAGAAAAAAAAGGTGAAGTCACTAGCCGTTGAATGAAATTGAATTTGGATTCATTTATCAATTTGCCTTCCAACAGGTTTGCTCAATTAAAGGTTGCTGTGAGATCAATCAGGTGATGTTAGCACAGTGCACTCTCTCCGCATGGTCATTTTGTCCCCTGATGCATTTGTATTGTCAGAAGTCTATACTAGAGTCTATACTTGACCTGTTAGTGTAGCTTTGCAGTTGTAAAAAATCTGCTGCACTGTAATTCGACTTTACTTGGGTAACTCTCATTTGTAGATGGGAAAGACAGCACAGAGATTATTCCTTGAACAGTGTCTTATTTTCTGCAACAGCATCACAGCAAGAAACTATTATGAACCACTAACATGTCCATGGATACAAAACAAGCACTGAATCAAAGGCATGATTTTATCTATAAACAAGTTAAAAATTCTCAGGATACCACAGAAAAGGGATGAACATAACTTGAATACAACTCTCAGTGATTAGGTATGCTTGCCTTATCCAATGTTCCTGCAATGTAATTAATTACAGATCCTAATATTGATAATCTCGGACAAACAACATGAAACACCTGGTACACTGTGGTGGGTTTCGTTTAACAGATGATTCCCGTGAAGGTGATCAATGGGATGCAATCCCCTTGTCCATAGCCACACAGCCCTGAGATTCATACGGCATACTGAACACCAAATTGATTAGCAATTTCAATTCTCAGGTGGCAGTTTAGTCATTGAATGCTAATACCCAATCAATGCACTGAATCCGTGTGCCAACTGCTTAGCTGCCAATTGATCACAGAGCTTGCGATGAACTGCTAATCATCTTCCACTTTTACTTTGACAATGACTAATGAGTCATTTTTGCACCATCTAAGTAAAAAGAAAAAAGGCTCTGAAATCTACATTCAGGTACGCTGTGTTACAATTTAAATATAACCTGCAACCTCCGACTGAAGTGTTCAGACTAAATTAAACTCCCTTGGAGTGTCATGCCTATATTTAAAGAGTCACAATCACTATCAGAGTCATTCAAAACAAAGCCACTCTGTACTTAAATATAAACCACTAAGCAGAACAACTGTGTTTAAAATCTCGGAACATTCTGGAACATTAATTAGAGCATTCACTCCACAATACAGAGCGAGGTATTTGCTTATGGATGACAGTGATCCCTGCTCCCTTCCTGACAAATTATGACTGACAGTTAAGCTGAAATACTTAGAAAAACAACCTGCTCATACAGACTGCCTGACAGCCCACAAATTCAGGGACTGAATATGTCTGAGAATGACAGCTCTGTTGTGACTGACTCTCGCTGCATTTTCATATCTAATACCTCATGACCTTGACAAACACACCTGGCAACCGAGCCACAACATGACACCTTGTTGTGACATAAGCCAAAAGGAACACACACCTAGGAATTCCTAAATTCACATCCCAGCTTCTAGCCTTTCCAATTTCACAAATCAAACAGAACTGAGCTCTTCCTGGACACGATCAGAGAAATAAGCCTGGTAGCAAGGAGGCAGAATAGAAAAAAACTAGAAATTTCCACCAGCAGGCGAAGGCTAATGAAGCCACGGTTGTGTGCGGAGCACCAGCCAGCAGGTAAGGCAGGAGGAGTGCACAGAGTGGGGAGGATTGTGTCATGTCACATTCCACTCATCCGTCAATGTAGTGGATTATTTCTTGAGAGACCAAAATTGGCTGCCTGGAATCAGAACGCCATCAATCTCGTCTGAGTGCAGGGCGCCAGGGAGCTCGCACAGCAGAGACTCATGGGAAGGGTGGCATGACGCTGCCTGGGCAGGTGATGGAGCAGTCGAGCGAATCGTTACTCAATAAAAACCACAACTGTGACGGGATTTTTTGTCAGGGTAGCATTTTTTTTTTAGAAAACGAAAGTCAGAGGTCGTTCAAGAATAGTTATTTCTAAGCATTTTGGGATGACTGAACATTACGGATGCAGACGTTAACTGTGTTCCTTCCATAAAGCAGATGAAAATGTATAGGAAATAGTGTGTCTGCTGAGAACTTCCTGTTCTGCCTTGTCCTCAGGCACTTCAGTATCAGCTCTATCTGTATTTTCTTTTTTCATGTTTCCATAGAGAGTGTGTTGGCCTTATCGACTCTGATGATCTCTGTGTCACTCCTGTAGCCCAAGGCAGTGGGATGGGTTACTCAGCTGCTTGCTGTGTTACTACCTTTCATTTATTCTTCAGGAAGGCTCCCTAGCAGTCTACAACCTGGCCTACCTAACCATAATAGTGCCTGACATTGTAAAAAAAAAATGGCATAATAAAGAAAGCAAAGATTGAATTATACTTCACTTTACCTCACTAACAGCATTTTATGCTGCTGTCAATAGCTATATTGGTTTTTGCAACCAAATGGAATATGTACAACTCTGAAATGCTCGTCTTCTCCTCTTCTGCCTGTGTAATATACCCTATGTATCATCTCACATTATCATGTAAGCGTCTCTGTCTTTAATAAATGATGGCAGATATTCATAATGTATCAGGCCCAACAGCATTTAGCATATGCCATTTTATATGCTGATAGCTCATTCTGATAGGCTTTGATTGCGGGATAATGGCACCGGGCATGAAAATTCTTCTACGTCTCTTCGTCTGTACAGATTTGAATGCTCTCTTTCCCTCTGTCTCTCTGTCTCCATGTCTCTCTCTTTCTCTCTACTCCCTCATCAGCCACTGCAAATCTATTTATATCTTAGGGTCTGCTTGATGAAACTAAAGAGGATCCACAAATTACAAAATCAATTCTAATTCAAATATTCATCAAAGTATTTCAATTTCGAGGAAAACAACCCCGGTGAGGTCCAGCTGGATGCAACCCCAATGGCTTGTCCAAGACTGACATCATCTGCTATCCCGTGATGAAACCATTTTGCCCCACATAAGGAGCACACTAAAAGCCTAGTGTTAAATATATACTGTATATATATTTTTTTATTTCAGGGAGCATTGCGTGAGTTTGGCACTTAAGAGTTCAGCTCCTGGAGCTTAACATCAATACACCATTTCAGCTTTTCTCCCCCTTCAAGCTGCGCCTCTCAGGATCATATGATACAGTGTGCAATACCACAACCGCAAGCAGCCTTTCATGGCCAAGGAGGATAAACAAGACAATGAAGAGTCTACCATTGAGCATTTGGAGCCCGCCTGCCTCGGCTTTGACAAATGCTAAATATCCAGGACAAATGACGGGAGGGTTGATCATTTTTATGGGGTGATCATCTCCTTCTAATACACCCCCTCTGTCTTGTTCTTTTTTTTTGTTTACCGTCCCCAAGGACTCATAAAATCTTCAGTAACAGTCCTCCACAGGGAAACATTCTTCATGAACGCAAGCATGGTCTGGGTGTGTATGTGTGTGTTTGTGTTTGTGTTTGTGTTTGTGTTTGTGTTTGTGTGTGTGTGTGTGTGTGTGTGTGCGTGCGTGCGCATGTGTGTGTGTGTGTGTATGTGTGTGTGTGTGTGTGTGTTTGTGTATGTGTATGTATAAGTGTGTGCATGTGGTGTGTGTGTATGTATGTATGTATGTGGATATCTATGCATGCACAGCAATATCCCACAAGTACCCAAGGACAATTCACTCATATACAATATAGTGGGTGTCTTCCAACAATAATATATACAACTTCACCATAAAGTGTGACAGCTCCCACCAATGCTTTTTCGCTTTTTTCGTTCTTCCATAATTCAGAAGTCACTTACTGTAGGGCATGCACTTCCTTGTACATCTTTGGCACCATGCGTTGTTGGGCCGGAAAAAAAGAGGGGGAAAAACCTGGAAGCACTCTGTAAAAAATTCATTTGGGCACTCCTGTCGCTCGACGCTTTCGGTTGCTCGTGTTCAGATTAATGAGTCCAGAGTGCTTTGTGTGAAGTGAAGCCTCTCACTACCCCTCACAGATCACAAGGCTCCATTTGCCCTGTCACTGCAGCCAGAAATAACACCATAACACCATCCACACCACTCGGGTTCCTCCGACGGTTACACAGAGTTTCTGTCACTACCGTGACTACCAGATGAGACCAGGTAAGGTAAGGAAGGAATAAAGGAAGAGGGTAGCGAGAATGCTACATCTTTATCAAAAGGTTCTCCATGTGATGACAGATTCATTTTGAGTTTTATGAAATCAAAACATAAATTATTTATGTGCCAACATTTGAAATGGAGGAGGGGGGGAAGGAATAGGGAACAGTCTGCGTGCTTGCTTTTTCCTCTTTCCGTTTTTTTTTTTTTTTTAACAAAATGGGTTCTGTTTTTTGCTTTGCCCCCGGACCTGGTGTCAGAGGTAAAATAAAGGCACAGTGCTGCTCCATTGCCGCTGCACACAAAAAGAAGAGAGCGCGTATGAATGAGACCCGGCTCTGTGACATCCACCCCTTTAGCCTCCTCCACGAGCCGCCACCGCCGCCGCTGAAACTCGGCTTAATTGCTTCACATTTCCGCCGAGCAAGAGAGAAACATAATTGTCATTTCCACCGCAGTCGCGGTGATCAAAGCACCCCCACTCCCGGTTTCTCACAGACTGATGTTAGAATTTTAGCCTGGAGCCTGCCTTGCCCCGCTGGCTGCTGGAGCAAAGATGCCTTCACTCCTTCACTCTCTCTCTCCTCTCTCAGCATCTTCCCACCCCTGCTTAGACCTCCAGAGAGAGTGAGAGCGAGAAAGCACTGAGGAACCTGAACTGGTGAAGGGAGGATTGGGGAGGGAGGGAGAGGACATGAGAAAAGTAGGGAAGGGAAGGAAAGAGAAGGGAAAGGAAGGGTAAGGGAGGTGTTCATTACTGCTGGGGAGGGCTGGGGAGGGGAGGAGAGGAGAGGGCTGGGTAAGGGAGGAGAGGACATGGGGGAAAAGTAGGGAAGGGAAGGAAAGAAAAGGAAAGGGGAAGGGAGGTGTTCATTACTGTTGGGGAGGGCTGGGTAGAGGAGCAAAGGACACGGCCAAGGGAGGGAAGGGAAGAAAGGAGAAGGGAAGGGAACAAGATGGGAGGCTTTATGTTCTTTTTTCTGCACTTGAAAAACTCTGCTCCAAATGAAACAACCAACCAAACTCAAGCTTGCCTCCCCTGCTGTGCCAGAGTGGAGTTGGACACACAATCAAAATCCATCTAGGCCTCACCAAAAAAAAAAAAAAAAGCAAAATCTCGCAAATTCACCTGGCTTCAGCTTACTGCAGGATTTCTAGAGCAAATCAAGACCACTTTCAGCTCCGAACTGGGACATGGGTAAAGAGGGAGCTTCAGGAGGCTTTGGGGTTCTGTGCGTTGGGGGGGTGAAGGGGTTTCAAAATAAAAAAAACAGCGAGAGAAGACAGAAGTGGCTTTATTTTGTACTTACCTAGGCTCTGAATAGTGTTGTGCCCCGGCCGGGCCACGTGGTGCTGCTGGATGGTCTCATAGAGGGTGGCCTGGCACAGAACAAACAGGCTCAGGCTAATCCACAGGGACACAAACCAGGACATGGCAGGAATCTATAAGGAAAGACATGGGATTGGTTGCAGGTTACCACGGGCGTGCTCACGTGCTCACAGCACACACAAACACACTGTCACAACAACACATGCATACACACACAGACACACACAATGCATACATACCAGTCTATGATACATACGCACACTTCTAAGCATACATACAGACACAGACACACACAGACACACACACACACACACACACACACACACACACCCTCTGGAGCATACATGACATCAATACCACCAACCCCCACCAAGTACAGTTGTTTCTCTCTCAAAAGAAAAGGTGTTTTAATGTTGTTTCACAATGTCAGAAAATGTGTTGACTCAACAACAGTCACTTTAGCAGCACAGAGAACCCGAAAGTATTAATTTTTAAGCAGAGTTTCAGACAAAAGCAAAAACAGAGTCACCGCCAGATCTGTAGGTAAATATTGTAAAAAACAAAAAACAAACATGAAGCACAAGGAATCATGCTATTCTGGTCCTGAACATTAGAAGCACTGAAGACATAAAGACACACATATGGCTATGCATAATAGACTGTGACTGTGCATTACTGTGAACCACTTGTGAACTTATATTGATATGACTACTGTATGTCCTTAAAGATCACCTGTTTAGATACTAAATAGACATATTTGACCAAACCTCAATCTTTTACCTTTCCAAGGTTCCATGAGCCTGGGAACCCTCCCACTGTAATCCTATGCTAGTCTTTTAAAGTCCTTTGCAGGTTAAAAGCAGATATGTCTTAACGCTGATTCTAATAAGGTATGAAAACTAGTATAGCCAAAAAGGTTGCCTCCAGCAGAGGGAACTTGGTGTCAGTCCTCTCAGAATACTATCCAAAAACCTAGTGCAGAAATGTGTACTCTTCCCCATGGACTACCTAGATGGACTACACTTTTACGTTGCTGCGACTTTATAATCAACTCACTGAGTAGTCACCAGTTTGGGGGGAAATGCTGCCCTACTGGATGTGTATATAACGTTGTGCTTAATCTGACATTTAAGACTAACACCAATCTAGAGCCAAGAATAATAATAATAATAAAAAAAAAACAAAGAAGAAAACGAGACAAAACTGCAGTCAATTCACAACGACTGAGTAAGTACGTTGAAAAGAGAACAGCAATTAATATCCCAACTCCCACTTCGAATGGAGTCTAACTCTCATTTCACTATGCAGAGTTATGGAAAGCATTCTGCGTCAAGGCAAGGAAAGTGAGAAGAAAGAAGCTTTAACTATTATGAACGTGTTATGAATCCTAACGAACAAGATTATATGAAACAATTTAGCACATTTGAAATGGTCCTTATAAGTGAACAGCCCTATAATTCTTTTAGACAGACGATGACAGGCACAACAATCTCCATAATTCAGTGTTCACGCAGGCTTCCCCCTTTTAAGGACAGATTCGCACACATCATTTTGCGTACCCTCAAATGACATTGAGACCGCTGCTGAATATTCAACACGAAGAAATTAAGCATATAATTATTAACTGCACATTGTAATCCCCTTCCCTGCACTAAATCCTCTTTAATCCGCAGTTTTGTGGAAATGCGAACTGTTCCCCAAGGAATGCCTTCACTACCGCGCTCTGTTTCGTCGCTGGCAGGATGCCTTCGTCCTAAGAAACTTAAAGTCTTGCTTTTAAAAAACAAAATAGGGAGACGAAGAGCCGGTAGCCTTTTTCTTTTGCATTATATAGCATCGTCATACTGTATGTCAGGTCCGCCTACAACACATTAAGTAAGCTAACAACACATCAAGAAATTACATGCTCAACAGATGATGCACTACGTAAAGTAAACAACAGTACGGATGCCCGTTTGTAATTAATGTGAGCATCAGCTTGTGAAACAGAAAACAAATATTTACGGTTTTTTCTTTGTGACTCTTTTCCTGCCTCCTCAAAATCCACCCTGTTCAGCTCCGCATCTATTTGAAGGGTTGAAAAGGTAATTTGCTCCTCTGTTTAATGGTCCGTTGTATTCTGGTGCTGCCTTCTAATTAGCCAATTGATTTATATCTTCGTGATTACCGTGCAAGCAGTGCTGAAGTAGATTCCACGGTTTCATCTAGTGCATCGACGTGCACACTCATCTCGATGATATTCTGACCAAAATATTATCACCATTAACGTTTAGACACCTGCATATCAGGAGATGGATGTTGACTTGCTAGAAATAGGGATAGCCGTGTATTCGCCTTTTCTACACCGTGTATTTCGAAAGGAGAGCCTTCAAATCGCTTAAACTTAATCGACTTTTCCCCTCAGCACTGCAAGGAGGTACACTGATACAGTAGAAGTGTCCAAAACAATTAAAAGTCGGATATCTGACGTTTCTGTGACCCTACATAAAAACCCGGAACTTTGCCCCCCTTAAGAGGTCCTCAACATAAGAAATTAGGCTGCCTTATATAGTCACATGCTGTACTAGGCTAGTTATATTGACAGTCAGGTATGTTTCTGAGTATTCCCACAATCCCCACCTTAAAGAACCAGGCTTGTCCATCTTTTGCCATTACCTGATTTACTCTTTGTTTTTAAGGTGGGCCTCGTAATACTTGCTGTCAACACTGAAGAATTATTTTAGCCCTGAGACAGAAATTCAATGCAAAAAAAAAAAGATTCATACCTGAGTTCTCCGTTCAGATGGATGGAGGTATGTTCTTGTTTAGCCGACAGTCTCAGCACATTCTCCTAAATCCACCCATGGTCTCAGACCATGTCAGATTAGTGACAAAAAGTTCCTAGTAAGTGCAGAATCAACCTCAGAATCCGAGGATTCTTTTGTTTTCCCTTCAGACTCTCAGTAGTCCCCTGTCCCTTGCTTCAGTCAGTTCAGACAGTTCTGCTCGCACTGACACCCGTCCAAGAGGAAAAACAAAACAGAGGTGGAGAAAAAAAAACAGGAAGAAACCTCACAGCCAAGAAATGCTGTCAAAAACTAGCCAAGGTTTAGAAGATGGAGAGCTCGTCATGTCACCTTTAAATCATTTGAATGGACTGCTCTTTTTTATACCTTTTCCTCCCTCTCCTCTCCCCTCCACTCTTCTTCCCCCCTGAAGGTGAAAAGGCTTCACGGTGATGGGCGACTTAATTTGCCTCCCCACTTTTGTGGAGCGTCAGACAGGCGATTCGTCCCAGCTCTGCTCGGCGACGGCTCCCCCTCGTCTCTCTCTCAGTGCCGCTCTCCCATTGAGAGGCTACTCAGCTCTGTGCGCAAGGCTCTACCCCCTTTCCAAGGCAATGAACGGTGCATGTGTGTCTGTGAGAGTGTGTGTGTGTGTGTGTGAGAGAGAGTGTGTGTGTGTGCGTGAGAGAGAGAGAAACAGAGAGACCGAGAGAGAGAGAGAGAGAGCATGTGCATGTGTCTGTGTGTATTACAATGCTGCCTTGCTAGAGAGAGAATGAGTGAGAGAGAGAGAAGGAGAAAGGAAGAGAGATAGAAGAGGGAGGGAGGAAGGGGAAGGAGACAAATAGAGAGGAGAGGAAGGGAAAGCAAGAGAAGGAGTGATGCTGTGAATGTGTGTGTGTGTGTGTAAGAGAGAGAAGAAAGAGAGGGAGAGACAGAGAGAGAGAGAGAGGGAGATACAGAGAGAGAGAGAGAGAGATACACAGAGAGAGAATCAGGGATAGAGCAGGAAACACACAGTGAGCGGGTGAGAGAGAAAGAGAGGAGTATCGCATGTCTTAAAGCAAGAGTGCTCAGCATTGCAGAAAGCTTGCTGTAATGAGCCCTGAATACACTTGAGCAACATTTAAAGAAATGCGCTTATAAACATCACAGCCATGGTGTTTAAGGATAAGTGAGTGACACCTTGTTTGTTTGTGTGTGTGTGCATGTCTGTGCGTATGTGTGTGTGTGCACATGTATGTATGTTGGTTGGGTGGGTGGTAAGCTGTAGGGATGAGTTCATCTTTGAATGTTCTTCTTTCCTCTCTGCCTTCAAGGGTTTGTGCTGCGAGACTGGGATGTGCTTACAGCGCTGTGCTTTTAATAGAAGGACGTCCGTCTTGTACACAGTCTCCACATTATCCAAGGCTGGCTGCTGTGTTAAAGCCTGTGTTATTTTTTTTACCACTTGCCAATGGTGCTTTTGTTTGGTGTCCAGCACTTAGATTTGCCTCACGCCTTCGAAATGAGGTTGCAGCTGCCACAGTTGGCATTAAAGGACAAACGTTCTCTTGATGTTCGTTGACAGACCGAAGATGTCGCTTTGTGCATTAATTATCGCGCTTAGCTGTGGAGGGCCACAGGAGAAACTACACTGTGTGACTGCGAAGCAGAAAAGAAGGAGTAAAGAAATTAAAATTGATGTCCAATCTACACTTGTAGATATTTATCCCCCATCTACCACCCCTAATTACTACAGGCAGGCACACACACACACACACACACACACACACACACACACACACACACACACACACACACATACACACACACACACGTATACATGCATGCACACACACACCCAGACCCACAGATGCACATGGGGGTGGATTTAATCATTTTAGGGCCTGAGGCAAGGACAAGAGTGGGTACACCTGTACAAAGGTGCAAGTACACATATGCTACATCAATAGCACCCCCCAACACACACATTGACACTGACACTCACACAGATACATGGAGCTGATGGCAATATCACAGTTACCTTTGGCAGTTGAAATACAAACTTAACTTTCTATTTTGTTCTCACTCCCTTCACAGGACACCACACAGAGTCATTTACATGAGTTGGCCACTATGTGTCTGACTCATTTCCTGGAGTGATCCAGTGTAGACAGGTCTGGGTTGTGGGGTGGGGTGGGGGGGGACAGCCATGAATTAGGCACTGTGGTGCTACATTAGGGCACGGATACTTAAAGACATAATACATTTGTTAATAGTATGAACAAATATCATGCGTTTAAATATTAATTTCAGTGCTGAACTTTTTTAACCTTACCCATTTATCATGTATTATTTGTTATTGGTGACTTTCTGTCTTGTATGAGGACATCCAGGCAAACCCACACACACACACACACACACACTCACACACACTCTCACACACGCACACACACACACACAGACACACACACACACACACACACCCACACAGACACACACACACACACACACACACACACATACACACACACACACACACACACACACACACACACACACACACACACACACACACACACACACACACACACACACACATTCAACAGCCCCCCATTTGTTGTTATATCTAGAAATATGCACACACATGCACACAGGCATGCATCCTTACCCTTTCCCAGTCCTCTGCCATACTTTTACTCACCTAGCCTAGCACCTAGCCTTACTGCCAAATAGCAGACACCACATCATTGCTGTGTATTTACACATACTTCGGGTTTCTCTCTGTTTTTAGATTTTCTGTTGCCACCACATTACATAAGTGTGTGTGTGTGTGTGTGTGTGTGTGTGTGTGTGTGTGTGTGTGTGTGTGTGTGTGTTTCTGTGTGTGCGTATGTATTATGTTTTTGTATGGTGACTTATACACAGGGTAGGCATGACAACAGGGAACAGTAGAAACATCTTGTCATATAGACTGTTCTGTACATCAGTCTTTTGTGTGTGGCCACGGAGAGAAAGCATAGCTTAGTGCAACTACAATGCAACCTGATAGGGCTCAATACAGCAGATGATGGCCAGATATTGTTGATGTGAAACAGTGAGAGACAAACAGATGAGTGTTAGTCTCTATGAGTGCCAGCATGTCTAGACTCTGAAACCATGTATGACTTTCCAATAATTATTTGTTTTCTTGCGTTGTTCTTATGGTACTTATAGCCTACAGTAGGAGGAATCCACTTAGGAACAGAAGACTGCACAGTTCACTTCTAGACGGGTTTGTTTGCGACTATTTGCAGAAAACCATCTGCAGTTCCCTCCTGTTTAAGTCTGGTTTCCTGTGAAACCTTACTGTAATTCATCTCACAACATTTTAAAAAACAAGTGCTTAGAGGGGGCACATAACCAAAGAAAGCATCCAATTAGATGTTTCTCGCTGCATCGCAATGTTTGGAGGAAGTGTTTTACTTTCTCCTCTATATAGTTGTAGCACTCTTGTTCACTTTTGTCCTGTTGCTGTTGTTGTTTTAGAAAACACGTTGTGTGTTTATGCCGTAAAGTGTGTGTGTGTTGCGTGTATGTGCGTGTGTGTGTGTGTGTGTGTGTGTGTGTGTGTGTGTGTGTGTGTGTGTGTGTGTGTGTGTGTGTGTGTGTGTTTGTGTGGCGCAGAGAAGGGATTGTATTTAACAGTATTTCCTGTATGACACTGTGTGTTTGTTTACCCATTCCTTCTGTCCCTCATCTTTTTAGGCCGCTGGCATCTCCAAGCAGCTGTCACCGCTAGCTGTGCCAAGATAGATCTGACTGCCCCCGTCATAAAAGTCGTGTGTGTTTGTGAATGAGCTGCCCTGTTAAACAACATCCAGCTTCGCCTGGCTGCAGTGCCTATGAACCCCCCACCAAGAGCTCCCTAGTGCACCATCAGCCTAACACCAACCCCCACCCCCTCAAGCTTTAATCTACCTCTTAGAACTGGATCCAGGAGGCCCTGTTTAACATGTTCACGTGCAGCCATGTTTCTGTGCAGGCACCCCCCTCACAGTGTCCTCTGGGGATCACGTTTTCTTCACAGCTAGTCACCTCCTGTCATATACAACACACCTAACTCGGAAAGTTAAAGCATGTAACCTTTTAGTCTGACTTAGTGCTTTACATTTTATGGTTTTTAATGGCAAGGGTACAGCTGTGTGTGTGGGTGTGGAGGGGTGGGGGTGGGGGCTAGTGGTAGAATGAGGAAATGGATGTTGTGGGGCATAACAAGGTTTGTGTGTGTGTGTGTGTGTGTGTGTGCGTGTGTGCGTGTGTGTGTGTGTGTGTGTGTGTGTGTGTGTGTGAAAGAGAGAGAGAGAGAGAGAAGAGAGAGAGAGTTGTGAACGCGAATGCATATGTGTGAATGCATATGTAAGTACCAAGTGTACATAATGCATACGCTTGTATGTGAAAAAAAGTTCAAGGTTTCCTGCATAAATCACTTCTGTTTCTTGCAAAAGAGCAAAAGAGTTGTTTTTTCACAAAGAGTCATTACTTTAATTAATGGTAAGGGGCTCAGAGGGTTTGCTTGTCACTGCATACTTTATTTTCATTTAATTGCCTCTGTCTTTTAAATCGTCACAGTGGGCTCAGAATTTAGAACAAAAGTATTTAATGTACAGTAGATGTCAGAAATACATCATCTATACTCTTTGTTCTGTTGCTGTAGCCGTGAACACAGCAATGGCAAAATCAGCTGTATCTCAACTCTCTATCTAAGGTCTTGATGTGACTTTGTTTTTTGTTTTTTTGCCACAACAGCAAAGCAGCTATTGCGAATTAACTCTGAGATGTTTATAAATGAGCTTAATGTTTAATTTTCCATGTGCCTCCTACAGTGTGTAATTTACCCTAATAAAAACAATATTTATCTTGGCTTAGAACATAGTTAATTGAGAGGTATGCTTCGGACTGACATGCCGCATAATTTATTGATTCGTTGGAAATGTAGAATCTGCTGGTAATTAGCCATTTGTATCCACAAGGGTCAAGTTCACACCTGCATAGTTGAATTGGCAGTGTGTGTGTCTATGAAAGTCATTGTGTGGATCATGAAGTGTGGTGAAGTAACACAACAACCAACGCTAGCTTGTTAAAGTAAAACTATGCAAAATGCCCCTAGTTCAAATGTATGATTGCATAAGGTTCTATTTTAGACAGATACATTTATAAAAAAATATTTCATTACCATATGGCTATAAAAACATGCTTTTCCCACTAATCATCAAGGCTATGTACTGAGCATTCCTGTGGTCTCCGATGGAACACAGCACAAATACAGAATAGCCTTTACAGTAACACATTACCCACAATATCAGCAAAGGAGGCAGGTTAGCCTGGACTGTTTGCATACCGTTTTCAGTCATGCTGTTTAAATTGCATCCTCATCATGTGGGTAAAGCTGCCCAACCAAAGCTCCTCACCAAGTTCAGCAGGGACAAGCAAGACACTGAAGCAAGCCTCCAAAGGACAGATCTCTAACTTGGAACTTATTCATAGTGCACATTCCACATTCTACACTCATACACACAAGCCCAGCAAGAACGTAGCATTAAAAAAAAATACAATTTTCAACATCTGTTAAAATTAATCTAATATAGACCTGTTGAACTAAAACTTTTAATCTCAGACTGAGTGAATTAGTTATTATTTCAGCTAAATTATGCATCATTTCAAATGAGAAACTGTCACTACGCTCTATAGAACCTCTGGGCTTGCCGGGCCCAGACAGAGCTACTTTCTGCCCCAGAAATATGTCGTGAACATTTCACCGTAAGTGCTACACCATCCAGCCAAGCCGTCATAGCCAAGGGCAACAAGACAGCCTGGACTGTCATTGCACAACAATGGTCCATTCTTACCTTCTGTAGACTACTGTCTCCACCACAGCTTTAGAGCACATGGACAATATTGTCCCAGTGCCAGTAAGTGGGATTGTATTACCTGTGTTCACAATTATTAATTTGACATGTTTTATTATTATTCTCTTGGCAACTGTCATTTTAAGTACAGTTGTTACATTTTGAATGACCTGTTGTACTGTTATGTCTCCTATGTGGTTATGCTATGTTTGCATTGAGGTTGACTGTATGGTAAATGTGCTGTATATTAACTTGCCTTGCCATTATTACACATAAGTACAGGTGTTTAAGGGAAGGTATAGTCATTATGTGATGTGTAGCACTCACTGCAGGGACTGTGTGTGTGTGTGTGTGTGTGTGTGTGTGTGTGTGTGTGTGTGTGTGTGTGTGTCTGTGTGTGTGTGTGTGTGTGTGTGTGTGTGTGTCCAGGGACCAGGGACTTCATGTCACTTAACTGTTTATTCTTTAACAGCAGTGGGGAAAACAGGTCGCAAGAAAAAACTTTTTTACTTGTTTGTTTTATCAGTGTTGTTTGTTTAGTTTTTTTTTCCATCATGCCACCCCACCCCCCCATCCCCACCCCAAACCCTGTCCCATGATAAAGAAGTACCAGGAAGGGAGGTGAAGAGGTGGTGTAAGAGGGCAGAGAGCCCCCCTGGAGGAGAGTGCCACGCTGCAGACACCGACTCTCCACAGTGCCCGTATTCCATCAATGCGCACAAGTGGGAACTGGGTCAGGGAGATTGTGTGGGTAATGTGCTGGGACCTGCCCGGCTCCCGGCTCCCGGCTTGCCAGCTCTCTGCAGCAGTGGGCTGGTGGTGCACTCGAGCCTCTCAGTTTTGAAAGTAATTGAGCCGTATAGGAATATTCTCACTGAGACCCGTGATGGGGAATTGTATCTGAGCGGAGCCATAAAGAATGCACACTCCTTCACGAGATAATTGGACCAGGGACAATGTGTGCAGTGGGGCCAGGCTTTTTGGACACCTGTGGAAGAGTTGTTTTGTGTTAAAATGCGAGCAAGTGAGGTGGCAAAATGAAAGTAATTTGTGTAAACACATCATGTTATCAAAGTCTAGAAGATTTATTGCATGGTTATTACTAAGTTTGGATATTAAAACAACTGTGGTAGACAACATTAAAACAACACTGACTGTACTTGATGTCAATATTAGATTACATAAATACTCCTCATTAACTACAACAATACATTTTCCATGTTTAAAAGAAAAGCAATTAACAGAATCATTACCTAATGTCAAGGTAAAAAAAAACTGCATCGGTCCTAAGTCACAGAGTACAGAGTTCTTTTTTAGCCTTTGGGAGTGAATGTGAAACATTTAAATCAGTCAGCATTGTGCTGAGTTTAGGGACACATTATTTTTATGTATCTATTCTTTTGTATTGTTTATTCTTGTGCTGTTTTGTATGAGTGTGTTGTGCTAGCTATCTTTAGATCGTCACATCTTGAAGGTTACCGCAGATGTAAAAAACTACTCATGCTCGCCAAGCTGTGCCGACTGATCTGTTCAAAAGTATTGCTGTCTATTTCCAGACTTTCAGACCAGTTGTGTTTACACTTGACTTGTCAGGAACGAATAGAGCACACAGACAATTCTAGAAAACAGGACAAAGCCCTAAACAGGCCAAGAATTATTTACCAACCTATAAAGGTGGAGATGAAGAACAGCCCAAGTGCACAAATTTAGTTTGCTCAGCTCCCAATGCACTATGTAGGATCAAAAAGTGTACGCATGTTTAAAAAATAATAACACTTCTCAAAGTCACACATTGACCTGGACAAAGGGACCTGATAGCAAATAAAAAATAGCCTCCTCATTCAGACACACACAAATAACACTACACTTCCACCTACACACACAAACATGTGCACGCTCTCATACACACACACACACACTTACATACACACCCAGTGTCTACAGTTCTTGCTCACATGGTGGAACGGCAGAGAGACATTAAACACTATGAAAAAAGAGCCAGAGAAGGCATTCAGAGGCCTCTCCTTTCAAACACCCATACATTCTGTTTTCAGTGGCATTGGCTCGAGCCAATTCCAGCACGTTAAGCCCTTTTTTTTGCAGCTCAGCTCTGAGGCAGAGACTGAATGGAACAGAGACATGTGTGTCTGTCTGTGTGTGTGTTTGTGTAGGTGTTGATGTGTATGTGAAATGTGTGTGTGTGTGTGTGTGTGTCTGTCTGTGTGTGTATCTCTTGCCAAGGGCCAGGGCTTTGTATCTAATCTGACCTTCCAGAGTTCACCTGCACCGTAGCCATGGCATTTCATAAATGGCTTCTTCGCTTACCTGACCTCTGGCCCCACCCCCCGACTCCCTCCTCCCCCCAGGAGGAAAATGGCTGAAAGCGCTTGTCACTCTGAAAGGGGCTGAAGAGGCCGTGGATGAGAGACTGAGACTGAGAGTGAAATGCAGACACAGGGACAGAGGCATATGGATTTTCAGACAGTGGTAGACTGTCGGGAGGGGACGAGTGAACAGCAGAATCTGACACTTGTAATAATCGACCAATCGGCTTGACAAAAAGGGGTCTACTTAAAGGAGGCACAGATGAGAGATGGGGAGCCCAGGCCAGAGACAGGAACAGGGGCATCAGGACAAGCGATAGAAAGACAGGAAGAGAAGGAGTCAGTGAGAACCTCTATGACAAGTAGCAATCACAAAGACTTTACTCCACATGTGCTACCATTCACACACACACAGTTGCATACACACTTACACACACACACGCACACATGCACATACATACACACGCACACACACACAAACACACACACGTCACAATGTGACACATTTCTGATGGATTGGATGTTTAATGTCCCCAGCGGTGGTGGAGGGGTGATGACGGGGCATCAAGACTCTTTTGTGGTGGCCCAAGCGCCATTTCAGCATGTCCAGAGTCCGCCTTCAAAACGTCTGGCTCACAACGACGGGCTTTCATGCAGCCATCATTGTGTGAAAGGTAATGGACGTGACTCAGTGGATACAGGAGTACAGCGACGCGTGACTCACCAACTCACAGACCAGAGCATGAATAACAAGCACACTCACACACACACACACACTCTGTCCATCGTGTCCAATGACGCTTGCTCCAAAATGGGAAGGGGAAGGGGTTTAGGGTGGTCAACATCGTTGGTGTTGGTGCCACTTCATGTCGCTGTGGAGGCCGATTTGGGAGCTGCAAACTCATCTACAGATGAGGCAGGCATGTCCTGATGTATAGAAGGTACTGCCTGCTCACTGGTGTCGTTGTTGTTGTGCATGTTTTTCAGTCCTCTTTTGAAGGAAGATGTTAACTTGTTCAGTCTCCTTAATGTAGTCTAGCATGGCAGGTTGGTCTGCTGAGTGCTGAAGACTCAAGATGGCCTGTGGTTGATGTTGCAACACTTCAGGAGTTTCTTTTGTGAAACCCTTGTAGAACATTTTCTGACCACCAACTGCCCGATTAAAGTTCTGTAGTTGTCCATAGAAGGTTTGGTGGGGAAGGCGATGGCCAGGCATATGAATGGTGTGGCCAAACTAGTGTAAATGCCAGTTAGCCAAAGGTGCTGCCAAGCTGATGGTGTTGGTTGATGACAGAATATCAGTGTGGGGTATTTGGTCTTCCCAGGACAGCTTTAGGTGTTTTTGTAGGCACCTAATGTTAAACATCTCCAAGCTATTTATATGGCATCTGCATGGAGTCCCTATCCCATATAGCAGGGTGGGGGCACAGACTGCGTTGTAAACTGCAACATTGGTGCTGATCTTCAGATTGTTGTTGTCAAATACCCTTTAGTGGAGTTGCCCAAAAGTTGAGTAGGCTTTGTTAATGCGATAATGTGTTTTACTGTCAAAAGGGCAGTCTGCTGAGGGCGGGGAGCCAGGATAAGTAAATTGGTGTACAAGGCTGAGTGGGCTCCCACTGATATGGAAGCTGGTAGGTGACGTGGATTTAGTGAGAGAGTTGAGCCATAACCTCGGTTTTCTTTGTGTTGACTTGGTGAGACAAAAAGATTATTATAAGAGCTTGAAGTGGTGCCTAGAGCATGCTGCATGGAGTTTGGATTGTGTGCCAAGACAGCACAGTCATGTGTATACTGGAGCTCATAGATCTGGCCGGTCTTTCTGTGGTTACCGTCAGATGTTAAACAAGCTACTGTCAAGGTGGTATTCACAGGTGAACACCATCTCTGTGCTTCATGGAATGGTGGAAAAGGCAGGTGGTTGTGGAAAAAAGGAGGAGGTTGAATATAACTGACGCCAAGAAACAGCCCAACATTGACCTTAAGGGGCTCTGACTGGAGCCCTCCCATGAGACCTGTGGCTTGCATTCCATTGTGTAATTGCTGCAGGATGGAGAGGAACTTGGGTGGCATACCAAGTTTGTGGAGCTGTTTCCAGAGCATGTCATGATTTATGGTGTCAAAGGCTTTGCTGAGGTCAATAAAAGCAATGTAGAGGTCTTTGCCCTGCTCTATACCTTTCTCAAGTAGCTGACGCAGGACAGCAGGAGAGATCATATCAGTTGTGGATCTGGACTTTCAGAAACCACACTGCATTTCAAGGTGAGTACATTCTGAAGTGTACTGCCCCAGCCGGTTAAGCATAATCTTCACCAGCACTTTCCCTACTGTGGAGAGGAGAGAGGTTTCTCGGCTGTTGCCACAGTCTGCTCTGTGCCCTTTTTGCCCCTCCAGTCCTGGGATAGTTTCTTAGATTTCAAGATATGGATAGTCATGAGGTGCAGACGGCATGTGAGAAGATAACCTCCATGCTTGTGAACCTCAGCTGGGATGCCATCAGGTCCTGGATTTTTGTTGTTTTTTAGGCTCCTAAAGCCTTGCAGGTTCTTTTAAGTGTGGCAGGGTGCCTAGATGTTGCATTTGTGATAGGTCTGGCAGCTTGTCAGGGATGTTTGGGTCAGCTGGGATGGTGTGGTTAAGAAAGTTTTTGAAGACGCTTGTGACTTTAAAAGAGGCTGAAGAGGCCGTGGATGAGAGACTGAGACTGAGAGTGAAATGCAGACACAGGGACAGAGGCATATGGATCTTCAGACACGCGTAGACTGGCGGGAGGGGCAGAGTAAACAGCAGAATCTGACACTGGTAAAAATCGACCGATCGGCTTGACAAAAGGGGTCTACTTAAAGGAGGCACAGATGAGAGATGGGGAGCCCAGGCCAGAGACAGGAACAGGGGCATCAGGACAAAAGACGGACGGACAGAAAAAGGAGGAACTCTGGTGACCTGCCATACTCCAATTTGCTCCACCATAGTCTAAATATGAAACATAAAAAAGTATTTCCACCATACTAATGCATACTGATGTTTCAGTCAGTCTCTTTTGTTTGCATTACTTTTAGTCACTTCCGTTAATTAAAAGTTCAGTATAAATAAATTCAGGCCTGTTTTGGTGTAGAAAAAAAATGAAGCTGTTTTCGAACATGTAACATTGCTCTGTATGCTCTTGAAGCCTCCTCCACTCAGGCACACATGCACAAACAAATACGATAAAAGATGGTGCGTCTGTGTGCTGCTCCGAAGCAGCTATACATTTATAACATGACAAAGATGTTGCCAATGACTGGCTGTTATGGTGAGATGAAGACTATAAAAACATCTAGTTCATTGTTCTACATTTACCAAAAATCTGATTATATGCAAAACCGTTGCCATAAATAACTCCAATGGCTGAGAAAGGAAATATTTTACACACATTTTCCTTCCTCATTTGAGCATGTTCGATATTTAGCTTGTTATTTAGCTAGAGGATTAAAGTGGTCACTTAGAAAACTCCTCTCTTAAAGCAAGTAATAAAAATAGGATTTCTATACATGACTTCTGTACACAAGGGATTGAGACTCTTTTGTGGCAGCCTATGTGCGGTCTCAGTATGGCCGGGGTCCGTCCTTCAAAACGTCTGGCTCATAACGACAGGCTTTCACGCAGCCACCATTGTGCGAAAGGTAATGGATGTGACTCAGTGGATTCAGGAGCGCAGGAGAACAGCTACGTGTGACTCACCAACACACACACACCAGAGCATGAACAACAAGCAAACACACACAGACACAAACCCATGCGCAAGCTCACACACACAGACACACACACACACACACACACACATTTACAGCACCTGTCTCCACATGTATGTCTCATGTTGTGAGGGCAGAGAGGACAGCCTGTTTTGCATGCCAAACAATTTCACAATAAGGGAGGACAAATTAAGGGATGGGTGCACATGTTTTTTAAATTTTCCTCACATGTTCAGAACAGGTGGTGAAATTATACATAAAAAGTAATGGGACATGGTTATGTTGAAAAGAGGAGAATAAACATTGTAAACACCATGTCATTGTACAGATCTGAAAAACATTGTAAAAATGGCTTTTTTGATGCCAAATGAATACACCAAACATCAGTGCACACCAGACATCAGCACTGGTAACTGGTGAATCAAGTCAACTAATTTATGTGTTAAGAAAGAAAGTAAAAAAAAATACCAGGCAATCCAGCAGCATTCAGGTGGGAAAGGGAAGGAGCTGGGAAAGCAAAGGAAATCTGGGGTGGAAGAGTGGAAGAAAAGAGAGAGAGAGAGGGGGAGAATCATTTGGGAGATATAGAAAAGAGAGTCCGGCTCTGCTCTCTGACCTTCCCCGAGCAGCGCACTGATTATTTACCGCCGCTGTCTTCGCACTTCTCTGGATCCCCGGGGGAGAATGGACTCCGAGCTCCTCGCTCGTACATCATGGCCTGACACTGATGGTCTGGGTTTTTGGAATGCCTCTTCTGATGTTTCTTTTTGAAATCAATTATTCACGACATATCCGGGAGCTTGTCAATTCATCACTCCTAATTGCCAAAGCGCAGCAGTGCCATTGAACTGAGTCCCACTGTATTTCTCATCAGGGCATGTTTTTTTCACCTTTCTTTTTTTTTACAGGGGTTGATTGAGGTTTAAATGCAAAAAAGAATTGTGAAAAATGATGCACCCACTAGGTGACATGGTTCAATGATAAAAATGTTGTTTGTG
Source organism: Setipinna tenuifilis (assembly GCA_030347295.1). Lineage (NCBI taxonomy): Eukaryota > Metazoa > Chordata > Actinopteri > Clupeiformes > Engraulidae > Setipinna > Setipinna tenuifilis. The sequence goes on along the minus strand of CM059267.1, from coordinate 15,411,967 downwards.
TTTACGTAATGTGTCACAAAATGTGGAAGTGAAATTAATGTAGTGTCAATTTTAAGTAAAACTTCACAAAGACTACTGGTGTCAAGGTCTTCATACCATGTGGTTGTGGTTCATACCCTTACACACAAGGCAGGTGTAGGTTTTAGTTATTATTTGTTATTAATGATAACTTTAGGAGAGGCTTCTTCATGGCTGGAGGCAGTTGCTCAGCTGTGCAAAAGGTTACCACATGAAGGACATGCATTCAAGCTCTAACATGCTCTCACATTCACCGTGGCAGGATTGAAAAATCGCTCACTCAATCTTGATGCACCTATTACAGATAGTAAGATTGCCATTGATTTTCATCAAGGAATAATGATCAGAAAGTACACAAGGCACAACTGACCCCTGAATGAACCCATGATGAACCTTGGCTGTAAAATATTCGTAACTAAGTGCCATGTATTACACAGCTATGCATTCATGTCGATGCATTATTCCATGAGATGTTTCAAGCAGCAGTACACTATCACCCGTAATGTTTATTAGGCTGTACTAGGCGAACATAACTTTAAGTGGCTTTCCTTGTAATAAAGACATTTTAATTATATTTACATTGCAAAAGATTTTTAATCCATTTCAAAAATGGGTATAGGAGACTGTAGCTTGGAGTAGAACAATAAATGCATTAACCTTTATGAAATTGGAAATGCTTGTTCCACCAAGCTGCTGGGCATTTAATTTGAATGAAACAACAGAACCGATTTTGCTCATAAAACCGGGGAACAAATCTAGTTAGCAATCTCACCTCTGCTGAGTTTCTAATGGCTTCATGTGTTGGGAGTAACAAAGGAGGGGAAATGATGTGTGCTTCTTTTCATTCTTAATCTGTTTTTCTTTTACTCGATTAATGGCCCCTTTTTTGTCCTTCCAACCATTCCAACTGCTTTGAAAAGAATTGTAGTTCACCACAAAAACAAAAAAGGACAAAAAATCGCTAGGTTTTGAAAGAGATGATTTCAGAGATGAACACATGATAGAAGTTTCCTTTTGACTCTTATTGGCGGCATTTTTTATACTTTTCAGCTGCTGGGGGGCAATAAATTGATTGGTAGCAAGCGGAACTCTTCAATACCCTCCATCTTGAAAACACACAGCGGTAATGGACTCTCCGCATTCAGAAAAATCTACAGGGAAATAATGATCAGGGATTAAAATATCATCAACAGAGAAAATGGGGAAAAAACCCAACACAGCTGGTTGGAGACGAGACAAATTGAAAAAAAGGGGAGAACAGAAAAGACAACGGAGGGGGGACGTCAAGGACAGATAGTGAGAAACTGATTGACAATTTGCATCCTCTGGAGAGAGGATCAGCAGGAGGTGATTGGATCCAGTGGGGCCGAACCCATTAGAAGCAGCAGACTGTAGGAGGCCTGTCCTCAGTCCACTCACCTCCACTGTGCCATGAGTCTCCATTATAAACCAGTCTTTATTGAGGTGTGTGTGGGGGTGTGAGAGAAAGAGAGGGAGGGAGAGATAGAGAGAGAGAGAAAGAGAGCGAGAGGGAGAGCGAGAGAGAGAGCGAGAGAGAGTAAAAGAGAAAGAGAAAGAGACAGAGGGAGAGCGAGAGCGATAGAAAGAGAAAGAAAGAGAGAGATGAAAAGAGAGAGAAAAAGAGGAAGAGAGAGGGGCAGACTTTAGTGTCTGTCCAGTCAGCTGTGCTCAGCTGATGGTGATCATCAGCTAAGTGAAAAGCTGTCATGGTCAGAGAATGTTCATGTGTTTGATGGCTCTGTCAGGCCCGAGGATGAGGTTGGAGTTTGGTTATTTGGCCGGTAAATTATATTTTCTGTTACTGGTAATCAGCTTTTAAATAGTGAACAGGTAATTGAGTTTTTTCGCCTGCTGGCTGGCACACCACTTGAAATCTAATCTGGCAATTGACAAGTGCGGGGGGGTGAAACATATTAATTAGACCAAAAACAGCGCCACCGGCAGCAACACTGCCACCGCCAACAGAAACACTCTCTTAAAGTAAAATCCCTTTATTTAGATGCACATAAGCATTACAGCCCTGGAGGCTCTCTAATCAGAGGGGCAACTAGCCTTTTTCTTGCTCTTTGAGTCTCCGGTCAGGAAATTGGATGCCTCTGCCCAGTGTCTGCAGATCAGACATTTGTGAGTGATCCAGCAAGCCCATGGAAACCGTTCAGATGCTCCCAACACCGTCAGGGAGAGAAACGTGACTGTGGGATCATTAAGCTGGTCCCATGAATGAACCAGAGACATCTGGATGTCTGTCTCTTTATCTCACAGAAGCAGCGTGTGCCCATAGCTACTGCTAGAGCCTTGAGTCTACAAATTAAAAGAAAAGACAAATCCCACTGTTAGGTCCAAAGAAGGGAGGCAGGGACTGCCACAGGGACGGAGCGGCAGAAGCGCCATTAGGCTAATATTTCAGTTATACTCTGTGGACATCTGTCCTTTTTTCAGCCCATCTGCTCGGCCATGTATGATTGTGTTTCTTTTTAAGCCAAGAAAATGAAAGGGAGACTAATAGAAATCATTAATGTCTTTTGTGTGTATCATGTTAGCTGTGCAGACTATACATGTGTGCCATGTTTTTTTAATAGAGAGGGATGAACAGAGGGAGCGAGGAAGAGAGAGAGACAAAATGAGAGAGAGAGAGAGAGAGGGGAGAGAAAGAGAGAAAGCTCTCAAAGGCCAAAACACAAAATCAATCAAGCGATACAACAGAAAGGTGGAGCAGGTTTTCTTTTCCTCCAGTACGGTTATTGAACAAACAGAACCTTAAATCTTTCAGCGAGGTTGAGGAGCACTACGGCTAATGTAGGCTGGTGCCACAGACATGGGACATTGGGGCATCGCTTAAATGCATTAACCACAGCAAAAAGATGACAGTACAGTATATCAGAACACAATAATGAAGACGCACAGGCCAAATGGCCCCAGCAAATGCACGCATAATTCTGTGGCAATAGGATCTCGACAGCAGAGATCTCTCTTTCTCTCTCTCTCTCTCTCTCTCTCTCTCTCTCTCTCTCTCTCTCTCTCGCTCTTTCTCTGTCTGTCTCTCCCTGCCAGCCCCCAGAAAATGGATACCTGACCACGCAGTCCAGCTGTCTGCCCATCACTTACAGTGCTGCTGCTCTCTCGCAACCCGCATGTTCCTGATGCTCCTCGCCTAAAATAGAGCCACTTTGGGATCATGTTCAAGTGGAGGACGATCAAGTTATGAACGTTCCAATTAAGCAGAAGCAGCCTGAGATGAGCGATTAAATGACTTTAGCCAAGGTCTACAGTGGCGTATTTATTTTCTCTCTCTCTCTCGACCAGTTCGGTGCAGCTAGTTGTGTTCTTGAGGGGAAATTTGATTTGGGCAAGGTACGTTTCACACAGTAATTCACACATGATTTTCATAAAAAAGAGTTTTCCGTTTTATTTTCAAATTATCATAGCCCTAGTGGTCGTCATTTTTAGGCCAAAGTTATTCATTTTCAAGTCAGCATGTGGGTAGGAGGCAAGGACAGAGGGATGAGACATTGTAATAAATAAGGAATAAACATCCCTGATGGACCCAATCAAAACCAAATAACAACACAGTGTGGAGGCCAATTACTGCACTGTACTGATGTATTCCTGACTTTGGTGTAGCTGATAAACAGGGCTAACATGACTGTGCAAAATATGTTGCTGTAATGTGGGCAGTTACATAATCTATGTCTACACTGCACATAATTGGGGGTCAAAATATAAAAATAAACACGACAGAACTAGAAAAAAATAGCCACACATATTATTCATTCATAACAATTCACTGTTTACTTAGGAAATGAAATCTCAATTTCCAGTACAGAGCAAAATAAACTCAGCTGGTTTCAGACAGAACACTCAGAAACATTTGTAAGCAGAATGTTGTTCTTGCAGAGGCTTCTGTGTTTAGCACACTGTGTCAGTTAACGTTTGCCTCTAAGCAAAGCTGAATTGGCCTTGACTCCACACACCTGTTAGACCTCTGCAATCTTATAGAGTATAACCATCTGTAGTAGACTTGTTTTTACCCCTGGTAGTTCCACTGCTGCCTCCTGCTGTGGGCTAATGGACAACAGGGAGAAGATGTCCAAACATCTCTAAGCCAGAGCACTTTCAGAGTGTGGAATGCTTCCTCTGTGACTTAGGTGAGTTTTGGTTCTGGACCAAGGTTAAATCACTCAATTTCGACCCACAACACTGGTGAGCCAAGAAGAAGCGAGACTGCATGGCTATTCGTCCTGCGTCAGAGGTCCTGTTAGCCATTAGTACTTCCACTGTATGAATGTACGTGCTGACAAATGGAAGGAAATTTGTGCTGGTGGACAGGTGGTGATTTTACCATATCAATTGGTACAGGGGGATAATGAATGCATGGCCTTGAATGTGTACCTGCAGAGCCAGTCAAGTGATGGAAAAGTAAAAACAACCTGTGTTCAGCAGAAAGGGTCAATACTGTAGAGTAGACCAGAGCCTTGGCAATGAGGTTTTAATGAGGCACTGTGTATACATTTCTGTCCTTTGCACATACACTCAGTATACATTTTTGTGCAAATCCATTAAAATATAGCTGAAGTTCATTATGGCCACCATTGCATGCAAGTAGGTTACATCATGTTTAGGAAAATTTTCTTCTTCAACAAATATTTGTTTAACAACATTATAATTAGACTTCACCACTGAATGTGTGTGTTTCCCTTGGTGCCAGCATGCCCTGAACAGGCTGAGGGTAAAAACGCTATTTGAACAGCAGTATCAAACCTGTTTTGCAAAAATATATATTATTCAGTTAAGAGAAAACACAAAATACTTATGCACATAGGAAGAGTACTTTTGGGTGAATAGATTTAAGCCTTCCTGGCAACAGACATTATTTTAACATACTATTGTTTGGGAGAAGACTTAGCATTTTAGGTTTTCCTAAAGCAATCACCCAATCTAGTCCAGTTAGTCTTCATATTATTATTTCATTAGGGACATCTAGTTTGTGGAAATAGTCTGACTGGGACAAACATGGTGACTCATTGCTCACCATGTTAAGGGTGAGGACTCATTTAAACATTGTCTGAGCAAATGAGCAAAACATGACCATAGATCCATCTCTTACTGTCTCTGCTGAAGATGTACATACATATTGCTCGGACATTTCAAAGGAAAAAAACTGAAGTGTCTGGCGTCATTTTCTGAAGATGGTCTCCTCAGATTACCCACCTTTGGAATATCGCTTTAGCCGTTACAAGCTCAGGCAAGGACATTACAAGCGCTCTAATTAATTACGTTCCCTCAGCCATAAACACTGCCTTTCTGCACGCCTCGCTGGCTTTCACTTAAGTCTGGCAATGCGTGTTGACAATCCTCTCAAGGCTGTCTGTTCCCCTCAAAGCCAATCATGCTCCTATGGTCTTGGGTTTGACATAGGATGCATGGAGTGGATGTCATCTGAGGTCAGACAGGAAGCATCAGGTCAAGGACAACAGCAGTGCACAAAACATTGAGGTTAATTGGCATACAATAAAAAAAACAACGTATACACAAATGTCACATGGCCATAGAGCTGCAGTGATGCATATATAATACAGCCATAGAATAATACACTGGAATCTGCCAGGTCATTGTTCCTGGGCAAGCTTGGAGTTTTCCTAGGAAAAGACAGTAAAATATAGTTGAGGTATGGCTGACTTATGTACTTCTCCGCCAGCTCTCATTGAGATGTGATGTTAATATGTCATTTTAGCACTTGCATGTTTTATTAATAAGATGTGCTTTCAGAAAAACCCTCTTTTGTGACTGCGTGGGAAGCCTTTTATAATGGGTTCAGTACGCTGGCACTGGCTGCTCACGATAGCAAAGAAAGCTCTCATCAGGAGATGGAACATATTAGCGGGCTCACTGATGTCCATGGCAAAAGTTTTCATCAGTGTCTTTAAGGCGACAAACTATTTGGATTTTAGGGCACCACTTCATCAGACACTTCACTCTGTTGTCCTACATGTGCTACAACTCCTGTGGTGGTGTGTGTGTGTGTGTGTGTGTATGTGTGTGTGTGTGTGTGTGTGTGTGTGTGAGAGAGAGAGAGAGAGAGAGAGAGAGAGAGAGAGAGAGAGAGAGAGAGAGAGAGAGAGAGAGAGAGAGAAAGAGAGAGGGAGTATGTGAATGTGTGCATGCTCCAGTGTGTATGTGTGTGTGCATGTGTGTGTGAGAGAGTGACAGCATGTGAATGTGTGTATGCTCCAGTGTGTGTGTAGGTGTGTGTGTAGGTGTGTGAGGTATGACTCTCCTTGTCGGTGTCAAGCTATATTTGTATTTGTGTGTACATATACTGTGTACATGGTGTGTCACATATCTCACTGAATAACCTGTACAAGACAATCTGCTGTTACACTTACTACTCTGCTGCCAACCCCTCTGGAAGAAGACATCCAGTTGCTCTAATAGTCACATTTCACAGCATTGAATTTCACACCACATCCGCGCCCTCAGATCCAGCCAGCTGATACTGTCCATCTCTGTGTACACACAGCCTGTTCTGTTCTGTTAGAAGTGTGCAGCTAAGTTATATTTAAACTCTATATTATACTGCATATTATAATATTATATATATTCTCACTTATATAGTAATCTCTTTTACAAGTGAGTCCTGGCCAAGAAGCCAGTGCATAAAAAAAGAAGCAAAGACTGTGGCCTTTATAAAGTAAAGTTATAACTGTAAAGTAACTGCAAACTATACAGTTATGGCTTTTATCCAGTGATTAAGCGACATGGTACGTGGACGATTTTCATGATTACCACAGTGGCCATGCTTTTGTCTAAAGTCTCTGGAAATTTGAGGGCTAAGACATTGTTGACCCATTTGAGTCACTTTTTTGTGATTTTGTTGACACATCTTTTCAATATCTACAATACAACATTCAGATCGTTACACAGTTTCATTTTTATTTGCGGTAGCACTTTATAACTACTTCCTAATAAACATCATATTTCTGATCAGTAAATCATTTATAAAATATCTACAAATGTTAAAGCAGGCAAAGAAAGTGATAGACAGACAGACAGAAAGGCAGCAGGCTAAAAGATAGATAGCAGATAGCATAAAGGCAAACAGTCAGACATCCAGACAGATAGCCAATCGACATTCAGACAGATGTGCGTCAGTATGTTTATAAATAGTAATTTACTGATGAGATATAGTGTAAAAACAATGGTAAAAGCAAAGTAACAGTTAACAAATGCAAAATAAATGTGCATTAGAAAGTAGTTATTATAAAGTGACACCATTTTGTTTGCCTAGCTGTGTCCTCACCAGACCCTGAAGAATTTTTCTATCACTCTCTTTTCTCTTTTTCTCACTTCAGCTTTTGTTTTGCTGTAATTTCCAGCAATACAGATCCCTCTCTCACGCTATAGCTCCCCTATTTGAACTCCAATATAGGGGAACAGTAATAGACACTGGCTAATCCCACTCCAAGCACCATGCTGGTGTGATAAGAGAGAAAAAACTCTGTTGTTTTTCTATGCTATCAGCTGCACTCTGTGCTTATACTGTTACATCGAAAGAGAAGAGAGAGAGTATAGGAATTCAGTGGGGAGATCAGCTACAATCTCTTGCAAAAAGTTTTTTGCCACCTCTGAACAAATGGCATCCTGACGTTTCATGATTTTCATGATTTTCCGAAAATACATACAAATAAATATGACCAGAGTAGCTATAAAGATATTAAGTGAGCTTTTTGGAATATCAGCTTCTGCTTTACAATCTTAATAAAAAGGTAACTGTGATACTGTGATACAGATGGCCATACTGCTGTACACAATAATATGAGATAATGCATATGAGTGATGGTTTGTAATAGGTATTTACTTACTGTGCTTTAGTTTTTAGAAAATAGTATTAGTCAATTTTATTAGAAAAAGATAAGATGCTTCTTTCATGTTGTTTGGAAGATCTATCTAGATTGCTATCTAGCTGGTAAAAAGCTAAAAAGCCTGCAGGAGTCATTGCTGTCGCTGTCCGTGGTGCTGAAGTCCACAGTGCTGAAGTTCTGTGTGGCTGGCAGTAGTCTATGCAGCTGTATGCTTACTCTTCTGTGCGCCTAGACTTCTCCACTAATTTGGGAGTCTGTGTTTCAGTCTTATGTAGTTCAGCTTTACACATTGCTAGAGGCCCTTTCTGTAAGTGTATCTGACAAGAAAGTTTGTAAACTTCAGACCTCAAGTTTGCATTTGCCATATAACTTTGAGTATGATCATCTGAAGACTGAATGGGTAATTGAACTTGTCAAGCCGCATGTTATGTAAACTAACACGGCTCAAAAAATCAATAGAAATATTCTTCAGACAAGAGCCTCCAAAGCTGTCAGATCCCATTACACTGACACCTGATAAGGCAACCTCTCACCTTCTCCTGTGCAGGTTTTATCTAGACATATTGCAGCCAGCTGTTACTCCAGGCTGTCTGCTGCAGTCATAGTCAGAGTGGCTGCTATTTTTTATTCCATACCTATACCATTACATACAGTAAGATACATCTTATTAAACAATATAAGGTACAAGTGTGAGTCACCAAAACATCATCATCATCATCATCATCATCATCATCATCATCATCATCATCATCATCATCATCATCATCATATCAAAACATCATTTAGCAAGTTAAGGTTGAAAAGAGACAACATAAACATTTATATTTGACTTAAATTGTTTTGATCCCTTGGTGGTACAATTTCATAGTTGCTGACTGACTTGAGATAAAGTGTAACTAGATTTAAATTCAAACAGACTTGGTAACAATGTTTGTGTTACTAAACAGGAATACCAAAAACATGACAGTGAGAGAAAGTAATATTTACTGGAGATGTTTTGGAATAATAATTAGCAAAAGCTGCAGGGCTTTATAAATTTAAGTACTTTCTAAAGGTGTGGCAATGATGGGATAATGACATAAATGACAACACTCTGCCAAGCATGACACAAGATTACATTTCATGAAAAACTCACCAGAGTGACTGTTGTAGCTAATTCACAACAGCTATGATCATCAACCATAGCTCGAATGTCTCCAAAGCTGTTTTCCGGCACCTGTAATGATTTGCCTCTCTAATGAAGTGTTTATTACTACTGTATGTGTCAACCTGAAATTATCTAATAATTAACTAGACTGCATTTCCGTGGAAAATGCTAAAAGTGTGCTTGAATGCTTGCAAGTTTTCTTATCATCGATGCAAATATGTATGCCAAGTTTCAAAAGTTTCTACCAGCTGGCACTATAGGCTGCAATAGACTGCCGGCCATGGCATTGGTATTATAACAACACTTGAGAGTTTTATTCCTTAACATTCCAAATTTTAAAAATGGGAGTTGGTCCAGGTGTAAGTGCTGCAATATTTGCTGCCTCATTTCTAAACTGTCAAATCTCATAGCTGCCAATAGAATCCAGACCTACATGGCAACATTTAAATCAAGTTTATAGGTTAAGTGGTTTAGTTTTGATCATATAAAACTTCAGACATGCACTCTGACCTGTTCACAGTAAGATGATGAAATGTATGGCAAAATCCCATAGACTGTCTAAAACCATATTTAAACTGTCCTGTCTCAAACAGTTGAAATAGTTCCCACATGAAAATAACAAAAAAACAAAAAAAAGTCACAGTAAGATCCCAGATCCCTCTGACAAAGTTTCAACCAAGTGTATAGGTTGAACAGTTCGGTTTTAATCATTAAAAACTGAGTGGAGGTTAGAGTGAGGGCAGAGCTCACTTTGGCTGCTACAGTGGAGCAGTGTATTGTGACATCATCAGCCTGAACATTCCACCATTCATTTCAATAGGGACAGAATGTTGCAGAAAAATGACAATAACAGACGACGACATGAGGTACGATAAATCTAAAGGTGACGTACCATGTCCAAACCAGGCCAGTCGTTTTAGAGTTGGTGTCTCTATCTGGAAAGCCTGAGTATTTGTAGTTGAGGCAAAATATGGGTTAACGTTGAAAAATCATAATAAACGGTGGAAGAACTATACATGTGTTGCAGAGCAAGCACACTTAATAATTACCTAATAATTATCCTTTCTCTTGCTTTTTCCAAACTTTAAAATATGAAATGAATACTGTAGCTGTTTCTATATATGACTGAAAAATATTGTACATATGTGAGATCCACTGAGCTTGCTGGTGTTTGTTTTAAATAACAGTGGCTTCCAAAATGTTTAGTGCATAAAAAACCTGCTATGCTATTTTCAAAAATCAAGCAATTTTAGCCCTCAAAGGTATGTGTCTTTAGAGGAATAGTTTTTAGCCAGCCCCACCTACAACACTTGGCATCATTCTATTTTTAGTCAGGTATTCCTGACTGTACATGTAGTATTCAGATAAAACATCTTCCTCTGTGCTATGAGTGTGGCTATTAATCAAATACCTTTAACAAAAGACATTTTTCCCCAGTAAGGACACTCTAAAATGCACCACCCTAACCTTGCACAGTGCTGCCTTTTTTGAACCACTAAATAAGAAATAGAGAATCATTTCTGATATGATTTCTCGTGGACCTCGTGCTCAGGCATGAAAATTCATGAAAATTGAGCTTTAGCTTTGATATAAAGACAAAAATGTACAAAAGTGCATCATAAATTAGTCAAACAGGAAAACCCTATTAAAGATATGCCCTCACTAGTTTCTCACTATAACAGAAAGGGAGCTTGAGGTGGAGAGTCCAGAAGAGGAAGACTGCAGTGGCTGATGCATTGGTTTCTATGTCATTAACAGAATTGGAATCAAATGTATTTGATTAGCACTGGACTAAGCTTCTGCACAGTGGATATTCAGTAACGTGATAGAATGAATGTTATTACAGCTTAACTCAGACGCTACTCTATTATTTGTGTTATTTATTTTTAGGGTGGTAGACCATTGACTTTTGGTGCATTTTTAATTAGCATTTACACATGAATGAATACATTATACAGATCACTGTCTGAATAACCAATATGATGTAGTGCTGCATCTGTAATTACAGTCTTAAGCACTATGGGACTTGGACAAGCATACAGCATTTCAGTTCTTGAAGATAGCTGAATGCAAAAACTACTGCACTGAACTATTTGGATTATATAATGCAACTCACTGGTATCTCTCAGTGAAGCTCTTGCTCCCTGTTAAAAAAAACACACACACACACATAAAAGCACACAAACACACACATAAACACACACAATACCTGCAGGTAAGGTGACCCTGCAAGCGGGAAGTGGGAGCAGTGAGAGCTGTTTATTTCTCCTCCATACTGACTACATTACACCTGACTGCTGGAGTGGCCAGCTGAGCTGCCTGAAACCAGTTTTTTAGTGCCAACTGCACCATTATAATCTCCGCTACTTTTGACATCCTGAGGCAGTTCAGTTAGGAGCAAACATTTCTCCCAGATGAGAATCAGTGTTGATTTTGATGAGCTGAATATGAATGCTTACACCAAGGATTTTAAACGACAAAAAAGGGGAAACAAGACTATCACAAGGCAACAATAATGGTTTGTAGTTTTCATTTAATCTGTGGCATTTTCAGCTGTTAACAGACGCTACAGTACTGTACTTTATTGCTGTGAAGAAGAAAAAAAAGAAGTATCCTTACAGACCCACAAGCACGGTCACTAAATTGATTCCACCGCCGCTGGAAGGAAGGAGTTGGACTGCCTGGAGAAATAACCCTTTAAAGGCCCCTTGGGCTTCTGGCTCCTCTCTCACGTATCAATGCCTCTTAATAGATTTTTGTGTCTGTGGTCACTCATCATTTCTGTACCATTTGAGCCGAAATGTCAGAGGGCTAATTTGACGTTTTTTTTCCTGCCCCATCAGGCTTAATTAGTGCACACATTGGAGTCCTGGAGCAAGCATGTTTATTGTTTGTTGGCAAGAGAGGTATATCAGCTCTTGCTTACATGTGTATATTCCCCAAGTCTAAATTTAAAGCATTTTCAGCATAAGTGCACAGCAAAACAAAGGTGTGTCTGTGGTATTTTTCTAAGTAAGGCTTAGAATGATAAACACACATTTAGCAATTAAAAATAAAACATGGTTAAAAAATTGGGTCCGGGCATAACAAAACATAATGGGTTATCTGGGACAAAATATAACACTCTGAGCAACAAATCGTGATTATTGGAGGAATACCCTGAGGCTGACTTATCTCTCACTTCTTGCTCAAAGTCTTGCAAACATGAATTGGATTACCCATCATCCCCTGCATGAACAGTGGGGGTACCCCCCTCCTGTCACGTATAAAGGGACGCCTGCTGAAATTGGGAAACTCCCAGATCCCCCGAAAATTGAAACAGGGCTCATATACCTCCTGCTGAGGCATCTACTGGTCCTCACCACTGGCTTCTCATATTCATTCCCTAATTTCAGCTACAGGCTGGTAACACACTCTCTGTACCCATCAGGAGGGATTCCCTTGCCAAGTTGTGCTAAGTAAGTCTCAGGCTAATGGAGCTCTCAGAGACAAGCCCACTCTAATGCCTACTGGTGTGTAGTCTGGCTCTGCTTATGTTTCTTGCAGAGGTGCAAATCCCAGCTTCAGAAAGTATAAATCCTGCCATGTGTTCCCTTCTGTCTGTGCACTCAAGAGCTACCTGTCTGATGATTTGTGTGCTCATTAGCATGAGTTGGTTCAGATGGTTAGATCAAATATGTGGCAGGGTTTTTTACTTACTGAAGACTGGATCTCCATCATTGGTCATCTGTTGGACCAGAAACTTAGCACACTCCTGCAGCTAGCTGGACCATTTGCAGATGGACTGATACTCCGGACCGATTGCATCTCTCTCTTCTCCTATGTGCCTTTTAGTATATGGCGAGAGACCAGGAATAGTTCTGACCCAGTTGAAGCTTTTTTTCGAGTTTACAAACAAGCCCTTCGCCTTCTACCCTCCCCTACTCCCTCCCTCCAGTTTTTTGGGCATAACCTGCACACTGATGGAGCAGAGCTTTCTTCCAGATTTCACCCAGTAAATCTTACTGTCCCCTCCGAGTCAGACTCATTTTTCATCTCACTATAGCTAAGCTGCTACCACTTAGTTAAATTACAACCCTTTGCTCTTTTCTTATGTTGGACTGCGTTCAAAAATATAATAGTACCATAAATAAGTTCTTTCATTATAGGATGACAATATGTGAAAAAAGACATATAGGAGGAAACAGCAGATTCACTTTATTAAAATAGAGATGGTAAATAGGAATGGGTGTGCCTTATTACTACACTTCTATAGAAAAACAAGGTTTTGTAAGTGCACATTTTTAATTTAGAGAAAACACACTGTGCACTTACAGTAGAAAATTTTGTAACTGCAGATTTGTAATGTTAAATCTGTGGTTGTCTTGTGCAGTATTAATACACTTGCGGTATACTACTATGATAATGATGAATACATTTTGGCCTTCCATTAGTTAGATGATGAAAACAATCGCACACAGGCATGACTGTAACTAACTAGGGTAAAACAAATACACAGTATCAGTCATCATTTGGCATGGTTGGTTTTGAGATTAGGCAGGCCAGGTTACATTCATTCATCATTGCAGTAACAGAGGACTCTTGCTTTCACCAAGAGTGACTGATTATGTACGCAGATGTTATTGAGATTTGCGAGTCAGATGCACTAATAGTAGAAACTTCCAGAAAGTTCCAAAGAATGGAATCAGTATTCAGAACACTAGTTCTGCTCATAACTATTTACTCCCCTGCTGGGGAGGCAGAGGGTATTGCAATTAAGTCCATCTGTGTGTGTATGTGCTACTCATATTACTTCCATACACAACATGTTGAGTAAGCTTCCCTTATTGTTTCTGCAGAAGTAATATCCTGCTAACATACATACTGACCAATTAAAAGACTAAGAGTCTGACAGCTGAATTTGTAGTACCTGGTCCATGGTAAAAGCAATTTTTACTTTCGTGTATTATTTATTTAAGTGGTGCTGAATTACTTGCCTGGTGTAGCTCTTTGTTGTATGACTTATTCGCTTATTGGTATGTAGTGATGATCTATCCACTAAATACATTTAGCTTCTTTTGCTGTCTGTTGGCAGTCCACTTGCACCCAGATACCACAATTTGTGTTTATTGGGTGTAAAGATGGCTTGACAAATTAGCCACATGTTTCAACTGAATGAAAATGAAATAAAAAAATCTCAATGTATGCTCTTTGCTTGTGTTGTACTCTGTTCTACACATGTCATGTCCCTGTATGTATGTGTGTGTGTGTGTGTGTGTGTGTGTGTGTGTGTGTGTGTGTGTGTGTGTGTGTGTGTGTGTGTGTGAGTGTGAGTGTGTGTGTGTGTATTGTGTGTCCTCGACTCCTACTTTTGGACACTTCTACCTGTAATCGTTTATTCTTTCTGATGTGGATCGAAAAATCTTAGCTGGAGTTTTGTGTATTGATTGACGGGGCGGGACAGGTTGAGAGCTCAGACGTGCAGTTATAAGTGGGAATAATCAATTTCCTCTCCATTTGCAAGACTTCTCCATTTGTATAAATGAAGGTCAGGCAATCAATGGGTGGCAATAAAAAAAAAGAAATGCTCCACAAGGTGTTACATTTTTTGATCAATGTGTTAACAATCTCAGTGCCTCAGACACACTCTTTGTCAAAGACAGCACCAGTTCTGTATGCTAATAATAGGGTCCAGCATGTACAACAGCCCACTATTAGTGATGACTCCTCTTAAGGCTTCAAACCAACTCGTACACGTAGCCATTATCTTGACATAAGTCAATTAAGATGCTCAATAACTTATGATGTATAATAATAATCTCACCAAAATGTGCTATGAAACTGTTGTGAAGCTCCTGACACTGTTTGGAAGCACAAAGAGAGCTGCAGAAGGTCACATTCAATTGGCGTGTACATAGCCTTTGGTTTAACCTAATAACTAATCATCTAAACAACAGTGTGATCCACTTCCTTGTTGGGAAGAAAGGATATTTGATCAAAAAGGCTTAGCACACCTTCGGCTGTGATTGCAGTGTTGTGGCCCTCATGCTTAAGCCAGGGGTATTGCAGTGAAGAACAGTGGTACAACCCTTAGAGGTGGGACTCACTCATGACTGGGGTCAGCAGGGTGTCAGCCCCATGGAGCCTACCCAGACGGAACTGAGTTGATCATTCAACTTCATTAAAGACCCCACTCATCCTGCACACACTCTCTTTAACCTCCTTCCCCCTGGCTGGCGTTACAGATCCCTGCACACCAAAACAACCAAACACAGGAACACAGGAGTTTCCTTCCCACTGCCATGACGTTGGAAGTTGGGTCATCCCCACTTTGGCCATTCACCCATATCTCAAACACACATACTTATCATTCCACATGTATCATCTTGCACACTATATTTACACATTAAATACTTTACCATTACAAATGTATCTTGCACTCTATATTGCACTATTAAATGCACTTTACGGCCCACTCCATGTGTACTTGTCTAGTATATTATATCCTACTTGTATATCATGGATGCCTATATGTATATTGTTTTCTCTATTGTACAGCATGTGCCTATAGATTTCTATAGATTTCTATAGATATTTCTACTACATGTCTATATGATAAATGTATAGAGAGCTAACATCTACTGGAGTCAAATTCCTTGTATATGTAAGCATACTTTGCCAATAAAACTGATTCTGATTCTGATGTTGGAGTAATGTGACCAACCCATCCAGCAACCTCCAGCATATGACAGCAAATGTTCAGACACTGGGATTTAAGAATTACATATGCATGGACCTCATAAGTTCAGAAGAAATAAGGCCAAAGTTGGTCAGCCAATCTATCTATAGATTTAAGGAATCTATCTGTCAGTGTGTATGTGTGGTTTCTTTATATATATCTTGAACCATTCATCTTAAACCATTGATTCAACTTCACATTTGGGAGGTGTCTTGCTAGGGGCATAAGTGAGTATAGTGTGGAGTCTGATGTTTTTTAGGTAAGAAATACAAAAAGATATCACTCTTACAACTTACATCTCTTGGTACTCTTCCCACCTTCTGTGTACAGCCAGTGTACGAAGGCAGAATGTAAAGTAACTAAACTATATTTGAGATATAGTGATACTACCTCACATAACCCTGTTAGCAAAGAGGAACTACATGATTTTGCCATGGTAACAGAGCTGACAGTGGCATATACTATGCACTGGTAGGAGTGCACAGTTGAGTTTGACATTGTTTGGAAAACAGATGAGACAGACATTGTTAAACCAGCAGTCAAACAGTTCATCTGACTTCACACTAGGAAGGTACAGTGGATACAGTGTCAACTTTCAGGTCATAAAGACATGAGCAAAATATTGCTAAAACAGCTGTTCATCAACATTTGCTACTTCAACCGCACACAAGTTTGGATAAGTCTCCACTGTATTAGGTTTTCGTTAGATGGTGCCACTTTTTTACTAAGCATATTCTCACCTTTTGGACGAAAAATAATGTTGCAATCACTCAGACCAGTCCTAATATTTTAGAAGCCTAAACTAAGACAACTGACAATGGGCTTGTGTCCTTCAGCCATTGGTCCGCTACAGCTTATATCTCTGAAGGTGACATGCCAAAGCTGGACTAATGACTCTGCGAAGGCTGTTGCAATTAGATAAGGTCCGGTACTTTCAGCTCTATCCTCCATGATGTTCTGTCTGTTTAAATGTGATTGATCCTGAGCCCTAACCCAGAACGGAACAAAGAGGGGGCTATACCTTATAAGAGCTGTTAATTATCAGGTTTAAGTTCAGTAAAGTGGCTTGCGAGTGTGATTAATCTCTGCCTTAACTGATAGTGGATGACTCTAGTAGGTTTGATGGCAAGTTATAAAGGCGCAGTATACTGTAGTTGGCCACATTTTTTCTTTTGCAGTTTATTTTTTTGCTTTACAGCTCTGAGTATCAGTAACAAGACATTGATGATTTGCAGAAGGGTAAAAGCAGACAAAGCAATTTTAGAAAAATATATACCTAAAAGATGATCAAAAAATGCTCAAAATTGTCCATGTTTTTTTTTACCAGACAAAATTTCCACATGATAAATGGTTCAATCAAACACAGCCATCTGACAACCTTTACCAAGTCTGCCAATGCAACCACTTTCCCAAGCATTACACTGTAACAGCAATGGTGAAACGAGAGGCTGGAGCTTTAAGTTTACTTAGCACAGTTAAAATGCATGTTCTGTATTTTTGTTCATTTTAAGTGCATTTTTGCTTCCATGTCTTCCCCCCAAGAGACGAGAAGGAAAAACAAAACTACTATACCCTGACAGGACCAATGGACTGTTAAATAAATGTTATCTTAAGAAAACGTTTCATTTATTTAGTCACTTGAAAGCAAAGCCATGCATTATCACTGACTTTGACTCCTCTGCGTATGGGGAAGTCCCTGAGATATTGACTAGTCTCTTCATCTTTGTCATAGACTTTCCTCTGTAATTTATTACAAATGAAACAGCTAGTTAATGGTGCAGTACTAAATGCAATTTTGTCATTTAACTTTAATTTTGCTATCATGCATCTGATTTAATTTTATGCCACGGATAGTAAAGCAATCATTTCACAGCTCAGCTCGTAGTGTGGTGTAAACAACAAAGAACACACGCTGTATATCTAATCACATTTCTGATGTGGTAGGTGGTGGATTATTAGCTGTTGTCTATTGCAAACCTCTCCTTGCCCGTGTCGCTTCTAGAAAAGTTCATAACGAGCCAGCTAACAGCTGCGTGAAAAATAAATAAAGTCCGTGCAACACTCTATGACCACCCTCACCCCTTACCCCACCAAGCCACCAGGACACACAAAGACTTACATAAGTGAAATGAATTTTCACAACTCTGACAGGACTTGTGACTTTTTAATGGTGCTCTATGCGGTTTGTCCATCTGCTCTACTGTTTGTGTTGCGTTCTCTGATTGCCATCCCCTGCCTGCCTACAGTACATAAGGTACTGCTGTAGTCCAACTCTCTTGGCTTCTGTGACATGTGACTGCAAAAGGCATTTCTCTCCAATTAACAAAGTGCCAGAGTGTAAGTATTAAAAGAGCATTAAGATGCCGACAAAGAACTAAAAATACAAAGAAATTGGTAACGTGTTAGAGACACCCAGACAGGGAAAAAAAAAGTTATCTGAGGTATTTAAGCAAATTTATTCCTGAATATTTCACTGCTGGAATCATGATGAATATTTAACACTGCATAAACAAACAAGAAGGAAATGACAAACAAAACAGCATATGTCACTCATGTTTGTCGACAGGCCAACTTTTTAACTTTCCCAGGAAGTGTCTGTTGGACTAAGCCAGGAGGAAGGTGTTCTGCTCGTCTTCCACTTAACCCTGGACAAGTACAAAGAAGCCCTGTTCAGCAGTCCCCCCTCCCCTCCCCTCCCATCCCCTCCCCTTCCTCTCTTGTGAGAGGGGAGGGAAGAGTAAAAAAAAGGGTCCAGCTCGGACCATCCCTTCCCTCAGAGCCTCATAAAGCACATAATGTTTTACGGCTTTTGATACACAGTGACTTATAATGGGAGCGCTAATGATGGACCCATAAAGTGTGAGCCGAGGAGACGTGTTCAAGGTCACGGGGCTCAATGCGGCACCTGTGCCTCTAGCACACTCCTCCGGCCGCCTCCCCTCACTCGTGCGCGCACACACACACACACACACACACACACACACACACACACACACACACACACACACACACACACACACACACACACACACACACACACACACACACACACACACACACACACATACACACACACACACGCACAGTCTGCCTCTGCTTTTCCTTCCCTCTCTTCTCTCCCGGGTGGCTGAACAAGACGTGCGTATGAGAGGTGACCTTTCAGAGGAGGGGCTTTTGTTTGGTCTCGTGCGTCGAGAGCGGCACAAACACGAATGACAAAGCTTCGCAGCAGGGTGTTTGCATCCCCTCTCACCCACAAAGGCATATTGGTGTTTTGACAAAACAGGGCCGGCACCCCACACTAAATGACCTTTTGACGCAGCGAGTCAATGAATCATGGCGAGCCACGACTGTAGCGTAGTCGATCTTTTTGGCCTCACGCCGACTGCAGGATCCTTCACAGCGTGTGAGGATTCATACGTCTTGTCTGCACCACACACCGAGAGCAAATATGAAAAATGAAATCTGACAGTAAAGAATTAATAGTAAAAAAAATCCCACCCCCCCAAAGACCAGAGCAACAGCAATAAATAAATAATGCAGACATTCCCTCATAACCTACAAATCTATCTATTCACCCAGAAGCTGGTGTAGTTGTGCTTGTATTGCTGATTATTACACAGTTATTGCACTGTAACTACATTACTTAAGAATAATGAGACATATTGAGCATTTATGAGTAAACATTCAGTGACACATTGTTCTTTTACAAGCTAAGGTAAGGATTTCTAACCATATGATACTGAACTGATGAAGGCTGTACTACCCTGCAGTGCTGGGCAAAAGTCAACAGTGTAATAGCATATACCTACAGTACATAAAACAAAAAGGCATCACAACTGAAATATGCCTGTAAAGGCTATTTTATTTTCACAGGATAGGTGAGGCTTATAGGGCCAAATCCACTCGTCATTCTGGCCAAGGCTATATCGTGAAATATGTACTTATTAAGTCTTCATGAAACAAGCAACAAAAGCACATTACACTTTTAAGTACTGCTGAGAGGGTAAAAAACACAATGAGAACGAAAAAAAAAAACGTCAGCAAAATTTGCAGGAGGGCTTTCACAAGGACCACACATAAAAATTAGTCATTCTGTGGTGTCGCCTCACACAGAAACACTGTGGCATGTAATTGTAATACATGGTTAATGACCTGCCATAATCCACACAGGCAATTTCCGAACAACTGGGAAGACTTGCACTCGGTGTTCTATTTACATTTCAATCGCTATTTCCTCTGGGTAATGGCTCGCAGGAGCATGCGGTGTGGGAGGAGCCAGCTTCTCCTCACTGACAGCACGCATTTGAATCAGAGGTCCTTAGCCGCCAAAACCATTTCCCTTTTATTGCTTTGGTCTGCCCCTCACACCGAAGTAGCGCCGGCATATCTGAAGGTGCCGTTTCTCTCCACTCCTTAAGGGATTGCTGGCTCGTTCTCGGCAATTTCATATCAGCGCGCCTGCTTGTGATAAATTCCCGTTTACTTCACAGAGCTTTTCCGATGGCAAATAGTTTTAGTGTTGTTTTTGCAATCTCGTCAACTCACCACACTCTCTATACATTCAAAATGAGTCTGGGTCTGCTAATAGTATTAGTGCAAAGTTATTAGTCTCAAATCAGTTTTGTGCCGTGAATCTGGTGGCCAGCAATGGCTGTGTAAAGGCATAAGTGGCTCACTTATTATATATTGTAACACAATGAAACATGAAAATCTTGTCACTGAGGCATTAAAGTGAGATGGTATTTGCAGCGCATCTTTGTCTGTAATAGTTGGTTTCTGCTCTCGATTCGGGAAGCAGGCTTTGTCAAGCAACTCATGCAGCTTTCACAGGCAAGTACGTAGGCTGCACTAATGTACAATGACATAAATAGGTCTCACACATTTGGCAAAGCTTGGTGAAGATATATTTGGCTGAGTTGAAATAAGGCGTCTTTTTGCGCTCTATTCTTTCTCTCTTTCTGTCTCAACAGTCACACACATAGAGACACATACGTTTATACACACACACGCGTGCACACACACACACACACACACACACACACACACACACACACACACACACAAGATCCTATTCTCTCTTTGACTTCTATCTTTATCTCATCTTTGCTGGTGCCATTTTAATGTTTTGTCATGTCTTCATACACAAAAACCCCCTCAAGTCTGTGTGTACTTACGCGCACGCACACACACACACACACACACACACACACACACACACACACACACACACACACACACACACACACACACAATGTTGCATCATGTTTCACTGGGCACCCAGAGACAGCTGATGAAGAGAGCAGACCCCTGACCTGGTATTTATGTTCGGAAACAACGAGGGCAGGTCAGCTGCAGGCCCTGTGATACTCCTTTCCTCTGTCGATAGTGTAATATTAAGGGAACAGCTTGGCTGAAACATAATAGAGATATTTTGGCCCAGGAAGGATACAATCAATGGGTGCTCTGGCATGTTTTCCAGTAATAAGCATCGGTAACATGACAGAAATGATCGGTTAATCATAATGATTTTTTCCCCTCCATCTGGGCTCATCCTTATGTGTCAGGAATATTAGGAGGACTTATTATATTGCCCCTTAAAGTGTGCTGCTTGATCATTAGAGTTTATCTGCTGCTTTCAAGCTAAAAAAAAAATGGGCACAGAAAGCATTGAAAATTTTAATGATCTGCGTACAGATTTTTATCTGACTCCCCAGCAAGCATAGCTAATGTCAGTGAAACAGTTCACTCACTTTTGAAATATCATTAGCGTGTCATCGAGTGCTGAGAAATGGCCACATTTTAACACTACAGGCTCTCTGCTTCTGTATGGATATGAGAAATTATAGACATGACTGATTTACTAATAGCTTAGAATTAGTCACATTTGTACTATTGAATTATTATTACTGGATATCTCTAACAAAGTTAAGGTTTCCTGAGTGACCTAGTGCCAATCTGTCATCTATATCTGTATCTGTCCAATAAAATCCTCATCAATTATGAGTTTTCCATGTAAAAAACAACACTTGTTATATAGTACAGCAGCAAGGTACTGAAACAACTGCTGAAGAAAGAAACTGCATCTTTAAAAACAAAAAGTGAGAAGAAAAAGAAAAGAAAGAAGCAGAGCATGCTAACATGAGCAACACTAATTTATGAATTTCTGATATTCTGCAATGTTGTGAAAGAGTAACAAGTTTAATGAGCACACTTTCCCTTTCTGTACCTCATAGTCTATAGAGAACATTTCATGACTGCTGTGCACTAACTAGTAAGAAACTTAACACATTCGGTTCCACCTTTGAAATGTTTGACAATGAAATTAGCAACAACTTAAGTTGACTATGCATTCCTTTCTCTCAGAATCCCTACTACGGCAAGGCTTTTCTATGTAATGATATCATATTATGGATGAATTATAATATGGTTTTACCATGCATAAAACACAACATGTCTTTCTTTCTAGCTACATGCATCTAAGGCTCTGGGTGGTTGCCTTGTGTGGTTCCAGGAAAACAGAGAGCTGGGTTTGTCAAGCCCATCTGGACACACAAAAAATGAGGTCCATGTTAAAAAAAAGTTCCATGAATGAAACATTTGCTGCTGCTTGTAGCCCACAGGACAAATCCACTGCTATTTACAACAGTGAGTCAACGAAACAGACAAAGCAAACACATCCTGGATGTAACCCTGCTTTTGTGGTTGAGGCTGCAGAACACTTCATGGTTTAAGGGTCTGCTGTACTGTGCATGTGGAGCTTTGCTCTCAACCCTCACATGAATAGAAAGAGCTAGATACTTGCTCGTGCTGTACACATAACATGCCCTTGCCCACCACAGACACAAAGTAACAAACACACACACACACACACACACACACACACACACACACACATGCACAAACACACACACATGCACGCACGCACACACACGCTCACACACACACACACACACACACACACACACACACACACACACATACACACACATATACACACACACGCACACACACAAGCTTCACAAAAGCTTCAACGAGTGCATCCACATTTTATGGTCAGTATTTTTAACTTCAACAGGACACAAGTTATTGCTAGAACTATTCACAATAAGGTCATCGATCTCCCTACAGTATTCTAAAACAACACGTAAAAACAAGCAGGGGGAGAAGCAAATAAACAGAACAAACAGCTATGAATATTACAGTTTTTTTCAACCATTTACACACAAAATCTTTATAAAGCACACAATTTCCAATGCCTTTCACTCAAACATCACAACTCCACATCAAATAATCAAACCCATACACACATTCTCAGCCTTGACACAGTTTTCAATTTAGCTATTCACTTGTTTCAAATCAATACACACAAATCTCTACTTAACACACAGAAATCTAACAGGAAGCAACATGATTTCCTTTTTCAAACACAACCACTCAAAATGCCACACTTATTCATCAGTGCTTTAAACTCTGTCCTCGTATGTGCAAACAATAACTGCTTTACTGAACACCCATGTTTCTATTGTCAACCTGTCTCCATACTAAACATTTCTCAGCCCAACCAAAGAATTCTTCTCAACATTCCACTGGAAAATATATGATCATCGCCCGTATGTCTGACTTCCACTTCACCAGGCATTAGAAAAAGCATGTGGTGACATTGATGCTGCCTGTATCCAAGGTTGGATATGTCACACAAGAAGATTCTTTCCTCAGTGTTTGGCAAGAGAAAATATAGCATGTGATACGAATGAAGTATTTTGGCCAGACCCAGCCAGGAGGAGAGATGGACCCTAAACACACACGCAACTAGCTGTCCCCGATGCCAACCTAGCACAGCGCACCTTATGCCTACCACATTTTTTTGGCTGATACTGTAATATCACGTCATATGTATAAAATGTTTTTCCATTCATAACCACTAGCTACAGAGCTTTGATCCAAGCCATGTCCTGTCTAGCGTGTTTGCTTTACAGTTTTTTATGTTTGCTTACACGCTAAAATCTAAAGTTTTCCACAATTAATGAAACCCAATACTCAAATACCAAAACATCGGCTCAGGTAGGCACCACTCTAAGCACATTTTCAGCTTCACACATTTTGCAAAACACTACACACAGCGATTTGCAAAACATTACACACATTTAAATGCCATACACACATGATGCTTTTGTAATGTCACCTTTTTTCCATTTCAAAACACTAGCTACCAAATGACCACACACTTGCAACCAACTGGTTAAACACAATTGTCATGTGCCAAAACACTAAGGGAAAAAATGCAAAACACAGTAATCATACTTAAACACTGTAAAATAGAAAGCAGGGGCATTACTTTGACTTGAATATGAATGTAAGGCTTAGTAAATAAAGTAAAGTAAAGATTAGAGTGAAGAGGTAAATACTATCACTGCAAGGTACAATGGGAGGAGAGCAGACAGAAAAGACAAGGACTAAATTGATCACATTGGAATGACATTGGTTGACTACCTTGAAAACGCTATGTTGAGACTTGCCACCAAATTAGCCAGACATGATACTTAGAGTAACTTTTTGTCTCCAACAACACTGTTTTTTACTATGTTTGCTGTGAATATGGTTCTTTGAAAAAATGGTTTTCAACATGCAACCATGCAACAAGCAAACACTTCAGCATATTGACTGATTTTGGATTACATAAAAGTAAAAAAATATCTATTGAAATATATTTAGTGAACAGCATTGGTCATGTGTGTAGTGGTCTCGGTATATATTTTTAACTTTACCACAGTTTTAGTGAAGGGGAGGGAAAAAACCCAGGTCTCCAGTCCAGGGTACCAAACATGCACTTTGACCACAACACCAAAGAGCCAGACAGTGTGTTATGGTACTCAGAGCACACCCAAAACCCTAATGATGGTCACTCCTGAACTTATCCTTGCATATTTGGACAGAGTACACAACATTGTAACTGCAGTGAACACGAATGAACGCATGCGTTACATTGTTGTGTGGGACAATGTGTCCTTTCATAGATCTCCTTTGGTACGAAATTGGTTTCTACAGCATCCACAGTTTACAGTCCTTTTTCTTCCACCATACTCATCTTTTCTAAATCCAATAGAAGAGTATTTCTCAGCATGGCGGTGGAAGTTTTACGATCTCGATGAAAGATTCAGTATTGTTCAGTATATACTTTGTTGTCAAACTGCAACTATTGTCTGAGTTGAGTCTAGTTACAGGATAAAAAAATAAACATTTTCATTGGTCTGCAGAATTGCTGTCATGTAGTGTCGAATTTGTGAATTGGTGTCATCGGGTGAATTTACTATATTTTACTTTGTCTGTGTAATTTACAAGAGAGCAAATGTTACAATTATTTTGCATTTATTACCACTGTGTCTAACTTATTCCAATACAATCATATGATGTGACTCATGTGTGTGCAATTTGGTGCCAGAATTGCATTTTTATAAATATGTGTACACTTTTGACAAAAGAATAGCATTTTGCAATAGAGCTGGGGTGTTCTGTTAATTGGGTATATGGTTGCATTAACTGTGTGTAGTGTTTTGTCAACATGGGCCCAGTTTTTAAAATTGAGTTTAAGCAACTGTAAAAAACTGTAGTATGTCACTGTCCTTGTTTTGCCCATTGTGTAATGTGAATGCACATGTGTATCCTAGTGTGTTTGTCCACGTGTGTGTGTGCACATGTGTGTAAGTATGAATGCGTGTAGTTTCTCATGTCTATGTGTGTATGCACTGTGTGTGTGGATAGTGTGTGTATGCACTATTCTGTATCCGTTTTGTCCATACTGTGTTTTACTGTAACAGTTTCGCATACCTTCAATTGCTGCAGGTGAAATCTTGTCTCGTCTCACTATGTACCGTGTATCTATTTATTTAGAAAATTACATTACATTACAAATTACAAATTATTTATATTTTTTGTTCCAAAATTGTTTGTGTTGATTTCCACTTGCATCCTACCATATTTTCATTCTTGTATGGCAATATATCAAAACATCCATAAAAACAAAAGTGCCTTAGATTTAGACCAATAGTGTGTAAATGATATACACAGGTATGTAAGGCTATGGAAAATGTGTTTATAACATGAGACAAATGCTTGCGTTTGAGACGTGTTTAGAATATTTTGAATACTGTGTTTCATTTTGCAAAAGATAGGGCACTTTTTGCATTTTGTGTGAACTATAGTTAAATTTGTGTGTAGAGTTTTGAGAAAAGCACACAGAGTTTTGAAAACGTGTGTAAAAGGTTGAAAAAAACTGTATTAGGAGATGAAAGTGTTTGCCAGTTTTACATTACTCGTGTATGAGTATTTGATCAAACTAATGACAGCCTTTAAGCAAACTAAATGACTTGGGGAGAATAACTAACTAGTTTTGATTATAGATAAGGTCCAGCTCAGTTATCAAAATTAGCCAATGCTGCACCCATGTGATGTTGTTTGTGCTGTTTTCTCAGAAGCTTTGCCTTTGTGATTGCCGAAACATCCAGCCATAGTTTGTTGATACAGCTGTTTACACAAACCAATGCACAATCACACCTCACACAGCACACATTTGACAGTCCTTCACAAGACACAAACAGTAATATCACAAGACTAATCATGTAAATAAAAAAATCATTTTTGGTGAGTTTACATGTAGCACGTACGTACAGCACACCAAGCAAACCGCTTGGGTAGCCATTTCATTACTCTAGCAATGGCTCTGTATAAATGGACCCATCACCCACTGGTGCCCTTGCACAATATGAAGAATACAAAAGAGAGACATGGCCTTTGATCTGCCTCTCTCATTCATGTCTGCTGGCATATTTGATATTTCTTGAAGGGGATGAGGGAAGGAGAACCGTTCTTTTAGACACAGTGGAAAATGTTTGTGCTCTTTGTTTTTCTTTTCAGGAAATCGGAGCGATATTGTCAAGTAGTAAAAAAATGTAAAAGAATCAAACTGTAAAATATATTTGTCTGAATCTGTCTATTTTATAATAATAAACTGCAAGGGTAGTATAGCAGGTAGGGTAGTGCAGGAAGGAAGGGCAGTATAGCATTGGTGAAAAGGTTCCTAGCATTCACAGGCTGAGGTCTTGTCAGAAAATGCCTTTGCTGAGAAGTCGAATGCACCCTCTTGCTCTAATCACAGATCTACTCACTCCATCACGTGCAACATTTGTTCAATACATTCATGGCTTTTAGCTGAACCAAATATCCTTGAGATATTTAGCCCCATGACTTCTAATCTTACCACGACCTTATTAAATATGCATGACATGACTTACAGTGTTAGCAATGGCAGATTTACACAGCTTTACACTGCTCTTTGGATCAAAATTAAAACTTGGCATCATAAACAAGATCAGAGCTTGTTAGGCCGCAAACACACTGGGTATGTTTATTCTTTAACAAACTAATTAAAGTTAACTGTTTGCTCATTTTACTGAGTTGATGGCAACTTTGAATGTATTGAATTTATTTTTATTTTGGTGGAAAAGTTAAAGGACTGTCAACGTGACATAAGACTCAAGACTGAACATTACTTGTTTATTTATATATACATTTCCATGTATACCTGTATATTTAAATGTAAAGAATTCATGTGCAAAATGAATATTCTCCTTTTTCATGAATGTTATTAAATTGTTTGCACTCTAGGTTTTATCATTCAATCTAAAATTGGGCTTTTGTAAAAGACTTTTTACCTGCAACCTACCTGCAGGAAGTAATATGATCTTGGATACATGCTAAATAAAATTTCATGAATAAATATTCATAAACACGGTAATATCTGTTTTTACAAATGAACTCTTTAGGCATTTATGTATATTTGTCCAGGAATGAATATAGTGTTTAGTACATGTATATGTGTGTTACACTCAAGAATTGACTTGTTATTCAAAGTAGAGATGAGTGTCTTGTGTAATAATATGAGATATCCAAACAAGTAAGTCAATGCATAACACAACTGATTTATTAACCAATAAATACATTCGTTTATGGAAATGCTGCAGTCTTCACCTCCTGTGATTTCATTCACGTGAACCAAATTAAATCATCATTGAATCAGGTTGAAGACTCGTCTCATTCACTTGAATGCTGGCTGTGAATAGCTCACTCGGGCTATGGTGCCCATTAAAGGAGGGTTTAAATTACGGCACCGACGTGTCTGAAGCCTTTGAGAAATGTCCCCTTGGTGCTGGTAAAGCTTAAACTAACATGGACCAAGGTACCCTCTGTCTCAATCAATGACTCCTCACCATAATTGTCGGGGAAGCTTTCCAGTATCGCACGCAGGTGGAAATCCATTGCTCCTGACACCATCTTGATACTCCTGATACGGATATCCCTCAAGTACCCCTCACCCTCAGGCTACAGTAAAAGGAATCTAGTAGCTGTGGTTTTGCTCAAGTCAGCAAATGGATTTTTGACCATCAGCCATGACTACATGTTCAAAAATTAATCAAATAGGCCTGCGAAACCATTGCCTTTACACTTGGTGTGTTCGACCATTCATAATTTATCAGCTGCAATTCTCGAAGACAGCGCTTTGTTAGGAGGGGTGAAAACAATGGCAGTTTCTAGTTGCTGTGAAATTGCAATGTATATTTCAGCGTTTGTCCTTGTAAAACAATACCTTTGCTTACATGAAAGGAGTTATCAATCTAAAAAAGGTTCTTTTTTTGTTTTCTTCCTCTTTCTTTAATCTAAGTTTTAAAGTGCCTCATCAAAATTGCATGAACTGCTGTCCTTTTGTCTTTGTGCGATGGCTTTGAAGTCCGCTAGCACATCTACT
This sequence comes from Setipinna tenuifilis, assembly GCA_030347295.1. Lineage (NCBI taxonomy): Eukaryota > Metazoa > Chordata > Actinopteri > Clupeiformes > Engraulidae > Setipinna > Setipinna tenuifilis. The sequence goes on along the minus strand of CM059267.1, from coordinate 15,383,402 downwards.
ACCTGAATCTTATGTATTTTTCATTTTCTCCAAACCTCGACTTTCTTAGAGGGTTTTAGGTCACAACGGCAGCTTTCTTCCCAACTGTAGCCAAGAGATGACTGTCTGTTAGTGGCATAAAATTAGATGCATATCCATACTTCAAAAACAAATTCCCTGACTCATGGTCTTGTCAGATTGCCACACATTTTTAGGAGAAAATATGATCTCAACGCAGATTGAAAACACTACCGTGATTGGAAACAAAAGCACAAGGGGGCCAACAGGTGGCCAACTACATTCCGTCATCTGATTTCAACAGTAATCAACTAAACAAGTGGTAGCTTAGAGGAAAATATAATATGTCCGGACACAGTGTGGGGAGACAAGGGGGGTCTTTGGCAATGTGTGGACCTCAAAGTGCACAGGGCTATTAATTACAGGCACGCACTCCACTGAAGTGCCCGGCTGCCACGTAATAAAACACATTTATGGCACATCGCTGTCTGGCCTCTTTTTCCTCTTTTCATCAGCTTGACAAAGAGCACCTCCCCAGGACCGCGCGTAACTCTTCGCCCAAAGACAGCTTTGGGGATTACAACTGTGAGACTCAGAAGAGGCTAAGATGCAATGAGTCTGTTTTCCACAGCCGTAATGGCATATAGCCATCTCTCTCTCACTCTCGCTCTCTCTCTCTCTAATCAGAACTTCTCTGTGACCCATTCCTCTCTCTCTCTCCCTGCCATTCCTCCCCCCTCTCTCAGTTTGTCTCTCCTTCTCTCTCTCTCACTCTCTCTCTTTCTCTCTCTCACTCTCTCTCTCTAATCAGAACTTCTCTGTGACCAATTGCTCTCTCTCTCATCGCCGCCCTCTCTCTGTTTGTCTCTTTCTCTCTCTCTCTCTCTCTCTCTCTCTCTCTCTCTCTCTCTCTCTCTCTCTCTCTCTCTCTCTCTCTCTCTCTCTCTCCCTTCCATGGATGTCCTACAGAGCTGGGGAAATTAGCCTGACTGGTCCAGATCGAATGGCCCAGACCTGGCCTGCAGCTAACTGATCCTGGGCTCTCTCTCCGGGGGCATAGGCGCCTCTCCCTCATTAACAAGCTGAGGAAGCCTCCACGGAGGGCTGGGACTGCTAAAGCTGGCCTCTGCTATTATCACTCAAAACTGTGCATCTTTCACTCCATCTGTTTCTCTCTCTCTCTCTCCTTCTCTCCCTTTGTCTCTGTCTTTCTCTCTCTCCACTCTCTCTCTCTCTGTCCCAATCTCTTTTTCTCCTTTTCTTCAGATGTTCTATTTTGTCTCATCTATCCTTCACTCTCGGTTGTATTTTTTTTCCTCACTGGACATAATTGCCATTTCTGCTCTGTATCCCCATTCTTTTCCCTCTTCTTCTTTGTTCACATTTTTCTTTGTCTGTTTAACCCACTCCTCTTTCTCCCCCCACCCCTCTCTCTGTCTCGCTCACTCACTCTCTCTCTCTCTGCTTTTCTCTCTTGTTGTCTCTCACTTTCACCTTCTCTTAAGACCTGTGACTCTCTTTCTTTTGTTACCATCACCGCATTTTATCAACCTCCATAACTTGCCAATTAACATCCACACCCGATACTGTTCTGTTTTCTCTCACATGAAACAGGAACAATAAAACACCACAGTGAACCGAAAGATGCTTCCCTGGAATTCCCGAAGGCCCACAGCCGAGCCGAAGCCATGTTCCCGACAATCCTATTGGTGCAATGCCAGTGCCATAGCTCTCAATTTGCTTCCACAGCAGCGGAGGAGACACAGGTGTTACTTTTAGATAACATTGTGCGCTCGCGTGAGCTGGGAAATGGTGGTAATCAGGTTAGCGGAATCAAAAGACATGGTTGTCCTCTTCATGAAATTACATCCACTGCAGACACTCAGCGGCACTTATCCCTGAGTGGACTCAACGACCACTGTCTCGTTCCCAAGCTGTGCTGGTAGGGGGCTGCATTATGCAGTGGCTGTGGAGAGGCTGTTGTTGAGGGTGACTAGCCGGCCATATTACTCTGATTGTGCCTCCTATACGTCCCCAGACTGGTCCCGGGGCTGCCCCTGGAGGGATCCTGCCTCGCTGGAAATGTATTCAGCCAAGAATGGAAAGCATCTGCCATTTACTCCTAAATCTATTTATGGTCCCTTGAGTACCTGTCAACTCCACGGCTGTCTGTATTTCACCCTATGAGAATACCCCTGAGTACACGTTAACCAAGGATATAGGTGAGGGGGGGGGCTCTATTAATACAAAAACATGAAGGGATACACGGAGAGAGGCGAATGACGCCAAGCCCTCATTTCTCGACAAGACATTGTGACGAGAGGTCTATTACAGTTCAGATGGGAGGTAAAATGGAGCAGACTGTGGCAGTAAATACTGTCCGCTGTGCATGTGGAGAGAGTGCAATCAATCTGCAAAATGAAAGTGGCTTAATTGTATCATTGCATATTAAGTCAGACCTGAGGACAATTTAGCCTGACATGCACATTTCTCATTCACTCTGCCCTCTTCCACGTGTGGAATTAAAATATTGATGTTTGCCATGGGCAGTTTCTCAAAACTATGTGCACAGCTTTGCAATCGTAATGAGTCATTCGGTGTGGAAGCACAAAACATAACTGTCATGCGCTACGTAGACATCAGCAAGATAATTTGCTTTAAAAGAGAATAATGTCTCAGATTTCTTAGGTAGCTCATGATGTACATGCAAAAATAAGTCTTTGAGGCCTTTTATGGTAATCCTTGGGGGAAGATATTTGTCTTCCGTATTTGACCCATGTGGGGGGTAGTATACACAAAAACAATATGATTGTATGCTCAGATTCACAGTAATAAAAGCTGTACATATAATGTGTATACAAAGGCGTGCTGGCCTTGTATGTATTTGTGTGTGTGTGTGTGTGTGTGTGTGTGTGTGTGGTTGTGTGTGTGTGTGTGTGTGTGTGTGTGTGGCAGCCCCCCTCTGTTCTGATAATCTGGGAGAAACACTAGGCACTCTCCACTGATGGCAAAAGAACTGAGGGAGAAAATCCCTTGGGCACTTAAAGTGACCACTAGAAGAGCCCACTGGCATTTGATGTTTCCAGTAAGATTCACTCCATGTCTGACTCATCTTGCACATATGTACGCAGTGTGCACACTTCAGGAAGCTCGTGTGTGCCAAGCCAACCAGAGCCTGGTGGTTCTGAGCAAAAGAGGGCACCATGCTGTGTGTGGCATAAATCTGTCACAACATGGCCCATCCATGTTGGATCTTCATGGAGCCTTCTTTGAAATCCCAACTTTGATGTAACATAAATATTGGGATATCAACAGAGACTGCTCACATTGTCACTAAGCAGATGATGGGTAAAAAAGAGGACGGTTTTAGTGGCTTATATATTGTCACATGCATGTTTATTTCTCTGAACACATGTCAACATGTGTGATTTCCACTAAATGACTAAATAATGGTAGTCTGCTCTTGCAAGACCAATCCATGCAATAAATGACTATGTTCCTACATTGCTATACAATGGTGATGGTTCCAAAGAGTAATTCTGGGTGTGTGAATGAACAGGCTAACGATTTGGTTTTTCAGATCTTTGCTCATAAATTTACTGTTTCAGCTCCTCACGTCTGACTTTCCTGATGGGAGAGAGCCACTAGTCTTGAACTCAATCAGGGACCTTGTCAGTTAAAACCAAACAAGGCATTGATTTTAGAGGAATGAGTTTTAACCTCAAAAGAATGGAGGTCCTGAGTTATGTCTCAACAATAGGCTATTACAGACGACATGACCTTTTCCTTTCCTCCATGGGCAACAAGTTTTGATGACCTTGGTTACCCGCTGAACACTCTACCTTGGCAATTTGCAACTGTTCAATACCCTTTCTGCTGAGTGCTGTGTATTGTCACCCATCTCATTGCTTTGGCTGTGCATTGACATGTCATGGCTAAAGCAAAGGCCAAAGTGAACTATTGCTTTGATTCAGAGTATTTGCTGCAAGATCTTTCTTGGAATTCCAGAGGTCTGTCGCTGGCTGATCGTGATGTTTGCCTAACAGTTGTGTATAAGGATTTATATTGACACGTGGCTTTACATTTTCCTATGTACTCCATGCACTTGTAGACAAACAGTCAGACACACATACACTCTCTCTCTCTCTCTCTCTCTCTCTCTCTCACACACACACACACACACACACACACACACACACACACACACACACACACACACACACACACATAAGCAGGGGGTGAAAGATACTGAAAGAAAAAAAAATATGATAGTAGACTAGCTTCAGTACAGAACTCCCTATGGTATCCTGGCCGTGTTACAATAGTAGCGTATGCTTTGAAGGTCGTGTGGAGGTAGAACATTTGCCTCTTCAGGGGTCTGATCGAATCAACTCTGGCCCCCACCACCACCCCATCCCATCTCCTGCCATCCAAAACACTGAAATGAGAGTCTGTCCTTAGAGAATGTCTGGCATAAAAACAGACTGAAAGAGTGGAAAGAGGCCTTTTTGGACAAACAGACACCTGAAAACCTAAGAAGAGAACAGACCAAAAAATGTAAGTATGCAGAGCAAGGGACTTGCATGCTTCAGTGGGAAAAATAAAGGATTGCTGCCACTAGAAATGACTTTCGATTTCGAAGAATTAAACAGAGAGACTATCAGATTTTTCTGAGGGTTTTTTTTTTTTTTTTTATTTCCAAGCAAGTAATGTATTACCTTCAACTTCAAGCTCCTCGTCTGGTGGGTTGAAAGAAAAAAGAATGTCAATTACACACCTGAGGAACTTGCAGCTATACCAATCAGTAAACACTAATTAAATTGCAATGAGACTCCTAAAGAATCTAAATAGGAAAAAAAAATAAAGCCTCGAAGAAAAAGAGAAACTGACACAGTATGTATTCAAACCTACACAAAAATGATGCACGGCCACAAAGTGATTGCTGCAGAATTTCATTTAACTCCATTAATTGGTGTCATTACAGCACAAAATGGTAGTTATTATTGTATAAGCATCTGTGCTTTTCCATTTGGGCACACTGAATGCCATGCACCTCTGACATAATTATGCATAACGAGAATCAACCAGCACCATATGGGCTGAAGTCAGTGGACTGACACCTATACATATAATGTGTATACAGGGTTATGTATAAAATTGCATAAAATTGATTTTTTTGAAATGAGTAAAACTTTATATCTGAATGCATGTGAATAGCTGTAAGGGGCAACAGGATGCAGCTGACTCTTTTTTTCTTCTTCTATGGATGCTCTGTCCTCCATCCTCCTGTTCTTTTGAGAAATAAATACAATCAGTCCCTTCAGGCTTCCTCTCTTCTGACGTCTCCACCTCATCTGGAGGTGCAAGGTCGGGAGCAATGGACTCCATCTCACAGAAGGGTGGGGGTGGGAGGGGTGTGTGTGTGTGTGTGTGTGTGTGTGTGTGTGTGTGTGTGTGTGTGTGTATGGGGAGTGGCGGCAGTACTGAGGATGGTGAGAAGCTGACAATATGGCCAGCTTGTTTTCACTGGACACTCCAGAGGAAAACATATAGTCATATCTTGCTCTAGGGTGCATTTTCCTGAAAACAATGGGGTCTCGTATGGGGGCAATGCCCCTCTTCACTCTTACTGTGTGTTTATAAAAGTATTGAGATAACATGAGAATATACAGTACATGCACACAAGCTGAGGGCAGGGTGAAGAATGCGTGTCGCAGGTGCATTTACACAGAGGCATTTCAACCTTTCAGCCTCACATATTTTAGGGATCTATTCTTTTTTATTGTATTTTTCTTTTCTGTCGCATCTGGTGATGGAAATTCCTCTGACCTCTGTAAAGAGGAAAAAAAGAAGAAATACAATAGCGGCATCAGCTGCATCGAAAATGATGCAACACCAACGCAATATGAGCAGCTACAGTGTGTGCATGCATGTGATTTCGAGGTTGGTGGTGGTGAACCGAGTGTTTTCACTCATTACATTGTTTTAAAATGAAGTGCTAAAAAACTGCGTGCAGTCGGTCTCGACTCTCTGGGCGTCTGCCCCGAGGGGGAGGGCTCCCATTCAGATATGACTCGGTGTTTTATTGTGCTGCTCACCGCTTCCATTAACAAATGCAATCAGAATTTCTTTCGGCACGTTGCAGACTGGTGATGGAATATATTCATGAGTTCTGAAAAATGAATGGGCCCCACTTACGTGATCACATTAAGGGGTAAAAGCCCGCAGCCTTGATGGTGCATTCAGGTTCATTCTCCCACATGCATGGTGCATTCTCCCACATGCATAGTCCACCCCCCACCCCCACACACACCCCTTTGAGGCCTCATGGATGGTGTGCTCTCCCGAAATTTGCTTGAAGCAAGAGGTCACAGAAGGGAGCCGTGCACGGAAGCACGTTCCTTGTGAGCTAGAGGAGCGCAGATAAGGTGCGTGGAGGTGTGTGTGTAGTCTGTGTGCTGTGCTGTGCTGTGTTGTGTGTGGTGCATGTGTGGTGTGTTTGTGTGTTCGTGTGTATGTGTGCAGTGCTGTGTGGGGCATGTGTGGTGCCTGGAGGTATAGTGTGTGTAAAGTGTGTGCTGTGCTGTGCTGTGTTGTGTGTGGTGCATACGTGGTGTGTGTGTGTAGACTGTATGCTGTTGTGTGTGGTACATGTGCAGTGTTTATGTGTGTGTGTATGGGGGGGGTACATGTGTAGCGTGTGTGCTCCATATATGCAGCAGCACGTGTCCTCGAGTTTAGCTGATAATGTGCGATAAACTTTTCCCAATGATTTTCACTCCCCTCGGGAGACGGTTCACATTAAATGTAGAGTAGAGTGAAGTGAGGAGATGATGATTATGACTGCGGGTGAGCATGAATCTTGTGGGCTGTTTATTCAGCCTGAATTCTAGGAGCTTCATGTGAGAGACGGCAGGCTTGGATAAAAATCAGCAATGATTGGAAACCATTTTTTTTCCTCGTCACATACAATTTAAATGTGGCTTATATCCACAGTTATTGAAAAAGAAGAAATATGTTTAGTTGAGCTATAATTACATACATACTATAAGAAATAGAGATATTAAATGTTATTTTTTAAAACATGCCACCTGCTTCTCTTTTTTTTAATAATATGTTTGCCTTTTTTCCATCAATTTCTTACCTTTCCTGTTTCATCTTTCATCACCAAGCCAGGCCAAGTGTATTTAAGTTGCTTCTCAGTTGGTTGACAGGTCTGAAGTTGTTCTTCCATTAGAAGAGAGTTTTTACCCCATCAATGTTGCTATGTGCTTGGCAATTTTCAGGAGGGTTGGCTGCAGGCCTTGACACGGCTTTGCCAGCAGTACGCCACTTTGCTTGCCTCTCTCCTCGATGCGGCCAATTGTGGCCATTCGGCAACACCAGAATTATTGAAGAAAGTGAAATTGAAAAATTTGAAATTGGATTACATGGGAACTGAGAAAGGTTGCATCACACGTAAACAAAGACCTCAAAATAATGCCCTTGAACTGAAACCCACACTGAGTAAAAATAATGAGAGCCTTTTAAAAGACATGAGCTGCTGTGGGGAACTGAGTTATGTCAGCCCTCATACTAAAACTAGTCCAGTGAAGCTCTGCATGATAATGATTGGAACACCGAACGCTCCTGTGACTGAAGGTACAGGCCCAACGGACTTAACGACACTAATTTAGGGCAAACAACACTTCTTGGCTATCGACTTCAGGCGTAACGACTTTAGGCGTTAACAGTCTTAGCACTTAAAACTAAATGTAGTTTGAATAGTTGTATTTTGAATAGTTGTGAAAACACAGACTGGAACCTAAAAATGAGATCGTTAAAAAGGACTCAGTGGGCATCATAGGCATGAGGGCACTTTACAGCTTTCCCACCAATCCACTCATACACACAGCGATTCCAGTTTCCCGTCTACTACCATCTCACCTGTTTTTTTTTTCTCTCCAGTTCTGGGAGAGTGTTCTGCAATCTATAATGGCCTGTGATTTACACCGGGGGCTGCTGACTTTCATATTCCTATAATTTATGCTTCACTAATCTTCACGGGGGATGCTCATCGAGTGCACACCTTGCATAGGCATCGTGGGTAAGAGCCCTATTGGTATGTGTCCCTCACATGACACCGCAGGGATCTGCTCTCCCTCCCTCCCTCTCCCAAACAGCCGGGGGCTGTATATGTGAGCATGCCAAGACCTTGGCCTGTCCTGTCCCCTCTGCCCCCTGCCTTTACTCTGCTGCTGGCTTGTTTGGGGGCAGGGAGGGGCACTTCACTCCCCATACTTCCCACTCTGGTGATGGTTCTCGGTGGGTCATGGGTGAGCCAAGAGCATGAGGGGTCTGCTGTTTTTGGTGGACCCTCTTGTTTCCCCCTCGTGTAATTTGCACATCAGGGAGAAGCTGCCTGCTGTGATGAAAGAGAAATGATTCATAATTCATACGGTTGTAAATACGGGTACACGGGCTAATAGGCTGTGTGGCATTATGTAATAAAACAGAGTGTAATGATATTTAAGGAATATTTTATAGCCCATTATAGATGCCAAGCTTCACTAATGAGATCCAGACTTATTTCTGTGCGTGGCATGGCGTACAATTTACACCCTCTTCTGGAGTGGAAATGATCTTCCTTTGGACCTCTTTAAAAAATGGAGAGCTTAACACGGACTTAACGTTGCCTGGCTCTCCAGACAGAAAGAAAAAATAGTGTGGAATAGCCAGCGAAGTACTCAAAATTTTATGTTTTGTTCTACCCTCCAGACCTTGCATTTCATTTAAGAGACATCGTAGTCAATGTTAACAGACACAGCTCATCACAGATATACAGCTAGACTCTCACCTGCCTCGGCTCCACTGGAGAGAATTTATTCGATTACCGTCATGGATGAAGCAACTTTGCAATATTTCACCAGGAAATGAAAGGAGACGTCTGAGTAAATAGGAGAATGTGCAGATCCGGGGGGTAAAAACACCTTCACATCCGATGCCGGCAGATGTACAGTAATAAAATTACCCCCCACCCCTCTTCTCACCACCACCACCACCACACCACACCACATGCCCACCTCCCATCCCCAAAATGCAAACCATCCTTTTGTGATTCTGCAGCAGTCTGCCCTCCTTGTCAGCTAGGCCCTCTCCTTAGAGAAGGCACAAAGAGCATTATGCATGAGGCCCAGAAGGTCTTTGAGCGCGCTCTGTGCTGTCACCCTGCTCCTTGATGCAATGTCACCAATCCATCCTTTGCAGATCATACTCAATGCATTTAACCCACATCAAAGTGAAGCAATTAACATGTAATTAGAAGGTGAGTCTGCAACCACTGCAACAGCTGTCGGAGCTTCTGAATTTACAAAAATACAGTTATAACCTCACTTCTGCTAAACTTCTGCTGCTCTTATTGGTGATGTTTATGATTCTTTTGAAGCATCAAAGAACGAAAGTGAAAATTCATTCTTCAATGCCAGAGGTTTTGGCAGAAAGAAATAGGAGAAAATTCATGGAGACGTGAATGAGCTAGTTTGGAAGTATCAGCCAGGTGCATTCTGCAGATATGTCACGATGGAGGGAGAAAGGGCAGGAAACACAGTGGCACATTAAAAACCGCCTTCATTTCAGCAGAGAATTCACTTAGATGGCTGTCCCTGATTTAAAAAAAAAAAAATGAATAGAGGCTACCCCTGTGCATGCTCCATGGTAGCCTTTCAACACAGACAGCTATTAATTTAAATTAACAGAGAGAACACACTTTGAACAAGTAGGCTGCGCTGAATCCAAATACCTGTGCTGACCCGAACTAAATGTATTTAACAGTCTTCTCAGAACCATGGACAAAATTTAATTTTAATTAGCACTCTGAACAAAACAAGCACCAAATAAAAACAATGTAACGCAGGAGCTCAAAAATAGCCGTTAAGGGTGTGTGTGTGTGTGTGTGTGTGTCTGTGATTAGTGCCTAAACAATGCTGTCACACAAGGAGGAGGAAGAAAATAGTGAGAGTTCAGACAAATATTGGTTTTGTGTCAAAAAGCCTGCTGAATGTTAGATGTGTTAATCTCATTGCTACTAGCCCTCCAAACAGTCCCTTAATATTCCTTCCTCATTCTCCTACAACAGGGGGTGTCTCCACAAGGTTAATTAGTCATGGGTCTCCTGAGGTTCCTTAACCGATGTCGGCTTAAGATAGCAAAAGGAGGTGCCACCATACAAGGCTTCAGGACAAGGTTAATGGGTCCTCAAATATCTCCCTTGCTTTTTCCTGAGTCATGTGCTTGAGAGTAAGGCTAAAACAGGTGCCTTTAAGAATGACTAGACTTACAAAAATGGGTCATACCATTATCTGTGAATACAGATTGTAAGTTACTTTATTTTGGCTATAAATTACTTTATTTTGATTGCTGTGAATTGGCAAACAATCTTTAAGTAACAGTGTTGCTGAAAATTTCTTGTAGTTTTTAGGTCAAGGACAGTACTGATCCTCATCGAATTGTCAGAGATATAGACACTATATATTCATATTTTCTTTATCACGCTAGTTTGAAGACATAACGTTCTTTCTCTGAAAGCATTGCTACCCTGGTCTACTCCTCAGACCAAAACAAGCTTCCACAGTGTAATGTTTTGCTCGGCACTAAAGAAAGTCACATCTGAAATCGCATTCCATGCAAAGCACATTTTCCGCCCCTCCGGCGCACTCTTGATCACAGCGGTGGATGTCATGTGACCCTGTGACTCCCAGCATGCACCCCGTCTCCCGTCTCGAAACCTCAGCATCGGAGAAATTTCATGATTTATCACACCAATATCCCCCTAACCACCTTTCTGATTGCTGTGATGCCTTTATTGACATTTCCCTGGATCCTATGGACATGCGTGGCCTATGCATTTTTCATTTCTGCCTCGGGAACAACACGACTCTCACATTGCTAATCATAATAATAAAGGTTCCTCTGCCAGCATTTGGCTACGGGTTTTACATGGAGCGGTGCCATTACCTTTAGTGTTTACGCTTGGAGCAGAGGACACAAGTGTGCTCTCTATCTATCCGTCAGCTCCATGTCAGTCCACAGAGAAATGATAGCATTCCCAGCTGTACTGTCACAGAGCTGTACAAACCTCAAAACAAGTTTACGCAGACCAACACAGGTGTCTATCAATCACTACAGGCTACAATCCTGCCACAAATTTATTTATATATATATTTACAATATATATGTACAATATGTTACATATTGTTACACACTTTGTTACTCTGTACATATTTACTGAACAGGGACAGTAAAAAAAATTGTAACTTTATTTCATGGTCCCTGTTACATTGCATGTACAGTACGTCATAAAATACAGTGTAACAAAGTTTGTAATAATGTGTAACATACACTTACACTGTACCACAGTCCTAAACCCTGCCACCTATTTTCTGAATCAGTTGAACCCAATGAGCACACGAATCATTACACAGATAAATCAGCTAATTAGTGAATTCACCTGTGTTAGGTGCACAGCCTGAAGAAATACAAGGCAGGGATTTTACCTTCTGAAGCCGGGGTTGACACCCACACAAACAAACACAGCCAAACAAGCACCATCTATCTTTGGACTTTCCATATATCTGTCCCTCACCACTTTATTAGCCCACAGAGAGATGATAGGGTTCCCAGCTATAGCGTCGCAGGGGACACAGACCGAAACCTGAGAACAAGTTTGTGCCGACCACCCAAGCCTAACCAACCCAGCCAAACAAGCAGCGTGAGATGAATCACACCGGGGGAGGGTGTTGAAAGTGAGACCTGCCCTGACAGGCAGTGGTGGCTCACAGCAGGCTACTGGAGCGTGAGTGTGATGGGGGTAACCTCATATGCACATCCAAGCAGGCCCCCCATCCTCTGTGTACTGCTGGGCCAGGGAGGGTGAAGAAGCAGCAGGTGTTGTGTATTTGTACTTGCCGCTGCATCTAATGTGATGTGTGGTGTGGCAAAAGCAAAGGGAATCTACAAAAAGCTGTGGGGCCCACAGTGAGGAAAGTTACTCCCAAAGAAGTTGCACAAGCAGGCCACATCTTGTTTGCTCACCCACTGAAACAAATCTAAAGGATGCGGAGTATTGATTTGGAAGGTTGTTCGAGTTCTGAGTCACCTCGACAATTTAATTTCCAGTGAAATTAGCTGCAGATTCTATCCAAAGCTATTGCTGTCGACATCTGCGTGTGAGTGAGTGATTGTGTATATATATATGTGTGTGTGCGTGTGTGGCTGTGGCTGTGTGTGAAAGAACAGCTTTTTACACAACTTTGTGTACAGTGTTTTCTTATTTCCATTATGTTCCCTACAAACACAACTGCTATAATGTAGTTGTGCTGGAAGCCAACAAGACTCAAATCTCCACCGTTGCGTATGCTTTACGTTAAGTTTGGGATACCTCCATCAGCGGGCCTTAATAGTATCTTTTCTTCAATTTTAATTTTCCCTCTAGGCAGCAAGTTTGCTCTCTGTGCAACTAAGCCGTGAGATTCCCAGGGTGTTGACTCAGCAGTTAAGTGTATTAATTTCCCAGCATGCTGGGTCATTTCGTATTCCTCCAGATAGACAACAAGACCTTACAGTGACAGCCTAATACCGCACAAATCCACAAATCTGTGAGCAAACGTATAATAAGATTGGATTTGAATCCGTTGCTTTGATGTGGATAATGGTCTTTGGGACAAGGCATGCATGGCTCCTTTCGCAAGCTGTACATTGTCATGATTTACTCATTTGTAGGCTGCCCAACATCTGAAGTAATGAAGTGTAAACTATTTGTGGAGCTTTTTTTCTTTATTTCTTACATTTGACAGTGAATGAAGACACAAGAACAGTCAAACAAATGGACTGTCATTAGGGTAAAGCACTAAATGGTCTTTAATGCAAAAAAACAGGCAGAGCGGACTGTCACTTTTGAGTTTTGCACAGGACAGAACTTACCCTAAGGGCCGAGGGTTTGTTTTGAAAGTCAGTCTGGCACTAGGATTAGGGTTCTGTCTTCCTTTGCACCACGCTATGCTAGCATGTCTAGCTACTGAGATGGGCACTTCTTTGCTGTCAAGGTTTCATTGATTTCAGTGGTAAGGAGGGCAGGGGTGGGCATCCATTGGCTACTGAGTCTGGGGCGCAGGCTCACGCCGGGGCCCGAAAAGCGAGGTTAAATGAGCTGATCAGAGGATGTTTCGAAATCCAGACGCCTCTGCGGGAGAGCAGGCAAAACCCAGCAGGAAGCGGGGAACCTTTAGGGCTGCCGGTCTAACCCCCTACATTGGCAATAGCAGGACCAATACACCATCATGAAAGATCTGTGACTAGCACTCTTGATGCACATCGCCTGCTAAGAACAAATTGATTGTAGGTTTTCTTTTTAAAAGAATACACACAAAGTTCAGTTACAGGGGCGTTGCTAGGGAGGGGAATGTTAGGGTGGGGTGGGGACTGGGGATTCAGCATTGACATAGGGGCTTTAAGGATAATATTTATACTATTATTAGTAAGAGGGGGCCCCAATGTTGTATTTTTTTCTTAATGCCCAACATTTGTAGCAGCACTTCTGCTCAGTCTGCCTTCACCAGTGCTTCGATTGAAGAATACGGTACATTGAAGTTACATCAGTAATTAAAGTTGTTTTTTTTCCCAGCCAGTGCATTCTGTGCTCAAATTCTAGAACCAGCACTGATAAAGAATACATTTACAAGGTAAATGAAAGCCAGGACATAAGTTGGTGAACCTTGGTAAAGCTGTTGCTGACTGCAGTAAGAGTCATATGTTAATGTGACTATGTCTGTGTCTGTGTGTGTGTTTGTGTGTCTGTGTTTGCCTGGTGTGTAGATGTGTGTGTGTATGTGTGTGTGTGTGTGTGTGTGTGTGTGTGTGTGTGTGTGTGTGTGTGTGTGTTTGTATGTGTGCACATGTGGGTATGTGTAGGTGTGTCTTCTCACCAGACCCAAATGCACACCTTCACATCTGAGAAAGTTAAAATACAACTCGAGACTTTTTCATGACAAGTCCCTCCCAACGGTGACAAAAAAGTGGGCAACACTGTCAGTGAACTGTGAAGTCGCCAGCTTTCTCTCCTAGGGAAGATATGGGGTTTACAGGTTAACATTCATTGGCTGTTGCTCGAGTGCAGCATCCTTCTCCATTTTACTCTGGCAGCAATCCAGAGATTACAGCATATACTGTACATTTAATGAACATTTAATGAACATAATGTACATTTAATGAACTTTTTTGATCCTGTGCATGTGTTAAACATTGTGCTAAGACTTCTGTCTTTTTGAAATTGTGGAATTGACTTCTCTATCATTTAATATGAATTTAAAATAGATATAATACATTATATATGAACAGGTACTGTAAAAACAAAAGGATAACTAATATTCCTTAAAAACCAAAGAGACAGCTTGAGGGAATCATACACAGAGCATAATGTAAGGCATAACCGTTAAGAGGAAAAAAGAACGACATGAAGTTTCTTTTATGACATCATTGATCCCTAACCAACCCTTTCCTGTCTCATTTCCAGGTCCCTTTTGCTGACATGGATCATTTTAAGCTCTCTCCCCTCTCTCTACAACACACACACACACACACACACACACGCACACACGTACGCACACACACATGCAGGCACACACCCCTCGCACACACACACGCACAGAAACTCCTTCTCTCTCTCTCTCTCTCTCTCTCTCTCTCTCTCTCTCTGGCTCTTACTTTTTCTGTCATAATCTCCTCTTTTATGATCACTTTGCCCTCTCTACCCTTTGAAGATGTCAGTGTAATGAGAGCTTTAGAGGATTGGTTGAGTGGGTTATTTACTTATTCAGTGAAGCTCCTATCCCACCCGCTTGCACCCCCCATCCCACACAGAGTTGTGAGGCATGCTTGTGTGCAAGGTCATGGGTGGGCAATGAGGATACTCTGGCGTTTGGAGCATGCTTTACTGCTTTAGTCTGTTTGAAATTCTCTTTTATAAATCTCTGTTTGGTGTTGGACCAAACATAACTTGTTACAGAAAGAGAGAGAAGTCTGACCTTGCATACAGTATGTACATTATATATATATATTTACACAGATGTTTAGGTGTAGTGCCTTCTTCAGTGTGCACGGGTCACTAATGACTAAGTAAACTTGCGTGTAAATATTAGTTGACATTAAAGCCTTTGGCTTGCCGTTTATTTCCTCTTCCTCCCTTCACCTTCAACAATGCCTCGCAGTGTTGAAATACTTGACTGTCTCATCAGCAGTCACCTTTAAAAGGGCTTTTCTTTGCAGAGGTACAGAAACTGTATAAAACAAGTTTTTCATCTCAAGTGTTGAGTTCCACTGTCTGTGAAAGTTCAAAAAGGAACTCATTTTTATTCACATTTACACCAGGAAAAATCGATGATTGACTCTTTTGGAGTTGCACGCTTGCAGTGGAAGTCAAGAGAGGTATGTGACTGCCTATTTCCTTACCAATACTGAGTTAAATGGGCGTGGTATTGTCTTCGTAAGACTCCTGTCCTCCTGTAGCATAGGGCTGATAAAGAGATGTACAGCTCCTTTAGTACCACAAAAATACGATTCACTTTGATGTTAAAATTGGACCTCTATAAGTTAGCTTTATAACTGCCTGTATAGTCTCACATCTACTGTGAAATCCCTGCCAATGTAGCTGTGATTTATTTATTTTAATGGCTACAAACAGTACACAAAGATCCCGACCAGTACAATATAGGTTCAAATGTACCGAAATTACCCTTTATTCTTAACACAGCATCTTGTCCCAGGTATATGTTGCCCTTATGCCATATGCCATATGTCCATATGGTACCAACCTAAACTCACTGAAAATGTATTAGTTGTAGCTCAGCAAATATGATATACAGTACAGGCCAAAAGTTTGGACACACCTTCTCATTCAATGCGTTTTCTGTACTTTCATGACAATGTACATTGTAGATTCTGACTACAGAATATTCTCGTCTCCTCTTGTCTCCTAGTCTTGTCTCATCTCCTAGTCTCGTCTCCTTGTCTAATCTCCTAGTCTCGTCTCGTCTCGTCTCGTAGTCTCACTAAGAGAATCACTAACTGCTCACTAACAGAATCGCTCACTAACAGAATCATTGCATTTTCAACCAGATTAATGCTGCTAGTGCCATTTTCCTTGATCTGGCAGACATTGTTGAACATGAGACCACTACTGGCATTAAGAAGAATCCCTGTGCATTTGAGTCACATGCGTGTTGGTCAGGAGGAGTAGTCCAATAGAAAGACATGGTGGACTGTACAAAAAATAAGTTGTGTTTTTGCCCAAGTCGTTGTTTTTCATTGTGACACATATCCATTAAAGTGATAGTGAAAATGCTAAATATTAATAATAAACAGTGTAACAAATAAAATCAATAGTTATGCTCAACCAACTCTATTATAAGGGTCCCAACACCAATAGTTATACATTACTTAAATATTAGTTATGCTCAACCAACTTTATCATAAGGGTCCCAAGTCCAACAGTTATGCGTACTTAAAGGGGAACTTCCAGCTACTAAAAGTGTTTTTTGACGGAAGGACCACTTTAAATATTAGTTATGCTTAACCAACTCTATTAGAGGTCCAATGATGAGTAGTATCAATATTAGTTAAGTAATAATATGTCATTAACTTGTAACATAATGAATATTTTCATGAACAATCATTTAATGGTTACGTGAAGCAAAAGTAACCGTCAAGTGATGTTAAAAATATGCATTGATAACAATAAACAAACATCCAACATAACATTAGGTATTAGGTAGGTAACATTAGGTAACAATTAAAGGTGAACTTTCATCGTTATTTTTATTCATATTTCTGTGTCGCCACTATGGTTGAATGCATTGTGCGTCATTTCTGTGAAAAATTATGTCCTAGATCTCTTGCTTGACGCTGTTTTCTGTAAGCTAGAACAGGTCTAATGGTTGAACGACTGGCTTTTCCGGTGTCCCTCGTGAATATCCATGACGTGTCAATAAGGCACTTCTGATTGGCCAAATTCGCTGTCTTTCGCTCACCTAGCTTCTGTCCACTGTTCTCAATGGATGTGAGCGTGCCATACATGGCTCTGGGCGGGGCTTACGACCTAGTGACGTAGATAGGTTTAGCCTGCTCTGATCCACGCGTTTTGGTTAGCTTGACCCTTCAATGACCAGTAAAACCATGAGGGTCGAATTTCACGTCTTGGAGTGCTGCGTGCATATACTGCTTGTTGTGACATTGTAAATAGAGCTACTCAAAGTGTTTTTTAGCGGAAGGACCCCTTTAAGTAATATTCAGGTAATGGTGGGAAAACTATTAACTTGTGCCAATTAGACATATAGGTAATAATTAACAACCCTTACTAAAGTGTTAGGTAATGGCTACTTTACTGTTTATTGTGGCCCCTTATTAGGAAGTGTTACCTAACCTTCTGTTAAAGGAAGGTAGACTTGTTAGAGTGTACTTGAAGATAAATTCAGCTCTGGACTTGTCCACTCGGACTGACTCATGCTGGATAATGGTGGGGGTGAGAGGCATTCAGGGGTCGAGTTGATTTGTAGCTAATGTACAAAATCTCTACTGACTTCATTTTATGTCTTTTCTCCTCATCTGTTTCAACTATCCTCCATTCTTCTTTTTGGTCTCCCAAATGCACTCTAATATCTGTTGTCTATTCACCACTTCTTGTTCTCCTCTCCTCTCTCTAATGCCCCCTCACCTCTCCCGTCTCCCGTCTCCACTTCTGTTTTCCTTTCACACGCTTCAGTAACCTCCTGCCTCCCATCCTCATGTGTTTTCTCTCTCTCTCTCTCTCTCTCTCTCTCTCTCTGTCTCTCTCTCTCTCTTTCTCTCTCTCTCTATCTCTCTCTCTCTCTCTCTCTCTCTGTCTCTCTCTCTCTCTCTCTCTTTCTCTCTCTCTCTCTGTCTCTCTCTCTCTCTCTCTCTTTCTCTCTCTCTCTCTCTCTCTCTCTCTCTCTCTCTCTCTCTCTCTCTCTCTGTCTCTCTCTCTCTCCTGCTTTCCTGAAATATATGAGCCCTGCCTGAGCAAGAAAAAGCATCCACAAATGATTAGGGCAGGCATGATAGGCATAAATCACAGGCATGATATGGGTAGATTACAGTTTTTCACAATTGCTAAAACTCAATTTTTGAAACCTTGCCCCATTTTCTCAAAACTGTAAACACAAACTCCAATTGCTCACATGCATGTCCCAAAACTCCTGACTCTTGTTGCAAAAGCTACTACAACCCTCAAAACAGTTTTACGTGTGCTCAAAACCAAACTCTGTCCTCAAAACATTGACACAATTGTCAAAATGAAATTACAATGAAGCAGTTAGTAAACACTACACCAAAAAATGAAAAGCACAATGTTCAGATGTGTATAATAGCATAAGTTGTTTTTTATAGGCCTGAAAATGCATTTCCAACTGAAAAATAGCACAATTCGGATGTATATGTATTGTACATAGACTAAAATTAAGTGGTAATATTAGATTACTTGCTAAAATACTTCAAACAAAAATATATTTTGGGAATGCCGTACAAATGAAAACTACAAGTGCTGTATACAGTGCTGCAAAAAAGAGATCACTGGGCTTTACTATATCATGCCTTTGGGTTTGGTCAGGCCACAGCACCTCATCCACATTACAAGCAATGATGTCCCTTGCCAGGTAACAGGGAAAGAATGCCCTAACGTGTCATATCTATCCCGGACACTGTTCCTGGCCTATGGCACAGGCCAATTCCATGGCCTCTAAAAAATGTCATAGATCGCCATCAACCCATGGACGAGAACGTGATCTATAATGGTGACTCTAATTTGGTTAGCAGAAAAAAATCACTCTTCCTGTTGTTCTTCCTCTACCTCCTCTTCCTCGCTCTGTCCCTCCCTCTCTTGTCTCTGATTGGCAGCCATTTTCAAGCTGCAACCTTCTTGTGGCTCTCAATTGGCTTACATTGGTGGTGTCAGGTCATTTGAAATGAAATAATAAAGTTTTGACTCATTGTGCTTAGCTACTGCCATGTGTGCTTTATTGATGATCAAATGGGGAGAAGAATGTTCAACATTTTGAATCACATGTGTCCTACACTGCAAAGTGTGTTTTGACAATGAGAATGTGTTGCAAAGAGGAGGCATGAGTTTTGCAAAGTGTGTTTTGACAATGAGAATGTGTTTAGAGTTTTGCAAAGAGGAGTCAGTGAGTTTTGCAAATTGTGTTTTACTACCTAAAATGGTTTAAGGTATTGACAAAAGAGTGAGCAGTTGTGAGAAGTAGCTAAAGCAATTGGGCAATTGGGCCAGCCAATTGGTTTTTGTGCTTTAGCAATTCAGAAAAACTGTAAAATCTGTCTGTATACAGTAGTAAAGGTGTTAGTTCAGCTACACCGTTTAAATGCAGACCCATGAGGCCTATTATGTAATTGTTGTTAATTACATCCAAATAAATACAGTTAAATAAATTAACTCTTGATAGATCATTTTCATAAGCCATTTAAACAATTTTGCAGAGGTATGCAGACAGACAGACAGATAGATAGATAGATAGATAGATAGATAGATAGATAGATAGATAGATAGATAGATAGATAGAGCACTTGTTTTCTTGCTTATAATATGGTGTATTTATTGCTATGATGATCTGGAACATATTCGGCTTATTAAAATCAAAGTAACACCGGCTATTTGCATATTTGTAACACATCAACATGATTTCAAACACACTTGAGGTATCATGGAAAATGATACACTCACTGCACAACCCTCTGGCCTCCATTTCATTTGCCCATCACCAAATCCATACTATACCCAGACAATGTTGAAGAAAGGTAAGATCTAGGATCTTTGATATAATCACAAATTACAACCAATTTGACTGACAATGTACACTCAATCTTTTCATTTTAGCTAATTAAAAATAGCATTGTTCTTCTTCAAGTCAGCCATCAGAGATGTACTGTTGCACAAACAGTAAGTCTTCTACTTTACATTTGGATGTGTCTGTTTCCAGGGTCAACTAAATCATTTACATTCTTTGGACCTTTTGTATGTTCAGATAGCCTGTGTACTTTGTTGGCTGTCTCCACTGTTGCATTATTCTTGCAAATGCCTCATAAATGTGCCTGTCCAGTGAGCCCATCACAGGAACACTTTGCAACTTTCATGCACAATCTGCATGATAAGCAGACAGAGAAAGAGCTGTTATAGAGAAGACAGCACTGGTAAAATTTTTATGGATTTATTTTTTGACAGCCCAGACACCCACCTGTGCAACAGCCCACTGGGATGTCTTCTGCCTGATGGCCATCACACCACTGCTTTCACATCAAAGGAATACTTTGTATTTCTTCATCTGCATTCCACTTCACTGAATTGCTATCTCGAACTTCCACTCACCACAAATAATAATTTCAAGGTTTTTCCCATTTACTATACAGAACCTTATAATAAAATATCTCCCTTTTATAAAGCAGTGGAAGTCCTTAGTCACTCACTGCTCTTGGTAAACACATAGTTTTGAAGCATACATGTTGAACTGAGGTGGAAGGTATGTGTTGTATCATTCAGACCCACCAAGTGTAAGGCTATTGTCAAAGACACCTACTTTGAGACCAAATTATTAAGCTTAAGATATGCTTCTAAGGGTTTAGATGTATCCATTATTTCCTGTTGACAACTTTCCTGCTCTGACTGTGCACACAAATACATCCAAAATAGTCTTTTTTGGATATATGCCTACCCACCCACTAGATGCAGATTGAAGTGAAATGTACTGCAATATATCTTTGAAGTCTAGTCTAGAAACCTGACTCAGATGTTTTCTTTTGCTGCAAAAAAAACATAAAAGCATAAAAGTAATACCATGTAAATTCGTTCTGTTTTATATTCTTGGAATGCATTCAGATTCTCACAGGAGTGCAACCTGATCAGGGGTGGAAATGGTGACAAAAGTTCTGAACCTCTTCACTCCCTTTTCGCCCTCCTCTTGAAATAGGTTGTAGAGTTAAAGCATGATTAGTAAGATAATGGATGAAAATACAAAAGAACAAGAAATGCATCAAGGCCACAGTATTTTCAAAGCTGCATAGTGGGGTGTTTGTATGCAAACTCACCAGCAAGCAAAACAAGAGTGAACTGCCAGATTTGACGTGTTGGGCCAATGATGGTGTACTTGCCTTATGGTATATCTGCATGGTCGTGTCTTTGATAGGGTGACTTGAACAACAATAATAAATGAGAATCGTTAATGAGAGCACTGAGGTAATAGATCTTTTTCTTTCACCTTTTAATGTCAAAATGCATGTTCATAAATAGCCCACTGTTGCAATGATGGCTGCTGCTGTCTTGTGCAGTAGCCACAGTCTTCTTTCTTTCTCTATCTCACTCCAAAATTGAAGCTTGCAAATATGACTCTCTGTTATATAACTCCGAAGTCCGTGCTGCTTTTTAATATTAAAATGTGAAAAACCCGAGTAGCTGTATTTTAACCTCAGATGTAGGCTACTGAAACAGAAAAGCGCTGTCAGTTCTGCTGTCTGTTTGGTAAAATGACAACGTGTTCTAATAGGCGTTTTACGTGACGCTCTCTCCAGCAAGGCTCACTGTCCTATCAGCTGTCGGCGTTGTTGCAGGATTGTACACACGTGCTCTTTTCCTGTA
Source organism: Setipinna tenuifilis (assembly GCA_030347295.1). Lineage (NCBI taxonomy): Eukaryota > Metazoa > Chordata > Actinopteri > Clupeiformes > Engraulidae > Setipinna > Setipinna tenuifilis. Next base: position 15,361,720 of record CM059267.1, on the reverse strand, counting down.
CACTCTTCCGGTTCATCATGGCGGCATCCATGGCTTGTCAGGCTGTTGCAAGAGGTCTACGTGGTGCAAGTGCCAGTCGCTTGTTACTTAATAAAACCAAGGTAATGTTTAATTACATTTTATTGACATTTTAAATGCAATTCGTAGATAGAAGTCTGGCCGAAATCCCGCGCGTGTCACTGAAATAAACGCTCAGTGCAAGTCGTGCTATCTGGTTTGCATGGGTCGTGTTGAAAGTTAAACACATCGAAAATTTAAAGTTGCATTTTTACATATGTGTCCCTGAAAGCAATAAAAAGATGCTATTGCAATAGTGTTCCTTGCAAGGTAGTTAATATTCCAGTGAACTATTTCAGTTACCCAGCTAACTTAGGTAATGTCTGCAAAGGCAATCTTAACTTGAGTTTCGTTAACAGTTACTGTCAGCTCAGCAGCGGTAATGAAATGAAACATTAAGCGAAAGACCACTGACGTCGAGGACAGTGAGTGACCTTCACAGAATCGAATAACTCGTCTGGCACTAACAACGATAATACAGTGCAAATGTCACCATTAATTACCTGCCTGTACTTATCTTCTCTTCTATTGGGCTTAAGGTGACAGCATAGTATCAAATAATTGCCCATAGGCATGGTAGTTTCCTAACGTTGCTTTTTTTCTCCGTGTGGAGTTGGTATGGACCCTAAACATACCACAGCTGTGCAGTCGAGCCTAGCCAGTTGCATAGATTATATCTTTTACATCAACTTTGTTAAACTTTTGAGTTTATGGATATTGAGTTAGTGGGTGGTGAAATCACCAACCATGTCTCTACAATGTACACTGGAAAGAGGCTGACGGCTGCTATATAGCATGTCGTCGTATTGATCGGATTATTGACGGGTTTATTGATTAATTTAATTGCCTTAATTGTTGGCTGCAACATGGGTATCTACTCTTAAGGGTTAGACCAAACTCAGTCTTTGTGCCTGATGTGACAAGATTCTGATGCGTTAGCTTGCTTGTAATGTTACTTTGGACTAGACAACCTTTGCCCTTAGCTGACAGACATTCATGTTGATTTGTAGTTAGAGACTGTTCTTTCAACCTTTGGCAACAGTGCAAAGGTTAACAGTATAATCAGGCTTTGTAATGCATTGTTGATAAGACTATTGTGACACTATCAGTATGTGTGTGGTTTGTTGATCTTAACAAATAGGCTTTGTTATTATCAGTACCCTGTCAAAGAGCTGTATGTAAATTATATTGCAAGTTCTTTAAACCAAGAATTAGTCTCAGTCTTCCTTACCAATGCATCTACAGATTATTTTGACTGTTTTTTTTTTTGCAATGTGTAATTGTGGTGCACATAATTTTTTTGACAAAAATATTTGCCCATTGACCCCAATTCATGGTTATAAGGCTGTGAATGTGGCAGTAAGGGTCTGTTATAAAACAGAGTCAAATGGGAGAAGAATGCAGTTGATTCGTAGGATAGGAAACTAGAATTAAAAAATACCACACATTTCTCAGGCAAGATATAAGCTAGTTAACAATTCTGTGCTTATCAGTTGGGTCTGTAGTAACCAGGGTTGTGAGATACCTTGTGGTTCATAGGGTCATAGATGCTTGCCTTGTGTGGGAAGAGTTGTGTGTCTAAAAGGCTTTATTTATTTCTATTTAGTGACAGCCACTTTACACTATTTTGTATATTTCCACCACAATATACATTTAATATTTACAACAAAGTAACAGAAAGTTAAAGAAAGCACATTGTTACCTTTTGTTATATTTGTGGGGGCATTCAGTTTTGGTACATCTTTAACACCAAAGTACCTTGTGGTGTTCTCCATGAAGTCTTGACAGATATGAACATCTAATAGTCTCTTAGTGCATCCAGCGTGTTGAGGGTTGCAGGCAGACTGACCGGTTAGGATAGGGTTTGACATAAATACTGGAGTAGTCAGTGCCATTATAGACCATAGGCTCATTAGGCCTACATCCTCCTTACCCATAGAGGCATAGACCTATTTTTTCTAGTTGTCTGTGTGAACATGCATTTGTGGCCCAGTTGTGGAATTTTATCCCTTGTACATAAAAGGATTTTCATAAAACCTGGTAAGGTTAATTGGGATAAATGTCAGATGAACTGAACAGGTGCTCAAGGGGGATCAAGGGTTAGGGGGTCAAAGGTCAAGGCCATGTAAAATATTACACAAATACATTGTATGTGCAATAGCTCCATGATATGATTACGTTACACTTCATTGAATATGGGACGTAACTTTTGTCTACATTTTGCCTTCTTGCACTTGCTAGGCCTATATACTATTTTTTCCCACCACAATGGCAAACACAATACCAAAACAGCTCAATCATGCACTGGGTAGATTGTGACCTTGTGGCCATCCGCAGTCCCTTTGATCACAGTCTGAAGCTTGGATAGTACACCTATCTTAGGATATGTATATTGTAAAGAGTTTTGGGTTAAAAGTGACAGATTGCATTACATAGGCATCCCTAATAGCAAGTGTAGCATGCTTTAGGCTATTTTAAATCTACAGACTCATCACGTCATACCAAGGGTATGTTTATGGGAAGGAGCAAGGAGTCACCCTTGTCTTCCCCCTGTTTATGTACACAGCATCCGTCCGAGCTCAAGCTGTAATTTTGGCAGACAGCATCAGTGTGAGCTGTTTACAGTAAACCGCTGTACCAGGGAAGGATGCCAGTGGACCAGCCTGCTCTCCTGTGAGAACTGAGCTGTAGTTGGGTTTGCCTTCTATACAGAGACAGACATGTGTTTTTCTCTGTCAGCAGCCTGCAGAAGTAAGGAGGGAAGAAAAAAAAGGAGGAATAGTCTTTGCTTGATGTCCGTCCATCCATGATGCATTCACTGTTCGCTGATGCAGAATGCTGTGCAGAATTGCAGTTGAAATACAGCTCAGAGTGTAGTGTAGGTGTAGCCCCCCCCACCCCCAAAGATCTTACCCTACTGCTAGTCAAACAGATCATTAAGTTATAAATTCATCTGCTAGTTTTAGTGTTTCATGAATGGTGCAGAATGTTTCAGTGCTGGGTCTGGTGTAGCTGCTGTAATGTTGGCAGTTCATGATTTTTACAGATTCAAGAGTACAGCTGTTTTTTTTCTTTTGGCACGTCTTACCAAGTTATATAGTTTGAAGTGAAGTTGAAATGAAACATTCAGAAGCTGCCTGATATATATTTGTGAGTCTTGCTTTTTTTTTCTCCTTTAACTTGCAGTGCTTTAGTATGCTTCTGCCAAAAGCATCTCTTCTCTCTCTCTTTCTCTTTTTCTTTTCTCTTGTCTGTCTCTGTCTTTCTTTCTTTCTTTCTTTCTTTCTTTCTTTCTCTCCAGCCAAAAAAAGACAGACTTGCACGACAGAAGGACCCAGTCTAGTTTGGTATTCTGTACTGACTAGTCAGCATATATTTTCATCTTGTTGGTATAATGAGATATAGCACTGGTAACAGGGGGCCAACCTCATCTGTCTGCAAGAAAGCTTTAGATAATGAGAAAGCACACAGTGCCAAGTCATATTACAGTGCAGCACTTTATTGAAACATGTTTGCCAACACTTGCTTAAGTCCGTATGGTGCCTTTCTTGTGAGCAACCTGGATTACTTATGGTTCAGTGTGTTTGTTAAAACAATACTTGTCATTTTTAATTTGGGGAATTTAATGGAGGATCGGTCGCAACCCAGTTATGCAATGAGCACGTTCAGCTGAAATCTGTAGACATTTTACAAGCCAAAAAGATGAATTAAAGGCTTTTACTTGCATCCTCTCTGAGTGCCTCAGATTTTTTGCATTTTTCTTATGTCTGTGATCCTTGAATTTAAGAGCACGAGAGGACCTCCACACTCCAGCAGCACTTGTAACAACACGTTTGTTGAAGCAAGTTTAACTATTGAGCCGAGAAAGAGAATTGGTGTAAGTTAAGGGTGCTTTCAAACCTTTATTTAATTCCGATTTAGGAAGTGAAATTGCACAAGGACTTACGATGTTGTGATTTTTTGTTCTCATATCAGCAAAGGCAGAGCAAATTCTGACATGCTCTCAAGGCTATGCAAACATCTTTTGTGATTGGTCAGAATGGTTGCAACCGTTCTGACACCACCCTCACCAAGCAGTGTCAGCATGGATGAGTTGTTCTGGTACAGAGTATGTTTGCTTAGTTTACACATCTTCAGACGAATCGCTCTAGTGATGTAGACGTTTGGCCCAAAAAAAATTAGGATGACCACCCTCAGCCACATGTACCCCTAGTCCCCTGCATGTCCGTTATAGAGAGGTCCAGTCCACTTGTTGGCTGGAGCACTAATTTAGCTGAAGTACGCCCTCCCGGCTGTGGGCCTCTTGCGGACGAGATAAGAGTAACCATCTAAGAACATCCAGTCCACTGACCAGGAGTTCAGGCCACATGACTGACAGGTAGTTATCGCCGTGATCCAGCCCCTTGGGCTGTGACAGCCCATTCCACACGGAATTCGATTTGAGATGGTTTGTCAATAACAATGCAAAAGAGATCACAACATTTTTTTTGGTGGTGGGGGGTGGGGGGATGGGGGATGATGAGTGGGAGGGAGAGAGGCTGATAAATCAAATCCTCCGGACTTCAAGTCTGCAGCGGCTGATAATCCTCAGGTTATGCTTCTTTTTTTAATCCCACCCCTCCCGCTCTGGGCTAATAGTGGTGGTGCACTGCGCCGCATTTGGAAATCACTTGCAAACTTTTAAAGTGTCAAAGCAGCCTTCACCTCCCAGCTCTGCGGTAGTTGGTGGTGTGTTGAAACAGTGGAGCCGGCTGAATGAATCTCCGTGTTGAATATTTTACAGGGAGCTTGGGTGGGGAAGGGGGTGGTGGTGGAGTTGGGGGGGGGGGGGGGGGGGGGGGGGGGGCGGTGGGGTGTATTGGGCTGGGTTGGGTTGGGGGGGGCTTGCGGACGGTCGTGGGGGAGAGGGGAGTGACTCCTCTGGTGCCTGGAACTTCAAACGGCGGTCGGCTTCCCCATCTGTCTACTGCATGAACACATTTACATTTCCTCCCGCAAGGGATACAGTAGACCAAGTTTGCTGTAACTGGATTTGAATATCTTTTCACCAAGGTTAATAGCCATTTCTGTTGCTCATAAGAGGTGTTTAGGATTTTTCAATAATTTAGAAGGCCTGTGATCATTCAGAATATTTTGGCAGGCACCGGCACCGTGCAACTAATCCTACAGGGATTCATGTGTTACACAGACTGTTTCGGCATGATGAGATTGATTTCTAGGCATACTCTGCCCTGTCAAGGACATCCAAGTAATATTGAACAGTGAGAGAAGAAATTTTGGAGAGGAAATTTGGTTTTCATTTGGGCTAGTAGCCTACTTCGTCTGAGCAGCACCTGCTCTATGTCTTCCGGCTCTTTCGCTACCAAGTGTTGTTAGTTTTCCCAGCAGCCCTTCATGGACAGCTGTGCAGCAGTAGCCACACATGCACAAGGTGTAATTTTCACACTCTGAGTCTATTTTTTGCCACGTAACAGAACAGAAACCGTATGCCTTTACATTCTGTGCAGTTTTTAATTACTTGTGTGCCGCCTTCGTTTTGAGCCACAGCCGAGAGGGAAACGGCAGAGCATACAGGTCATGGTTTGTGCACTGGACATCTGTGCTGACATGCCTAAGCCTATAGTTTTCGACATGGCCCGAATGTTGCATCATATCTGAAAAAGGAAAAGAGGGGGATTGTCTTCTCCCCTGAGATACCTTGGGCAGTGTTTGGTTTGTTGCCACGCTTTCGCACCTCCTCCACACTCACCACCACCAGCCAGCCCCGATTCGAGTCCCACAAATGGTCTCCTAATGATGCCCCTCATTAGGCATGCTAATTGCTAAAATTATTATCCGCGGAGAGCTGCTTTGCTCAGAGATGCTCCACAGCCTGCCTCTGTTAGATTAGGGCCCGCTTCCACCTCTCCAGGATGCAGATTGCAGTGATCTACATTCTGCTGTTACCGGGCTGCACTTCTCTCCTGCACACATCTCTCCCCTGCCTGTTGTACCAGGAGCTCCTTATGCCCAGAGATGGCTTATTAATGTTGTATGACCTTGTAACTTGGGTACCAAGGACAAACAGGCATCGGAGTGATGGATGAGAGTAAATTGTAGAAGTGGGAAGAACTCTACTGAGCTTTGCAATGATGAGTGATATAAAGTAGGTAATTGACAGGGACTGAATTATTTTTTTCCCCTGCCCACATTTTTTATGCCTAGTTGAGTTCAAGTACTAAATTAAAACTTTTCTTGGCTGTTTCTGTTGTATGATTTAGTTTTTCTTTTCAACAGTTGTGCCTGAGATTTATTGCTGTTTCTTGATTGGCACTGGCTCAATGACACAAACTAAAGTAGACTGTTTTTCCTCTGTCTCAAGAGGCAAGACAGTAGTGCAGTCTGTAATTTTAAATTGTGAAAAATGAAATCTTATTCACTAATCTGTAAGTTTGGTATAAGTAGTTAATCAGTCAGTATACCTGTAAATCATTGGGTGCAGATAACGGTAGTAATTAAGTGGCAGTTACAAAAAAACAAAATTTTGAAATGGTGATTGCAGCTTTGGAGTTGCACAGATGTGACCAGAACAAATCAATTATGTGCAATCACCCAAATTAAAATGCATTAATTTCTTTGAATTTTGAAGAAAAATGTCCCGCAAGGATTGTTGGCGTTAATTAACTTGGAGGCCATTCAGAGGTGCTAATTAAGGAGAGCCATTTCAAAGGGCCAGAGCTTAGTTTAAAAGCCAGTAATGAGGATTTTGTCCCCAGAGATGCAGTAAACTGCTACTGTACACCATGTGAGTGATCCAGGGGAACTTGACATGTTTTGAGTTGAAGAGATATTTTAGTCAGGGTAGAAGAACAGACCTAATTCCACTGACATGACCCCATGTAGACACTCATGCACACATCGACACTCGACTGCCTGCTGTAGCAGTCTGGACTACGCACAGAAGCTATATGTAAGCTATACCTGCTATGGCATTGTTATTTACCAAAGGGCATGTCATAAAAAGAAAACAATTGCCATAAAAATGGGGAACTTCAGATGACATAGGATGCTAAATGTCCATGTTGAGATGCTGGAAGTTCTGAGAGCAGCTGGTACATTCCCCGGCTACGCAGACTGCACACATCTATGAGATAGTGATGACAAATCATTAAATGTTATAACAGCCGTGTATGTTTTCAGACTTCGTTACCCACTTGCAGAGCATCTGCCAAAAAGATAATAAAAGAAAATGAATACACAGCTTGAATCTTGAACACAGCCAAACATATACATACAATGTGTATTTCCATGGGGTAATGCAAACAAACCATGCTTGTGAACATTTGGTAGCTAATTTTTCTGCTCAATAACTTTGATAATGCTACTCAGCAGGTTAAATAGTTTCATTAGAAATGGGGATTTTCTGTTACTTTCCAGCTGTCACTTGTGCTCGTGTGTGTGCACGTGTGTCTATGTAGATGCAGTTGCCCGTAGAGGTAGTAAATAAATAAAAACAAAAATATGAAGAATTTCAGCACATTACTTCAACATGATTCTGCTGCTCTAGTTACACACATTTTATAAGTGCCTGTTCACAAGAGGCTTGTCGAGAATCCTTTATGAAAAAATCAAATGTCAATATTGAAGTGGGCAGTAAATGGGAACTGGAGAGTAAATTAAAGGAGGCAGAGCAAAAGCAGTAATAAAAATGGTACAATGTAGAAGAGGGCAAAATTGGTAAAGCTGGATAGTAATGAAAGTTAGATTAAAAACAAATCTTGGTTTGTTCTGTTGGTATTGACCTGCATGGTGTACCTGCTGGGTAACCTGTAGAAGGGACAAAACAGAACAGTATTGGAGTACGATTTAATAATTTAGTAATAATGTAAAAGAATATTTCATTTAGGAGTACCATAGGTCTTAATTTTCTTCTGTTAAATTTGGGGTACTTCAGGGGTAAGTTTTAGGACCAATTTAATTTTGTTGATGCATGCTTTCTCGAGTTGAATTTACATAAAACCAAGGTTCTTGCAATGGATTCCAGCACATGGCAAAACAAATCATACCGTCTTTTGGTTCCTTTCCTTTTTTGGGCTGTAAAAACTATAGCAAAGAAGCTTAGTGTCTGGGTTGACAGTGATTTAGGCTTCGAGCATTACATCACATAAAGCTCATACACAAAGCTCTTCTTTCTATGACCTCAGAAATATTTCCAAGATTAGATTTATCTTAACTTTTCAAGGCACTGAGAGCAGTGTACATGTAATCATCTCTTTACGCCTGGATAACTGCAATAGCCTTTTTTCTTGTCTTAACCAAAAATGCATTAAGGGACTTCAAGCTGTTCAGAACTCAATTGCCAGGCTTTTTACTTAGACAAAGAACTGTGATCACATCACCCCTGTTTTAGCTGCACTGCACATGCTCCCAGTAAGCTTTAGAATTGATTTCAGGATTCTTCTGATTACTTTTAAAGCTTTACATGGCCTCTCTCCCAGCTACATATCTGATCTTTTAGTACCTACACATGTACGTAATTTAAGATAATCTGGTAGTGGTTTGTTACCAATGCCTAAATTCAATCTGAAAGCTAAAGGACATAAGGCTTTTAGTGTCAGGGAACCCAGTCTCTTGGATGATCTGCCTGATGAAGTATTATTATTACTACTAATATTTGAAGAGTTGAGTAAGTAAGTGTCATGTAGGTGTACCTGACATGACATTGTAATGACCCCATTAAACCAGAGGCTGAATGCAGCCCAAGTGCCTTCAAACTTTTGGATAGTCCTTGAGATGTTCCATCACATTGAATCTCTTCCTTGGAAAAGCTTCACATCGAACGTCCATAAGCCCCACTTCCTATTCCCAAAGAAGGACTTCAGCAGGTCAATACAGATTTGTAAATAACCCCTCATGAATATGAAAAAAGTTTCCCCCTGAGGTGGAGAAGCAGATGCATTTTTATCCTCTACCTCACAAGGACTCTTTGGAGTCGATGGTCTATTGACATATTGAGTTGTCCCCCCAGTGCAGTTCTAATGGAGATGCTGTCTTTCAACCCCTGAGACAGGCTAATGATTGTAGCCTCTTTATATTAGCATGAGGTACTATACATTAGTAGCCTGAAAAGTCATTTCCATGCTGCTTATAGGTTTCCCTTACTCGCCAGGATGGTGATAATGTTTATGTCCATATTTGCCTGTGTTTGTAAACACCTGGAGTGCCCCTGTGAGATAATGCACTGAGGCTATGACAGATGTCTCTTGGGTCCTAGTGTTCCAGGGAAATTTTTTTTGGTCCCATTTTTGACAGTGAATGTTTGCTTTATATTTTGAACAGCTTTGAAAGTCTTCTGGATTGCTTTACCGACTGACCATAGCCTTTCTTTTTTAAGTGGAAGGGTAGATTATTGTATTAACTAAGTTGTGTAATAAATTGAGTGCATTGACAAAGTAAAATACCTCATTAATCCTTTAAAAGTACCGTATTTGTTTCACTTCTAGAACAGCAAGGGCCCTTACTCTCAAGACGCCTTTCTGTGGCTTCCCATGATACAACCACTCTGCCTTTTTAACAAGTTAAGGGGTTATTTAATAGCATGTCAGTTTTTTTGTGGTAGTCACTCTGCCTCGCTTTCCACATCTACTTTGTGAGTGACAGATGAGATTAATAACAGCATTGGCAATGACACACACTTCGTTAGCCACTCTCTGGCTCAGCCGAGCAGTCGTGTCGAGCCTGTTTATTGGTTGGCTCAGCGAGGGGCGCCAGGCTTTGACCTTCCCATCAAATGGAACACTTATTACCCCAATAAATCCCCGGGAATTAGAAGACGCCTCTCCATCAGCACGCGGGAAGGAGCTTATGACATTGTATTCCACTTACCGAAAGAGAAGGGGGCTAAGCACGATGTTCACTGCAATCAAGAACACCTCTTTTTTTTAAGCTCAACACTTAACTGACAGTCTCTCACAGCACCGTGTAGTCCTTATAGGCAAGTCTTATCACTTGGCAGGCATCTTGGCAATGCCTCTGGGCATGTGGGCTAATATGTGTAGGGCCCTATCTAAATGAACAAGGTTAGAAACTTGTTCTGATGTTGGATAGTCAGCCATATCAACTATATCATATCAATTTGCATTTAAATATAAGGAAAGTATTTTGCCCAAAAGCTTAAATTAGGTTTCAAAAAAGACTTTTCATGCTTACTTTAAGCTTGCACAGCTATTCCCATAGTAATAGTTGCGTAAACAGGTGAAGTGAAGTATCAGGTGAAGTATCAGTTATACAGTATCAGTTATGCTGTTTACAAAATCCGATCCTCCCTTAAAATCCTCTCTAACAACACATACAAGACTCCAGAATCTGACTTGGCTATACATCACTCCCTCCCCTTTGACAAATTTTGAAAGGAAATGAAGCAATACTGCAAGCCTGTCATAGACTGACCAGCAGATATTGGCAAGGGTTTTGCAGAGGGACCTAGGTGCACTGAAAGTGAGATGAGTCGCTTCAAAACTTTTTTTGTCTAGAAGTTTGCATCGGCTGTGGGTGGAGCACCTCTGCCATCTGGTCTCGGATTGCGGAGTGTGATGCAAGTGCTGCCTCAACTCTCCTGTGCCCTTGTCTCGGCCAGCACAAAGTCACTTCCCACTGCGAGGGTGACTGAAGTTGAGAAGTGACATACTTGTGAAATTACTAATTACCATCATTTCATTTTTTGAGAATTACAGTAGGTGAAATTTATGTTGGTTTTTTTTTTTTTTCGCCATAATTCATTTGCGCTTTCAACATTGTTAATTACATGAAGCAAATGTTTTTTAAATTTGTGTGCAATCTGTGTTTTTGTTTGGCTATTTCACACATTTTTGAGCAGGCGGTGTGGCGCTGTATGATGCTAATAGTTTATAACAGCGCATGCATGATAGGCACTTTACACAATCCTCACGTGCAGGGAAGCACTTCACTCCCCCCCCCCACCACCACCCCATCATGCAATTTGGAGCCATGGCCCTACAGGCAAATGCTGATAAATGCTTTTATACTGGCAGTAATTATTATGGCTGATGTCATACTTCCCCCACATCTTCCTGGTAATCATCTTCAGTTTGGTGCGTCTCAAGACCATTTGCCTTCGTTGGCTGTTTCTCTTTTGTTGTGCAAGTTCAATCAGATAATTGACTCTTTAAGTGTCATCAAATGATAATGGACGCCATGGAGACAAGTTTATGGAGTGTGTCAGAATTGACAATGCTGATTAATTGTCAGTGACTCTAGGTCTAGCACATTTAGATGTAGTCATGAACAGGAGTGAATTCAAAAATAATACCAAAAATGTCTAGGCTAGGTGCTGTTTTTTTGCTGTCATTTCCCTGCCACAGCGAAATGTCATACTTTCTTGCTTCAAATCTGCCATGAGCAGATTGTTCTCGCACAAAACATTTTGGTTTTAAGTCATCCGTGGCCTCTTAAGCTGTCGCCATGAGTTTTTTTTTCTGTTTTTTTTTTACCCAATTCCTGATTGTATTTGTAAGGACAGACATCATTTTGCATATGGAGGAGCTGGTGAGATACTCAGGAGAGTTGCACTCATGAATGGGGGATTTTTTAAAATTTCCCTCTCACAGTATGTCCTGTCGCAAGAATCTGAATTAATCATATTTCTCCCGGTCAGTTTGCCCTCGGTGCAGAGCCACCCTGGGAACGGGTGCTGCGATGCGTGTTCACGGGCTCGGCCCATAGAGACGGCGCCGTAATCAATGTTGAAGGTTTCCCCGTTGTGTCCTGTGCGAGATGGGCACAGCGGTGTAGAGAGAAGGAGGGAGAAAGAGAGAGAGAGAGAGAGAGAGAAGGCAAGACGAGAGCCTCACTCGTGTTCACTCATGCATACCTGCCGAGTCTAACTCCTCCACTTCTAATTTCCATCCAGGCAGGGGCTGAGTTATTGCTTTTTATGTTTTTATGATTTCTCCGCTGAAGAACATTGTCTGTCTGTCTGTCTCTCTCTCTCTCACTCTTTCTCTCACTCTCTCTTCACTTCTCTCATTTCGGAAATGTCTGGAAGCTCTTTTTCTTCCCCAGCTTCTATTGTTGTGTCTGTCTCCGTCTCTGTGTTTTTTTTCCTCTCTTTTAGCTGACTGTACTTTTTTTAGGTAGACTGCTGATTAGGTGTGTGTGTGTGTGTGTGTGTGTGTATGTGTGCATATGTGTGTGTGTGTGTGTGTGTGTGTGTGTGTGTGTGTGTGTATTCATAGCTTGTATTTAACAGGCCTGGCAAGCCTGTCTCCTGAGCACTGATGAAGATAATTACTGTGGAATGAGTGTCTCAAGGGAGGGCTGCTGGCTGCCACACGCTGCTTTTCCTCTCTCTTTTGGGGCCTGCCTCCCCACGTATCTGGCCTAACCCTCCTTTCTGTAGAAGAGGCCTCCACAGCTAAAGCATTCACTTCCCATCTCTTCTCTTTTCCCATGAACCACTAACCTACAAACACAAACCACTCTTGAGCATTGAGGAATAATGTGCTTAACCTTCTTAAAGACTGTCACCCCCTCCTGAGGCATTGAGTAATTTTTCAGATAGTTGTGTACATTGGCACGTTTTTTTTTCCCCCCGAAGTACTGTAAAATGAACGCCACCAGAAACCGATGACACAGGTGATTGGAACAGTTATGGCTGGCTTTATAACCTCTTGCTAATGTATCTATTCATAGTAAACATAAAACTATAAAATGGTGGATTCTCTTTATGTTTACAAATCACCACAGTAATTGACTGTGGCTATGCTGATTTGTCATACCACATGACAAATCATGTCTTTCATATGTATCTTTCATGTGTTTAATGAAAGAATTTAGTGTGAGGTACCAGCATAGCGGATGAGCAGCTAATGCCAAAAAAAAACTAAACATCAGATGTGTGGTAGTCGTTTGGCTATGTACAGTCAGGTACAGTTTATTTTTTACATGTAAACCTTGTTAGGCAATCTTACAGAGGTTATTGAAGAACTCTATTCAACCATCTTAAAAGACAGCATTTCAAGACACAAAAAGACAGTGCTTCACTTATGTCAATACAACAATCACATAATGTCTCGAAACAAACACTTGGGAAAAATACATTCACAATCAAAGCGGCAAATGATGGAAAGAGGGGGCTGAAGCTGTGAGTTTTGATGCAAATGTGGTTATTTAGCTCTCTATAAGCGTACATCACGAAGTCAAAATTGTGAAACAGTCTGAAGAGTTGCTATGGTTAGAAGTATTTGTACAGTATATGTATCTGAGGTTATGACAATGGTTATGCTATATCTATTGAGTGTTGAATACAGCCTCAATAACATTTTAAAATTTAACAGAAACATTAATTCAGGTTTTATTGACCCTTTTTGAAAACATTTTTCTTTTTTAATATTGTATATCAAATGATGGAAATACGCCAGAGTCTACTTTAAATATGGATATTCTTGAAAGAACATTTCAATAACGATTCAGATTGTTTATTTTGTGTGTGTGGTGAAAAGGCAAAGATCATTTTTTTGGGACAAATGGTCCACCCCTAAAGGCAACTCTAAATAAGATGTGGATGCACAGGTAGCAATCCAATCCAAACATAGTGAATCATCTCATAAATTTCACATGTGAAATTCATGCCCGAAGAGCCTCCAGAGGAAAGAAAATTGATAAGAGACGGAATTGAGGGGAAAGAAAATGGCCGACGTCTTTATGATGGCAGAGAATTGCATTGCTCTGGGTCCCAGATACACTTGCCTCTCGGTGCCCTGTAGGTGACCAAAATAAAGTGCTTTTCATGTGCTGCCTGTGTTTTTCTGTGCCCCAAGGTAACTGACGGTGCCAGAAGGGACGCCGGCAGCCCCATTTCTCACTCAGCATCTGCTATTTTTGGGGAGGGTTTTTTTTCTGTCTGTCTGTCTCCCTCTCTCTGTCTCTCTATCTGTCTTTTCTTTCTTTCTTTTTCTTTATTTTGCTTTCTCTCTCTCACTCTCTCTCTTTCTTTCTCTCACTTTCTCACACAAACACACACTCACTCACTCAAACTCTCTCTCTCTGTCTTTCTGTCTCTCTCTCTCTCTCCTTTCACCCAGCCACCCACCCACCGACATCTTTTGCTTTAATAAGAGTGGGCCTTCCTCTGACTGGCTAAAAATGTGTTGTCAGTGCCCTCTCTAACTGCTCCACAGGTGTTGTGAAGACTTAGTTAGGCCGTCATTACGGGTGAGTTCCCACTTGGCAGGAAGGAGCGAGTCTGTGCAGCAGTGTGTCTGGGTGTCGGGTCACATTAATATCTGTCCCTCTGTTTTAAGACCCATGCTGTTAATTACCACTCAGGGTTGGACATTTTTTTTTCTCAGCCTCACTTTCTCCTTTTTTTTCTTTTGGCATGCTGGACATCTTTCCAAGTATTTCATTTCCAGTGCCTGTTGTTCTCCTTTATCACTTCATTCCCAGACTGCTGGGTTGTTTTTGTTGCATTTATTATCTTTTAATGAAGGTCCCTTTTTGGAAGAAATTATCGCCATGCCATTTTAATTGGTATGCATTGATGCTCAACATGTTATCCTCATTTCCCTTTCTTTTGCATACAGTCATGGCCCTGGAGGTGAAACTTGACATTACCGTACACCTGGAGTTAAATTGAAACTAGACCTCTCGTTCATCCCTTGCCTGGAATGCGACATTGAATGTAATGCGATCGGGGGGTGGAGAAAACCTGGGAAAAAAGGTCTTTCTGTACCGACTAACGCAGTGGCTACAATGGGCCTGGAACGGAAACAGAAACAGCCATGAATGATACACTGTAACAATAGATTAGACTATAATCAATTTGAAGTGGCACCACCAGTACGCCAGCAAAAGCATTGCGAACATTGAAAAAAATAGACCAATGCAGAAAGAAATTCCTCTCTGCAGCTGCTTCTGTTTCAGTGTCACGTCGATGAAGCCCCCAAGTAATCCCAGCGTTAAAAAAAAAAAGAGAGACACGTGAGGACATCTCAATGAGTGGTGCAGTGTAGTGCTTAACACGAAGATTAATATCACGTTTAGGCAGGCAACACATTAAGTAGGACGACGGGAACTTTTCAATAAGGCAAGGTGAGCAGAGCATCTCATTTTTATATGTGCCTTTATGTGGCTGTTTTTAATACCTCGTGTCCCGTCATTGAACCCTGCACAAAGCTTGCGCGCCCGATAATGAGGATGGGCTGGCAGGTGCAAGCGACGAGCACACTCTCTCTGCCTCTCAGGCCTTGGAGGGGATAAAATGAGGCAGCACAAGGCGCTGCGCTGTCTAGACGCCTGTGTGATTAGCCTCAGTACGGTCTCATTCAGGTGGCTGAAGCAAGCATGGCGGCGCAGATCTGGTCCACAAATAATTCACTTGAGAAGACCAACAAAGGCGTTCACAGGCCCTTTCATTGGACAGGGAGCCTCGCTTGTGGATAACTGACCTTGATCAAGTTATTTTTATTTTCCCACTTTCACACCGCAGTAAATCTGCTGTGTAGAATGACAGTGTGACCCAGACACAAACAGATCTTTCAACATATTTTACTTTTTCACACAGTGACGGTAATATCTTGTCATTACATTACACTACAGCATTATTAGAATTAAATTGAATTAAAGAATTGTAATGCAGACATTTGCAAGTAGTACTGTAACTGTCTTGTGAGTGATTGATGGACTACAGTGAACTCTTTTTTTTATTAATTATTCAAACCATACTGTTTCAGAAATGTTGCATGGGCATACGATTATTCATTGCAGATGAATCAGACCATGCAGCTTTCCTTTCTTAAAAAGATAGGTTGTCAAAACCCACAGGGATTAGTCTAATTAAGGCCCCACCCCTACTTTTCTCCTTCAGTGGAGTCAAACGCTCAGGATCTACTCTTGTTGACTGGCTTTGAATAATTGTGGGGGGGTTTGAATTTGGGATGTGGCTGCGAGTTGATGCACTGGACTCGTGCTCTCCTGCTCATGCTAGGCAGAAAAGCTACATTTGCCACGTCCCCCTCATACCCCCCCAAACCCCCACCCGTCATACCCCCAGACACTCATGAATGATGGAGATGCAAGAGCCTTCATTTGAAAGTCACGCCTTGGCCTTGTCAGCCTCCTACAACCACCATGTCAAATGGCACCGACCTTTTTTTTTTTTCCTTTTTTCCTCCTCACCCACCCATCCACCCTTTCACTTTTCTTTTTTAAAGTGGCCCTTAGTCATTCCTCCTCCTGTCAAAATCCATCTTTTACACTGGGCTCCTTAAGAAAGGTCTCTTGTTTGATCAGCTGCGCAGACTTTGTTGTACTTGAAGAACATTGAATTATTTATCAGTGCTGCTTGTAGTTGGGTTTTTTCCCCCTTTTTTTCATGAGGTGATGCTCACAGGAGTCATTACAAACACAAAGACGCTAGAAAAAGGGGAAGAAATTATTTTAAATTACTCAAATAACCTGAAGTCCTTTGATGCACGATTTCGTGCCCACTTTTCCCCGAGGCTGGGAGTTTGTTATGTAACTCCCTGCGATGCAGGAATACGGTTCACTGTCAACTTGACACTTAGCGTTTCGACAACAGCTGCTTTGTTTTGCCAAGGGAATATATTGTCACACATCATTAAGAAACCATAGCTTTGGAGAGTTTTCTTTCTCTCTCGGAAAGCAGCTTGAACCTTTTGCGGCGATGAAAAGTCTAGTGTAAGGGGTTTTTGCTGCAGCTTGGCCATGTGGTAGCACCAGGAACCTTGAGAAGACAGCCTGGTGTATTTGCATGTTAGCTCCTTAGCGCAGATTTTAATGATGATTAAGTCAGGGACATCTGAGGGATGGCCTGAGGCATTAGTTTTTTCACTCTGCGTCCTTTTCCCTCACAGCGCGGGGGCCTTTGTTCTCCCCCCTTATGAAGTAAAGGCTTTGTTGTTCCACGCCATTGGGTAATGCGGCCCACCTGACAGAACAAAAGGAAAAATTAACCTCAGCGCCTTGCATTTCATATTAGGCCCAATGTCTTTTTAATCACGATGGCAGCTGGAGTCTGCGGTAGGCTGGTTTGCTGAGCAAACAGATTGTGCATTGATGACACCTGTCTGACCTCTGTCAGTATTTGCAGAGGGTATTGAAAGACAGCGATGAGAGGGGCTGGGGGGATATACAGTGTGCCTAGTCGGTATTCACAGAGGAGACTAAAAAGACAGATGAGAGGGGCTTGAGGCTGGAAGGGTTGGGGAGGGGAGGGGAGGGGGGAGCACAGTGAGCCAAGATGGGTTGTTCAGAAGTTCAACTTCATCAAGCTTGCTGAACTCCACACACACACATTCACGTTCCATGTTTGAAGCCCAGACTCAATTTACATTAACCTCTAAAGTATGTTCAGTACACTTTACACTGTTGTGAACTTGTAGTAAAGATGTAATGAGTGTATAATGTCAGAGTACTGCAAAGTACCAGTCGTTGCTATGAAAGTGAACCTAAAAAAATAAAATTGACATGTCGATGGTGCAGTATCGGTTGTTAATGAAAAAGAAACCCCACAGCATTCAGCGAAAGTAAGCCAATGCCATGCAGCTCGGTAGGTGCGGCTGCAATCATCTTGTTGTTGGACTTACTTTTTTTTTTAATGCAGTAGGCTTACAGCACTTTTTAATAAGCACAACACAGTCATGTCACTCAATTGAAACTTATTTCAGGTTTAGTAGTGCTGTCTTGCCGTTCGCAATCCATCCCTTCAGGGGCAGCTGTCCCCGACGCTTGATTAAAAAAGGGGACCGCTTATTAACGTAAGCAATTTACAGCTTGTTTTTCTCGGGCTGCAGGAAATTGTGTAGTCGGCCATTACTCAGGAAGCTGTGCAGTGTAGTCGGCAAGCTAACCAACACACGAGCTTCATCCCCGGCCTGGGTTCAAAGCCTTGGACAGGAAAGATGAATCAGTGAAATCCTCCCCTGCAGCCATCATCTAATCAATAATCACAGAAGTTTAGTTCCAGCCTGCCATTTAACAGCACTTTCCATTGACCTCATGCTGGCTACAGTTTAATGTCTGGCAGGTTTAATGTACAGGCGCTGGCGCTGAGCACCTTGTGAACCATTAAAATGAAGGACAAAGAAATTAAGAATGAAAAAACAGAAGGTCAATGTTTGAAGTGCAGTGCAGCTGTGGTGGGACATCTACCTTTGAGTGTGTTTTAATGAAAGTCACTTTCGTTCGTTGCCATTAATTCCTGATCTCCTGTGTCAATTAACTGCTCAACCAGCCCTGTTTGATGGTTATGGCATACGTATTCCTCTCTTGTCAGGGTATATGCAACTGTTCCTCTTTTGTTCTGCCTTTCTTTTTCTCTCTCTCTCTCTCTCTCTCTCTCTCTCCCTCTCTCCCTCTCTCCCTCCCTCCCTCTCACTCTCTCTCTCTCTCCCTCCCTCTCTCTCTCTCTCTGGCTCTCTAATTTTAACTCCTTCTCACTTTCCCTCTCTTTTTTTGCAGTTGGCCCGTGTGAGCTCCAGGCGATGGCTGAACTTGCAGGAGTACCAGAGCAAGAAGCTGATGCAGGAGAGTGGGGTGGCCGTGCAGCGCTTCTTCGTGGCCGACACCGCCTCCGAGGCCCTGGAGGCCGCCAAAAAGCTGAGTGAGTAGCACCCACCCACCGTTACCGTCGTTAGCGCCTGCAGTTAGCCTCATAGCTGTGCGCGTTATTAGCGGTTCCCACATTAGACAGGGTAGGCCTCTGCCCCAGCAGGACAGCATTTACAGGTATATGCTTCAGTGAAAAGCCAAAGTTAAAAAAAAAACTTGGGGTAAGTAGTAAATCTTGTAATAGAAGCGCCCTTACAGCGTTACTCTGTTATCCCAACAGTACGAAATGACTCTTCTATTAGGAGGTTTACCACCTTTGCTTTTGACTTACCTGTGACAGAGCCAGCCCGCAGGAGATGTGTTATAATAGTAGCATGTTGGGGGGGGAGGGTGTTCTGTTTCTGTTTGTGCTGAATGTTTTCCAAATTCACAGGTATTTAGATATTTTGATGTTGGCAATTTTTGGAATCCGTTTTCTCACCTTTCTTCACTTTTTCTTCCACATATCCCAAAATCTCTCTGTTTTTGCTCTTTTTTTTTGTCATCTTGCTGTTTTGATTTCACACTGTAATACCCCCTGATTGTCACATCCACACAAACATGCACACTCTCACTTTCAAACATACCCCCCTCCAAATGTTTAATTCATACAATCCTCACCAGCTTTTCTCATCCCTCTTCTCTTTCTGTGTGTGTGTGTGTGTGTGTGTGTGTACTTTTCTTTGCCTTCTCTGTCCTTCCTCCATCTCTCCATCTCTCTCTTTTTCTCTCTCTCTGTCCTTACCTTTGCCTTCTGAGAATCACACCATCTCTCACAGAAAACCCACTGTGAGTCTTGGCTGAGCCAGTGGATGTGTCTCGGCCCATCCTCTGTGTTAACAACAGCAGCCTTCTCCCGATGCATTGCCAAGATAAACAGGAAGAGAGTGTTGTGTGTGTGTGTGTGTGTGTGTGTGTGTGTGTGTGTGTGTGTGTGTGTGTGTGTGTGTGTGTGTGTGTGTGTGTGTGTGTGTGTGTGTGTGTGTGTGTGTGTGTGTGTGTGTGTGTGTGTGTGTGTGTGTGTGTGTGTGTGTGTGTGTGAGGGGGGTTGATATCACACTATGCCTCCCACATCCACCCCCCCACCCCCCGTTTGCTCTCTCCCCCTTCACTGGGAGTAGAGAACCAGAGTGGTGGTGGTAGTGGTGGTGGGGTGGTGGGTTATGGGAGCTCTGCCAGTAACTGGGTCCTCTCCACAGCATCCCTGTGTTGAGCCTTGGCCGCTGTAATCTGCAGCTTATCTCTCCCTGCACAATGGGCCGCACCGCTGTCCTCAAGTACTCCTGCTGAATGCTGCATGTGTGAGTGTGTGTATGTGTGTGTGTGTGGCCGTCATCCTTGTTGGTGTGCTTATGTGTGTGTGTGTGTTTGTGTTGCTGTCATCTTTGTCTGTGTGTCTGTTAATGTTTGCACATATGTGTTTGTCTAAAACAGACTTAAAGCTGCCACTGATGCCTCATGTTTGTTTTTAGATTTGGGTTGGTGGAGCAGTAACAAGCAGGTGAATGTGACTTTACAAAGGTGTGTGTCTGTGTGTTAGTGTGCTTGCATGCTTGCATCTACACTCTCTATTGCCTGTGAGACTTTCTCTAGGTCGATTTGAGGCCTAGTAGAAATGTCGTCTAATCTTCTCACCATTTATGTGTGTGTGCACACGCAAGCACAGGAAAATGTACCGCAATACCCTTGGCTTCGGCAGGGAACGGGGCCCTGCCTGTCTGAGGCGAGGCTTACGGGCAAAGCCAGGCCGTGACGTCCTCTCGGCTCCACAGAGAGAGAGCCTGAGTTGCGAGCCCAGGGTAGTCTGGGCCTGATGGGGGATTTCAGGAGACCAAGCATGACCCAAATGGATTTCTGTGTGACGGCGATACGGCTGTGAGCCTTGCCTCTCAGGAACAGCGCTCCCTCTCTCTCACTCTCTCTCTCTCTCTCTCTCTCTCTCTCTCTCTCTCTTTCTGTCTCTTTCTCTCTCCCTCTCTCTATTGGGCTTACCTAGCCATGAAGCAGTGAATGTGACAGCTCAATTGCTGTGCCGTAGTGTCTCGGTTTCCACACACACACACACACACACACACACACACACACACACACACACACACACACACACATATTCTAAAGCAACACGAAGACAAAGGGTACTGTTGGGAGGATATCGCAGTGGTGATGTTGATTGATTGTGGCGTGTATAGATCCCATCCTGAATCATCACATACAGTTTTAGGATAGGATTTCTGGCATCTTGTCCACTTAGCCTTGTCACATGATGTAAAGCATCATATTCATAGGTATATCTATGAAACACTGCTTATAGTCACTCTACAGATACATACACACACACATACACACATTTACATACATGCTCTTCTACACTTTGTCCCTCTCTAGCTTTGTCTAGCTTTTTCCTTTTTCTTATTTGCTCTCTCTCCCTCGCCCTCTCTCTTTTCCTTTTGCATTTCATTACATACATGCACCTGCTTTCACTCTGACCATCCTCACCCCCTTTCTGTCTTCTCTCTTCCTCTCTTTCTACTTTTCTTTTTCTTTCCCTAGTACATACATACATGCATGTACTAACTCTCTGTTCCTCTCTACCTTTCTTTCTCTCTCCCTTCCCTTCCCTTTCCTCTCTCTCTCGGCCCTTATTTTTCTCTGACTTCTCACAGGTTTCCTTTGTTCTCTTCTCCTGGTCTCTCGCTCCATTCATCTCTGCGTAGTTATGATCCAGCACCTGTCCCGGCCCCTACCCGTGTTCCACACTTGCCAGACAGGCACTCACAGAGAGTGTTGTTCATTTCCACACTCATAAAACACACACACACACACACTAACACACATCCGCACACACACACACAGTCACACACACACACACACACACACTAATACACATCCGTACAAACACACACACACGTACATACACACACACTAACACACACACACACACAAACTACCTTCCGTATACTCTAAGTAATCTTACTGTCAATGAGGCAAGCCTGATGCTTGCCTCATCAGTCACTTCGCACATAGAGAGAAGGAGCGAGAAAAGGAAAGGAAGACGTTTGTGTGTGTGTTTGTGTGTGTGTGTGTGTGTGTGTGTGTGTGTGTGTGTGTTTTTCATTGATGTAACCAATTCATTGGAAGAAGACTATGTCATGGGGAGGCTGGTACAAGTGTCTGTAAAATAGACCAGTACAAGTGCTAGTGAAATATAAATGCTTGGTGCAGCCCCCAAATCAAATGCAGTATTCAATTTTTATGTGCGCTGAACCTTTAAAAGAAACAACAAGATGCAATATAAATCAAAACAATTAGAAATGTAATATTTGATATAAAAATATCCCTATATAATATAATGTGTATATAATTATGTATTGATGTATGTATTAATGTAATGTATGTGTAATTATGTATTGATGTTCTTGATTTCAGTCTCTCCCTTAATCTTGACACTGACTGTCCCCTCGCTGTCTCAGGCCACTTCTGATTCGTTAGCTGCTGCAGCCTGGGTGTCTCCAATGAGGGTAGAGACGGTAGCGCCATCTTTCTCGCCTCTCAAGGCCTCTCTCCGCTTATAGAAGTCCTTTAGGATCCTCATCCTTTTCTCATCCAGTTGATTTCGCTCTTCAAGTGCATCCAGGTGTTTCAGATCGTTAGCTGTTGTGAAAGTGATGAGAAAGCAGTCAGTTAGGACAGGAGTAAAAAGGGACCATAGCTAATATTCTCAGAAGAAACAAAGGAAGGAGATGAGGGGCTTAAAGTTGGGTGCTAATGACATTACATTGCATTACACTTAGCAGACACTTCTATCCAAAGCTACTTACTGTATAATAGAGGACACAAATCAAGCTACAGATATGCAGAGAAGAACACAGTAAGCAAGAGTGAAACAAAGATAGTGCAGACAGGGTACAGGACAATGTTGGTAAGTGGAGGTTAGCCATGACAAATATGATACTTACTAGTGAGGGGCATTCTCTGCTCCTCCTCCAGCTGCTCCTTCACTTTGCTTATCAGTTGTCCACTTTCATGGCAGATCCCCTCTGCTCTCAGTACCTCAGGAGTGGCCAGTGGAAGGCTCTCCACAACTTTTTCCTCCTCCTTTTCTTTCCTCAGTTGTTTAGCCTTCTTTCTTAGCTGTTTCTTGCTGGGCACACCATCCTGATTGGGCACTGCAAGGCAGCAGGTGAAAATCCTGTAGAGCTTTCTCATTTTGCAACTTCTCTCTCTTGTGTCTCTCATTAGACTGAGCAGTTGTTTTTGACTTTACTGAACATTCTAGTTTGGTGTTCCAGAATGCAAGTAAGCATTCCATGAAGTTGTCACGGTGATAACTGTATTCTTTCAAATCTGTGGCAGCAACAAAGGTTTAGATTCTACACCTGTTCACTACACTGACCATTTTTGTTTTGTCAAGTCAAATGTATGTATTTTTATAGCACATTTAACACAACAGGGATTACCCAAAGTGCCCTAAAAATGGCAATAAATAATAATAATAAAGAAATAATAATAATAATAATAATAATAATAATAATAATAATAATCACTACTAATAATATGCATCTCATTTACTTTGAACTTCATTGTGGAGTACTTTTTAACTTAATTTTAATTTAGTTTATATTTAATTTAGTTTATATTTACCTGGATTGATTATGGTCCATTTATTTTTGCATTGTTTTAGATTGTTATTCCTTATCACTATAACATTTTTGATTGTTTTGAAACCTATACAAGTGTGTATTTAAATTTAGATCATACACTGCTTGCTGCATTTATATTAGAGGCCAGCCACAGTTTAGGCCACATGTGTTGTGTTGCGTGTGTGCTTGTGTTGTGCTCTGTGTGTGTGTGTGTGTGTGTGTGTGTGTGTGTGTGAGAGAGAGAGAGAGAGAGAGAGAGAGAGAGAGAGAGAGAGAGAGAGAGAGAGAGAGAGAGAGAGAGAGAGAGAGAGAGAGAGAGAGAGAGAGAGAGAGAGAGAGAGAGAGAGAGAGAGAGAGAGAGAGAGAGAGAGAGAGAGAGAGAGAGAGAGAGAGAGAGAGAGAGAGAGAGAGAGAGAGAGAGAGAGAGAGAGAGAGAGAGAGAGAGAGAGAGAGAGAGAGAGAGAGAGAGAGAGAGATTATGCAGACTACGGAGGTGTCTATTACCACCGCCACCACTAGCGCGAGTGGGGGAAAGAATAAGAAGAGGGCACATACACACACACATCTGCAGCCTCGGTGTGCTGACTGATTGGAAGATGGAGAGGGAAACTTCCCCTGGCATGTGGCACAGGGCGTCATAAATCAGCACGCAGCGAATCTCATCCACGCACAACTCTCCAAACGCCACACACACGTAAACATACACTCCGCAAATGGGCCAAAGCAAAGCTTGAGAACACAGGGGGAAAAAAGACAGCTAAAAAAACCCTCCATCAAGATGAAATGACTTGGAGAAAAGTCGTTTTCAGTCTTTTTGACACAGGTGCTGAGGAGCGAAAGAAAAGTGCTTTGGCGAAAACACCTTATCAGAAATGTTATTTCATTCAAGAGGCGCCGCTCCCTCAGTCAGAGGTGTGATCTCAAATGCTATATTTGTATGCCGGCTTTGAATGTAACCCTTATGCTAGCTTGCCATCTTTACAGATGAAAGCAGGACATGTAATGAATATAAATGATTGTTGGTCCCCGCCTCATTCTGGTCCAAAGACACATACACATACATACACATACACACATATACACACACATATACACACACATGCACACACACACATATGCACACACACACATACACACACACACACACACACACACACACACACACACACACACACACACACACACACACACGGATGCATGTGCTTACATAAATGGTCTCCATGTAGTGTTTGGCTGTAATTGGTTTGTTCACCTTCTGTAGCAGATGTCTTTTGCCAGTCATATCTGTTGGCTAAATCGTGATGGATTGTATGCACAATATCCTCTTCTCCAAAATACGTTTCCTAGCACTTAAGTAATTTTTTTTTACCTCTCAGTGTTTTTTTTTCTCCCTTGTTGAGAGGAGTGATTGAAGAGGAATAGATTGTCAAACATTTCTTAGGGGGGCGTTATCTTTTCCACCTTTAGTGCGGCCGTCTGATGGATGTACGTATGCACCACGGGAACTGCACACATCTGTTCCGGGCCTCTCTAATGGAAGTCATATGGCTTGATTGCGTCCATATTATCTAATGGATGCTTTGTCCTCTCCTGTAATGGATGTGCTTACTTTACTGTGTCAGATTTTCCAATGCTTACATTACACATAATTAATATTTGCAATGGCATTTACAAATATTAAGACATTTTATTTTTATTTCATATGGCTATATTGTCTGTTGGGGATTATGGAAAATGTTAGGACATGTTCCTTCTCTAGTTTTGTAAAGTTGGAAGGTAAAATCTGAGGCTGTTTATCCTTTTTTATTCTCTTCCTCTCTCACTCTTTTCATTTACTCCCACACTCTCGTTCTCCTCACAAATGGTAATGGTTATTCAGGAGCTTTTTTTTTTTTTGCTCTGTAAACAGAAAGACAGGTTCCACAGTTAACTGGAGAGAGTGATCATGTTAATTAATTTCACTCTGATATGAATATTCAAGGCGAAGAGTGCCTGTTTAATGCATGATGGTCTAATCTCATGTGTGCTTATTAGGGGAACTAGTAGTTTGGTGTGTCAAAACAAAGCTTGATTCACAACGTGAAGACTGTGTGCCACTGCAGTCACCTCAGGCAGCAGGTGTGGAGACTTCCCTAATTGCATTGCAGATACTTGGATTTAAATTTCTCAAAGTTGTTTTTCTTCTTTTTCCCCATTAATTGCTAATAGTGCATAACAGAAACTATTTTTTTACTTTCTTTTACCTTTTTTTTACCTTTTTTTTATTAATGTGGTAAATGTATTTTTTTAATGTACTTCTTTTCATATTTATAAAGAGTGGAGCCTTCTTCAAGGTCTGAATTCCAAAATGTAGTTGATTATTTGTTT
>CM059267.1:15278547-15331047 GCA_030347295.1 Setipinna tenuifilis | reverse complement strand
AACCAAAGTCTTAATAAGAAGGAACACTTGGGCCAGAAGCACAACCCAATTTGGAATCGTGTCATCTCTGAGGGTCAGCTTGGTTAAGAGAAAGAGACAGAGATATTGGTCAGAAAGATGGAGGAGATAATATGACTGTATATAGTGAAGCACATGTAAGGGTAAAGATGATGCGAGGCAAATATAAAAATAAGATAACATAAAGCACACATTGTGGTTTATAAATGATGCATAGAAAAAATGGTGGTGGATAGAAGTGGAGAAAGAGAATTTATAAGTATTGGTTGTGATGTAGCTTAATGAGTCAATATTAAAACTAAAAGGCCCATGCAGCAAGAAACCAGGGTGAGGAGTTATAAATCATTCATTTTTAGCTCACAGAAATCACTTGATAATGACACAGCAAAAATACAAAGAGGTCACCATCGAGTGTCAACATATCTAACATAGAAAATATAAGAACAAGAGATTTAAACAACAGCTGGGTAAATGCATGCCCTTGACTTTCATTTTGTTAGGTTAAGGTTTATGCCTATATACTAAAGGCAAAATTGTACATTCTTTGCTTCTTTAACCTTCAGTGCACAATGAGTAATAGATGTTGTTCATCCTTAGATAGCATCACACCCCCCATCAGTTGGTTCCTTCACAGTCTTTGTTTTGGAAGGATTCTGGACACATGCTCCTCCTTCAATTCAGTGTGGGTGCCTTTCCCCCCTGAAAACAGACTGTCAGCTAGTCTCTCAACTGGGTTTTCCAGTACTGAATAAACCTAGTAAAATAAAATAAAATAAAACAGACTTTGCTGGAAACGTGGGTCAAGAACGGCTGCTTTGATATGAAAGCTTTTTTCCAGGAGTCTGCCATTCCTTGAGCTCCCTTCATCTGTCAGTCTCCTCAGTCAGTGTAGTCTGTAGGGGCTTTGATGACCTTGCCATCATCCATATGCACCACCACGCGTTGTTTCTTAATGTTCATGAGCGGAACAGTGGCGGAACGGCAATGCGCACGTATCCTGTGAAGAAGGCTTTGCCAGGGTGACACAGAGAACCTTGAGAGAGTGAGAACATTGATACTCTGCTCTGTTGTTCCCCATTGGGATGTTGGAAGCTGTAGGGCTCTTCTGGCCCATTTGCTGACACTGAAATCCATGAGCACAGTAGGTGTCAAATGAACTGAAATCCACAGAGTCGCCACATCTTGTATTAATTGATGTTGAGTCGCCTGCTTTTCTCCGGCTTTCTGCAAGTGCTTTGCAGTTATGAAGGGAGAAATGAGAGACCAGGAGCAGCAATAGTGTGACCCACCAGGTCTTGGTTTAGCACACTGTTCACACACTGCTGTATAGTGTGACCTTACACACACACACACACTCTGTGTCCCTATTTTTTGGGTTGATCTTGATACTTGGCCCAATCAGAAATTATCTCAGGGTTTGTGAAATATGATCTGCAGTATAACTTACTTCCATTTTTTATGCTTAAAACAAAACTGTCCAGTCACCAGTCTTGCTTGACCCTCTTTTGGGAACGGTGTATCCTCAAGTGCACACATTCATTCTTCACAACCTTTGTTTTCAACAATGTTCTCTGGCATTATGTCAAGAACAACAATTTCTGCAGTTATTGCTCATCTCTTTTGAGAGTGGTGATCTCATATCAAATTTCTTCAGGTCATCTTGGGCCAGCTGAAAGACTTGATGATGTGTTACAAATATAATGCTGTAGGTGGATCCATAAAGAATAATGTAGGAACCATTATTACATGGTATGCCCAAAGTAAGAACCCCCCCCCCCCCCCCCCCCCCCCCCCCGAGCGACAAAACGGCCAATTTGGCCGGTAGGCCATAGGTGGTAGGCCATAGCTCTCGTGTTGTATGCCAGAAACCGTTGACTCAGCTAGCATTTGAAATTGTTAACATCATCTGTGGCATGTTTAACATGCCCTGCCCTGCACCCTATGCAAGTTTTTCCCCAACATTGTAAAATGTACAGTAGCTAAAACGATTTACCATTAAAGCCCAGCCAACTACTGTCATGATTTATTCACGGATTTAAATTTGTATTACCATTTGTAAACCTATTTGGCTTGTATGTGTGACAGAATGGCCCTATGTTTTAATTCCATTTTGTACAATCGCACACCCAACATGCCTATACATCCAAAATGCAAAGACCATTTTGCATCAACTGGACAGGATGATTGGCAGTTAAATCTTTGAAGCTTCTGAACTGAATCATTGACTATTTGGGGTCAGCGCTAGTGGGTAAACAACATGTTTATGTCAGCATATAAATATGAGGTGTCCAACATTTTAAGGTGAAATGGTGAAGTTCTCTTCAGCATATCGATGCAACCAGCAAATTATAGAATCAGGGAATGAGTAATGGGTAGTTAAGCGAGCACACCGAATGTGATCTATTGTAGTCTGATGGTGGAGTAGATGTGCGATGATTTTTTTAAATTAAGGGAGTTCTCTTATTATGAACAATGAAGCAGTTTTATATTTGAGAATATCTAGAAGATTCACTATTTTAAATTAACAGCAACATATGAACAGCTGCTTTTTAACTTAATGTGCTGAATAAAAATAGATGTTTCACAGGCAAAAGCAGGCATGTCATAAAAAAATAAAAAATAAAATGTACAAATAAACTGGAAAAAGTTGACCTCACTTGAGAGGAGAAAGATACTTCCCCCTTAGCTTGAGGTGTTTCCTAGCATTTTTTATTTTTGTTTTCTTTTTACCTCGCACACATGTGCTCTCCCATCCACTTCTCGGGAATCATTATCTGGCACTGGGCATGAAAACCAGGTGGACAAGTCTAACAAGGAGTCACCTGTCAACCCGCCACTGCCAGCGCAGTTTGATGTGCCACCGCGGGTCCAGGTCACTGATCAACCCTTGTCGGGCCCCAGAGGGAGACGCCATCATTAGACGAAGCCCAGTGGTGTGTGCAGCCCGTCCCCGTGCTGGGTCTGGACAACCTGCACGCGTATGCAGAAAACCAAAGACCGTTCTCGCTCACAGGCACACAAAATCTCAAAGGCTTTGCGTCTAACTTGTTGTTATCCTTTTATTTTTCATTCATGGAGGTATACTTGAGATTAAAATGCACTAGCGCCAGTTGAGACCAAGCCTTTTCTATGTGATGTACCTGACTGATGGAGGAGTGGGTGTTTTCAGGTAATGGTTGGTATCGTGGGTGTGATTGTAACGGAATTGAAGTAAAAGGAAGAAGACATTTTAAAACCAAATGAAAGACAGTGTTGATCGTCATTACAGACTGCCATTTACAGTGTGCCACCATTTAATGTGCCGCCATGCAGAGTGCTAAAGGCTACTAGTTTACTGCTTACATTTTTTTTTACCCTTACAATGCAGTGAGGCTACAGGGCATGTTCATTAAAGACATCTGGAGAAAATGACTAGTGTCTCGAAGGAGAATCCAACACTTAAAGGTCTTAATTTGGAAGTCCATCTGTCTATCTAGCATTACTGCCACGCACAGACTCATGTGGCACAATTGAAATGGGATTAAAGGCCCACCATCCTATAGTTTGAAAAGTGGAATGTGTTAATTCTGTTTTCAGAGAGTGTCTTCTTTTCCTTCAGGCCTCTGTTTTCTGCTTGTGTGAAATTGTTCAGCTCAGAACAACACCAGAGAGCTTTCCTCCTTCTTAAGCTAAGACTGTGCTGGGTCTCTGTGGATTGGCTTGAACCCCCCGCACCATATCTTTCTTTATTACTTAGTTACAGACATCAAGTATCAGACAACACTATCTTCTTTGCACAAAGCCTGGTGCCATGATGTCCCCCAGAACTGCTGTGAACAGACAGAGCGTTTAAAAGGAAGGGAGGGGAAAAAAGACAGAAGATAGAAGAAAAAAGCAGACAGACAGGCAACGCTTGAGCAGAAATAACAGCCTAATGCTGACTTCTGTCATTAGTAAATAAGATTTCAGTTAATTTGTGTTCA
Organism: Setipinna tenuifilis; assembly: GCA_030347295.1. Lineage (NCBI taxonomy): Eukaryota > Metazoa > Chordata > Actinopteri > Clupeiformes > Engraulidae > Setipinna > Setipinna tenuifilis. Next base: position 15,327,067 of record CM059267.1, on the reverse strand, counting down.
TTAATTGGGAATTGGCTGCCTGGGGATTTCCATGTAGCTCCAATTATATTTGATGCGACTACTGATGTAGTAACTACTGCAGTCCTCAGTTTTTCTTTTTAATGTACAGAGATATAATACATACTGTTGTGGGGATTAATTATTTTCGTGTATGTATAAAAGGAACTATTTTATAGCTCGTTATGTTGGGCCTAATGAGAATTTGTGTTTTTCTATTTTAAAATATAGCTGTCCTATTTACCTTTAGCCAGCCATAATGGAACAATAGTAAAAATCCTTACATCAGCAATATAGCAAAGCTCTTCAAATGGTTATTGCAGGAGACAATCAATATGTTTTGACAAAGTAAAATGCTTGCACACCAGCGAATGAGCTCCTGCTGAATGAGACAATCTTGTTTTTATGACCGCCTTTATTGTTTTATGTCAGAAGGTTAATGCAGAAAGGCTTAAGATATAGGATAAGCTAAATGGTATGGCCTTGTCATCATCTACGTCTTTGGACTTGCAGGATGACTGGCAGTAAAGTCTGTTCCACTTTACTCCTCTTCATTTATTGCTAAGAATGGTATAGTGTCCAACCGGAGTGATGGTAATTTGACAAATGGAAGTTGTTGCTCTCGGAATGTGCCTGAATAATATAAGTTTGTAGGGAGCTCTTAAATTCAACCAGAATCTTTTCACTGTCCTAAAAAATAGCTGCATTTTTTGTGCCCTGTTTTTTTTCCCCCTCTATCTTTTGTTCTGGGCCACAGGCCTCTGGTTGATGTGAGCTTTGTTTTTCCTGGTGGAAATCCCATAAGCCGTAACACTGAAGCAATGTATCACCATTTTTCTTTTTGCTGTTCCTCACTGGGGAGCTGAACCTGCTCAGGGTTTCTCCCCTCCGTCCTGCTACCGCTGGGACCCCAGTGGCCATGCACGTAGGCCACAGCTACACACGCTCCTCAGTGCCAGCAGACGCTAGCTGACTCACAGCATCCTTACACACACAGACTGTGCAGCGTTGTCTACGTCACGCCTGACTCACCTCGTTACAGTAAAACAATGCAGAAGGTTAATGGGGTTCACGGAAAGATAATTTCACGCACTTTGTGGACTGCATTAAAAGGATCTGCCTTGTAAACCTGGGCCTGTGTACACCCTGGACACACTACACGGCAGATGTCAGGGGTGTTTTATTTATATATTTGTTTGGTGGTTGATCAATTGCTGAGTGCTAATAGGTCTCTTTCGCCCCACAAATTGCTCAGACAAAGACGGCAACATTCCACCGCATGAATGACACGTTAATGCAGGCCATGAGTCAGTAACTGCCCCCGAGGACAATTAGCAGAAGATTGCTTGCTAGCGTCAGAGGCTGAGTGATCCAGACACACAATACTACACACATACAGAGATGCACATACATACATACACACACATGCACACACACACACACACACACAAGCCCTAAGCTCGTATGGAAACCATGTTCATACTGAGGTATTCAGTGCCTTTTTTGACATGCCAAGGCCATTCGAACATCAGCAGTAGCTCAGTTTGTTCCCTCTGTGTATGTTCTCCTTCTCTGGTACTTTTTTTTTTTCATCCACAGCCAGCCAGTCTCGACTGCGTGGGTCTCTATTGTGACTGAGGCACGGACAGACAAAGGTTAAGGCATTTGGCTTTAGTCCTGTCAGATGCTATGAGTTGCTCTGAGATGTGTTCGTGTGTGTGTGTGTGGGTGGGGGGGGTGTGTGTGATTGCATTGGTGGATGTTTTGAGAATGGCTGTGTATTTTGCAGAAGATGTAGTCTGCTAAAATGCACAAGCAGACAGCTGGAGAAAAGAGATGATCCAGCCACCTTCTTTTTTATGGATGGTCTAATCTTGAAGGTTGAAGGTTCATAAGGATTTGGGGGGTGTGTGTGAGGGGGAAAGAGACAGTGAGAGAGAGAGAGAGAGAGAGAGAGAGAGAGAGAGAGAGAGAGAGAGCACGTACGTGATCAAGGCCAATTTTGAAGTTCAGTGATTCTGGTGAGATAAGTCCAGCGGTTAGATAGTGTTTATCCTCTGCTTCGTTCAGATAAGAGGACATTATCCACTCTGCGTTTTGAGATTTAAAAAGACTCTGTCCTGCTATTTTATTTTGCCTTTTCATTACCCCACCCCCCTTTCCTCAGTAATGTGTTTGTTTCTAAGCGCACCTCTTCTGTATAAATGGATTTAGGCAGTTGGGCCGTGCTTAGCAGTGAAGCATTGTTTCTCCTCTCACACGAACTGCTGTAAGGATTTAAATGAGGTGGTGCTAAATCATACTTCACTCCTTCGGGGGCGAAGCTATAGCACCTGTTACCCAGCTGACATTTCTTCTCCCGCACCGTTTCCTTTTTCGTCCTTTTGTTTCATTATCCTATCTGCACACCATCGCAGACCCCCTTTTTTTGGAGGTCGCTTTGTTCCTTCGCACCCAGTCTGTTTTTTTTTTTAACATCTTGTTTTTGCCACAGTTCCCACCATACTTCTGCCCCCCCTTTTCCCCCATGGCCATGTCTTTAAACAAAAAGTCATTTTCTCTGTTCCATTTCTTCTGTTGAAGCACATGGCCGCAGGACACGCTATTTCATCTTGCTTTGAACCCCTTTTTAATTTTGTGCTGCAGCAGTGTTTTATTATCATATGCATTCATTTATGATGCTCGATCTCTCCACTGTCATGCAAGAGCTGCCCCTTATACACCCCCCCCACCCCCCCCACCCCGGAACTCTGTTCCCTTGCCTAAGGAGGGAAGAGGAATAAAAGCTCTCTCTCGGTGCGATGTTGGTTTAATCCTTGCCACCTTGTTCACTGCTGATATCCGCTCTTACATGCTCATTTTCTATCCATCTCCCCACTCCCCTTTTTCTCTCTCTCTGTCTCTCTCTCTCACCCACCATATCTCTCTCTTTTCACACACACAGGAGGCCTTAGAATCTCTGTTAGCTGTCTAGACAGCATGAATGATGTAGTCAGCAGGAGGAACCTTATTTTCTTGAGTATGCGCGGGGCTCATTGTTGACGCAAGGCCGACATGGCTTTGTGTGCTCTCCAAGGTAAATTTCCCATCTGGATAATGACAGTTTAAGATCAGGATCCAAGATCAAGCAGTGCTGAGAGAGCTCATCTGAATAGAAGCAGATTGAACACTTGTCTGGGGGAGAGGGGGTTGGGGGTGGAGGGGGGTGCAAATACTGTTGTATAAGGTAGGGTAGGGGGTGTGGATGACACTATGGCAGTATCATCTACCTTGCCAACTGACTCACCGCCTACCTGAAACAAATTTGCGAAGGGTGTAAATTGGGATGCGACGACCCCTTTGTAATCCTGCTAATGGAATAGAGAGTAGAGGAATTTAGTCTTTTGTCTGTTTCTGTATAACCAGTAAGGGATTGTGGAAGAATACCTGACTGCCCACAGCGTCTCAAGAATGCTTGGGGCAGTTCACTGTGTTTTGCCTAAATTATTATAGATCACAATTTGAGAAGCTGGCTTCTCGCTCATGCTCAGTCAACACATAAGATATAGAATATTATGCAGATATCTCAGGCATCCTCTTTTTAGCAATATTAATGTTACTGCATATATGGTTGTACATGTATTTCTCCAGAAAATACAGATGACAAACTATGACAAAAACTAAGTATGATGAAAACAAGCCCAAACCAACCCAAAATAGCTTAGTCCAGTACAGGTCAGCACTTTAATTGTACCAATCATTTTTTTTACTTTTTGTAGAAAAACATTTGTTAATAGTTTGATTTCTCCACGTGATTTTGGTTGTGTTGTCCATGTCGATGACACTATCTGGCACTTTTTTGTGCCCCGAGAGACAGCAGCCCTGTCACTAGCTTAACCCGTAGGTGTGTGTGAGCCCGTAGGTGTATGCATGGTGTGAGACGGACTACTCGGGCTGCGTGAGAGACACCCAGCTGACTGAAATCTCACCACACCATGCAGCATCACATCACAACCCTAATCCTGCAATGTACACGCACACACACACACACACACACACACACACACACACACACACACACACACACACACACACACACACACACACACGACCTTCAACAAATGCATGTTTCAGTATACTGTCATGCTCCCTCAAATCTGCTCTAATACACGCCATGCCATGTCATTGTACACTGTGATGTGTACACACACGCACGCACGCACGCAGGCACGCACACACACACACACACACACACACACACACACACACACACACACACACACAGCCTTTAACAAAAGCATGCTTCAGTATGCTGTCATACTCCCACATACCTACTCTAATACATGTGTATGCACCTACACATTTGAGCTGTTGTAGGCCTGCATGTTTGAGCTGCGTAGGCCTGCATGTATACATAACGGCAGACGTACAGAAATCCCAAGGTGAGGTCACAGATAAACACACACAATTAGAGACACAGCTCTATGGTGCAGCCTGAGATACTCTCACTCTCTTTCTCTCTCTCTCTCGCTCTTTGTCATTCTCTCTCTCTATCTCTCTCTCTCTCTCTCTCTCTCTCTCTCTCTTTCACTCTCACTCTCTCTCTATTTCTCTCTCTCCCCTTCTCTCTCTATCTCTCTCTCTCTTTTTCACTCTCACTCTCAGACACACTTACAAGACTACACACACCTGCCATAAATCGACTTCCCATCAGCCTAAGGGCAGTGGCCTTTAAGAGGGCAGCAACATCTCTTCTTGATGATGTGCTGATGGCAGAGGTCTCTGTGTTCTCTCCGCACCCCCGTGCAGCCCCGTGCCTCTGATCACACGCTCCTCACACTCTCCTCTGTCCCTGCTCTGCTCTCTCTCTTTCAGATGCTAAGGAGATCGTTCTGAAGGCGCAGATCCTGGCAGGCGGGCGTGGGAAGGGCATGTTTGACAGTGGCCTTAAGGGAGGAGTGCACTTAACCAAAGAGTAAGTACGCCTGCTACTGCTGCTGCTGCTGCCGCTGCCACGCGCACACTCTTCTGCTATTTTTTTTTTCCTTTCCCTTTTTCTTTTTTTTCGGTCTTTCGCAGAGGGTCGTGTTGTGCTGGGAGGCTGGATAGATGTTGGACATGTCGAGCTCTATTCCTGGTGCACTTGCTGTTCTTGAAAAGTTTGCTTGCACCCCCCTGCCCTAATCTCGTTAGACTTTGTCCCATTTCTTTAAGGGCTCCTCCAGTTATCTCCTGATATCAGGCCAAAGTGCCTGTCATTAGGGATTAGCCACCTTGTGGCCTTAAAGAAAGATTTATATGTTTTTTTTTCCCTCTACGTAGTAGATGAGAAGGCAGCACAGACTTGTTTGGTTTGACTTTAGTTCAGTAGAGGTTCGTTGTTTTGGGCTGTGTGCTGCGACTGCTCTTGAGACTGTACGTCTGCTGCTGTTTATTTTTTCCCCCTCAGTCGATGTCCCAGTGTGCCACTCTGCGCCGAAGAACCCTTTTGAACTCTGCTTATCTAAGGAGAGCACCCAGCTCATTAGCCGCTCCTGTGAGGTAGCGCGCCAGTGGTTGCCCTCGCTCGCTCAGCTCAGCACAGCTCAGCACAGCTCAGCACAGCTCAGGTGTTCCCCACAGCCACAGCGCAGCAGGGTACAGCCCGCTCTCTCCGCAGCGACTCCAATGAGAGAGAGAGAGAGAGAGAGAGAGAGAGAGAGAGAGAGAGAGAGAGAGAGAGAGAGAGATTTCATTCTGTCAGCATTAATGCACCTCGTATGGCGGATCGCCCAGGTGTGCGAGTTTGCTGATTTTTGGGCTGAGAGTTTATTGGAAGGCTAGAGAGGTTCCTCTCTCTCTCTCTCTCTCTCTGTCTCTCTCTCACTCTCTCTCTCTCTCTCTCAGTGTCTAAAGCTAGGTTCTAACCCTGATTCTGATAAGATGGAACCTCAGGACCGGTCGCAGGTAGCCCAAGGTCTGTCAGAGACAGTTGGGGTGCTGAGTCACAACATCACTCATCATGTTTGGGGAGACCGATCGTTTATTCTGAAACGATCATTTACATTCTTGACGCAACCCTGATTAAATTAAACATGTTTGATTTTAACAGTTGTCATAGTTATGATTATGACATGAAAGTCCATTGCATTCTTTCCCAGTCTTTATGTCTGTGCTTAGAACCGACTCAAGTCACACCCGACACTGTCAGTAGGTTTGGTGTGCTCAGTCACGTTGTAATTATGAACTATTAAGAAAATTGGGAGGTGTGTTCCCAGCGTAAGAAAGTAGCCTAGGGTTTTTCTTGTACTCTAAGCAGTTTAAATGTTGGACCGGAGCCCTGCAGTGCAAACTGTGGTAATAACTTGCAGCAGACAGTGTTCCCATCGCCCCTGTTATTTAAACCATTTCTGAGAGATGGCTGCCCCAGGGTTCTGTGGAGTGACTGCGCTGGTAATGTGTTGATCTCGGGTTGTCCAAAATATCAGGAAGAGCCTTTTAGTCCAGGCACCACCTATGTCATATGCTTTAATATGTCAGTGTTCAGGGAATAGCACTTCATACGAGACCCCGTGACAGCCTGGGCCAAGCCCAGACTATAAATGGGCGTGCGTGTGCGAGTCCCAAAATGGAGACTGTGGTTTGGGGCTCAGTGTTCCTCAGCACTGTTCAGGTGCCTGTTGAGGGGTCAGGCGAAAGGCCTGATTTATGATAAACAGCCATGTCATACATCACTGTCACCCTACTTCCCTATTCAGGCTAACTAGGAGTGGAAGAAAGAGGAGGAGGCGAAGGAGAAGGAGAAGGAGGAGGAGGGAAAGAACAGAACAAAAAGCACAGAAATGTCTAAAGTTGTTTCCTCCAGAACAGTGATGTTTACTCGATTCAGTCTCGCCTCTATCTGTCAGACAGCAACAACACCACAGGCTTCATTTATATTCCTAGCAAAATAGGAAGTGGAGGAGAAATCATGGATTGGGTCCAACCGCATTTAGATGGGAAGGGACTCTTAGAGGCTTATTTAAGAAGACACGTAGACATGTTTAAGATTTGCCAAAATGCAGTGCCTATTCCTCAGGCATCTTTTATGATGACAAAGACCGCTGAACACCAATAAATAAACAAAACTTTTAGCAAACAAGCAAACAAACTTCAGAAAGGCAAGGACACATTTCAAGTAGCAGAGGTTGGTGAGACTTTTTTTTCACGATGTAGCAGACTGTACTGCTTGAATAACAACCTGTGCCTGGTTCTCTGCCTCTCCCTCCCTGTAGTCCTGCAGTGGTTGGAGAACTGGCCAACAAGATGCTGGGCTACAACCTCACCACCAAGCAGACCCCAAAGGAAGGAGTCAAAGTGAAGACGGTGAGTGTGTGTGTGTCTGTGTCTGTGACCCCCAGACAAAGCATCACCCAGGGGTCAGTCGGCTCAGGTGCACACTAATGCTAGCTTAGTTTGTCATCACTTGGTCCAGTCTGTATTTTTTGTTTTCCTAACCAAGCAGCTAGCCACATTAAGGGGCAGTGGTGCATTAGTCTAATAGTCCCTTTGCTGTTTTTTTGTTTTGTTTTTTGTGTGTTATGTTTTTATTTCATCTATTTGGAGGAGCAGATATTTGTGTTTTGGCGATCATTTGTTTTCGTATTCATGCTGTTTTGTGTCGCGGTTCATTGCTGTAAATAATGCATGCCAGTCAGGTCCTCCTTGAGGAAAAGGTGAGCAAACAACCATTTCCATGTGTCACTAACAAGCCGGAATATCATTTTCCTCATACATACTGCAGCCTTCCCTCCCAAAACAAATAAACAAACGAAAAAAGAGCAGACAAAACACATTTTCAGGTAATGAAGCCCTCTTGCCCTCAGCTTGTGTGTGCGCGCTTGTGTGTGTGTGTGTGTGTACCTGTATGTGTGTGTGAGTGTGTGTGTGTTTTTTGCTTTCCCCCTGTTGTGAAATATTGCCTAGAGCTCCCCATTAAAGTATGCTTTCGCTTGCCAGTAGCTGCGTGGACACCTGGCAGCGTCCCTGCCTGACTGCAAAGTGTATGGGGGGGGGGGGGGGGGGGGGGGGATCAAATGACTGTCACATTTGTTACCCTAAGAAAAAAAAGAAATAAGCAGAAAGTTGACAAAGAGAAAGAGAGAGATTTGCAGCCAGCTATCAGAAAGATGTCACACTTGGGGACGTGAGAAGTATGGAGGTGAAATATGATAAACGTGGGCGTCTGCCCAGCTCGCTCCAGTTTTGAAAGCTGTGTATGTTTTGGAGCCGATTGCATGCTCCCGGACCTCCTCTGTCACTGGGGTGCCTGTTTGTGAGATCGATTCCGCACTCTGGCAAATATCAGCTCTCGCTTGCTTGTGTGTGTGTGTGAGTGTGTCTCCTCCTTCCGATCGGGTGTGTAGATCGAGGTAATAAATATGGCTAGAGAAAGCGTCCACTCCAACATGGCACGCAGGATTGAATATCTGCCCTCTTAAGAGGCTGTAATTGCATTGTCAGGCTCTGTTTCCCTGAGTGGTGGTGGTGGGGGGGTTGGGGTGGGTAGAAGAAAAAAAAAAGAGAAAACCACAGGCAAGCCGTTGGACTGCCATTGTAGCTGATCTGTATAATGTGGCTTTATTCACTCGACAATGCTGCCGCAATCCTCTCCAGGCTTCACACACCCGCTTCTCCATGCCAGGACAGCACAATTGAGAGTGAGAATGAGAGACTAAGAATCAGAGGGAGAAAGAGAGGTAGAGTGAGAAAAAGAGAGAGATGAAGGGGCGGACACAGAGAGAGAGGCTCATCCTTTAGCTGTTTGTTCAGTCTCATTTAATTCACATTTGTGAGGAGTTAGAACAAGAGCATTTTCAATAAGCCAATGCTGGACTGCCTGATAACCCCCCCCCCTTGTCTCTTCCCAGTCTCTTACCCATGCTTCTCCCATGGTCACCTGTCCAGCTCTTCTATCCCCCTCCTCCTTGTTCATAGTTGTTTCTGGCCCTTAGGCTCACCGCTTTCCCATAGTGTATTGGCATTTCCTGGTGCTGTATAGACACCTGTGCGCCTGACCATAGAAAGTGTGACCTCTTATCTCTCTGACACCTCTGTCTAAGTCGCCCCCCCTGTGCCGTGTGCTAGGTGATGGTGGCCGAGGCTCTGGACATCACCAGGGAGACCTACTTCGCCATCCTCATGGACCGCGCCTGCAATGGGCCGGTGATGGTGGGCAGCCCACAGGGAGGGATGGACATCGAGGAGGTGGCGGCCAGCTCTCCAGAGCTCATTTTCAAGGTAGGGCCTTCGTTTTGTTTGCTGTGTGTTATTGTTTTTGTTGTTGTTGTCGTTGTTGTTGTCCTCATGGAGATGACACCTAGGCACCACACCAGCACACAGAAACACACACACACACTCGCACACACACACTACACACACACACACACACACACTACACACATACACACACACACACACACACACACACACACACACACACACACACACACACACACACACACACAGCCCCAGGGTCTGGCAGAGATGTGTGACCGTGTCAGTGACTGAAGCCCGCGGCAAGACCCAAGCCTCTCTCTCTGCTCTCCACTCTTTCGTCTTTTTTTTTTCTGTCAACCTCTCTGTTTTTGCCTGTGTGAATGTACACTGCTTGTTCTGTGCGAGTGTGTTGAGAAGATCACAGTAAAGCCCATTATCCTTTTCCTACTCCGGTGTCTGAGAGTGTATTTCCTCTTTGACTGATCTCTTTGAAATGGGAGGGTAATTATGAAGCCATGGCAACAGCCCTGGCTTCGCTCTTCTCCATGTCTGGCAGATTGCCACCACTTAATTGCTGCTTTCGTGAATTAATATGAACATCCACTTTGTGTCAAATTACAGCTGATGTTGGCCTTGTGCCCCACCCCCACCCCCACCCCCACTCACCCCCCACTCTCCCTCTCCCCTTCTCTATCTCTTTCCCATGCCACAGGAAGTCATAGATATATTTGAGGGAGTGCGAGATGACCAGGCACTGCGCATGGCTGCTAATTTGGGTTTCAAAGGACCTCTGGAGAGACAGGTAATCACCCGAGCCTTAATAGGCAGCCTCTTTAACCTCTGCAGTCTCTACAGTATGCCTGTGGTGAAGCCTGGGGTCACCCAACACCAAAAGCCCTGTTCCAGACTGGTATAGCTGGTGTAACAATGTAGTGCTAAAATCTAAGACTGGACAGTAGCTAAGGGACAGATTGGTCTTTGCCATACCCCTGCAAGCTATGCTCTTTGTCAATCATATTAATTAACACTTTTATTTATTTTCTGAATATCAAACATGCATGCTCAACGCACCATCAAAATCTAATTAGTTCCGATTGTTAAATGCACAAGACAACATATAAATTGCCTTAATTACTGCTTTTTAAAAAGCAACACAATAAACAGTCTGGCAGATTTTTCCCCTACTACTTTATTGTGGCTGTGTCACAAACAGGCTTGATTTAGAGTCGCCTGCGGAAATGGAAATAATTTGCCATGTGCCTGGCATGTCAGCTTGCCTCAGCTATTGCTGTCTCTTTGGCTCGGCAACATCGGCGTCAAGTGTCTGCTCCACTCGCTGGTAATTGCAGCGCCTTTTGGTCGAGGGGGAAAGATGTAGTTAAAATAACTTTGCTGCTTTTGATGCGCTTTGAGGTGACAAAAATCACATTGCGTATGTGTGCGAAGTAGAGACTCACTACGGTGTTTGCTGTCAGGCTGCTTTCATAATCAAATGAGCCACCCGTCGGAAGGGGCGCAGAAACGTGTCATTTTACCTATTGAAACCTCGAAATTGGGGTCTTTGTTGAGATGACAGTCGTTGGTAAAGCACTTTGGATAATAATGTCTTGTAGTGTTGAATGGAAATCACACTTGAGTCCTTTGATAAAGAATAGCAGCTGCATAGCTCTGCATTGCCAAATAGTTATATGGAATGTTTGAATGTAAGCTTTTTGTTTGTTTGTTTTTTTAAGGTTATAAAGCATATTCAGCCAAATAGTGTTTCTCAAGCATATAGCATATAGTTTGAAGGCTATTTAGGGGGAAAAAAGCCTCAGATTCAATGTCAAAGATCCCAGTGAGCTTTCTCATCCTCCAAGGCCATTGTCATGGGCTTGAAGGTGATGGGACATGTTCTATGTAAAGCATGCTCAGAGCTGTGCTGGCGCGACTGGGGCCGCTGCTCAGCGATGTATGGTGTGGTAATTACTGTCCCTCTGTGGATCTCACAGGCAGCGGATCAGATTAAGAGGCTCTATGATCTGTTCCTGAAAGTCGACGCCACTCAAGTCGAAGTCAATCCTCTGGGTGAGACTCCCGAAGGACAAGGTAACACCTCTTTCTCTCCCCTCCTCCCTCTCTGCCTCTCTGCCTCTGTCTCTCTGTCTATGGGTCTCTCTCTCTGGCTCTGCCTGCCTGTCTCTCTCTCTCTCTCTCTTTCTCTCTCTCTCTGTATCACACAGCATGGACACGCACACACTCACACTCACACACCCACACACGCAATCCTCTGCTCATCCTTTGCCCCCACAGAATTTCTTTTGTCTGTCTGTGTAACACTGTGGGCCCTATCATGCCGCGGTGCACTATGCTTTTGCGACATGCGCATGCGTCATTACTAGTTTGCGAGCGCATCATTCGTTTTTCTGGCAGAAATTCACATTGTCTAGATAGGAGATGACACTGCGTCCTCACGAAAAGAAGAGGTGTGGTCTGGCACAAAGCTCACCAGATGCTAATGCAAGGATACAGAAAATCGACCAAAAAGTCGACCAATGACCGAGACAAACCTGGTCTATAGTCAGTCGTGCATTGCTGAAAAGCTGTTTTATGGGCACATAATGCTTGGGAATTTGAAAGTGCACAGTGCGTGCACAACCTGCTTCTCTCATTCATGTGGAGGAAAACTTTATGCAGTCCCTGGAAATATCAAATACAGTGATCCCCCATCTTCAGTGCTAGACTGTGGAGGCATGTCTGCTCACATGTACAGATTACTGTTCCCTCAGAGAGCCCTTGAATGTAATATGGAAAAGGTCATTATCAGAGCAAAACTGTTGGTGATCTGGTATGTTACCAGCCTAATAGACAGACAAAGAGACAGACGTACAGATACTCTATTAATCCCAGGGGAAAATTAGGGAAAACAAGGTACTGTGCAAGGGTAACTGTCAGGACCTGCGGCCTCCTCTGTCTTTAGAAGATCATACACACAAAGGCCAGTGGGTAACAGTGCCGGGCTGTTCAAGATCCAAGATACCGTTCACTTTTCCCCTTTCTTTGTGCTCAAACCGTACTTGTACTCACGGCCATAATGAGCGGGTCCTGGAGGGCACGGTGCACTAAGACAGACTCTCCTCTCGGCCATCGCTCCGGCTCTCACAGGCCAAAAAAGGAAGTCTCTTCTGGAAGATGAATCATCCTCCAAAGCCAGTGCATCAGCTGTGCTGGGTGGTTCGGGGGAATTTGAGGCTTTTCTTTAAGGATTTTCAGGAGGTTAAATGCTGCTGCTGCTTCAGGCCACATTGGTGCTCAGCCTGTTGATTAAAAAACTAACTGTGAATGGATTTTTCTCCATAGAAAGCATTGTGAATGACTGCAAGCAACACTAATTAAACAAAATCTTAAAACATTTTAGCTGTTTCATGTGTGTGGTTGTATGTTGTTGAGTACATGCAATGCATTGTTTTAAGGAATTGTTTTTAATTCACCACATTTGTCAAGGGCTGTAGAATACAGCAGCCTCACAGCTGTCAGTGTTAATCCTGATTAATAGACAAAGGAGAAATTCAGGGTAAGATGAACTTTGGGTATCTTAAAACATGATAAGTTGGTATGTTTACTGAGGAGCAAAACTACGCTAGCCTGTTGATTTCCTAACCATGTTATTTTTAGCTTTTTTCTTGTTTGTTTTGTTTTTCTAAAGGCTCACTATCCTAGTGATTAGGGCACAAAGGTAGCTTGAAGACATTGTTTAAAAATAACAAAGCAGCTCTTTTACTGGTAGCACTTCCTTGGTAGTATAACAAAGGCCCTGACATTTAAAATGAGGCACTGAGAGCTTTGTAAGTGTACTGATCATTTATTTAAAAGACTGTTTTAAGGTCTGGTAGTACCTTGCAGTTGTTTTCAGTCACTGCCATGTTGAATGTAAGTCCCCACAAGTCGATTGACGAGCCTGAACCAATGGACAGAATAGGGATTAGAGATAGTACACATTAATTCCATGCAAATGCATGGATTTCATTCTTTCATGCTTTTATCCGTTACATTGAATTTCTCCTTTAATAAACAACCTTATTTGAAGTGGGGTATGTACTGTAGTGTTACACAGCTATGAATCCTAGATGACCATGTAGCCCACAGTAGATTAAATGTAGGCATTATCTTCCTTTTGAGGTTTCTTTTTGTTATACTGTGTCATTTCTATTGCTCTTATTGGTGGCTTATGTATTTATGTATTTTTTTGGTTTTCTGAATATCCATGTTTGTAGTGGAGTTTTGTCAAGCATCTCTAGGCTTAACGAGAACTTTAAGAATGGTCGTGTTGCCTACCTTCCACTCACAGGCCCATAATCCCCTTGAAATATAATCCCATCAAAGCAAAGTTACGCTGCAGTAGCTCTTGATGTGCCTCGAGCTCACAGCAATATTGCAGACGTCTGAACTGACCCCCTATGTAGAAAAACGGAGGCCTTGCTTATTTGACGGCCTATTAAGCCAATGAGTGATGAGGTATCGTGTTATGATTGATTTCAGATCATTTTGTCACCATTGCTAAATGAAAGGCTTAATGATGTGAATAGTTAAGACAGCCGTCCTGAAATTGCAATTGGGATCACTTCAATACATGCTCATAGGGCTAAAAAAAAAAAACTTTCCCTGTTTTTACAACAAAACTAAGTTAAGGGTTGTATTCGCTAAGGACCAAGGCCCAAACTTCTAAGAAAGGCCAGCCTGTCCTCCTGCAAATTTTTTTTTCATGCATGGGCGTCACATAAAAAGGACTAGGTGTGCTGCTCCTGCAGGCGTAATGTGGATCTGGGCCTTGGCCAGAGTTTCTCGTGTTTCGAACACATCGGTGCACTATTTCAGTGGGTTTGCATCACCACCCTTCCATTAATGCAACACCTCTATGTGCTGTAGCTCTATGTTTGAGTATAGGGCAACTCCACCTTCAAACAGATCCTCCAGCAGATTCACCTGGATATGGGTGCTTATATGAGTCAGTGTCTAGGGACTACTACAGCTGTTCTTTTTTGACAATACATGCAGTTTCACAGCCAAGGCTGCACTGTGACTTCATCTCGCCAACACTTTTTCTCCTCCAACAATAGATTGGGCCATGTAGGATGGGCACTTTTTCCTGATAGCTATTTCTTTCAGTGATGTTTATGAAATCAAGTACAGACTGCTGATAACCTGTCACACTTAAGGAGACAAAAGTCTGTGCTTTTGTGATTCATCAGTCTCTAGGAAAAAAAAAAGTGGCGCATGCCACAAGAAACGTAAACCTTTTTTTTTTTTTGCACTAGCTCGAGTGGACACATCCATGTGGGACTTGGGCCAAGAGTTAGAGTCAGTAGTGGTGGCTTCTTCTTCCCTGGCTATCTTTCTTACCTTATTGGGGAAGAGCGTGTACATCAGAGCCTTTATTATGTCTGGGACCATCAGCTCCGGCTGTATATCCCAAGGATGAGCCATTACAGCGGGGATGTGCTGTTAGCTCCAGAGGGATCTCCTCTCATTTTTCCTCGGGGCCGTTATGCAGTATTGATAGATGGGTAGGCTCCAGTCACCGGCGTGTAAATGATGGTGTTATGGAGGAGGAGAAGAGAGAGAGCAAGGAGCCTTCTCACAGTACAAATCCCAACGAGGATGTGCCTCGTGAGAAAAGAAGATCTCCACTTCACTCCACTTCACTTATTTATTCCTCTATCCATAAAGTGGGGATGAAAAGACCTTTTAAAGATTCATCCACTTGGTATAGGCTTTTCCATAACCTCTTGTACAGTGTTGCTGGTGTGTATTTTTACTACTAGTGTTTTAAAGAGGTCCTTATATAATAATCGAATTGGCAACGTTTCAAGTATTATTTGTTTTGGGTTTATGTGACACTTGAAGGCATTTAATTTGCTTTCAGTGCTGCAAATTCATAAGTGCTTTAACCAGTGAATTTTATTCACACAGTACTTTCAGTGTAGCAATCTGCAGTCGCCTGTGCTTGTGAATTAAATATAACAAATGGTATGAAATTAATGTCTGCATTATTCACGTATAATTTATGCTATTTTTCCTTTGACTGGTCTAAATGAGTCATTATTTTTTCATTCTGTGAATAATGTACGCTTTCTTGTTTCTCTCTGTTCCTTCTCTCACCTCCTGCTCTTTTGTTCAACAGTGGTGTGCTTTGACGCTAAAATAAACTTCGATGACAATGCCGAGTTCAGACAGAAGGCCATCTTCGCCATGGACGACATGACGGAAAGTGACCCCACAGAAACTGAGGCCGCCAAGTATGATCTGAAGTACATCGGATTAGATGGCAACATCGCTTGCTTTGGTGAGTTTCCTTTGCCTACTGTTCCTCTCTCTCTCTCTCTGGTTCTTTTCTTCCTCTCAAACACACCCATGCACACATACTTTTTGTCTTTTGTACACATTCACACACAAACACACACCTCTGGTTTTTGAACCCCCCCCACCCTCACGAGCACAAAGGGCGCCATGCAAGTCAAAGTTAAGTGGAGACAGCTCTCAGTGGGCTTGGATCCAGTCACATTCATAACCGGCTTTTTAACAGCTCCAGGAGGAACCTGCCGTATCCAATGGCTTCTAATTAGCATGAACCAGTCGAAAAATCCTCAAGTGAGTGGGATTGTTAGCGCTCTCATTAAAGTGCTCCCGCACTGTAAATCAAAGTACCTTTTCTTTTCCTCCCTTTACCCCGTGGGTGATGCAACATGTCTCCCCAGCACACCAGTAGAGAAAATAGCACAGCCCCGAAGAAGGAGCATAGGTTAGCGACTCGCTTGGCTCCAGAGAATCTGCTGAAGAACACTTGCTCACACATACATACACACACACAGACACACACACTCACATCTCTGGCCAGATGGGTTCCTTGAAAAGCTTTGTGTAAGCCGGCAAAGTGACAGCTTTTAAAGTGAATTTTCCTTTATCGAGACTTTCTTCCAGGGGAGCTTGACAAGATGCCCATTCGGTTCCAATGAACCAAATGAGGTGAGACGTTTGTAGCAGGGTTTGTTGGGGTTTAGCAGGAAATGGACGAAACGCTTGGCTCGTGTACAACAACGGCAGAGCCGAAAGTGTTTGGTAGGCAGACTAAAACAGCTCCTTAACAACTTACTCTGGCGAGTCTTTTAACCCATTGACACCTAAAACGCCTGCAAAAAACGCCTATAAAAACCTATGCAATTCTATGATAAATGTCCTTATCTCCTGAAGGTTTTCTGAAAAAATACTAAGAATTGTCAACGTCTATTAAAACTTAAATATCTTAGCCTCTGAAGCACATAAAAACATGAAATAAATTGCATTTACAAGGTAAGACTCTCAGCTTGAATTAATACATGTACTAACATACCAACATCCACAATGCTGCCCTACGCAATACATGTACTAACATACCATACAAGTCCACAATGCTGCCCTACGCAGCAGCAGCCAAGAGATTCAAAGCTGCGCTACGCAGCAACCGGCAGGAGGTGCAATGTTGCGCTGCGCAGCATCCGGTATAAATTAGTTAAAGAGAGGCTGCTTGCTCTTAAGTACAGAGCTGAGATATGTTTTTCCTTTTTTTCCCCACATAATGCAAATGTGTGGCATTAGATATTCTTTTTTGTTGCTATTAAATGCTTACTCTCTAACCTGCAAAGCATGAAATCATCTGAGTCACTCAGTTAAACCCAGTTTAGTTTTCTTCTCAACCTCTGTATGTAAATTTCTTTTGTGTGGGCCTTTAAAATGATGTTTATGAAACCCAGTCAATGTGATTCTTTATGTCCACAAATATGTAAGATTGACAGCCAAAGGATAATGTGTTACCCTTTGCTTGTTGATAACGGCTGGAAACAGGATCTTGTGACCCATTGTTTTCCCTCTTTCTCTTTTCTGTTCTTTTCTGTATTTTTTTGGAGTTGTTTGCTAAGTTCTTCAGCATGCAGTCTTACTGACTTTATCTTTGGTTTTTCATCCTCAGTAAATGGTGCTGGCCTTGCCATGGCAACATGTGACATCATTGACCTACACGGAGGCAAACCTGCCAACTTCCTGGACCTGGGGGGTGGTGTAAAGGAGAATCAAGTGTATCAGGCGTTCAAGCTCCTCACTGCCGATCCAAAGGTACATCCAAAAACAGCAGGCCTATGCCAATGCTTGCTCTCTCTCTCTCTCTTGCTCGCTCCCTCTCTCTCTCACTCCCTCTCTCTCTCCCTCTCTCTTGCTCCCTCTCTCTCTTGCTCTCGTTCACTCCCTCTCTCTCTCTTTCTCTCGCTCGCTTTCTCTCTCTCCTCCCTCTCTGTCTCTCTCACACCTATTTAGTAGTCAGTAAAGGCAATTAAGTTTTACATAAAATCTGTGTCTAAATTACAGTTAGGCCTATACTGCACAACAAAGCAGACGTCACAACCCATCCCACTTTTTTAGGAAGATGAAAGAAGGTAGACAGTACTGTTCTAATACCAACGGAAAGTCAAGATAGAAAAAGTAAAGTAAGTGTAGTTATATACATAGAATATGACGAAATGTGGTATAAATTAATACAAATGAAATCTCAATTAAAAGGACTGCTTAAATGCATAGTTACTTACAGTAACAGATGCTTTCTCACTATGCATAGAAATATATAGTGTGTGATTAATTATCAGTGGCCTACTGCCTGTTCAGTGGGAGAAGAAGTGGGAAGAGTAGTCATTAGTGACTGTAATAATCATAATAAAACAGCATGCATAGCATACATCTTTTTTTCCCGAAGTCATTATTTTAGCAGCGTTCTACAAATACCCATCTCTGGTCTTAACACAGAATAATAGTTGAAATCCAGCTCTCACACATCAGCCATCTTGGTTTCTAGCATAACCCTCTGTGTCGTGTAACTCCTAACGTAGCAAACATCTTGATGCATGTTGTTTTCTGACGCGTCAGGCTCTGTTGTCAGTTTATGCGCACCGCAAACACACACTCTGCATTTCGGTCGTCAAGTCAACCCTGTGACAAGAAAAGAAAATCAGGACAATCTGGAGTCTCTAATTTCCGCCCGCACATATTTTGCAGTACTCACTGACATCATGTTTGCTTGTTGGAAACCTTGTTACCTGCTCCCGTAACCCCAGCACCCTCCTCCCACTGACAGGAGCACAGCGCAGTGGGTTTTTTTTTTTTAGTTTTCGTTTTTTTTTTAAAAGAAAATACATGGAAATGTATTTCGTGATTTGGATGTCTGTCTGACTCATGTGCATCACTTCAGGTCGACTGGATAGGCACCTGTCATTTTTTGCTCGTTAGAGAATACATTATAAGTGGTAATGTGTGTTTTCGAGAGTGCCATAGGGAAATAACTGCATGTTTTCAGGGGAGAACACTTTCATTCTTTGTAATGTGTGGGAGGAATATGCTCACCCGAAAAAATGGTAAATATGAAACGTTAAAAAAGGAAAAAGTGAAGGGCAATTTTTAATGCTTAGGTTTATGATAAATAGTTTTGGACAAATACGAGTACATTTTTTTTTTTTTTTTGCCCAAGCACGGATTCATCACAGTGTCCAGGAAAACAAACAGAATGTGCTGAGAGGTGTGTCTCATGGCCTGATGTGACTATGCAGTCAGACCCATTCATTACCCTGTCAAACTGCAGCCGTAATGGAGATGAATGTTGCCGGGGCAATAGAAGGAGTTGCTAGTATTAAAAAAAGAGTTATGTTTCTCTGTGTCACTCTAGAGCTCAGTGTGTTTTTCAACCTGCTGGACTGGAGTCAAGACTTTTTTTTCCAAAAACAAAATAGGTGGGTTTTTGGCATCTTGGAGGCATTGTGGGATGCATTGGCTCTTTTCAGTTGGCAGTAGCAGAGATGATGTTTGACATTATACCTGTGCATCACTTCAGGTATAGCATAGAATATCAGTGTACTGGGCTATCTGAGCCCTGAGAAGGGGTTTGTATTCATTGTTTTTGTAGGCAAAAATAAAACACTCTCTACACTCGTGGCTTAACTATTAACTGTTGGTGGTGATTATGTTTACATGGTTTCACTCCCTCCCCCTCTATCTCTCACACATATGCCTTTAGCTAGTCTTTAGCTCCTCTTACACTACTCTCATGCTGTATCCATTAGTAAAAACAGCTATTTTCCCCTTTAAAACAACTAAAATGCTTAACCATAATGGGTTTTTTTGTTGTTTCATGACTTGGTTCATGGTTATTTTGTCTTTATTGCATGACCGCATAAACATTTTTTAATTTCAAGCAGTCAACTACAGGCCTGTAAAGCATTGCTGCCCATATTAGCGATAGGCTGTGAATTGTTTTTTTTTTTTTTTAATCTACAACTGAATGACCCTAAATGAAGGGAAGTGACTGGTTCAGTGAGGTTGTGCACGTGTTGAATAATCTGCTCCATGCGGCTGAACCAGCAGAGCATGATCCTCTGACATCCAAATGTGCCGCCATTAGGAGACACATGAGCACCCAATCAGGCCATGCACTGGAATGGGGCGAAAAAAAATTGCTAATTATCATGCTGGCTAACTCTAGGCAGCTAGCATTTTTCCAGGCATGCAGCAATGCATGTTCTTAGAGTAGACATATGTTGTCCACCCACATTTAGCACACAGATGTTGTAACACCCCCCCCCCCCCCCCCATTGTGTTGTTTTTCCCCCCAATATTGTACTAAGTCCACCTCACTGAGACACATGCACAGGGCAGACCAGGTAAAATGTGGCTTCTAACTCTTCTTGGTGCTTTTAGGGTTTTTCTGCCACTTCTATTTATGACATGTGTCCCTCTTGCGTTTTGTTGTTGAGAGTTTTTTTTTTTTTTTTGCCTCTCAGGGCTAGATGTACCAACATGTCGGGTCTCACACTTGGTGTAATTCTGTCACAACATGTGACACGTGA
The DNA here is from genome assembly GCA_030347295.1 of Setipinna tenuifilis. Classification (NCBI taxonomy): domain Eukaryota; kingdom Metazoa; phylum Chordata; class Actinopteri; order Clupeiformes; family Engraulidae; genus Setipinna; species Setipinna tenuifilis. The sequence continues at coordinate 15,306,959 of CM059267.1, read as the reverse complement.
GGCGAGTATAAGGCAAGGTTACGGTGGGTGAAGTGTAAGGAGTGACAGATGATGAATTCTTTTGTTTGGAAACCTCAGGTGATAACACACATCTGTTATGTAGTGAAAACTTACCTACTTTTAAAAGCAGGTGTGATCCAGATTGTCACGCTAGTGACTTATGTAGAAACTAAAAAAAGCTCCCAGACTCCATGTCATCTGTATTCAATGTGCCCATTTTTGTGCCATGTTAAAAGCCGTCTTTACTTTTGTTTGCTTTTCATGCCTTAAAGCAACGCTAAGTAGTTTATTTTCAACCTTGAAATAATGTTTCCAAAAATCATTTCAGTGGTTCATTAACTTGTAACCAGGTGAAAGGCACCTTTGAATCCGCCTCGCCGCTCTCCATGGGCCAAGTTGAGAGGAGCTGCATGTCTCTCTGTAGTTCTCTATGACGGGCAATTCCGCTTCCAACCTGTAGGATGACCGAAGATGAAAAAAACTACTTAAGAGTTGCTATAAATCAACATTTTTCACATCATTCACTTTTCTTAGAAGATGTCTGTTGCATGATTTAATCAGTTTGTTGGTCTATATCTGCAGAAATAGTCAGAAAAGTGTTCAGTTCTGTTTGGAGCCAACTGCTGATCCCTGACTGCGCATCTGTTTCCTCATCACAGAACCTTTTCATTCCTTTCAGTGTCAAGTGTTAAAGTGTAATTCTGTTAAATTTCACCTGGGGATTGAATGATACTAGAGTCGTGAGCACAGCAAAACTGTGGTTAGAGGACTAAAGCATACAGTCTGATAACGTGATCAGCCACAGGCTTAGTGCATTTACTGTAAAAAAAAAATTACTACATACTAGTAGTACTACATACTACATACTAGCCAAATTGCTGTATGTGCCAAACTCTCTCTCTATCCTACGCACCACCAGCCCTGAGTCTTTCTCTGGGGAGGCTGGCTGGCTGGCAGTACAGCTACACAGTTTGGCATTTTGGGTGGGCGTAAGGACAGTAGCTGTCTGTGGCCATGGCTGGCATATTTTGCAGGAACTCAGCTCTCCGAGTTCAGGGACACACCATTTGCATTGGCAGTTGTTTTTCTCTGCGGAGGCTAAGTCAAGATCGCGTCCTCTGTCACATTCGGTTGTGGTTGGGAGTCAGGAACAGGTAGTGAAGGGAAGGAGAAGAAGAAGGGCCTAACGGATATCCCCACTGGGTTTTAATATTTTTCTCCTTTTTGACTTATTTGACTCGCTCAACGACAGAACACACCGTCACACAGCCACACACACACACACACAAGAAATAGGAAAAAAAAAATCGCAACACCTACGGGCCACACACAAATTTTCCACCATCACCTTTGCCTGTCAGCAGCTGAGATGTGTGCCTAGTGAAATATATGCTTTTTCCTTGTGGCCATTTTGTGTTGAAGACTGTATTTTATTGCGTGTGTGTGCGTGTGTTAAAAGAGAGGGAGGGCCACACTAGGGCAAACACTGCCCTGAGCCAGTCGTTTGATGAAGGCTTGTCTGAGTAATTGTCACCCATGAGCATTTCGACCTGCTCAGCAGGTCCTACGCTCCTCTGCGCTCCTCGGCGTCGCTTTATTTAAGGTTAACAAGGAACGAGGTGCAAACGAAACCGTCAGAGGAAAGGTCCCGCTCCCCAGAAGCTGTTAGGTTGACCAGATCAGAAGAAAAATTGGTAAAGGTGAAATGAATGCAGTGTGTGAAATCAACACATTAGCACTGAAAATATCTGGTTGACCTCTGTGTGGTTGTGTGTGTGGTTGTGTGTGTGGTTGTGTGTGTGGCTGTGTGTGTGTGTGTGTGTGTGTGTGTGTGTGTGTGTGTGTGTGTGTGTGTGTGTGTGTGTGTGTGTGTGTGGTTTGTGTGTGCACAATAGAGCGAGAAACACAAAGCTGCACATGTGTGTTATTTTACGGATGGCTGGTCTCACAGATAAAAGTATGCCCTTTTTTGCTGAAAGTTCTGCATCCACACGTCCCACCTTCCCCCTACCCCCATCCTATACCCTCCCCACCCCCAGTGTGAGCAGCCAGGAGTGGACATAACTGGACTTTGGGGCAGTTTTATACAGACTCTGCACTTTTCACCTGGGGGGTTGCGAAGCAGGGGTGTAGTGGGGGTGAGTAGCAGATCTGGTCACGTTTTTTTTTTCCCCACACACAAACGCGTCCCATTAACTTTGTGCATATACATTCAAAAGGCTCCTTTTATTGCGTGCAGTGGCGCTATGGTAAAAAGATTGCCCGCTGCCTTTGATCTGGAAATCCTGTTGGACTGTACTGTCCCCTCCGCCTGCTCCGCTGCTCTTAATCCCTCCCCAGAGAGAGGGCCAGCAGCACAGCAGCAGAGCGCAGTGCCCGGCCCATGATGGAGGCAACCGGCCACGCTGGGCAGAGCACGCAGGATTACTCTCTCTGTCTCTCTTTCTCACACACACACACACATACACACACACATTCTTAATCTCTTTCTCACACTAACATACACTAAAACTCTGACACACACACACACACACACATACATACATACATACATACACCACCGCATCTACAAAGTTACACACACACCACCGCATGTGCACAGTTACACACACTTACACTGCTAAACACACTGGGACAAGCGTTTGGGACAGGAGCGCTATTTTTAAAACATCATCCCAAAGTTCTGACTTTGATTCCGTCCATTCAGAGTGGAGCTACCCTTAAACTGTGCCTCTTGCGTCCTCCTCACATGACTGGGTTGTTTCAGAATAGTTTACCGGTGGACAGCATCCTTGTCCACAGCAAACCAAAGAACAGAGGGATTATGGGAAGGCACCATGGCGACTAATTACTGATCACAGAGTGTCCTGTTGTGAGGAAGAAAGGCTTTATATTTCTATCATCTGGGCAGCTATTCATGTACATCATCACTGTGTATGTGTGTGTGGGTGTGTATGTATGTACAGTAAGTAAGTCTGAATGTGTTTCTGTGTGCATACATGTTTGTTTGTATAACTGTATTTATACATGCATGTTTGTTTGTATAAGTGTATGCATACATGTCTTTGTCCTCCATCTCATAATCAATGGGTAGTTTGCATAAAGGACCAACGCGTAGTCATCATGGCAACTGAAAAGCACTATGAATGGGGGGGGGGTCTCCCAGTTCTGACTCGGGTGATGATATTATTAATATCAGTTGGTGGCAGTGATGGTAAACACAAGGCACAGATCAAGAAGCCTTGCAAGCACAACACGGGGGCCCCTGTACCAAGGCCACCCCCCCAGGCCATTTATCAGTGTGCCTGGCCTGGCTTTCGGCCCTATATCGCATCCTCTTCTGTAAGGTCACATGTGCATGCAGCGGGGGTTTCTGTGTTTACAGGGCTGGGGCTGCTGTTTTCATGCCCTTGATGTCAATAAACACATTGACATACTGTAGCTGGAGCATGTCCAGCTTTGATCTCCCTCTAAATTGCTGTACATCTCTCAGCCTTTACAAAAGTCAGCCTTGGCTCTTCAAAGAGGCACTGTACTTGTATGATGGGCAACAGTGTTCTTGCTCTAGTGTGTCTGTGTCGATGGACACGTACTGTAGGGGAAAGCATAGAAGGTTAGCGTGCATGAAAAAGAGACGTGTGGCCATTTCTGGTCAGGGTCTGCCAAACTTTCAGACTTTTGTAGTTGTTAGCGTAGTTGTCTGCTGCCTAATCATCAATGCCAGGATGCAGCAGTCAGTTGATTAATTGGCTTGTACACCACACGACTGTGTGTGTGTCTGTGTGTGTGTCTGTGTGTGTGTGTGTGTGTGTGTGTGTGTGTGTGTGTGTGTGTGTGTGCCTGCTTTTGTGTGTGAATTTGGGTGTATTTGCTTCTGTTTGTGTATGTGTTTGCTTTTTCTGTGTATGTATGTGTGTTCATTTGCTTTTTTGTGTGTGTGTGTGTGGCTTGCTTGCTTGCTTGCTCCAAGGCCCAGCTCTGTAAATCACATGCAGTAGACTGGTGCACTCTCATGTTGAAGCACTGCATGAACGTAGCTGTCATGCAGCTTGGAGCTGAAGAGCAGACTGAGGAGCAAGCACTTAACACGGGGCAGGCCCACAGTAGAAAGGCTCCGTTTGTAAGAGGCCTTTTAAATTCTTCAAGGTTGGTAATTGGTAAGTTGTGCAATAACTTTTAGCATCGGCATTCAGGCATGTATCACAATTAGAAGGATGTAATGAGATCAGTAGGTATAGCCTATGCATATATGTAACTCAATTACTGTTTTAATAATTCATATTCATTGAACGTTTGCTGTCGAAGAAATAGCAGTGTGTTTGTTCTCAATTTGCTAGTCGCAGCTCACATAAGCAATTTTTTTGAGTGTTCTTTCGGCATGAGTGACCAAGCCAAATTGATGGGGCTGGGCTGCTATAGCAGTGGCATTCAGATGCATTTGAATTCAGGCCTCTTCTCTGTGGCCAGGATGCCATCACAATTTCCACACCTTGGATCATCTCCCTCTGTGACAGAACCACTGTTCCACTTCTTGACATGCACCTTGAACCAGCCCCTTCAGATGCACTGCACAAGGATTTGCCACCCGCTTCCCATATTGCTGAACATGTTACCGGTATTTTCTGCTGTCAGATTGCCATGTAGAAACAAGTAATGGCTGCATGCAATGAGAGAGAGGAACAAGGAGTGAAGTGTTGGAAGGGCTGAGGAAAAACCATCACTTGTCTTGGAGGACCGGGGGACGCAACGCCAACTCGGAAGAAAACCATGCTGGAATAGTAATCTCTGGATCTCTGTTCCTTGTCTCTCAACACCATGCTGTGTTGTGTGCATTTGAGATCTGTCGCATAGAATATACAGAATAAACAGATTCTCACATACACCCACCACTGCAGCAATCCATTGAGACCTATGCCTGAATGCTGCAAGCTACAGATAGCTCTAAGAGCCAGAACAGAACTTATAAAACAGCAAAACTGTTGGGGTTTCCGCCGGGAATTTGTGACAAAATTAACGGCAGCCTTTTTTTTCTTCATACACACATATTGTCTACATATCCTAACTGGCAGTTTATTTATGAAGATTAATTTTCGCATTTTAAGACAAAAAAGTGGTGTCTGCTTTGTGGTTTCCTGATTATGCACAGCCAGGGGTGGGTTGTGAATTTGCCCTCATTTGTGTGGTGAAGTGTACTGGCTCACGTCTTTTTCTCTGCCACTGCGAGTGAGTGTGTTTTCTGTGGAGACGGGTGACATTTGGAAATGGCATTTCCGCTCTCCTGGTGGTGAGGCGATGCTGACACAAATACATGTTCTTGTTAATATTCACACACACTTTTGTCTTTTCAACATCTGCTTGCCTTTACTATCGAAAAGCTAAATAAATAAATAAATAAATAAATAACCTGTAGTGTGATCTCCCCTGTGAGACGTTACCTCAGTGTCATGGTGTGATCTCTCTCTCTGCACCTCTTTTCCATCTGCAAAAGGTGTTCCTTATCTGAAGAATCTCAAGAATCTCCAACAGGCTCTATCTAGGCAGAGGGTAAAAAAACAGGCAATGAAAAGAGAAATAAATAAATAAAATACAGGTGAAGTATAAAAAAATACAGGTGAGGTGTAAAAGATATCAGTTAAGAGATATTTCTGAAGTGTGGAAACAGAACTTTAAAGATGGGAAATATTATAATTTTTAAATATGCTAAATGCACAGCCCATCATCAACCCCTCACACACACACACACACACACACACCCCATAACTTTCTACACACTTCAGTCCCATTCCTCCCACTTACACCCAACTATCCCCTTATTCCCCCTCGTGCTACCCCATCCCTACCTTAAGACAGCCCTATCCTCCCCCACTTCACACACACACACACACATATGGGCACAGCCCTCGCTTCTGCACCCCCCCCCCCCCCCACCCCCAACCACACTCTCACGTCTCTGCCACTGGATGTCACTGGAGCACTCGCCGCTGCTGGCTGCGCTCCTCCCCTTCCACACTCTCAGGCCATCATCGGCCACCAAAGCCAATGCTCCCTCCCAACCCCAACTGCACTTTATGACCTCCACCCCCCCACCAATCACCCATTCTACCTTTGCCGTTCATCAAGTAGCCATCCCCAAACCTCTATGCACTTTACTCCCCCTCCCCTTGCACAGTTTTTGACTAACAATCACCAATGTTAATGGATATCCTACTTATCCTACTCTACCCACTATATCTATGCATGTGACCAAAAAACGTCCTTGTATTTTATATATAACTACATTGAAAATGAATGATTACGTAATAAAAAATAAATAAATAAAAGAATAACCTCCCTTTATTTACACAGTATGTTTTACACAGAGGATGGAGCTCAAAGTGCTTGGACAGTTAGAAAGTCAGATGGTACAATTTTTATTCCCCTCTGCATTCCCCTCCAAATGGTGGCATGCAATCAGTCATGTATACCACTCTCTGAAACTCCTCACCCACTGCACCATCCAGGAGGGTGGGCAGGCAGGCAGGCAGGCGGGTGGCCGCAGTCCGTTTTTGTTCTCCTCTCCTAGTGCCCCCCTCTGTTTGGGGAAACGCCAGCTCATCAATCCTGCTTTTTAAAAAGGCTCCATCAGTGAGCAGCAGCAAGAGCTGCAGCAGTCATTAATTAGCTCTGTCTCCTTGCTGTCTTCACTTTGTATTCGCTTTTCACCCCCCCCCCCCTCTGTTTCTCTCTTCCTTTCCCTCTCTCTTCCTCTCATTTAGATCTGCTTTTCCTTTGGTTACAGTGGTATGGCAGCTAGCACACTACGTGCCTGTGTCTGGCACTGACAGAGACGGCTCTAGCTACAGGTTCCTCTCATCAGGCCAGGAGGCTTGGCGGAGGGTTTGTTTGTTTGTGTGTGTGTGTGTGTGTGTGTGTGTGTGTGTGTGTGTGTGTGTGGATCTATGGGGGGGGCGGGGGGGACTGGGGGACTGGAGGGGTGGGGACGTGGGTGGTCCTGAGGCAGCGGGAGCCCAGGCTGGGTTTGTTATCTCTGCTGGAGATGGTCGCTCGATGAGATGAAGCATACTGCGAGTGTGTGTCTGTGTGTGTGCAAGTACCGACTCTGTCTCTGTCTCGCTCTTTTTTTTCCCCTCTTACTCTCACTCTGTGTCTCTCCATTCCTTCCTTCCTCATTCTTGCTCTCTCTCTCTCTCTCTCTCTCTCTCTCTCTTTGTCTCTCTCTTTCTCGCTCTCGCTCTCTGTCTCTCACACTCTCTCTCTGCTCTCTCTCTCTCTCACACACTCTCTGCTCTCTCTCTGTCTATCTCTCTCTCTCTCTCTCTCTCTCTCTCTCTCACTCTCTCTCTCTCTCCCTCTCTGTCGGTCTGGGCACCTGTCGTCTCAGTGTGCCTCTCAGGCACTCCTATCTGATCCTCGTCACGTCAGCACTGTGATCCTCCACATTGCTGGAACTCCTGTTCTCTCTCTCTCTCTCTCTCTCTCTCTCTCTCTCTCTCTTTCTCTCTCTCTCTCTTCCTCTGTCTCTCTTTGTCGGTCGGTCTCTCTCTCTCTCTCTGCCCATATGTATTTTACATTCACTTTCTCAAAGACACACACACACACACGCCCTGTCTTTCTGTGTGTCTCACACACACACACAGAATAATGTGTGCACACACACACATGCGCACACACACAGGCCACTGTGCATCAGCTCCATTCGAGCCACCACCTCTTTGCTGTGTCATTGCCACTCTGACGTAAAGTAGCTTTTTTTTTTTGCTGCTGCTGTTGTGACTTGCTTCCAATCTGTTTATCTGCTCTCCCTGTCTGTCTACAGTCATCTGATGATTTTTAGGGCAGTGGAGTGAGATGGTCCAAACGGCACTTTAATTGGCCGTTAAATCAGCCAGTTAATGAGAAATAATGTTGGTTGTATTAGACATAGATATAGAAAATTGTCATGGCGTGCACGTACTGTTGTCATGCAGCGCGAGCCGCATTGCCTGTTCGGTTTTGATACTCCTGTTGTTCTATCCTTGAGTCTAAGACTAAAACTTAAGTCTGTGACCATGGGGAAAGCGAAGTACAGTAGATATCTAAAATCTGTACTCTGGTATTGACAAAATGTTGTTGGCAGCCCTCACATCATCAAAAAAGCCCAACAAAGACTCTACTTCTTAGGGCAACTGATAAAGTTTCAAAGTTTCAAGTAGACATCTGTTGGTGCATTTTTATAAAGCCATTGTAGAGAGTGCCATTACCTTTTCCATCACTATCTGGTATATAAGTGCAGACAGTCGCACCAGGGTCATTGGCATATCATTGGCTGTGACCTCACTCCAGTCCATTTCTTATACTCTGAACACAGCTAAAACCGAGCCTCCAAAACAATCAAGGACCCTGGGAAGGACCCTCTAAAAGACGGTTTAGGTCCATTGGCACAGAGACAACACGGTTTAGTGACAGCTTCTTCCCTTCAGCCATCAGACTCCTGAACAGTGTTGAACTGATCTGAATTGATCTACTTCTTTTAAAAATATATTTTTTCTTTCTCCTTGTACTGAGCAACCTTAACTACAATTACCACAAACGTTGTTGTGGGACAATAAAGTATTATCTTATATTATCTTTAGTCCTGTTACTAAGACTAACTTTTCAACCACTCATTGACTTTTAAATGATTTTTATTCTTTGTAGGTTTAGCATTGCAACTATGACTAGCTTTTTCTAGTCACTTTAAGACTTGTGTGAAATTGGACATGTCATCCTGTAACTGCTGATGCGTAGCTTTTCAATCAACTTGAGGCCTTGTGTCTTCACCCCCTTTAAATAGATGAGGACCAGTTATTGTTAAGTCTGAACTAGTCAGCTAATAAGGGCATTGAGGAGCAGGTGGGAGGGAAGAGTTGGTGTGTTCTAGTGTGTTCCAGTGTGTGTGTGTGTGTGTGCGTGTGTGTGTGTGTGTGTGTGTGTGTGTTGGCGGGGGCGGGGGGGTTGTGTCCTGTGTTGGGGTTGGTTGTCCCCCGTTGTTTGCTGGGGCTTTGGGATGTTGTTGTTTGGGCTGCTGCGTGTCTGTCCTGCTGCCAGGAGCAGCGATGTGGCACTGATGGGGCAGATGAGACCCTGGCCTGGAATACATCCAGCTCACGGAGCTACACACACACACACACACACACACACATACACACACACACACACACTTACACACACACACACACACACACACACACACACACACACACACACACACTCACACTCTCTTTCTCTCTCTGTCTTTCTTTCTTTCTTTCTCTCTCTCTCTGTCTCTGCCTCTGCGTGTATCTTACATTCACTTTCTCAAAGACACACACACACTCCCTGTTACCTAGACACACACACACACATTCCTGTGTCTCTTTCTTTCACACTCACTAAGACACACTTACACACATACTGTAGTCTTTCTTAGTGTCTCTTCGGGTGCACACACACAGCTATGAACACAACAACACAGATACACACACATACACTACCCAAGATCAGATGTATGACATACATGTACACTCAGACACACAAGTAGCCATGGTTTCGTTAGGGCTTCTCCACAACTCAAAAAGTGCCCGCACACTGCTAAACCTTTCATACGTTTTTTTATTGTGCACTGTTTTGACCCAAATGGGGAATGAGCCTAGGCCTGAGGAAGATGCATTTGTGTCGAAACGTTGCACAATAATAATAAAAAAAACATATGGTAGATTTTTCAGTGTGCAGGCAATCTTTTCTTTTTAGTTGTGGAGAAGCCCTTCTGCCCTGCACCTCACCAGTGGGAATGTGGTCACTATTGCTACTGTTTTGTTAGGGCTTCTGTACATGCTATGTGGACATTGGCAACATTGTTACCACAATATGGCAAGAGGATTGACAATTCTAGTCTGCTGCTCAGCAAATGAACAGTTAATTTTGTTTCAAAAGAAGTCCCTGTGTGTTTCTCGTCCTTGGGAAGCCTGTGGCAGGACAGTCAGCTGTGGAGCAGACAGAGAGAGGCTGAAATCATGTTTCTCTAAAGGAATGTTTTTTTTTTCCTTCTTTTTAAAATGTCAAAAGACACTGCACAAAATGTCTATTCAGCCAAGAGGACACATACCTTCACCACCAGCCCTCTCTTACCAGCTGAGGCTCGTTGGAATGGCAGTCAGAGCACCTACTCAACCTTAGTCCATCATACTGCCTTCCCCTTCAGGAAGCACAGCCATGCACTTCACACACATACACTCACGAGTCCCTCACGTATGTCCCACTATACTTTTTCCATCCAGGGTGCCCCACATACTCATGCTTCACCCATTACTGGGGTCAGCCTAACCTGGGGGTCCCTCATATGGCTGACATAGTAGGTGCGTATCCTGTGGACTCACGGCAAGCCATCCCACTTCTGACACCATTTGTAGCGAAAGGGCAGAGAAATCACCCCACCTTTCCTCAAACCGGGGTCTCTGGCGTTGCGGTCACAGTGCATGTTTGGTACCCCAAAGAGCCAGGCTTACTGGGATGGCAGCCAGAGCATATCCTCAACCCTAGTGATGGCATTCCACCACAAACACCAGCCTTTATTAGCATGGTGGCGAAAAATTTTTTTTTTTACAAAAATAGCCTCACAGACACTGTTTGTTGGTCTCTCACCAAATAAAAAATGCTCTGATTGAAGTACCTTGGTCTGTAGAATACCTGCAAGCATTGTTTTTGTCCTTGCTTGAGGTGTTTTCTCAGCATTTCATCAGACATCCCCAGCGGTGGCATCACAAAAATAGCACCGCAGTATTGATCTCACACAGAGGGTTAATCTTTGGGAAAGGATTGCACTGATCTAATACGTAGGTCTACAAGCTCCATCCAGACATCTGATCTGTGCTGTTGGACACCAAAAAAAAAGTCTGAAAGAAAGAAATGGCATTGCAGGGGAGGTTCGATGGCGAGCAGAAATCAGGAATAGTCTCATCGCCAACAGTGCATTCACATTCTTTACTCTGTTTGATTTTTATATATCAATAGAATTTTTGGCCGTCTTTTGTTGCACGCCCCTCCAGAGCTTCCGGAAAGTAAAGCACTTTGATTGAAAAGTCTCTCGTCTGCCATTCTTCATGTGAGGACCAAAATCAATACCGGACCCCGAGATTGCGTCTGGACTAATTGAGCCATTCTCTTACTGTTATTGTGCCATGGAGCCCTCCGTCATGTCAATGGCCGCCCCTGATAGAGCGCTGGGGCCGGCCTCAGACTCCCTGGGATCATCAAAAGGGGGAACGCCATCCATCAGCGAGGCAACATGGCTCATGGTGGGCAACGGCTCCTCTCTCTCTCTCTCTCTCTCTCGCGCTCTCTCTCTCTCTCACTCACTCTCGCGCTCTCTGTTTCTGTCCGTCTCTCTCTCTCTCTCACGCTCTCTGTTTCTGTCTCTTTCTCTCTCTCTCTCTGTTTCTGTCTGTCTCTCTGTCTGTTTCTCTCTATCTCACTCTCTCTGTTTCTTGTCTTTCTCTCCCACTCTCTGTCTTTTTTCCTTCACTCCCTCTCTTCCTCTCCTCCCTTTTCCCCCCAAACCCCCTCTTTCTCCTTCCCTCCCTCGCTCCATGCCTCCCTCCTACCTGTATCTCAGCTTTCCGACACACTCCCCCACCAAGGCCCGGAGACCCATAAAAAATGCAGCTGTGAGTCGGTGAAGGAGAGCTAAAAGTTTTAGCACACATCAGGAAGTTTTGAGATGTGGATGCCCAGTAACCTTTACCTCCACCAGGTCCACCATGATGCAGACCACAGTGGTTTGTTTCCACTATTCTCATCGCACCCAAGCAGTGAAACCGCGAAGGTTTCAGACACCCCCCCCCACATCTCACCCCAACCCAACCATCCCCTGGATTGATCTTGTAGATGTAATGTTGAGCTTGCTGAGGTAGACGCTGTGAATGATTTATGTTCATATAAATCTTGTTTTTTATCAAAGATCCATGTCATGATAGCCTTTTTAATGCTTTGAAATTGGAAAGGGAATGCCTGGTTGACATTTAAAGGTACTAGCAAAGGATTCTGTTTTGATGATATGTGCTGTTAAGAGGATTTATCATGCAGCAATATGTCACATCAAGGGACCATCAAGGGAAACATCCATCACAAATCCTTGTCTGGTTATCTAGTCAGGTTAGAAAATATGTTCTTTGTATCCACTGAGCAATTCAATGACTCATTTGTCTTTATCTGTAATAACAAACGGTGTTCATCGAATCATTTTGTGTGATTGAATCCTTTTGCAATTGATAGGAATGGTCATGTCAGCAGTTATTTTACTGCATAACATCCTCACACCTCTCAAATAACATCCAAGGGAGGGACTCATTCAGTCCTGTTTCACAGTTAATAAAGTATTAATGCCGATAGTACATTGGCTTGACGGGTGTACTTGTAGGCAGACATGCATAGAAAATGTTTATGGGTTATTCTGTTCTCAATCTGTCATTATCCATTTAATGATACCCAGCTTCACTATATAAATATGAAATAATAGAAATATGTAGTGTGACTTTCATATGGATTTTTTGCCCTTGCTATTGACAATTGAAAAGGATAGTTTTGTTTCTTGTTGTGCATTACCTTGTCTTTGAGGTTTTGCACTCTCTCATTTCAACCATTAGACACACACACACACCACACACACACACACCACACACACACACACACACACACAAACCCTCTCAAGCTTGTAACTGTAAAAGGAAACGTCTGAAACGTTCATAAGTAGATCTTGAGCTCATTAAAACCATGGGTATGCCATGCCACTGTCACTGCGCCCTTTTCATGCACATGTTTCCTCTTCTGTTCATCTACTTAAGCTCAGCTCCTGCCATTAATGTCACGTCAGTTGTCCCCTATTGCTTTTCAGTCACGTGAAACATGTATGCTCACCCCAGAGTTTTGTTTCAGCGTTTTAATTGTGACTGTCCATCCGTCTGCCACCCATTTCTGTGTCGGCTGGAGAGCATACACGATGTGAACACGTGTACTCCCCGACTTTTGCAGCGTACTGATTGTCCGCACCATATGTGTGTACCATTCTCATTCTGGCCAGCCATCCATGCATATCGCCTGAGCCTCAGATGTAAAGACCTTTTGTGGGTGATGGCTCAGCACAAAAAAGGCAGCCTTTTGATGGCAGCCAGTAACTGACGTGGCTTGAGGAGCATGCTAGTGTATTAAAGCTAATGACACATGCTCTGAGCAAGGCTGCTAATTATAATTGAAGCTAATCAGAATTGCATCTCTTTGTGGCCTATGATTTAAAAAAAGGTTGCGTCAAACTGAAGCCTCCTCTGGGCTCCTGTCTCAAATGTGTGCCATTGAACATAAAACACTTGTGTAAAGACCATGCGAAGTTTGCTTTTAATAAGCAAGCACTTGTGTAAACCAGATCTCAATTTACTGAAGTTAGTGAGAGCAAGCATTAATGACCTATAGATGTTTATTTGTCCCAACAAATCCATGGTACCATGAGTTGCCCGGCTGGTTTACAGAAGATGTCATAGTAATAGCCACACAGCCAGTGGTTCCACAGCTGCCATGAATCCAGTATTTAGAACAGGGCTTTGGTTCCAGGACCATCCCTCCACTGCCACATGGATCTGGAAATGGGATCGTGTCAGCATCCACCAGCCCCATTCCCCCTCTCCTCTTCCAACTGGGCCCACCCTGGGTCCCGGCCATAATTAATCTGATGACTTATAGCATGTTTGATGAGAGCAGACGGGTCTGGGACTATGTTCCCAAAGGCTCCTCCTGTGTCAGATTGGCTTCTGTCCTCTGCTCCAGCCCAGGCGCTGTGGATTAAAAAAAAAAAAAAAAAGAAAGTCTCCCTGGCTCCCTTTGAGAACCATCCTCTCGAAAAGAAACGAAACGAAATCTCTCGAGTGATGTAAATGTCTGCCCATGTGATCGTTGTATTAAAAAATAGAATTACCGCCGTCCTGAAATAGGCTCGATCAATGAGAAGTGGCAGCAGTCATTTAGCGGCACGCAATGGCTGTGACACACGATCCAACGCTGTGTATTACATCAGCGTTTCTCAAACCTGCTGTTTGCTCTTCCTCTTCTGATGTTTGCTGTGTATGCGGAGCCACACTGACTGCCGTTCAGAGAGAGATTATTGTCGCCGTAATTGGCTTTTCCCCTGCCCGATTTGATATGAGGCACTTGTCTGATCTTGTACACCTCCTTGCCTCAGTAATGGGGGAGACGACGAGACTTACTCAGAATGTTTTCTCTGAGTAGATGCCATTGGCGTTGTCAATCTCCAGTCTAACCTTTGCTACTACCTGTCTGAAGAATGTAGCACTCAGTGGAGCTGACAGGTAAAGAGAAGAAGTGAATAGATCACGCATATGGCTGTGGGGGAAAGTACTAGGCAATGCTAATGTCCCCCATCCATTTAGTGTTAACGCAAATCTTCAAATCTCAGCTATCACTGCTTCTGCCTGTGTTGCCTTTCGAGCAAAGTGTTGTTCGTTCGGCGTGCTCATCCTGTTGGCTTCGCTATCGGGCATCGGCAAGAGGAAATGCTCGACATGCCCTCATATCCCCACCGTATCTGAAGGAGCATCTGCTGCTGTCAGATGGCAGCTGAGATGGACAGGAGATGCCCGTGTAGTCTCCCCATTACTCTCTCCGCCCCCCACCCCCACCCCCCCCACCAACACGAAACAACATGCCCCCCTGAGCAAGCTGCTGCACCTCAGAGAGCACCACTCAAGATCACAGGGCTGCTGTTTTTTTCCGCTCTTTTCTTTCTTTCTTTTTATAAAAAAGCACGCCTATGTGTTCAGGCTGTGGTGCCCATCTTGCCCTGGCCTTGGGAGTGATGTGGGAGGAGTGACCATGCATTTTTTTTTTTTTGGTCTACCTAAGAAGCTGCATTAATGTGTGTGTGTGTGGGGGGGGGGGGGGGGTGGTGCGGGGGCGGCATTACCTGATGTCCGCAGAGACCTTTTAAATGTAATCATCAGTTAAAGCCTCTAGTCTTTTCTTTACTTCCCTGCAGCCCCCCCTTCCCCCCTTCCCCCCTCCACTCCACGGCTGTGAATGGGACAGTATTTTAAAAGATTTGGGTTTTTTTTTTGTCAGGTCAGGGCTACAGCATCAGTTGATAGAGCCTTTCACATTTTCCATTTTTCAGTGCCCTGTCAGGGGCTGTCTGCCAGCACGCGGCGGCTCCTCCATTTTAAAGCGCAGGAGTGATTACACTGTCCATCAGCGGCCACGAGGACCCCGCATCAGCCGCCAGATTGATGTTTGACAGAATAATTAGAAAACTGTCTCAGGCTGTAATCACTCGAGCTCATCTCTTCTGGGGTGGTGGAGAGTGGTGGTGGTGGTGGTGGTGGTGGTGGTGAGGGGGCCGTGGGGGGGTGGGTGCTGCCGGCGATGCCTTCTCAGCTGCCCGTAGAGCAACGGGTAGGGGGAGACTCAGAGGGGGCTGCACAGGGGGGTTTGGAGGTGGTGATGGATTCAGCCGGTTGCTGTTTACTCTGCTGAAACGGCACGTTTTAAGGAAGTGAGAGAAAGGGGAGCGAGGGAAAGAGGCTGGGGCTGTGGGCGGACTGTTTTTGCAGTGGCCAGAGACGTCAGCTCCAGACGTCAGCTTTCCTCTCATTTTGGCCGACCACCCCCAAGCTTAGCAGACAGGCAGTTCCTGTACCAGCGGTGCAACATATCCAGCACGGGGGGGTGGGTAGGGTTGTGTGGGGAGGCTTTGGGTTCAGGGCTGGGCGGGTGGTAGAGCAGGAAGCGTCAGCCTCAGGCCTTTCATTGACTTTCAGGCTCAGAAGCAGCAAGCCTCCCAGACTCGAGCGCTCTGCCCTGATCCCCCCTAATTCCCGTGCAAACCTTTAATGGCTAATTGATGTGCCGCTGAGTTATGCAGATCAGCGGCGCTGCCTTGCAAGGCCTGAGCTGTGTGTCAAAAGAGCATTCAAGCATCCCGAGGACGGGTTGTGTGTATGTGTATGTGTCTGCGTGCGTGTGTGCAGGCGTCCGTGTTTGTGCACGCGTGTGTGCAGGCGTCCGTGTTTGTGCACGCGTGTGTGCAGGCGTGCGTGTTTGTGCACGCGTGTGTGCAGGCGTGCGTGTTTGTAGACCCGTGCGTACACGTGTGTGTGCACACCTATCCCTGCCAGAGGCCGACTTCATCAACCTTCTGGGCTGATGATCTCTGAACACATCACATGGGGGCCTCCCAACACACACGGACGAGGGGGAAAAAAGGAGGCCTAGCACATCCAATCAGTGTATGTATCCATGTCGAGGTTTTTGGAAATTAAATCTTGATTGCTTCCATCTGTTTGCCCCTGATTTGTGATATTCTGGCAGTGGGTACCCAGCCTCCTTGGGCCTCTTATGAAGCCTCTGCGAAGGAGATGGGGGGTGGGGGGTGGGGGGGTGATGGCAATATATGTGTTCGATCAATTCTTAAATTACTCATTTGTTTCAAGCCGCATCACGCCAGCACCCAGTCACAGTGTTCCAATAAGTGCTGTGATTCACTGATTCTCACAGATGAATAACAAATTAGCAGTCTTAAAAGGAACTATTTTTAGTGGGGGGTCCGGAGAGAGGGGGGAGAAAATGCAATATCAAAATAGTGCTCCATCCATCAGGATTAAAGCTTTCAGGGGTTATTTCATCCCTGCTAAATTGCCTCTCTAGCTAAACAGTACCAGAAAAGTGAATTATTGGGTTCCTCTCCATGGTTTTTCCTTCCGCTTCTGCAGGCTGCCTTTAAATATAGAGCACAAATATGTTTCCCCCTCCGCTTTTATAAGATCCTCTCTGAGGCCAGGCTCAGTCATTAATAATGGGCTGTGTGAATTTATACCATATATCTGTCCCTCTTTGACAAATGACCGTGTAAAATTGGCACCTTTAGGACATGGCAAAGATGCATGGCTTTTACTTAATATAGTACATAAGCACATGTCGCCATGAGACGGCAGAATAGTCAGAATATAGGGAAAAAAACAAGGAAGGCATGTTTGTCCGTTTTCTACTTTCTTCAACAATCCTGTTGTGTTGGCATTGGTCGGCCCTCATGGAATTAGTGTAGAACTCTGAAGTACACTTCACTTTCTTCATCATTATAAAAAACAATAAAAAATAACATAAACGTATGTTCAAAGTTATGCTTGATTTCTGCACTGTAGTTCCACAGGCTTCAACCTCCTGGATGTCTCTGGACATCGGTCAGCCTTCTGGACTGGACTTTTTTTTTTTTTATTCCAATTTACAGTTGGAGCCGAGCTGCTTCTTTTTTAACCTGTAGTGTCATGAAGGCAGCAGAGCATGAAGAGTCCATCAGCCGCCTATCGTAAATACTCCCCTCCATCCCGTCACATCCCATCCCATCCCATCCCATCCCATCTGTAGCTGCATGCCCCAGCGCCTGGTGCCACCGCCTGACCTCCTTGTGTCTCCTCCCCTGCGTGACCTCTACATCATGCAACCCCCCCCCCCCCCCCCCCCCCCCCCCGTCTTCCTCACCACTCACACAGGGAGAGTCAGAGTCAGAGGCATGAGGAGGAGCATGATGCACCACTCCAATGGCCCTGAAGATGAGATGTTCAATCTCAATGGGACCTTGCTGGTAAAATAAAGGATAAATAACAATAAAAGTAAAAAAAATAACATGCACCCTAACAACTACCCAGGGAACAACTACCCAGAGTCATATACACACTGGCTTCATTTCATTCACACACACACACACACTACACACACACACTACACACACACACTACACACACACACTACACACACACACACCACACACCACACACCACACACCACACATATCCGTGATCGTCCCTTGCTTAATATTTGGCATTTATGGCTACTTGGTGAATTGACCAGTTCTGTGCCTCCTTTTTTAAGGAGGTTGCACTTTGAAAATGGAAACTGTTAAAAAAGAAAAAGGCACAGGCGTTATCTCTAAACTGTGACTAAGCTAAGATGATTTCCCTTGCAAAAATGCACAGCTGCCCTTTAAAAGGCTCATTGGCTTCCAAGATCAGGTGCAATTGGAATCAGAATCATTTGGATAATTGACCTTCTGTGTGAATACATTTGAATAAATTAATTTTGATTGACCATGCGTTATGAACAAAGTGGGAGTGTTGGTCTTTTATATTCAGCACTGGTTTGTTGCGGCTTCTCTCTGAGGTGATTATATATGCCATTCGGAGTGATTATGCATTCCTTCAATTTAATAAAGCAATTCGGTGCTCAGAGCTCAGAGCTGAGAGAAGTGCAGTGGCAAGAGTTGCACGCTGATTGAAAGAAGAAAGGTACGCGAGGGCGGAGTTCTCCGAAATGCATTTGCAGCTATAATCTCAAGAGGCCGTGGCAGTGCGAGTGTGTTTCACTATGCAGGCCTTTCAGATTTTTGCAGAGCAACTCCTTTTTTTGTGTTCTTGAAGGATTCTGAGACGTTTTTTCCACATCTGCTGTGAGTAAAAAGTATCCTTTTCCTGATAAGAACGGACACCTCTTTAATAAATCACCATGACTCTCAAGTTTGGTTTAAATCTGCTCTTGTATCATACTCTAGTATGACTAACTAATGGGCAGTTAGTGGGAACGTCGAGCTTAATGGTGTGTTAAATGTGGTCAATTGTCTCAATGCAGCTAGGTGTGTGCTAACCCTCACAGGCCACCGTAGTTTCCACCAGCCTGCCCCACAGGAGCCCCCCTCCCTGATGGTAGCGTGACGGGAGGAGCATGTGTCCACTCCATATGCCCGGTGCTATATCTGGACCAGCCCCAGTGAGCGCTCTCGCTGTCAGCTGCCGTTAACCCTTGTGATGATGAGGTAGCGGAATATTTACGTCTGGCTGTCAGTGACGATGATGGGTGATCCACCAGGGATTACACATGCGCTGTCGCATGTACAATGTGCTTTTTTCCGCATTTAATCTGAATGTCATGGAAGCTCTTTAATGGAGCATTTGCTTGTAATATAAAGCAAACTATATGTGCGAATGTGTTCACCAGATGTATACCTAAAGGTAGCATGGTGCAGAGTCTGAAATGAGTCACTCATCCTTGAATGGCTATTTACAGTGTCCCTGACACCTATGCGGGCTCATGTAAGGCCTCTCCAGCTCTCTGCCTTTTCTCCCTTTTCCTCTCTCGGTCTCACTGTGCCTCAGCTGCTGCGTCTCTCCATCAGAATTAGAGGTGGAGATCACAACTCCTGAGACCCCAGATCGCTGCTCTGCATTCGGCCTATTCGGACAGCTGACTCCCCTTCCCCCGCCTCCAACCTCCAGCCCCCAGTCCCCGGTCCCCTCACTGCCTCTCACGGAGTTCCCATTTCCTCCTGTCTGATTAAAAAACATGGAAAGTGAACCCATTTGGGTCCCAAGGAGCGCATTGCTCTGACTGTGCTACCAGCGATACGTCTGCCACCAGCCCTCGCTATGTGTTTTTTTTTTTTCCTTCTTCTTTATTTTTTTCCTCCTAATGGCCTCTTCTAAAGCCACGACAGAAAGGGCCTCGGCGGAACTCCCGTGCGCCATCTTCATAATAAAGACCGGACTTTAAAGTGCTTTCCATGCAGAGCTGTGAGCCTGGGGGAGCGGAGGTGGGGGGGGGGGACCAGGGGGGGTGTGCGGAGCATGTGTGTGTGTGTGTGGAGCTTGTGTGCCTGTGAGGCCCCGAACCCCGTTACCTGAAACCTGGGGTGAGCTCCAGAGTTCCAGGTGCCTCCACCGCCACCGCCTGCCTGCCTGCCTGCCTGCCTGATGAGACATTATACAGGAGCAGTGCAGTCAGGCTGCAGGAAAAGAGCACTGCCAAGTCATCACCACTGCACCTGATGGTCACACACTCTCACACACACTCTCACACTTACACACACACACACACACACACACACATACACTCAGACTCACACTCACACACGCTCACGCCACACTCCTACAGCTCAGAGCCTACACTTAGCTAGCTATGAAGACTCTGGTGTACAGTATGCATACGCATGCCTGCCAACAGTAAAGAAGTGTCCTTTATTATGTATCTTTAAGGGGAATATAATACTGTTGTTATAATATGCATAGGGAAAGCTGCTGTACATGCAGGTCGATCCAGATGTCAGTGTATTTTGGCTTAATGCATCTTGCATGTGCAGTTAAAGGGGCCTCTGATCTTATTGCTTTTCTCATGGACCATATTGGGCCAACATGTCTTGATCAAGCTCCCTCTCCTCATCCCGACTGTGTCTTCACCGTCTGTGTCAAGTCCATGGCCCCCTGTTGTGGAGTAGTGTCATTTGTTGGATTGCCATTTTGCCATTTTGTTTTGAGTGAACTGAAGATTAGTGGTTGTTGAGGTTTACAAAATAAACGAGAATATTTTTGCATGGTGAAAAGGGCAGATAGTGCACCCTGTGTATAGCTTAAGTATTTTTAAATCTTTTCTTTATGGAAAAAAAAAAACATTTCTGAAAGCCTTTTGTTTTATTTTAGTTAAATTGTCTGTTTGGTTGTCTGTTTTGGCAGCACTATTCAAGGTCAAGGTTTTGTTGAAATATTGAACCCTCTACCTAATTGGCAATTACCATCACAATCATTGTCCAGGAGTCAGAAGTGTTCCCAAACAGTAAAAACCACTAAACTCTGCACAAAGTCTGGTTGTGTGTGTGTGTGTGTGTGTCTCCAGTCACAGAAGATGCAATCTACGTGTGCCTCTCTCTTTTCCCTCCCTCTCTGTCTCTCTCTCTTTTTTTGTGTCGTGGGCCGGCTGTTGGGCCTGTGTGTTTGCGAAATT
The DNA here is from genome assembly GCA_030347295.1 of Setipinna tenuifilis. Taxonomy (NCBI): domain Eukaryota; kingdom Metazoa; phylum Chordata; class Actinopteri; order Clupeiformes; family Engraulidae; genus Setipinna; species Setipinna tenuifilis. Next base: position 15,286,145 of record CM059267.1, on the reverse strand, counting down.
GAATGAGGGACTGTCTGAAAAGAGAAAAGCCTTACTCATCCGCCGTGGGGCCATCGATAGGCAGCTGTCACCATTTGCAACCTCATAGGTGGCCCTCACAAAGCCGTGCAGACCTTGAAGAGGATATGGTCGCTTCGAGTATCAATTGAAAGGGGCGACGTGCACCCTGCCACCCCCCCTCCCTTCCCTTCTCTTCCCTCCACCTCGTTGTCTTCCGTCCTTCCTCCCTCTCTCATTCTCCTCCTCCTCCTCCACCTCCACCTTCGCTAGACCGCTTCTGTGCCGAACGGCTGCAAACCCATTTCTCCTTTGATTGGTTTCCTTTCTTTGGCAGAAAAGAAAGAAGCTATAGCTGACGCTCAGATGAGACCTGTGGGTAGCTTGTATGGTTCGTCATGGAGGATGTCACTGTCTGTCTGACGGTCTGTCTGTCTGACAGTCGGTCGGTCGGTCTGTCTGTCTGATGCACTCACTCACTCACCTACTCACTCATATACACACACACACGCACACTCTCTCTCTCTCTCTCTCTCTCTCTCTCTCTCTCTCTCTCTCTCTCTCTCTCTCTGTATATGTGTGTGTGTGTGTGTTTTGTATCCCTCTCTCCCTTTCTTCTTTTTGTCTCGCTCTCTTTCTCTTTCTTCCTCTTTTTTCTCTTTCGTGGTGCATGGTAGCGTCCATTGTTTGTGACCTCATTGTCCTCATCTTTGAGGGATGTTGGTGCGTAGAAGTGGCACTATGAATCCCGTAAGAGCTTTTCCAGACAGTGCATGGCCACAGGACATGCCAATCAGAAAGTGTAAAACTCTGTGTGTTGCAGCCTAATGTTCAACCAGTGCTTACTGAGTAATGCTTTCTTTTTTTGGTGGAATTCTGCTGTGTTTGCAGTATTTTAAAGATAAAATAAAAAAGGCTGAACCCAGTTCCTTACTTATCCTAGGAACAGCTACTATCTAAGTGCGATTGCTTCGCATTTTAAAGACTCTCTGTTATTATTACTCGGCATACACTTGAAAATTGTTGTTATTTGCGTTTTTTTTTTTTTTTTTTTATTTATCCACTCCATGCTCTTTAAATGGTAAACAAAGAGCTAGCCAATTTCTATCACTTGAAAGAGGGAAAAAGAGAGGGTGCACAAGAGAAAAAGGGATGGAAAGGAGGGAAAAGAGAATCTTACACAGTCTATTGATCAAGGAGTCAGCTGCCACTTTTCAAGTGATTCCTAACAGGAACTGAAACTTCTGATGGCGGTGTCAAGATGTGTCTGTGTTTGTGAGCTGATTTTTTGACATAATGCTTCATCTCTTTCACTGTGGGCGAGGAAGGGCTGTCATGCTTCAACAGGCCGGATAATTATTTCCCTCTTATCCCCTTGGCCAGGCCCAATCCCAACATTTAATAGGAGCCATGCCCAGCTTGTGTGTCTCCCTCTCTCTGTCTATCGCTCTCTCTGTCTCTCTCTTTCTCTCTCTCTCTTTCCCCCCCTCTCTTTCCCTCTCTCTCTCTCTCTCCCCCCCTCTTTTTCCCTCTCTCCTTCTTTCCCTCTCTTCTTTTTTGAGGCATTAGTGCCAAAGGAATCACCCACCACAGGGAATGGATTTGCGGGAAGGGTAAACCAACCCTTAGATTCTCTGAGATATTGCCAAAGAAAAGGTGGTGAAAGGGAGCCAAAAGGAAGCTGTGAAAAGGCAAAAAAAAAGAAAAGAAGAAAAAAAAAAACAGCCAAAGACTCCAATTGTCCACCTTCTTCTTTTGTTGCTGCTAGAGTCTCAAGTACAGGTTGTTTTGGAATCAAGTACATGTCTCGGGCTTCTTAAAAGTTCTCCTCAAAGGCCGTTGTTTTCTTTATTGCCCTTGCAACTGGGCAGACACTAATGGGAGATAATGATGGGCCGCGCTGGAAGGTCTCCGGGAGGGGGCATTTAGCAATAGTGATATGTAGCCGTTGTCGTACCGTTAGTGTCATTAACACAAGGCAGGAATGCTGTACCCATGCTTTCAGCGTAAATATTTAATGCCCAAAAAGCAGCGCGCTCAGGATATCCATTTGGCCTGTGTTACTGCGTACGTAACCAGACATAAGCAGTCCTTTACGTAGCGTAATCGCCTTCATAGCCCACTGCACACAACAATAACAACAAAAAAAACAAAACCTCCCTTCCAAAAAAGATGGATGACCTGTTGCTCCTGGTCCCGCCTTTTCTCACTATTTTGCTAAATTTCCTTACCTTTGCCCCCAACTCCACAAAAGCCCCCAGAGCCTAAAGCTCAGACTCAGACAGTGTGAACAAAAAAACAAAAAAAAACAAAACACACACAAAAAAAGAAGGACCAAAAAAAAGCCTGTTGAAGAAGAGACTGGCAGCCTGAGCAGCCTGCGTAGGGCTGATAACGCAGAACAATGGCACTAATAGGCCACCGAGAGGCGAGCGTTTGCGCCCGGTCAGCACAATCGCCTCCGCCCGCTCGACAAAAGGACACGAGGAGCCTTCCTCAGGCCAGATTAGCCCCGGCCAGCAGGGGGGACGTGTGTGTGTGTGTGTGAGAGAGAGTGTGTGTGTGTGAGTGAGTGAATGTGCTCGTGGTGATAATTCAGCTCCTTATACAGCATCCCCACACTGTGTCCAGGCCCATTGCTCTAATGCCGTTGCTGAATGCCTGTAAGGCTTTTTTTTTTTTGAAGGTTTTTGTTTGCGAGGCAGAGACAAGGCTTTATAGAAATGTTTTTGTTTCTCTCAATTATCAAAACTGTAGTCATTAAACACAGCAGACAGCTCTACACTGGGCAGGATGAATGCCTTTTTTGTCGCATTGGGATTTGTGTGTGTGTGTGTGTCTGTGCGCATGTGTGCATACGGGCGCACATGCTCTTTTCTCCTGGATGTCTCTGTACAAAAGGCAGCATTGCAAATAGATTTTCTTTTGTAGGCGAGTGTGGTTTACAGCATGCATAATGCTCCACAAAGGGCCGTTTCAGCCGTTGCCACGTTTGAAGGCAAATAGCCTCGACAACGCGCATCGGAGTGAGCGAGCGGGCAGTGTGGCGCACGGCCATAGCGTGAGGTATGAATCGGTCACGGCTCTCAGGTAGGACACTGTGACTGGGCCCCGCCAAGGCTCCCTGGACGAGACTGTGAGGCCAGCCAAGCGTGGTGTAAATCCAGGGGATTCTTGTCTGTATTTCTGTGCTCCGTGCTCGATGCTAGGTACGCACTAGATGGGGCCAGCCAGGATGGTGTAAGTGCAGAGGATTCTCGTGCCTATTTATGTGCAACCGTACTTTCCCCTTTCTAAACTACTTGAAGCCATACTTAAGCTATTTCTGTGCACCATGTCTCTTTGAGTGTTTTGGTTCGTTTTTTGCCCCTCTGCCGACTCAAAGCAACACATTATTACTACTTGCAAAGAGCTTGGAATACACATGCTTATCATGTACTTCTCACAGTTAGATCATGTGTACAACAACACATTATATTTAAATAGCACTCTTCAATGTACCCAAAGCACTTAACAGTTCCTGTGACTTGATAATGAATCCTCAGGAAATAAACTGAAGCTTTGTATTTCCTTTTTTTCTCTCTCTCTCTCTCTTTCATGGGTCAGTTTCAAACACAAAGCTTCAGCTCTTTTTCCCATTCCCCCTTTTTTTTCCCCATAACTCCCCTATCACTCACAAAACTAGAGCACTGTGACTTGAGCATCCCTGAAGCTCTTGGTGTGAAACCACTGGAAGTCATCGGAGCCTGAGCCGGGTGCCTCATAAGACACGTGGGGTCTCAGCGGCACGCTCCCGGGGTTCATGGGGGTGTCAGGGATGAGGGCCAGGAGATGAGGGCACTCGGAGACGCACTCGGCTGTCTGGGGAAGAAATGGACAAAAACTGGCGAGAGGCTTAGGAGCAAATAATAACCGTAATTGGTTGCAGAAAGCCATAGTGTAAAATCGTGACCGATGAGTAGGAAGTTATTTAGAATTTTAACTGTTTATGCTAATATGTATGGGCAGCATTGTTAGATCTGTGATACTGTGTCTCATTTGAGCACCAGCAGCACTGTTGCCTGTGGTAAACGCAGGTTTGATTTTCGATGTTGCAGTCTATGTTATTTTGGATAGAAGTGTTTGGCAATTTTTCCCCCTTTGCACCAAGTTTGTCCTGTCTGCTATTGTCAGTCTGCTTTTTCTTACATTCAGTTTTACTGGATGAAGCATAGAGCCTACGAAAATATACCCCCACCCCCACAACCACACAACTAAAGAGAAAAAAAATCTTTTTGCTTTTCTTGGAGTGTCACATTCAGACTGCGCAAATCCTACTGCACGCTTCCCGACTGCATTTACTTGTGTACAGCAATGCATAAATCATGTCGCGCGTATCATTAATATACATAGATGTCAATAGGAGACGCATGAGTGGAAGAAATATGATGGTGCTCAATAAAGCAGCAATGGAAAAATGGCTCTGCTGACAGTGGCACAGCCTAGTCCTTGTATTGCTCAGCGCCTCAGCCCCACTGCACCTTGATCTAGAGTGCCCTCTAGTGGTATGCAGGCACACTAGCACACACACACCCTCAAGGAGGAGCAGCCACAAAGGTCCATTGCCTCTGGTGCCTTGTCAGTTCCAGACTGAGAAATGTACAGCTGTTGGAACACTGTGCGCTGAGAGAGATAGTTAGAGATATTAATTGTGGGTTTTCCTTTAATTTTTTTAATTCCCCTAATTGTGAATTTTTCTTAAACTGTTGATTATTTCTCTCCCTAGATGGGAAAGCCAGCATTAAACCTCAAGTTGAGAGCCTTTAGGGAAATATATTTGTTGCTGGAGATAATTAGGAAAAAAAGCGTAATTAAAATGCATCAAGCAGTTTGTTTTTTTTTGTTTCTTTTTTTTTTGAAACAATGAGTTATTACCAAGCTGAAAGCTTTGTGCATGGACTGAGATTATAGTGCCAGTTACCACACCAGAAGCTGTGTGTTTGTGTGTGTAAGTGTGTTTGTGTGCGCGTGCTTGAGTGTGTGTGTGTGTGTGTGTGTGTGTGTGCGTGCATGCGTGTGTGCGTGCGGGCATGTTTGTTTGAGTTTGTGTTGACGCCGTATTGTATTGACTGAAGCAGCACCCCCCCACGGGACATCTGACAGGTATTGAAGGAGATCCGTGACAGGCCGGGGCCTGAGCCTGAGTGGAACTGCAAGTATTGACAGCTCTCTGGGTTTGAAGGCTCATCTGGCCTGAGCAGATTTGGGCTGTCCGAGGCATTGAACTCTTTCCTGCTGTCAGATCACCTGAACGTGCCACGGAGCCATCCAGCCAGCCAGCGCAGGCGTCCCGCTGCTGTGGGAGGGAGGGAGGATGTCCTTTGCTTTGCTTTCACCATGTTACATCAACCCCACTGGCCCTCTCCATAGGGCCGTTTGATAGGCTTGTGTAACGGAGCCACCTCCCCTCTGAGAGATAGTATTGCTTTCTTCATACATATATATATATATATATTTGTGCTGCAGAAAGCGAGAATGAAGAGTCTTACACATTATTGTTTTTTTCTCTCCTGTCTCACAGTCTCTCTCACTCTCTTTCTTTCCTTACTTCGAATTTAATAAATGTATGTAAGTGTATATTTATATTACCATAGCAAATGTTGCATAGAACGTAGAGTTACTAGACAAACACAAAATGACTGATACAAGTTGTCAGTCTCTTTCATACTTGCTCTCTCTCATACTCTCGCTCTCATACTTTTTTTCTCTCTCTTATACGTTGTCTCTCTCTTTCTCTTTCTGTCTCTCTCTCTCTCTCTCACTGACTCTATGAGTGAGTGTGTCCGGGCTGCTGTCACAAAAAGTGAAAGGACGTTGTCCCGCACCTCTGCTGTTAATTGTACGGTGCCACTCTCGGCAGACAGTGATGAACGGGGGGACCAGCACTGACCGCCTGACTGACGCTGCCCTGTGTTCTCTTTGGCCGCTGACAGCTGGCATGGATTAATATGGGCTCACACACACACACACACACACACACACCTACAGTGACGCATACACACACACACACACCATGTGTGCACTGTAAGGGCATACAATGACAACTGTCACATGGTGAAGAATGGCCGCTCCTGATGCTCATTATGTAGACTCTCAAAGTTATTCAGGAGTGGCCCATATTTCATATGGCACATGTTGACAATGCGGAGCTAATGAAGCAACACTGGTTCTACACGTACACGACGTACTGTACACGTATGTATTAACATGCATATGCTTTGAGAAACACACACACACGCACTCAAACACACGTATATGTTAGAGGTGGTAAATTTGTGTTGTACGAAGACGCACATATTTTAAGAGTTATTCGGTTCAGTGCACCACACACAGACACACACAAAAACCACCCCCCCCACACACAAGTTATAGTTGTTGAGTTTGTTACACACGCGCGCACAGACACAGTTCATTTACAGGTGTGGTGGGATTGGCCTTTTGGTTCTGTGCATTGTTTTTTTTTTTTTTAAGTCTGGCCCCGGTCTGCTCCAGACTAATTGTGAGTGAGATGTCAGCTCCTTACATCTTCACCCCGCCGCCTTGGCCGTGTGTCTTCAGTGGAGAAGAGGCTTTAGTGGGGTAGAGGCCAAATCCCTCTGCTTCATTTAGTGCATGCAGAGAGGGCCTAAGATCAGAGGGATCAAATCCACACACACACACACACACACACGCACACACACACACACGCACACTCTTTACACATTACACACACACACACACACACACACACACACATTCTCTGTCTGTCTCTGTCTTTCATTCGCTCTCTCTTTTATTCACTCTCTCTCTCAATTGCTCTTTGTCTCACTCGCTCTCTCTCTCGCTCTCGTTGTCTCTCTTTCATTCTCTGTCCCTCTCTCTCTCTTTTTCTCTCTCTATCTCTCTCATTCTCGTTCTCTCTCTCTCTCTCTCTTTATCATCCCTGCTTGTGTGTGTGTGTGTGCTGCTGAGAAAAGGCCTTGTCTCCATGCTGTAAAAGCCTGTCAGAATCCCTTACACTCTTCTGAGTGGCTGCCCAAAATGGCTGGAATTGCCAGCTCCTCTGAGTGCCAGTGGCTCTAGTAGCTCTCCTAGCAGCTCCTCCAGTGAGCCGTTAGTGGGAGCGGCAGGTGTTTATTTCTCTGCGCATTATTCATCTTGTTTTTTGTTGTTGTTTTTTTGTCTTTCTTTAGTTGCCTGTGTTTCATCCATGCTTCTTCTTGCGGTCTGACACAAACAGCAACACCTTGACTTGAAAGCTGAATTGTGATATGATATGTGGCAGGTGTGTCTGTTTTTAGCACAGGTTAAGATGGTGTGGTAGCACAAGGCACATCCCCTCTCACCACACTCTAGTTTCTCTCACTCTCTCTCGCTCTCTCCCTCTCTCTCTCTCTCATTGTCTCTCTCTCTGTCTCCCTCTCTTTCTCTCTCCCTCTCTCTCCCTCTCTCTCCCTCTGTCTCTCTCACTCTTTCCCTCTCTCCCTCTTTTGCTTTCTTTCACTCTCACTCTTTCTCACTCACACGCTCACACACATGTGAAACACATATGCATTGGTACTTTTGGCTGTAGTCCTTGATGC
>CM059267.1:15251047-15276047 GCA_030347295.1 Setipinna tenuifilis | reverse complement strand
GTCCTGCGCGAGGAGAAATAGTGACCAATCCTCCACTCCATTAGCTCACTGTGCTCCATTTGTCCCCTCCGAGCAGTGCACACACACACATACTTACTCTCTCACACACACACACACATACACACACACACACACACACACACACACACTCACATACATACACACACACACTCACATACATACACACACGCACACACATACACACGCACACACACACATACACACACACATACACACGCACATACTCACACGCATACATACTCACATACATACTCACATTCACATTCTCTTACTCACACACGCATATACACACTCACATCCACATTCTCACAAACACACACACACACACACACACACACACATTCACATACACACACACAAAAATTTGGGACACATTTTAAATGCGTAATCTTGGAATCTAAAATGATAGGTGGAAAGCTGACATGAGTTTTTGATGTATACAAAAGTTAATTTCTTTGGACACATTCTGAAATCGAATTAAATACATCTGAAATGTAAGGGTAGTTTTAATTATTATTATTTTTTTTTTTACAAAAACACAGCCATGAACCTTTCAAACTATAGACCTGAATTAAAAACGTATAAAGACATCATCAAACATTGTCACTAGAAACATTTCCCAGTCTGGGAAATCTGTATATATATGTTGCACAATGTTGGGTTGAGTATATTATTATGCACACACACACACACACACACACACACGGACATATACACACATACATGCACATATACATTCACTCATTCACTCACACCCACTCATACACATATGCACAGACATACACACTCATCCACATATACACACACATATGTACAGACACATACACCCACGCGCACACACATACACATACAAGTTACTTGTAGTATTTTAGGCCATTCAAAGGGGGAAGGACTGTGAAGAGATGGCTGTGGACAGAGAAACCCAAATCTGGACAGGGGGCACTTCCGTCCGCGTCCTCTGCTGCCCATGAGCAGGTGGGATGCCAAGGAGCTGTGAATGGCGTCCGGCGGGCCATTCTGGAAGCGCTCCAGCCTGAAGAGATTTCACAAAAAGGGCGGCGCAGTAAACGCACACACGGGCAGAGATCAATACACTGGTGCTCCTCCGCTCTCTCCCGTCCACTCCCGTCCACCGCTCATCGCTCCTGACAGAGCGTCCGCCAGATTGTTCCCCTGGTCGGTGTGCGCCGCGCGTTTAAGTTGCGCATCGATCCAGACCAAACGCCGCAAGGACAGCACAGCGTAGCACACTTCATCTCTCCCCCCACCGCCCCAGCACACACACAGACACCTGGGTGGTGGTGGTGGTGCTGCTGCTGCTGCTGCGGTCAGAGTGTGTTGAGGATAAAAGTCAGAGTGCCTGTTAAGGATAGAGGCAGAGTGTGTTGAGGATAGAGGCAGAGTGTGTTGGGGATAGAGGCAGGATGTGTGTTGGGGATGGAGGCAGAGTGTGTGTTGGGGATAGAGGCAGAGTGTGTTAAGGATAGAGTGTGTGTGTGTTGGGGATAGAGGCAGGATGTGTTGGGGATAGAGGAAGAGTGTGTTGGGGATAGAGTGTGTGTGTGTTGGGGATAGAGGCAGAGTGTGTTGGGGATAGAGGCAGGGTGTGTGTGTTGGGGATAGAGGCAGAGTGTGTTGGGGATAGAGGCAGGGTGTGTGTGTTGAGGATAGAGGAAGAGTGTGTTGGGGATAGAGGCAGTGTGTGTGTGTTGGGGATAGGGGAAGAGTGTGTGTGTTGGGGATAGGGGAAGAGTGTGTTGGGGATAGAGGCAGAATGTGTGTGTTGGGGATAGAGGCAGGATCTGTTGGGGATAGGGGAAGAGTGTGTTGGGGATAGAGGCAGAATGTGTGTGTTGGGGATAGGGGAAGAGTGTGTTGGGGATAGAGGCAGGATGTGTTGAGGATAAAGTGAGTGAGAGTGTGTGTTAAAGGTAGATGCTGAAGCACTGACAAAGTGTGGCAGCGAGTGCAGACCTTCCAACTTTTGGCTTTTTATGACTAAAAGACAGGTTGATCTTTAATTTGGCCTTATCTTTGAAGTTCAAGGTGGTTGTTGTCCTGCATGTTGCTCATAAACTCATAGACACTAGCCAGGCTGAGGACTTGTAGTCTTCACTCAGAGGGTAACCTTCATCCGCCATGGCAAAAGCGTACAGCCACTACTGCCAGTCACTCTTAACTGGTCACCCCCCCCCCCTCCTTTCAGTGATAAGAATAATGGCAAGCTGCTTCTTTGACATGGATTAAGTTTGCCTCTATTAATTGGGAATCCTCTCCCTCTCTCTCTCTCTCTCTTTCTCCCTGTCTCTCTCTGTCTCTCTCTCTCTCTCTGTCTCCCCCTCTCCCTCTGTCTCTTTATCTCTTTTTCATTCTGTTTTTCTCTCTCCTTCTCATTGTCTGCTTCTGTCTCTTTCTTTCTTTCTTCTCTATCGGTCTCTGTGTTTTCTTTTGCTGATTGGCTGTTCAAGGCAAACCCCAACCACAAGGAAGCACAGCCCAGCACAGCACAGCACAGCACAGCACAGCACAGCTCAGCCCAGCCCAGCACAGGGGCGACATTAGTGGCCCACCCTATCCGTTACCCCAGCAGAGCGCTGACGGGGCCAGATCATGCCGTGCCGCCCGTGAGGCACACTGAGCGCGTGCGGCTTTTTTCCAGTCGCTAGCTGCCTCTCTCCCGTCCAATTACTGCTTGTTTTGATTCGGAGGCGTGCGCTCTCAGCCACATGTATTTAATTATGTTTAAATGGTGCTAAAAGGCTTATTTGCCTCCATTACTGTGGGATGCCGGTAAGGGTGCCATTTCCATTTGACCGCCGAAATGGCCAGGAGCGAGATAATATGCACGCAACATTTATCAGCATGCAGCGGGCCCCATCATCTTGGGTGTGTGTGTGTGTGTATGTGAATTTGTGTGTGTCTGTGTGTGTTTGTATGTGTCTGTGTGTGTATCTGTGTGTGTGTATCTGTGTGTGTGTATGTTTGTGTGTCTGGGGGGGGTGGGGGGGCTGCGTACTGTGGGGGGATTTCCATCTCGGTAGAAGAGGGTAAATTGCAAATGTTTAATATTCCAATTTGCATGCCTCAGAGCAAAGCACCAGCAAAATAGAGCGGAGTGATACACTTCCTGAATAAAATCCGGCGAAAATGTTTTTGCATTCTCTCTCGAACCCCCCCCCCCCCACCCCCCATTTTCCTTAAGTGAGAGTGCGGTGCACTTGACGAGCACAAGAGTAGACGTATCAACATCTTCGCAGCCTTGACCACATCATTACGGACACGTTTCATAACCGAGTGCAAGAGTTCTCCACATCCTCTCCGAGATTACTGCCAAGTTACAAAAGCAGTCGTGACACTTCATATTCACTCATGTCAGTATGAATGTCAATGAGAAAAGTTGTTTGTATGAGAGAGGAAAAGGAAAAAAGAAAAAGACAGAATGTGTGTCTGTATACGTGTGTATATGTGTGTATGCGTGAGTATACGTGTGTATAAGTGTGTGTACATGTGTGTGTACATGTGTGTGTGTGTTTGTCTGTGTATGTGTATGTGTGTGTGTGTGTGTGTGTGTGTGTGTGTGTGTTGTGATGTGAAAGAATTTGCACGACTGAGTGTTGCCATGGTCTTGAGAAAAGCAGCTGTCCATTGGTTTGCAGCGCCCCCACTAAACAGCCCGCAGGGATCTGGCGGCCCCCGCTCGGAAAGTGATTATATTCCTATAAGCCCCTCGCATTCCTATTGATTTAGAAAGGCCACGCTGGCTGCTCACCGCTGCCGAGGGGGGAGCCAATTGAGTGTTAAAGGGAGGGGGGGGGGGGGGATATGGTAGATGTGGCCACCCCTCCAAACGCAATTAAAAGAGCCTGTCGGCCACACAACTTGGGAGTGTGGTGAGTTGTGGGGTGTGTGTGGGGTGGGGGCTGGGGGTGTGTGTGTGTGTGATCTGATGGCTTTCCTCAGTCCTGACAGTGTCATTACAGCCACAAATGGAGGAATCTGCTGCCCGCTACACTCACACATGCAGACACACTCACACAAACACACTCGGCACACATAACACAAACACAATCACAAACACATGCGCACGCACACACACACACACACACACACACACACACACACACAGATTTAGAGAGAGAAATGCTTATAGTCCTACATAAGTATGCACATATGTGCACATACACACACACAGTAGGCGTGCTTAAAATCCATACTCTTGAGAGCAAGTAATTGTGCTTTCTCTTCTGAGGTTTTGACCCCTCATACAGACACACGCATACACGTCTGTGCATTTATGCAGCATCTCTTGAGAACTATGCAGCATCTCTTTAGAAACTGCACTCCAGCTAACGGGAAACAAGTAAACGTTTCAAGTCCATAGTTCATGCCAGTACAGCAGCACATGTTCTCTAGTTATGTGAGCTTTGCATGTAGCCTTATGGTAGTGACACATGAAAACCCTGTGTGTGTGTTTGTGCCATTTATCCCTGATGGAGAAAGGCAACAGTGATGTGGAAGAACTAATTAGGCTAATTAAGCGAAAAAAGAAAAAAAAATGGGATAAACTTTCATTATTAGCAAATCGGGAGTGAAAAAAAAATCACAGGTGGCAGGCAGCCAGTCAGACTGCTTGGCTCTAAGGTAGTTGGGACATTTGCAGTTGGGACTGTAGCGTTTTGTTAACAAATCTGAAAACTGTTGTGCACACACACGGTCTGTCCTGTATGCCTGCACCGCTCCCCACCTTCATCTTACACCACCTGCCCAAGACCCACAGCCACATCCGAGTTCCAGCCCCTCAGCCATTAACATGGAGCTGTGAATGGAAGGCCTGCTGGTGACCATTTGGCGATTTGGAACAGAACATGGGGACTTAATGTAGTCACTGAGTCCCCGCTTCCAACCAAAGCCAAGAGCCTGCAGCGGTGCAGCCCCCAGATCTGGGTTGAAATCAGCATGTCTTCTTCCACTTGGATCTTTTCTTCTCCTCCAGTCATTTCTGCCCAAACCATCCCATCCCATCCCACCCCACCCCCTCCACCTTTCCCCAGGCTCTCTCTCTTTTTCTCTGTTTCCCACCCTTTTTTCTCTCTCTTTTTAAGGATCTTTCCGTGCAAACATCCTCCTCACCTCCTCCTCTCTCTGTCTCTCTCTCTCCACCCTATCTTAAAGGGGCCGGTTCCATAGGTTTGTGGTGCTCTGTGCTCGGACGGTGAGTAGGTCTTTGGCAGCACCTAGTGGTGGCCAGTGGACACACACCCGGCTACTCCAGTAAGCACGGAGGAGAAGAAAGAGAGAGAGGGAGAGGGAGAGAAAGAGAGGAGGGAGCCCCCTATCTGTTGTTGCTCAGTCGTTCATTCAACACAGATGAAAACACACAGACCCTCTCTCACACACACACACACACCGACATACACACACCTCTTTATACACACACGCACCAGCACACCACACTTGTTCACACTCTACAAATTGCATCACCGTAGCATTGTTGTGTGTTAGATGTTACCAAACAGCTTTACTAAAAACAGAGCGGCAACATTTTCTCCCTGTGTGTGTAGAGCCATTGTGTGCCGTATACATTATCTGTCAGGTCAGGCCTGAGATTAGAGAATGTGGGGATTGATCAGCAGCTCCATATCAAAGTGTGGTGTTTCTGTGTTCGATAACGCCACGCTGCCCCGTGCATCGTGTTGTGTAACGCACCCGTCGCCTCGGCCTCGCCTCGCCTCTACTTGCCTCGCCTCTACCCCCTAAATCAATGGATTGTTTTCTGCCAGACGTATGCGACGTGTTAGAAATTAGTGATTATGGGAGCGGAGGAAAAGCGCTGAAATATTAGGAGTTAAGTGGGGCCCGGTAATTGAATTCCACGTGAAACTCCTATTGATCAGCACATCCACTCTCCCGAGATGGATATCGCCGTAATTACACTCCAGGCCAGCAGCAGTGCAACACCAGTGCCCTAGAGTCAGGGTCACACACACACACACTTACACACACACACACACACACTCTCTTACACACAACACTTACACACACGCACACACACTCACTCTCTCTCTGTCTTTCTCTCTCTCTTTCTTTCTAACACACATACACACACACACTTTCTCTCTCTCTCTAGCACGCACACACACACACACACACACACTCTTACACACAGACAGACACACACACACACACTCACAGACCTTCACATATGCACACATAACCAATCACACAAAACAGTGATTTATTCCAAAATTGCTCAGGCCCCTTTTTTGAAATGAATGAATGTCTCGGAGGATGAGTGGGTTGATGGAATCAGCATTCCAGCAGACGCGGCAAAGACGAAGCACAAAAATAATGGGAGAGAAGGTGAAAGGGCTCTCTCTTCAAGTGGAGACTTTGCATATGAAGAAAGGCAAGAGTTTGTGTTGGGAGTGAAGTGGAAGAAGTTTTGTGTAGGTGGGAGGACGGCCTGTTTGACTGAGGAAAGATGATTTGAAGAGAAAAAGCTGCTAAATTGAGAGTCTATGCATACAAAAGCAATTAGAATGAGTGGAAAGAGTGTGTGTGTGTGTGTGTCTGTGTGTGTGTGTAAGAGTAGGTGTGAATGACTGAGTGATGTATCTGTATGTGAGCGAGAGAGAGTGATGGTGTTTCTGTGTTTGTTTTTGTTTATGAATGAAGAAAGTGTGTGTGTGTGTGTGTGTGTCTGTGTGTGTGTGTCTGTGTGTGTGTCTGTGTGTGTGTGTGTGCTTGAGTGAGTGACAGAAGGAGAGGGGGTGTGTTGTGATCCCAGAGTGCTGGAGCGTTGGTGCTTTCTGAAGACCCTCCATGCAGCTGTAGCCTCACCTGTGAAATCACTCAGTCACAGCATCAACAGCTGGCCCTCTCTTGTCCTCCCTCCCTTCCTCCCTCCCTTCCTCCCACACCATTCTCTCCCTCTCTTCCTCTCTCCTTCTCTCCCTACCCCATTATCTCTCTCTCTCCCGTACCTCTCTTTCCCCTCTATCTCTCTCTTCCTTGCCCATTACTCATTCTTTCTTCTCAGTTTCTTTCTGTCAGTCTGTCCCTCTCTCACACACACACTCCCGCACACTTACTCACTCTCCCGTTAATTAGAGAAGACACTCCATTCTACAGTGCTCTCCATTCTCCCATCTTGGCTCTCTAGCTCTGTCTCTCTCTGTCTTTTTCTCTGTCTTTCTCTCTCTCTCTCTGTCTTTCTCTCTGTTTCTCTCTCTCTCTCTCTCTCTCTCTCTCTCTCTCTCTCTCTGTCTCTGTCTCTCTCTCTCTCTCTCTCTGTCTCTCTGTGACTGCTTTAGTTTGTGTGGCTTGGTCCCCTGATTTACTGTTGGGTGCTGTGGTGCAAAGCCTGGTTAGGACTGTATCTGTGTGTGTGTGTGTGTGTGTATGTGTGTGTGTGTGTGAGCGTGAGCGTGTGTGTGTGCGTGTGTGTGAGCGTGTGTGTGAGCGCGTGCGTGTGTGAGGTGGGGGGTGCCTCTGCTCAGTGTTTTGGGCAGGAGGCAGTAGAGCAGCGAGGGCTGTGTGTTGATCCGGGCCCCAGGGCAGCATCAGTGGCGGCGGTGCGGTGGCCCAGTGGGGGATCCACAGCAGCTGCCCTGGAACAGCCGTAGCCAGCCAGCCAGCCGAGCGGCCCGCCACCCCAGCGCCTCACAGCCCACCACCTACGCCACGCACCTGGATAGGTGGGGATTTGGCTCCCGGCGGTGCTTTGCGTGTGTGTGTGTGTGTGTGTGTGTGCGTGCGTGCGTGCATGAGTGCGTGTCTCTTAGTTTGTGTGTGTGTGTTTCTGTGACAGTGCGTGTGTGCGCGCGTGTGTGTGTTTATGTGACTGTGTGTGCGTGTGCATGCATTGTGTGTGCATCTCTTTGTCTGTGTGTGTGTTTCTGTGACAGTGTGTGTGTGTGTAGGGAGTGGAAGAGTGAGTGGATGGGGATGCATATGTCAGTCCAGATGTACTCTACAGTATCTGCTCCTGCCTGTGGGAGTCTCAGAGAACAAAACCAGACGCTAGGAAGCCCGCTGGGCGTGCATATGCCTGTGAACCGAGTCATCATGTCTTCTGTGTGTGTGTGTGTGTGTGTGTCTCTGTGTGTGTCTCTGTGTGTGTCTCTGTGTGTGTCTCTGTGTGTATGTGTGTGTGTGTGTGTGTCTGTGTGTGTGTTTCTGTGTGTGTGTGTGTTTACAGGGACCAATGTTCAGGAGGCTAAGCGTATCCTGTCTGAGAGCGGGCTGCCCATCACAGCTGCTGACAACCTGGAGGACGCCGCCAAGAAGGCTGTGGCCAGCATCAGGAAGTAGAAGCTCCG
Organism: Setipinna tenuifilis; assembly: GCA_030347295.1. Taxonomy (NCBI): domain Eukaryota; kingdom Metazoa; phylum Chordata; class Actinopteri; order Clupeiformes; family Engraulidae; genus Setipinna; species Setipinna tenuifilis. The sequence goes on along the minus strand of CM059267.1, from coordinate 15,267,705 downwards.
ATGCCAGCGTCCAGGACCACCACACACACGTACACACACACGTACACACACACGTACACACACACACACACACACACACACACACACACACACACACACACACACACACACACAGACACTCGGTATCAAAACTTCAGTGTTTCTAATTCATCAGGTTAGCTCAGGTTGGTCCACACCACTTCTTCACCTTTTGTGTCTTTGTTTTTGATTCTTAAATTGCCACTCATTCAATAGTCTTGTTAACTCCTCTTGTTCATGCTGACTTTGATAGTGTTGCACTAAAGGTTCTCTTTCTCTTTGCTGAAACAAGTCTTCCCACTTCATCGCAGATTGACACATGAAAGTGAGAAAATTGTCATGCCGTTTGAGTAATTATGTGCCCCTGTTTGTATGGCAAGACTCGTAAAAAGCTGTTTGGAAAAGGTGATAAAGACCTGCGAGGATTGTTATCAGGAGGTTGAAGCACAAATGTCAGCTTTGAAAGCGCCTTGTGTAACACTTCAATTACCACTGTGATTCATTCTTTCACCAGCCCACTTAAGCCCGCTGGGTCTTTTACGCTTCTCAAGTGAGAGCTGTTCTTCAAGTGACTCAAGCTCATTGCCTTGGCTTCTTAGATGTGTTCACTGTTTTGTTTGATTGTCTGTCTGCTTTGTTTTTGTTTTAAGCCTTAATGGGAAGATTAAAGAAACTGTTATTGTCTGGTTATTGAGGGTTATCTGATGCTTATGTGATGATGCTGTTTTATGAAAGTGCAATCCACAAACACCTGGAGTATGTGATGACTTGGTCTAATCCATCCTGTTTTTTTGTTTATTTTCTTATTGTTTTACCAACCTGAGAATTGTTGTTTTGTTCGGAACTTTATGTTGAGTTACCCAGTGGTGGTACCAAGAGGCTGGATGCTTATGTGAAAACCTCTGGTCCTGGTATTGGTTGGGCCCCAGAACTAAGAGTAAGGCTTTGGTACCAGGCCCTATTCAGCAGCCAAAGTCAAACCAGCTATCAGTCGAAGAGAAACATCGTTGCGCTCATGACGTGACCCGCTCACTTAAAATCATGCCAACTGCTCAGTTCTTGGCTTTGATTTTGCAGAAGGTGATTTTTTGTAATACCCTGTATAATTTTACATGTAACTTTTGGACAAGAACGTGCACTTAATATGTGAACAGATGCTTTTCACTGTGCCTACATTTTGTAAACAAAACATCAAATGGAAAAAAAAATCAACAGCTTAAGATCATTCCTGTTGTAGGCCATTTTGGTTTATCTCTTTGTCCGAATAGCCAATACAGAATTGTAATTATCTTTTTTGTAATCATGAATGTATTTTATTATGCAATACATATGTCCATTCTATTAATGAATTGTTCGTTCAAATAAAGAAAGATACTTGGAGAAGAAGAGCAGTCCTGTCCATCTGTCTTTCCTTGTGTACTTGAGTGGTTTTGGAAAGTGCAGTAAACTGGAATCCGATGAGTGGCAGCAACTAAAGGTGCTTACACACTGCCCCAACAAACAGCAACAAACTCCAACAAACACCAACAGCTGTGTCAGTGTGGTCCATCAGTCTGTGTTTTGTTTGTTCTTGTTGGATGGTAGCTAGCTGACAAAAGTTACCTGACAAAGATAACGGTCAAAGATTCTAAAACGCTACCTGCAGTTGGTTTACTGAACATTCTATGGTCCTGTTCACACTGCAACGCTTTTTTCTAGCCAAGCGCTCCAATTCAATGGTTTTCCTATAGAACAACAAGTGGTTTGACCATAGCGATGTGACAAAGTTAAAATCTGTTCAACTTTTGGAACCTGTCTTTTGTACAATGGATGCGTTTTGTAGCTACAGTGACTTAGCAGACAGCTGAGTTTAAAAGGTCAACGCTAAAAAATGGAAGACTGCCTGTAACTTACCAACAGTAAACGAAACTTGACATCCATCAAGCGCTTATTAATTAGGTGCTTGGATTTCGGAATATTAGTGAGGCTTCTGTCATTTTGGAGGTGGAAAAATCATTGCAGTGTGAGGACTGTCAGCTGCCAACATTAGATTGTTGGTGTTAGTGTAGGCGGTGTTGATGCAGCTTATCTCTTGTAAGCCCTCAACTTTGGCTGCCTTATAAAGTGTGTTGGTCACTGGCACAAACTCGGTGTGGAAAATCCTGACTCATCATTTCTTGGAAGTGTCACATCTTGGAAGCCTCCATCTGCCTCGGCGCACATATTTAACAGATCTACAGTAGATCTTTGATACCCAAGTCCTGTGTGGTGAAAAAAATGTGCCTCCGCTTTGAAACTTTGTCTTCCAGTGACAGTGAGTGCTGTATTTCTTATCGTAGCAGAGCACTGTGTGTGTGTGTGAGAGAGAAAAAACAATGAGTGTCTGTGTATGTGTAACAAAATGAATGAGTAAGTATAAGTGAGTGTGTGTGTGTGTGTGTGTGTACGTACCAGAATGAGTAGGTGTGAGTAAGTGTGTGTGCATGCCCTTCATGGCTCAAAGTGAGATATCCAGAGCCCAGCGCTGAAATCCATCCCTGTCAGACAGCCTGAGCTTTTGATGGATTATCTGTCACAGGATGTGAGAGGACACACAGACCGGATCAGATGCCCAGCACAGCAAGGCTGGGCCAAATCTCCACTCACACTCATTCACACACTCACTCACTCTCTCTCTCTCTCTCTCTCTCTCTCTCCTCCTCCTCCTCTCCCCCTCCCTACCCCCACCTACTCCCCTCTCCTTGTCTGCTCTCCCTGAGAGAAAATCAAGTGGATTGATCTGAAAGCACTCGCTGTCAAGTGCTGTAATCAACATATTTGGGGCCTTTGCGGTCTATTGTCTGCCCTACTTTTTCCTTATGTTGCTTTTTTTTTTTTTTTTTTCCTTTAGATATTTTCCACCTACCTCTGGCTCATAACATGCCATTCCCAGAGTTTCCACACCGTGCGAGATGTTGTTATAGAAAGGGACAACCTGCCCATTTCACAGTGGCTCTCAAAGAATGGAGTAGATGGTTCAATAATTGCTTATTTCATGGTCGTCTTGCACTGTCAGAAACCTGTCCCCTGATCGATTTGACTGTGGAATTTAAGGGTTGTTAGAATGTGCTCTTGCCGTTGACATTGTTTAATTCCGCAGACGGCGCAGGTCATCGAAAAAAAAAAAAAAAAAACTGCATGCAGATATACTGGCCCAAATTAGTGTGGCGACGTGGCATAAATACAGATGAGGGGGCCCCGCCTTGGGAGGTGACGCCTTAGATTAAATCATTTACCCCAGCCTTTTAAAGTCGGCTCCAACCCCAGGAGAATATGCAAGTCATAGGCCTCGTCCCCCTAGCATGACTAATACCGTTGCTGGTGACTAATTAAAAAGAATTGCTGTGCAGGGTGAGGTTTTTTTTTTTTTTTTAAAGAGCTTTTGTTTTTTTTTGTATTTATTCATGTAATTGTCCATTTAGGAGTCTGAAAGGTTTTGTTGAGGTTTTATTTTAACCTTCAGAATTGATGTCAAAATTGGTAATTGCCATTTTATGAATCTGCCTTTTCATGTTTATCATGAAACCAGTAGTGGCAGTGCTGTTCAGAAACCATTTGTTTTGCACATCACAGAGAGACACTGAGGTCGAGCCTTGGCTTTCAGAAAAATATTGGTTATTTATTGTGCAATTTACAGGTAACAACTGCTAATATATTAGTTCATAAAAAAGCAATACTCTTATAAATTGCATCCGGCGATTGGACAGTGTCTTTCATGGACACAGGTCGTCCCTGTATTTACACGCCTCGGCCTGCTGGGTTTTGTTGCTCGGTGGGAGACAGCTCGTTTATTGCATTCTCTGGAAGAGGAGAAGGAGGAGGAGCTCATCTTGGTGTCAACCCCACACGCCGTCCTTCAATGTTGGTGCGGCATTGCGGTTGGGATTGCTTTGCAGCCATTTTAGGTGTTCTGTCTGTATTGGAAAAGAGATCTCAGAAAACAGACGCGTTTTCATTGCTGTACGAACTCATTTAATGGGAAGGAAAAATGCTCAGACAAGTTTTATGTCAGGAGTTTCAATGGCCGTGGCAACTCAACGACAACTTGAACTTTCTGTTGTCGCATTGTTTGCACTCTTCCTGGTTCACAACCTGATCTCAGTGCTCAGCCTTGGGTGGTAGATACGCACCAAAAAAAATCAGTTTCTTTCCCCTTAAAACGTAGCCAGTGAGTCTGTAATTGAGGGTCTGAAAAATCTATTCAAATTACCCAGAGAGCCTTCTTAACAGGCCCAGTGTCAAGATACCAAGTGCTGTGGGGAAAAAAGGAACAACTGAAATTTTAAAAATGGGATATTTTATGGATTTCATTTATTAATATTTCCATTTTTTTCACCGTCACCTTTCTCAAGTTGGCACTTAATAGGAAACCTGCTCATTTGGCAGTCAGTCCATCTGCGTGGGAGGTCTGTGAGTTCTGTAGACTGTTTCAATCTCAGCTGGGGCCTCCTGGAGTGGGAATTGGGAGCTTCCCTTCGCCTCTAAGCGCCCTCATTAAGTTATTATTTGGCTGAGTAATCCACTTATCCCAAGCTTCAGGTGCATAACCATCTTTTAAGACCCTGTTGGGGTCTTTTTTTCCATGTCGGGGCTCCATTGAGGTAACAGGCAAACCAGCCACTCAAGCACCAAATTGCATTGCCGCTAATGATGTCTAAGCGCCGCTATGGCACACTTGAATTCCCAGGCCTCTTTCCTTTTGTCACATTTTGTGTCCTAAATGGCAGCAGCAGCACCACATTTATTTATTTATTTATTTATTTCGCAGGGGGTGAATGTGACATTGGTGAGCGATGAGTGCGATGACTGGCTTGCCTCTTCGCCCCGGTTGCGTGGCCCTGCTCCTCTTCTCCTCTTCTCTCTTCTCTCCTCAGCAGCAGGAGCAGCAGCTAGCGCCTCCTCTCATTTTCCACGTGCGCCGTAGCCTTTCAAAGCCAGCTGTGTGTGTGTTTACATTCGCCTCCATCGTCAGCGAGCGCTTAATGGGCCCTTTATTAATTAAACAGAAGAGGCAACAAAAGCCACGAGCTCAGTACACTCCGCCAGCCAAGCATGCGGCCTTTTCAAATATTTGTGTGAGTTCTTCCTTTTGTTTGACAAACTTTTTTCTGCTATGGCAAACTTTTGAATGTGGTTTGTGTGCACGCCTCGCCTGTGTGTGTGTGTGTGTGTGTGTGTGTGTGTGTGTGTGTGTGTGTGTGTGTGTGTGTGTGTGTGTGTGTGTGTGTGTGTGTGTGTGTGTGTGTGTGTGTGTGTGTGTGTGTGTGTGTGTGTGTGTTTGTGAGCACTCTCTGATCCAATTAACTACAAAGAGGTACCCAGAGAGATAGCTCCAATAAAGAGGGAATAAACTGATGGCTGACACTAATTAAAAGCTCATTTCGTGTGACCTCTGAAAGCCTCTCTAATTAAAACAGAAGCAAAAGCAACATCATTTTGTTTAAAATTGCCTGATAATTAGATGCTGCTTCCTGGTGCAGTGGTGGAGTGGAGTGGAGTGGAGTGGCAGGTGTGCCGGTGACACTCACGCACAGACATACCCGACGTCACCACCCTCACACTCCTGTGGCTCCGCTGTCACCAACGAGAAAAAGACAGGGAGAAAAGGAAAGAAAGAAAAAGGTGTTCAGAGGGGGTACATATGACACGCTGTGCAAAGACACAGAAGTTAAAAGCACTCACTCCTGAAATTTACTTTTGAACATTACAATCATCTTTTTTTCTGTATCTATGCACCACCAAGTCCGTGTGTGTGTGTGTGTGTGTGTGTGTGTGTGTGTGTGTGTGTGTGTGTGTGTGTGTGTTGGCCTAAGGTGTGGTGTGGTATTTTAGAGTGTTTACATGTAAATACTGCAGTGTGCACAGCAGAGGAGTGTCCATGGGGCTAATTTCTGTTGTCCCCCATATTAATCATCTTTAATCTCCTCTTTAGGGTGAATCGCTTCGCGGGGGCGCAGTAGTCATAACCCCTTCCCTAAAAATAAAACAGCCCAAGCTCTGAAGGTGACTCTCTGCTCGCTAACAGCCATAAATGGGGGGGACTCAGAAGCATCTCCCGCTCCCCCCCCCACCCACCATCCCCGCTTCAGGTATATACATGGAGCACCATGCATGTCAGATGCTATCGACGTCAAATGCATTTAGCCGTGCGTTCTGTGACATTGCGAGTGTGCGTGTGCGTGTGGGTTTTTTCTCTCCTGTGTGTGAGAAAAGTGGCTTGTCAGTGTTGTTCTTTTTTTCCCCTTTTCTTTTCTTTTTTTCTCCAGAGGTGGGGTGTGGAATGCAGAGGTGTAACGAGATGATGAAGGCTGCACATGTGGCGAGACAGCAGCGTAGAAGGTGATGGAGTTTGGCATCTTCGCCCTGCCCCACCCCCCCTGCACACCTCACACCCCGCTTCACTGTGCTTTGATGTGAGAGCACACATGTTAATGAGCTCCATGTTTGTGTGTGTGTGTGTGTGTGTGAGTGTGTTTGTGTGTGTGTGTGTGTGTTTGTGTGTGTTTTTGTGTGTGTGTGTGTGTGTGTGTGTGTGTGTGTGTGTGTGTGTGTGTGTGTGTGTGTGTGTGTGTGTGTGTGTGTGTTTGTGTGTGAATATGTGTGCACTGATGTAACTGTGAACTAAGACAATAACAGTCGTATGTGTTTGTGTTATCCTTGCTGAAGGTGAGAAAGTTAGTCGAGGGGAAAGTACGAAAAAAAAAAAAACCTGTGTCCCATCCCCCACATCTTTGGCTGTCACCCCTGCAAAACTCATCACAAGAAAAGTGTCTGTGTAATTATTACCCATTTTCGCTCCATAGTCTTCCATTTACTAGTTTACTTACTGGCTATAGTGTTGATAATGGAGAAGAGTCCGCAGCAGCTCTTGTGGCTTGAGGCAATTGCTCGTCGTCTGAGATGGGTCTTCGGGAACCGTCACCTAGCAACGGCTACTTTTAGTTCTTTAAGGTGCTAAAGGACACAAAGGCCACATTGTGTTTGTGTTGCTGTGAGTCATATCCCTTTGCTCAAGCCCCGACAAACTACTTTGAAGCAAACAAAAGAAACCTTTTTGTCTGACCTCACTGAGAGGCGCAAGGGGACCACAGCTGTCATTTTGTGCGTGAAACACATACACACACACACACACACACACACACAAAAATATCACCTTCAAACAGTTGCAGAACGTGTGATGTTAGTGATGAGATTGGCAGGCCTGTTCAGAAGTGCGCAACCAAAGACAAAGCTGATGTTTTTCAGGAAGCACTGTTTTGCCAAGGCAGACAGCCGGTTTCAAACATCTCAACTCTCCATGTGTCGAGTATGAGATGTTGCTCAACAGCTGCTGGTGTGTTTGTATCCATGTGCATGTGTGTGCTTGTGCTCATGTGCTCATTCTTGTTACTGTGTGTGTGGGTGTGTGTGTGTGGTGTGTGTTTTGGAGATAGTGTGTGTGACAACCATGGACGTTACCCTGGATGGCCTGTTGTTCTCTCTGTCCTAAATCAGCCAAATTCTCCTCCGTATATCTCCAACACTTCCCCACCACCCACCTCTCTCTATTACCCAGAGCAGGCAAGGTCAGCGGGTACAGAGCAGGAACTCGGCTCCCTCTCTAAAGACATGCCCATCAGAATAATTCCCTCCTGCGGAAATATCTGTCACTCCTTTGATTGCATTTCATGGAGACTTATTTGTAGAGACAAGTACCTTTTTATTTTTTCTTCATCTTCTTGGAGTGTGTTTTTTTTCTCGTACACCCACCCACTCTCTCTCTCTCTCTCTTGCTCTCTCTCTCTCTCTCTCCTGTCATGTCAGTTATTAGGAAATTAATGAATGTGTGATTATGACAGTCCTTGGGGATAGCGATGACTACTCTGCCCTGACAAATTTACACACCCGTCCTCAGCGTACCAGGAGTGGGGTGTGTGTGTGTGTGTGTGTGTGTGTGTGTGTGTGTGTGTGTGTGTGTGTGTGTCTGTTTGTGTGTCTGTGTGTGTGTGTGGTGATGGTTGGGGTAATATTTTAGGAAGGAAAAAAAAGGAAAAAGGAAAACAGAAATGAAAACGCACAGGTCAAAATCTCATCTCCTCCCCGAGATTAAAAACTCATCTCTCATAGCCGTGCGTCTGTATTGAGGCTGATTTCCTCGCCCCTCTATGCAAATTGAGCTGTGATTAGGCTTCCCTTCTTCTTCTTCTTCTCTCTGCGCTTGCTGCCATGCCGAGGGGGGAGGACACTTTGTCCCTTGTGGCAATTACTCTCGCCTGTAACACACGGGAGCACAAACTCGCCTTTCCTTCCTCCACCGGGGTCATTTAAACCACTGCTCAGACGACAAGCTCCTCAAAGCCTCCCTCACACACACACTCACACCCACACACACACACATACAAACACACACATCCACACACATACTTCCAACACCCTGTAGTTAGTTTAACTCTGTTTCTCAAAGTGTGATCTGCATGAATCCCAAGTGGAGCACTTGTGTTAAAATAGTTTTTTTATGTTTCTTAAGCTACCTATGCTATGCACAGGGCTGTGATGCCTCACCAAGTCATGCATTTCCATAGCCCTCAGATGGGGTGAGTGGTCCTTAAGGTTTTTTTTAAGGGGGAGAAGTGGTGCTCGGTCTGAAAAGCTTTGAGAAACACTGGTTTAGCTCACTATCTCCACATCTGAAGCTCCTAAAGCTTCCATTTTGAGAAGAAACAGAGGTGGGGGGAAAACACCTGGAAAACTATTAAAAGCCGTTATTGTATCTTGTCAGAATCTGTTAGCAGTGATTAAAAACTAAGTGAGCTTTGTTAATGGTGGATTTTAAAAAATAGTGATTTTATCAGTGGGCCAACAGCCTCTAAAGATTCTCTTTGTAGCCTGTTTATGTTTTAGGTGTCAAAAAGAAAAAAAAATACCTGCAGATTTTTGTTTATCTAGTCCTTCAGTAGCCTCATATCTAGGCTTGGGGTTTCACTGTTTAATCTGTTAGTCACTGAGCAAAGCAGAGATATTTAAAATATCTACCACAGCATTAAAGTTGTCCATTTTAGGCAAAGGCCCATTTTAAAAAGAAGGAGGCTGAATGAAGCTGAATGAAGTTGTAGAAGTGATAATTGTGACTCTGAGATGGAGTGTCTAATTCAGTGGGTTTAAATGTTTCTGTGTGTTCGACTGCAGGCAAATGAACTTAAGCTTGCCTTTGAAAGGGAGATTTAATCATTTTCTAAAGTGACCACAGCATGATGTAATGCTGTGGTGGAAATGTAATGATCGCACAAACCATCAAAGGCCTTTGTCTGATGCGTTTTCATAACAGATGAAGCCCACAGCCAACGTGGCAAGATAATATGAGATTTGATATTCATATGGGGTTGTTTTCTCATTAATCTTAAATTATGCAAGCTAACACAGTTCATTCCCTGGCTTGGAGAAAAGGCACTTCATTTTCCGATTTTTTTTTCTTTCTTTCTTTCACTCTCTTTTAACAAAATGCAGAGCCCTTTCAAGTGGTTGGCACTTCCAAAGGGTCATGTGCGCTTTTAAGTTCCGCTGTATTCCAGGGGTATTTCAGTTTTAATGAGTCTCGCGTGCAACTGTTGCTAGGCTAAGCCTGGACAGTCAAGTTCAGAACGACTGTTGAAACTTTTTCAGCGTCGTGTTTGTGTCTAAGCACCGGCATTTGTGACAAGGTCACGGAGGCTTGGTGGTGGGCCTGGATGAGTGGGTGGGTGTTGGAGAGGGGAGGGTGGGTACTGTGGAAGCCTAATCCTGTTCCTCAGTCCCTATCTACTCTTACTCTCCCTATCTATGCTTTAAAAAAAAATCCTTCGCTGTTTCCGCACACTAATTTAGATCCGGGGTTCTGGTATTGATAATTGCCCGAAGGCTTTTCTTTTAATAAGTCAGGATATTTATCTCACCCCTTATCAGTGTCCAGATCTGATCAATAGGGATTCCTATTTCAGTCCGAGTCAAATGACTTCCTCAGAGATTTGTAAGAGTAGAACCTGGAATTATTTTTTGTCGCTATGGGTAGGATAAATTACACTGCATATTACACAGTGTCATAGTATTGGCAGGTGTGTTGTAAAGAACCTAAGAAATATTTCCTGAAGGTTAAGTTTTAGGGCAGCCAAGGTGACACTTCTTCCCGCTTGGGAGAAAAATAAATATGAGGGGTGCTAGCCTATACTAAACGAGTTAATCTTCTCTCATTTATTCTCTTTGCATAAATATGTGCTAGATTGGCTCTCAACATTATAAAACACTGCTATTTTTCCTTCCGGCTATTTCCAGAGTGATCGTCTCTTTAGCGTTCGTTTAAGTCCCCCTAGTTTGCTCTCTTAAGACACTCAGGAAGTGATTTTTCAGGAGGGATAACAGGGCCATTGTCTTACTAATATTACAGCCGTGCTCCAGAAATAGAGCTGCGTTTGTAGGGCAGTAACTTGGTGTTACATAGCCTGCCTCTCTCGGGCGGCAGGCAGATTTATCGAAGAAAGGGTCCAGTCTGGAACAAATAAATGCTCCGGCTTGTCCTCGTAGAACAAGCCCTTAAACTTCATCTTACATCAGTCTTTTCAAGTTCAAAAGTAAATGTTTTTTTACACAGTGTTCCTGTTGCTCAACCGGCCGACCAGTGTGCTAACACTAAACCATGGCTTTGATGCTGGATGTGGTATTATTCTTGCAGTCATACCAGAGACAGGTCTAAACGCTGTGTGTTTGGTCAGTACAGTCATTCTTTGAGGCTGATGCACTGCACATTTACATGCTACATGATCACATGAAGAGATCAGAAACAAAAATAGTCCATTTTCCTAAATTTAATAATGCACTATGTTAAATTTCTGCACTGAATGCTATATCACTATTGTGTTGTTTTAATTTTTTGTGTTGTACATATTCAATTAATGAATGATATCACCTGAATGCATAATTTAATAAACATGGTTAATTACTTTTTAAAAATGGCCTTAATTGTGTTTTCCATTTGAACTCTTTACATGGAAATGTAAAGTAACCAGTGATGGTTTATCACAAGTGAAAAATGCACCTTAGGTGCCTTTAAGGACAAATTCGGGCAGGATCACTGTGTTGGCTGTGTGGAGCTGGTTCCCGAGCAACCAAAGGCCCTTTTGGATCCACAACTCACGTCCCCACATAGCAGACACCTCCCAGCGCCTGTGCCCTTAATGATGCCAGGGAGCGTCCAGTGACAGATGCCCAGAGCACAGGTCAGCTGACCCCGTTTGCCTTCCCTCGCAACCTGCTGTCCTGGCACCCCCCACATGAGTTGACACATGTCATCAAATATTTATAAAAAGCAACACTGTCTCTGAGCCCTGTAATTACTGGGGGAGTTTCATGCCCCCTCCTCTGCCTGTGATGTGTGACACTCTGAAGTCTTTAAACACACACACACACGTACACACACTCACACACCTTATAAACAAGACGAGGGGAGCGGAGGCTGGAATACAAACTGAGGGAGGGAAGGAGGCACTGGCACAGAGGGTCAAAATGATTTTTTGAACAAAGGCTCGTGCCAAGCTTATGGCATGGCACAGGACACCTTGGGACACCTCTCTCAGTGAAAAAAAAACACCCCCACCCCTCCCCCACTCATACTTTCATGTATCCCCCTTCATCTGAACACCTTGTAGATGGAAGATGGCCTCTTGTATAGCTGACCCAATTAACGTCGATAACACAGTCCAGCAGATATTGAACAGTCACCGTACCGTGTAACACATACAAAATAGTAATACCCACACACACACACACACACACACAGACTCCTGGGTGGAACGCATGAATTTACAGTGAACAGCTACATAGGGAGGCTCTGCCTCACGTGTCGGGATATTAATTACGTGCCAATTGCTTAAACAAATATGCTACATTAAGCACCTAATTTTGCCGCTAATGTGCGAGCAGATGGATAATGCCAGAGATGAGCGGAGCGCCCCCCGTGCCTGCCTGCCTGCCTGCCTGCCTCTCCTGCCTGCCTGCCTGCCTGCCTGCCTCTCCTGCCTGCCTGCGTCTCCTCTGTGCCAGAGCAAGGGCATCGTCAGGTCCTCATGCTCCAGCTCTCCCTTCTGTCCTCCACCTCCCCTACCTCCCCTACCTCCCCTACCTCCCCTACCTGCCTGCTGCCTGCCTGCGCTAACTCTCCAAGCACGACGCACATTAGCAGCCTGCTGATCTAGCTAACAGCAGGGCTACACCACGCCACGTACACTCACCGCCGCCGCCACCGCCTGCTAAATTCGCCATTCTCCTTCATATGTGCAGTGTACAGGGAAAACCAGTGTGTGCACACTGTGGGCGATTAGATAGAGAGACATTTTTGTTTTTTAAAAACATACAGCATCTGGTAGATGGAGTTTCAGAAAAAAGGTTGACAAACACTTTTTTGGTTTGATTTTTTGGTGTGATTTTTTGAATTTTTGAATCTCACTTGAAGGAAAGGTGGGAAAAAGCTGAAATGCTCCTTCATGTTGCATCATTTTTTTCCCCTGCATCTTTCCCGGCTGCTAATACGCCCTATAACATCACTCCTCCCATCAAATATGAATGGATCGCTGGAGTCAGCTGGAGAAGTGAGAAGAGAAGAGATGAGATGGATTGACCGATTGAGTGAGTGAGTGAGTAAGTGAGGGAGGGATGGATAGAGAGAGAGTGAGAGAGAGAGGGAGAGCTAGAAGAGATCTTCTGTCACGGGAGAAGCCCTGATGGAGGAAAGCTTGCTAATTGAGATGCATGAATTATTCAAATGATTCGCTGCTCATTAGCATTCTGTCAACAAACCCGCACAATGACAGCTTGTCAAAGCCCCATCGCAGGAAGCCCAGCCCAGCCCAGCCCAGCCCCGCATCATGGCAGGCAGGGAAGGAGGGAAGGAGAGCCTGGAGAAGAGACGAGACGAGGCTTGGAACCGGGCTTGATAGAGGGCCATGTGTTGCTTCCGTCAGCTTAATGGGGCCCCCCACTCTTCCCCACTCTTCCCCACTCTTCCCCACTCTTCCCCACTCCTCTACCTCCTGTAGCTCCCCAGAAGCAGCCATTTTCTCGCCATGGCTGTTCTGTGTTTGCTAACTGTGTGTTTTGCGAAAACAAACAAACAATGGAGAAAGACGTTTGTCTGTTTACATCATTCAACAAGTGAAACCCCTTTGTTTTTGAAAGACACATTTTTGAATGTGGAGGAGCACAGTTACTGCTGCAGGAAAGCGCAGTTGAATCATATCTAGGCCAGGAAGAGCCAGCATGGGAGCGCTTCAGCATATTCAGCTGGAGTAAATTATGCAGACACACTGAGCGTGTGCTGACTTTGAAATACTTCACAAAGCCAAGCCAATTGTAATGTTTAAAAAAATGTAAAACAGAATGCAACCCAAAAATACTTAGATTAAATGCTTATTTAAAAACATTTTTATTATAGACTAAAAGGTTGCCTTAAAACTACGATAAGGTGACCAGACATCTGTTTTTTTTGGGACAGTCCTTGCTTTTCGTGGTCTGTCCCTGGTGAAACATAAAAAAAACCCACCTTGTTCCTGGTTATTACAGCTAAAAACATCACTTAAACTGGGAACGTTCCCTTTTTTTGTCAGGAAAATGTATACGATTTTAATCTCAGAGATCTGGTCACCCTACACTATGGGGACTTTTGAGTTATTCTGTCTTTGGATAATCATGTGATTTTTGTGCGACTCTCTGGGCCTTGGAGAGTCTGTAAATGTGACTATTGATTCCAGCTGCCATCTAGCCCAGTTGACAAGCCCCAGCCTGTAGGAGTATAAGGGGATTCAGGGAGTCCAGCTGCTGGAAACTCAATGTGTGTTCCACTCATGCAAGTTTTATGAAGAGGAAACCATAGGAAGTTAGTATTTAAGCTGTTTTTAGATTTGTTTTTAGATTGTTTATAGATTTTACTTCTGGACAGATCTTGTTCATTCTGTCTCACCAGTCAGTTTTTTTCCTTAATTGTTAATGCACCTGATATTGTTTTTCTTGTTGTGTCAGTCACGTTTTAAACATTTTCAAGTACAGGATCTATCAGGGATGACTTTTCAGGGACATTTTAATTCTGAAAAAAAAGCCTAAACTGTGACTAACATGGAAGCCATTTTGTTTGGGGTTTTTCTTTGAGCAATATTGATACTGACTGCAGGTTTGGATTACTTAGTTTGGTTGCCGTTGATTTTGGTAGCACGCTAATTTTAAACGCTTCTGCGGAGTGATACCGAGGCGGTGTAGCGAGAGCCGATACTGTTGATTAATGCCACTCGGAGGTTTGAGCGGTGGGATCGGGAAGGCTTTATTCCGGGCTCATTACAGGAATCACTTTCTATTCCAACCCATCTCCTCTGCGCTCACCTTACCAAGTGCGGGCAACTGCTAGAAAAGTGCGGAAGGGAGGGAGAAGAGAGGGGAAAAAACGGGATGAGCTCTGGGAGAGAATAGCACACAGGGTTGAGAGACACAGAGAGTGAGTGAGAGAGAGAGAGAGAGAGAGAGAGAGAGAGAGAGAGGAGAAGGAGAGATGGGGGGTGGAGGGGGTGTCATAATGAATTACCAACCCCATGTGCTTTGAATAAATAACAGGCCAATTCCTCGTCATAAATATTACCACGGCTTAATGTCCTCGCCGTGGTGGGCTAGCGGTGTGGTGTGTTTTTATTTAGCTGTGAGTTTTTAGGAGGGAGGGCTGAGAGGGGTGGCGGAGTGGCGCTCTCCTCTCTGGAGGGAGGCAAGGGCAGCTTAATCCCTGAAGCGGAGAGAGTGGATCTCTGCTCCCTGTGGACTCCCGCTCCGCAGACTCCTGCCCGGACAGGCAGGCAGGGCATTCATCATTCCCGGCCCAGCAGCCTCCCACTGTCTTTTTCCCCCTCCGCCCGCCTCTCCACCACCACTGCTGCGCGGCGTTCGGTCTTGGCCCATATAACACCAAGCAATGCCATCGCACCACCAGCTTGAGCAGCAGAGAGGTGAGGCTGAGCTGGGTGATGTTCGGTTATTATTGTCAGGGAGGGTTTGGTGGTTAATGGTCATATGCCGGATCTTGTGGGGTTTTTTTTTTAGCTATGAGGCATCTCACAAGATGGCCAGATGTCACAATGCCATTCGCATTCCAGGATATGATTATATGTTGGGGTTACTTTAGGCATTTCTTCACATTTAATAAACATATTCATACATTGATTTAAAAAAGTCACGGACTGAAGCCTGCTTCAAAACCTGTGATTTCTTCACATTTCTTCAATTGTATGATGATTTTCTTTTAGCTGTCTTTCAACATCCAGTATTTTCAACCTCAATCTGATTTATAAGAATTAGAGATCATTAGTCATTGATATTAATTACAACAGCAATTAATTATCCATTAACTGTGAAGCTGTTTTAATTACAAGTGAGTAATTCTGTGACTTTTACTTGAGCTCAGCATTTAGGACATGACAAAGACGACATCTCAGCGACAAGTCAGTGTTAATCCCCACAATGACGTGTCTGTCTTTGTCAAGCGTCAGTCGAGTAGTGTTTTTGAAGCCATCCACACCTCTCGAGATAAGCAGGTCTGAGAGATAAGCAGAAGGCACCGCGGCGGCGACTTGGAACGAGGCGTGAGGGGGCGTTTATGTGTTTTCTCCCCAATTAGCGCTCGTTCCAGAAGCTTCCGTGCCAGCCAGCCGCCGCTGCGTGCGGCCTCCATTTTGGAGCACCAGGATGGGCCTGTGGAGGCTGGCACTCTCCCCAACCATTCTCCCTCTGCTGAGGCAGCATATGCCTGTCAATATAGCAGTGTGAGCCCCTTTTTATTGGATGGGGGGGCTGGAGGGGTAATTGCTGGGCATACTGTGAGGAGAGAATGTGGGGGCAGGTGGGGGGTGGGGGGGAGCCCTGGGAGTGGGGTTCTCTAATGAAGAAATGAAAGACTTTGCTTTTATTGTGGAGTCATCAGGTTTGACATTCTATGTCCCCCCAAACCATACAACCACCACCCCATCTTAAACTCTGTGTGTTCGCTGTACCATCAACTCCACACACACAAACATTAACACACATGAAGACATACACACAGACACATACACACACACACACACACACACACATACACACATCTACGAACACACACCTACAAACCACCTCATTCGCATACCATCCAGAGTCCCAACCCACTGTGGCAGCCTGCTTGGCAGACTCGGCACGGCACGAGGCAATTAGCACCCAGCCCGGGGGGAGAGCGGCTCTCATTCCTGGCCCGGTGTGAGCGTGGCTCAGGGCTGACAGTGGGCCACACGGGCCAGACTGATGGACGTCTGCTCCTGAGCCCCCTCTCAGCCACAAGCTGGGCTCAGGACACAGCTGAGAGAGAAAGAGAAGATGGAGAGAGAAAATTGCTTTGTGAGAGTTTATCTGCCAGCCTGTACTGTGTGTGTGTGTGTGTGTGTGTGTGTGTGTGTGTATGTATGTATGTGTGACAAGTCATCCTTTTTTAAGCCATGGTTTTTTTTGGTAGGTCGCAGCTGTTGTTCATAATTTCTTCTGGTTAGCCTGAGGGTCATTAGCTGGCTGAGTGTTTATGTTTGCCCAGTCACACTTTATGATCATCACCTACCTCACAAACA
>CM059267.1:15181047-15246047 GCA_030347295.1 Setipinna tenuifilis | reverse complement strand
CTGTCTTGTTTCTTCTCTCCCTGTCTCTCTTTGTCTCTTTCTCTCTCTCCCTCCCTCCCTTCCTCTCTCTCTCGTTCCCTCTCTTTCTCTCTCTTCCTCCCTCCCTTCCTCTCTCTCTCTCTCTGTCCTCCTCTATGTCTCTCTTGTTTCCTCTCTGTCTTGTTTCTTCTCTCCCTGTCTCTCTCTGTCTCTTTCTCTCTCTCTCTCTCCCTTCCTCCCTTCCTCTCTCTCTCTCTCTCGTTCCCTCTCTTTCTCTCTCTTCCTCCCTCCCTGGGCTGCTGTGCTCCAACCTGCCGTGGCTGAGAGGCCTTACAGGGCGACCACTGACATCACACTGGCCTACTGAAGACGAGGAGGAGGGAGAGGGAGAGGGGGGGCTGCATGAGATGTGGCCAAACTGCTGTGGTCATATTAACCCTTAAGTAACAACTATCTTATGTCAGTTATCAGATTTATAAATGGATGAATGAATGAATGAATGAATGAATGAATGAATGAATGAATGAATGAATAAAGGAATGACTAACTGAATAAATGAATGAAGTATATGCTATAATGATTTGATACCAATTAAGGAACTGTTAAAAGTCACTTGCCCACAGCTTGAGCTTTATATGGTCAGGACCTGAGGAAGAGGATATCAGTAGTGGCACATCAGGCCTCCATTTTGAGTTACACTGTTTAGAAATAAACAAGACATGCACAGTTTACAGTTTTTTGCAATTGCTAGAACACTTTTTTTTTACTTTTAAACTCCCTTTTTCTCAAAAATGTAGACACAAACCCATTCTCAAGCTACATTCTCAAAACCCTTGTTACAAATTCGAACAATCACCTCAAAACACTTTTAACTGTGCTCAAAACTAACTCATGGTCTGAGATTATTCACAAAGCAGACAAAATGAAAATCATGCTGAGCAGTGACTAAACCAAACATCAAACAATGGAAGACACATTGTTCAGGGCAGGGTATATACCTCCTGGAGGAATACACAGTTTTCAGGGCAGGGTATATAGCTCCTGGACCAATGTTCACAGTATTCATTGCAATACAGTATTGTAAATGCATCTTGCCTAGCCACAAAGGAGTCAAAATTCAGCATTGTCTGTACAATAAAAATAAATAAGGAAATCTGAAATTAAAAAAATAAATATTACAATAAAATTGGGAAGGCAATAGAATAGAGAATCAAAACAGAGGGAGGATTTCTCACTGGGCTTCATCATGCCTTTTTGATGTTGGGTTGGACTTGAAGTCCTGCTTCTCTCAATGGCATCCCATGAACCAAAACATGGTCAAATATTGCTGCCCAAATTTCATCATTTACTATATTACAACTTTTGGTAGTCTTCCTCTTCCACCTACCTGCCCCCAAGTGCACAATACAAAATGTTCAGGAATTTAAGAATTTGATTCAGCGAACAGGGTTTAATGTTTTAGCAATTGTGAAAAACTGTAGAAAGAAAAGAAAATGTAGCTTCTCCTATTGAAGTTAAATCCTGTAGTGGTAGTTCAGTACATGTGGCAGTTATCCAGTGCAGGACACTCATGTATTTTAGGGGTGTGCTGTATTTGTGTATGTGTATGTGTGTTTGTTTATCATCATCATCATTATTATTATTATTATTATTATTATTATTATTATTATTATTATTATTATTATTATTATTACTATTATTACTATTTATTGTTGTTGTTGTCATTTTACATTATGACATTCCAGGAACAGTCAGGAAAAGCCAAAACCAAAAGAATTAAAGAAAAAAAGTGTCTCCTGTACTATAATCAGCTATAACATCATCATTTCCTGGTTACTGTGCCTTGAGCAAAAAAAAAAAAACAATAAAAAAAACTAGTGCTTCAGCCTAATGATATTTTTTGTACACCTTTCTGAAGAGAAAACACAAAAGCATAATTATCAGAAGAAAATATGCTTATACTTGCTGTAAACCCATACACATGCATCAAAAGTTAATGCACTATGCTAATAGTTTTACCACCATTTTATCATGGGTTTAATGCACTGTTCCCTTTTGTTTCTTAATTTCAGAGCAAAGGATATATGCACTTTGTAGACTAAGAATAAGCTAGCAGGCTTTTTTCTGATGTGTGTGATGTAGCAAAAAAAGGGAGACAAATTGAACCAACTGATTAAATTCTGATTAAAAAGCTGATCACAGAGATGACTCACATTTACTTCATCCAAAGTGTTCATTCACCATCAACAGAAGCACGGCACAAGTGTGTGTGTGTGTGTGTGTGTGTGTGTGTGTGTGTGTGTGTGTGTGTGTGTGTGTGTGTGTGTGTGTGTGAGTGAGTGAGTGAGTGAGTGAGTGAGTGAGTGAGTGAGTGAGTGAGTGAGTGAGAGACAGAGACAGAGACAGAGACAGAGACAGAGACAGAAACAGAAACAGAAACAGAGAAAAGAAGAGAGTGTATGCATGTGTCTGAATACCACCCAGTGATGCCAAAACATCTTAATGAATGCTTATGAAGGAGTACCTTTATGTGCATTTTTAAATACAGAGCCAGTACAATCTGTTGTGGCAGGTTGCTGTTTTAAAGTGCAATCAATCACATCAAAGAGAACAGATTCTTTATTAGATGCTGAAATATGTTTTGGCAAGGGCTTGAATTAAATTAGTTCAAATATTTTTCTTTCCTAACTTTCTAACTGTTGTCTAACTGACTTTGGTTTCAGACTGATAGATAGATAGATAAATAGATGTACTTTATTGATCCCAAGCTGGAAAAATTACAGTTCAACCTCATGTGTGTGTAACTATGGCCATGACAATGTGTGGAAGTCTGTCCCTTCATGAAGCTCTGCTCTACTGGGCCTTCAACACTAACAGGCCATTCAGGGTGTGATGCTGTCACAAGCTGAAGCGAGGGACTTAATGAAGACCTGACTTGGGCGAAAAAAATGGACTGTTATATCCAGGCCTGTTTGATCCAGAGGGACTGAGACTATCCACTGACCACGTTCTCCCTGGAGCAAAGACACACACATAAGCCTTCTGATGTTCACAGCCATACCATAGAACTATGCTACAACCGTGTCTATTTCTGGTAAATTAAAACATTATTTGAATGTGAGTTTTTTAAAGGCCATGTTTGAATAATATGTGGGGTTCGGTTTGTTAAATCCAGACAACACAAGTCACAGTATAGCGTTTGTTTTTCTCCTTTAATTTATCACGCTCTCATCTCCTGTAGTGAGGCTAAGAGGTTTGGAACACGTTTCAAGAACTAACTGCACGGAGACCTAGGAGAACCTCTGGCAGCCAGACCCCCCCTCCCCAGAGAGCCCCCGCTTTGATGTGAGGGGGGCGCGAGAGGAACTAATGACGGGGCTAAAGATAGCCCCTGCTGTCCGCTGCCGCCTATCCGTCCGCCTATTCATCCTTCTGTCCGATCCACCTCCCCCCCCTCCCCAACACACACACACACCACACACCATACACACACACACGTGCACACACACACACACACGCACACATGCACACACACACACACACACACACACACACACATACCACAAACACACACACACACACACACACACACACATATTCCTCCCTCTCTTGAAGCCACTTCCTGTGTACTGGCTAAGTGAGAGGGGTGGAAATGACATGCTTCACCTCTCCCCCCACCCCCCCCCCCCCCCCCACACACACACACACACACACCCCCACCCAACACCCTCGTCGCCCCACCCCGAACATCCTCATCAGCGCGAGGTATCGATCACATCTACATGATCTCGCTGCGCAATCAATGCCTGGCGGTGGCCAAGGCCGTGTTTGGAGGCGAAGACAAAGGATTCCATCTCCTCGCTGGCCGTGCCCTCTCTCTCTGCCTGTGCCTGACAGGGGGGCCCAGGTGTGGGCTGGCGCCCAGAGAAAATGAGGCGAGCGCAAGGCTATTAGAGGCAAATGCCTGGAGTTAAGGGGAACAAATAACAACCTTGTCTGCTCCCCCCAGTCCCTGAATGAACTGCTATATATCTCTGAGAAATGATCACCACCAAAAGACACAATAGGTTTCCAAACGCACGCTCAACACTCCCCCCCAATGTGTTTTTCTTTAGGTATTGGAGCAGCTGTTATATTGAAATGAAAAAGACTAAAAAACAAAAGCGTAACCCAAATCGCGCAGGTCCCCTCCATGATTCCACGAGAAAAACAGACCAAAGGAATGTTGTCCACTCCTCGCCTTCGTGTCTATGTGGAGCATTATGCAAGTAGGACAGGCCGTACACAAAAGAAAACCTCCAGAAGATCTGACCTGTGTCCACCAAGGTTCAACTCCTCTGTGGCTTTTTATGGTGTGACCCACTTGGGCTAAAGCTCTAAACTCATTAGCACACACACAGGAGCTTAGTCACACTAAAATGGCTCCTTACATAATATTACTTAAAAGGAAGGAGTCTGGACATGGAAACGATACAATAGCTTGTGTGTGTGGGTGGGCTCAATATGTTGCAAGGCGCAAAATCAGTGGCAATTCAGTGGCATCTGTTTTTTTTTTCCAGTAGCGCCACTTGATAAAAATTGTGGGCCCTATGTAAGAATTCAATTTCTGACCCCCCCCCCCTCACCCCCCTCGTTGGTAATTATGTTAATAGTGTCCTCAATGCTTCCTCAAAGGCTAACTCTGTTAATGCTGGGCCTTTAGAATCATCCTAACCCCCCCACTACCCCCACACCACCACCACTACTCAGCGACACCCCCTGTCTTCTGGTCCTGCTGTCTCCCCCCCCTCCCACGCACTGATATTACGGCCTTGTGTCTGCTTCTTCCTCATATTGGAGAGGGGTGTTACGCTAAGCAGACATGTCTGCTAACAGCCATGGGGCTAATGAGGCTAAGATATTCGTGGGCAGAAGACATTTAGATTGGGTCTGAGATGAAGCCCCACTCTTGGTGCCCAGTGCTATTGATTGCATGTGACATGGTTCAGCGCTGATTCCGCAGTCAATGAACCTTTCATAAGCGTGTTCATTTATTGGGGCTGTGCTGCTGTTAATTAGGCTCCTTGCTGAGCAGCAGCACCGCCAAATAAACCTCCCTCCGGGGTGGGGGGGGCCTCCAGTAATAACTTTAAGACTTTTGTCATCTGAGGAAGAGAGAGAGAGAAAGGGAGAGAAGGACAGAGAGAGAGAGAGAGAGGGAGGGAGAAAGAGAGAGAGGAGCAAAAAGGGCTGTACTTTTTCTTCAGCTTCAGGTTTTTTCAGCCAAAATCTATAATCCACATAAGCCTGTTTCCCCTCCACTAAACGCATTCTGCTGATCAGTTCCCAGACTGTGGATCCCTGCATTAACTACTTACACTGGCTGCCTTTTGATCAGCAAACTGAGCCAACAGGAGAGGAGAGCGGGAGAGAGAAAGACTGAGAAAATGGTATTCATGCTTTAATAACTGAGGGAGAAAATGACTAAAATATCCCATCTGCTGGTGGCATTAGGCTGGCGAGAGCGGAGAGCGGAGGAGTGGTGGCCAGGACCAGCCCCACGCGCCAGCAGTGAGGGGGCACATCTGATGCCCCCCTCGTGCCCTCCTGCCTCCACGCGGCGCGACTGGCCAATTAAACGAGCCCAGCTAAGCCGGCTGATTAGTATGCCTGTTATCAGCGTAGCACCCTCCACCCCAGGATCACGCCGCCTAGCCTCGCCTCGCCTCGTCTTTGCCTCGCCTCTGCACAGCTCAGCTGCCTGCAGGAGTGCATACACACATACACATACACATACACATACACATACACATACACATACACATACAGATATACACACACACACACATACATACACACACACACAAACACACACAGCACTGCACAGCACAGCACAGCATACACACACACACACAGCAATGCACAGTACAGCATAAACCCACACAAACACACACAAACGTATGCACACACACACAGCATTGTACACACAGTGCACACTGCATAGCAAATCATAGCGGCATTAATGAGCAGACATTAAGCTTTAAGGAAAGTCTGTAAATGATTTTTATCTTTAATGTAAATGTTAGTTTGTGAAAGTTCGTATGTGTAATTTATGTTATAAAAATCTTGCAGCTGTGAATGTTCATATCATAAAGACAGTCTGGACTAGGATGCGCACTACAGACATGGGAGGTCTTTCATAACACACAAAAAAATAAAATAAATGAAAATAATATAAAATAAAATAAAATGTTCAATAAAAAAAAACATGGATGCCCATGTGGCGCGGTGGGCTATCAGTGAACCAGGACTGAACTAAAGGATTAGAGTCAGTTTGTCACCCTCCTCCGGAAGCCTCGAGCCCCGAAATCCTCTGAGAAACTTTGAAGCAAATTTATTAATATGATTTACATAAAGTTACACTTGCTGCAGCCAAGGAGGCCACTCTAAAATAAGCCTGGCTGACAGAAGCCTTGTGTTATATATGTCATGCCTAAGGCTGCCTCACTCTCTCGGGACTGCTGGCCTGAAAATGACAGAAAAGTGAGGAAAGAGGTCCAATACGGTACAGTCATTCATTTTCTCTTCAGTTTAAAAAAAAAGGAGTGGATAGGGGGGGAGGAAGTCATTGTTGCATGGATGGTCACAAAAGCATTATTTTTTTTGCCTCACCAAAGTCTCCGTTAGCTGTGTAATCGTTGTGCAGAAGGTGACAGCGGGGAACGTTCTCGGAAAATTCATGAACCACATCACTTTTTTTTTTCACCACTTTCACCGAATAGAAATTCATACCAAAAAACGACAAAGAAAAAAGCAACAAAAAAAGGAATCGTTGTGTAGTTGTTGTGGCAGGAATGGGGAGGAAAAAAAAAACACTCCTGCTCTAGTCTTGCCTATCGATTTCCTCACGTTGGGCTCCATCCATTTTCTGCAATCTGTAACATTTACAGTCAGGTGCAGTGTGGGTGACAAGCAGATTACGGGATGCTTAAGGGTCAGTGGCGGGTTCAAAGCTATGAAAGATTGATGAGAGCCAAAGCAAGACAGGAGACCCTGAGCACACAGCGCGAATGACACGGCCTGAACTAGACCCATCCTTGGGGACCCTGAGGGGGCCACGGCGGCCCCCAGCGAGACACTTTGACACCCAAGGTTCTTTCACAGGGGAGCCTGAAAAGGCGAGAAAACAAAACAAAAAAAACACTGTCAGCACTGCAAGCACTGTCAGTGACACACACACACACTAAAACAAACTGAGTGACACTGGGGGATTAGCGAGATGTAACCCCTCTCCGCACAAGCTCTGCACTTTTGTCAAGCAGAACTGTGAAATTATATTAATACACTTACTCAGAGCTGAGAGGGGACCCAAAGGCTGCGCGTGTCAACACCCCTCTGTGCCCTGCACACTCCAGTGGACTGCAAGAAAGAAGAGAGAGAGAGAAGGAAAGAGGGAGAAAGAAAGAAAAAAGAGAGAGATAGACCCCCCACCCTCCTCTCCTCCTCTGTTGCTGCGCCATCATTAATCAACAGAAACCATGCAGACTGGGTCCCTTGCTTATGCCAGGAAATTCATAACCACAATACCATATTAATTACCCCGGCAAGAGGGGGAGTGCTATATTTAATATGCACACAGCGACTCGCACGTTACAAGGCTTTGTTTCAACCCCGGCCATCGTGTCAGCGGTAATCAAATCTTAATGTTGACAACAACACACACGCTAATCAATAAAGAGGGAGAATTGTCCTCTGGCTGAATATTAATCCCTTTTCCTCCTCCCACGGAGCGTAGCGTGCCTGTTGGTCTATTTCTGTGCGTGTTTGGTGTGGTCGTGTTACTTTACTTATGTAACTCCAATGACACTTGGGGCATATCTAAATTACATATCATGTGTGCATCTAATTTGAAGAGCATCTCAGTTAGTCTTGAAACATAATACATGGATACATGCACACTATCTCTCTTATCCCCACCCCCCTTACACACACACACACACACACACACATACACACACACACACACACACACACACTTTCTGTATATTAATATATTGTTTATCTTAGTTGACACAATATTATTTAAGTGCAGGAATTTTAATTACACAGAGATGTACTTTGAATTATTCTGCATTGTTTATTTAGTTTTCTGTATTTATGTGTTAAAAACTAACAAAAAGAAATACACAGGTCACAGGTTGTACTGAAACAAACAGGTCACAAGTCTCATATTGAGCTATTTATTGTTACAATTCCGAGTCAAATAACTTATCCAAATGTGTCTGTCAGTGAAGGACAATCAGCCGCATCACCTCAAAGGCCTGTGTGCAGCCTCTACAGTGGAGCAATGCTGACCCCTAGTGTTCATGTAAAACACATTTTCTGCTCAAATCCTCTTGTGTCTTAACAGCTTCAAAAGGCTTGTTTCAAATCTACCCAGGTTCAAAGCAAATAAGTAAAGAACAGGTTGAGCTGTTTGATGTAGAAAAAGTAAAAAACAAGGTGTTTTTCTTTTGATATGATTTGTTCAATTTGGCACATTTTATTAGCATCTCCAAGGATATAGCTAGTTATCTTAGATTTTAGGTTTAAAGGACACATTTTTACTGTAATATCAATCTCTACACACTTCTAGACATGGTGAGAAAATATTTTAGCATATACACTGAATGACCCTGCAGTTTTTTCCCCAATGTTAAAAGTTACAAACACAATTTTTTGCAGAATGCATCTGTACAGAACTGAATTGCTTTTTCAGATAGATTTGATACTCTTGGCAGAAGAGAATTACTCAACACCATTCTTGTTCAGAGATCAAACAAACAAATCTGCTTTTAAAACACGTCCTCCTCCTCCTATGTTGTTGGGGGCTTCAAGTTCATCGTTTGTGACCCTGGGGTCCTCTGAGGCACTGGGAGGCTAATTAGCCTTAATCAGTGTGAGGCCAGCAAGATGACTAGGCACAAACAAGAAGCCCTCATCACACTCGCCTCTCCACATCGCCTGCCTCTTGTCATGTGACAAGAGAAAAACACTAAGACTTGGAGATCCACAAATGTGAAGGTCAACTTAAGAAATAAACAGTAAGGTTTGGGAATCCTCCAAATGTGAATTAGAAATAAACAGCAAGACTTGGAATCCTCAAACGTGGAGGTCGACTTAGAAAGGACTATTGATCAACTGTCTCATACAGTCAATGCTCTCACTTCCTTCAGCGAGGCAAATGGTGCACAAAGTGTATGTTTCCTCCACTTGGGTGGGAGCCTGTTGGAGGAGGCGTGGGCATGAGTGAGGGAGGTGGGCAGCCTTTCTTGGCAGCGTGGGGCGAAATGTGGCCAACTGGCCAAAGGAACTCCAATCAGGGAGATTGGTCAGGTGGTGCTCACTTAGACCCAAATGAGGCCCCAGTAAAGCACATACATCCACAGAGCCAAACCCCATTCCCTGTCTGTCTCTCTCTATTTCCTTCTCACTGTCTCTCACTCTACTTCCTCTCTCTGTCTCTCTTCCTCCCTTGCTCTCTCTCTCTCTCTCTCTCTCTCTCTCTCTCTCACTTTCCCTCCTTAGGCAGCCATGTTGCTGATGCTTTCGTATGACATATTGAGGTAATAAAAAGCCACTCCTGAGGGACCATCACGCCGGACTAATTAAACTGTTCCATGGCGACCTTATTGCGCGAGGCAGTTGCTATGGAGGCGTAATACATCTTCTGGGCCCTGTGTCAAACTAGATTTCCCTTCTCCAATTTAAAAAGAGTGTAAAGGGGGAAAAAAATAAAGTTGCAAGGTCATTACCACGGAAGGCCCAATTACACGGAATAATCTCCTCAGTAAAAATGAGCCCCAGTGACTGTTAGCCCCGGTGACACAGGATCCAGAGTAGTGAGGTGATGGTGGGTGGTGGTGGTGGTGGTGGTGCAGGTGCAGGGGGTGTTTGCGGCGGTGGTGGTGGGTGGTGTTCAGCCAGGTGCTCAGAGAGAGGAGAGGTTGGGGGGGGGGGGGGTGCCACTGGAGCACTGGAGAAGAAACGGAGACTACAGCTGGTGAAATGCCAGCATGGAGAGGAGGAGAAGAAAAAAAAAAGAGAAAAAAAAAAAGAAAAAAAATGTTTTAGTGAAAGCTGGCTCAAGGAGAACAAATTTTCCTCCAGAGTAGAAGTGAACAGTTTGGGTCGAGGCAGGAGGGTGGAAGGAGGGAAAAGAGTAAATGAGAATGAGCTGGGGGGTTTGCGAGACCCAGCGAGAGGCATATGCATTTTCATTTATGGAAAACACAACCCCCACACACACACACACCACCCTCTTCACCACCCCCCGCGGAAAGAGTAAAAAGCCAGCCACAGCAGGCATTAAGGATGTTGGTGTGGATTTCATCTCCAGTCTTGTGACTGTAATGTTTTGCTAAGTATGAGGGATGTGATAGCTCTGAACGGCCCCGGGATGAAGTGGATCTCTGTGGGCCTGCGGAGGGCTGTGAATGAACCTACCTTGTGCATTTTGTTTATGTGACTCTGAAGGTTTTGTGTGTGTGTGTGTGTGTGTGTGTGTATATGTGTGTGTGTGTGTGTGTGTGTGTGTGTGTGTGTGTGTGTGTGTTTCTATATGTGTGTATGTGTGTGTGTGTGTCTGTGCACATGTGTGCATGTATTAGTTAATGAGTGTGTGTGTGTTTGTGCACGCATGTGCGTGTGTGCACGTGTGTGCGTGTGCGGGTACGTGTCTGTGCGTGCATGCATGTGTGCATGTGTGTGTGTGTGCGCATACATGTGTGTGTGTGTGTGTCTGCCTTCCTTCC
Source organism: Setipinna tenuifilis (assembly GCA_030347295.1). Classification (NCBI taxonomy): domain Eukaryota; kingdom Metazoa; phylum Chordata; class Actinopteri; order Clupeiformes; family Engraulidae; genus Setipinna; species Setipinna tenuifilis. The sequence continues at coordinate 15,235,296 of CM059267.1, read as the reverse complement.
TTGGGTGGGGCCCTGTGGATTGGCACCTAACTCATTCAGCTGGACGGGGCAGTGGGGGCGGTGGGGCAGCGGGTGCGACGGGGAGGCACAGGGTCACGGGGACAGGCCAGTCAGCACCTGTCATAAGGGGAGCGACACTCATCCATCAGCCCCATATGCTGCCCATTAAAATCAGGTGTTTGCACACCTGTCTGCAACCACGACTGGACGACCCCCCCACCCCCCCACCCTGCCACAACTGTTCACACCCACCACCGCTGCTGCACATCCAGAGAGGGGGCAGCGGAAGAGAAGGCGAGGCGAGGCGAGGCAGAAGAGCGGGCAGGACAAAGGCAACCTGGCATTTGTTTCTGCTGCATCGCTGTTTTCTTTTGAGTTGTTTTGGGAGTCTTTTTCTTTTTCTTTTGTAAAGATTGGGATAGTTCAGATGGGGTGGAACATGTTTCTTTGAGCCATCTGTAAAAGGTATTTGTTCAGAGGATGCGCTCGAAGGGAAAGGGGGAGGGGGGAGAAGAGAGAAAAAAAAGGTGGGTGGGGGGGGAGGTGGAGGGAGAGAGGAGCTGCAATCATAAGAGAACAAACAAGGGAGGTCAGAGAGAGGGTCATGGCTGAAGGATGAAGGGCGAGAGGGAGAGAGAGAGAGGAAGAGAGAGAGGAAGGGAGAGAGAGAGAAAGGGAGGGAAAGGGAGAGGTGGATGGGGGACACTGAAGGTGAGCAAACAGGAGGGAAGGCAGAAAGAGCCTGAAGGATCCAGTTAGGTAAAGGTAGCGGGGAGAGACAGAAAGAGGGGAAAAATGAAAGAGAAAAAGTGATAGAGAAAGAAATATATAAAGGGAGAAAAAAAAACAGAAAGAAAGGGACAGACAAAAAAGAGACAGAGAAACAAAGGAAGAAAGGAAGAAAAGAAAGAAAGGAGAGAGGGAGAAAAGCAGGGAAGAGGAAGAGGAGAGACAGTGAGAGAATGGGGGTTCGCTGGCCTGGGGGCGAAACTGGGTTATGAATGGTGGTGCGTTTGGTGTCTCTGGACGGTCGCCGGGGGGGCCGGGGAGGGGGGGGCCGGGGCCTGGGCTGTGTCCGGCTGTGGCCCACATTCCACAGTCGGGGCCCGGCACACGTGGAATGATGAGAGCCGAATTACTGTGTCAGTGGCCCCCTCTAACCACCCCCCCACCCACACCACACCACACACACACACACTCACACACACACAACCACACACACACACACACACACACACACACACACACACACACACACACACACACACATACACACACACACACACACACACACACACACACACACACACACACACACACACATACACACACACACACACACAATCACACACACACACACACACACACACACACACCAGCAAAGGCAAGAGCACATAATAAATACACTCCATCACTGGTGTCGTCACGGCGGCAGAGGCCAATAGCCGGGAGCGTTGAGCGGAGGGGGAAATTAATTATAGATGCACGTTAAATTACTTTCATTACCCTCCCCTGGTCCATAGATGGGACAAGGAGTGTGTGATGACTGATGGAATAGTGTTTCAACACATCCCCTAGCAGTGTTCCTTATCCTGGCTGTTCTATCCACCCCCCCCCCCCCCCCTACACACAGACACACATACACCGACTAACCCAACACACTCACCACACCCTTTTATTCTTTTTGCACTTTCTCCTCTCTCGTCTCTTTTTCTTTCTGTCCCCCCACCTCTCTCTTTCTGTCTCGCTCCCTATGTCTGCATGAGCAGCATAATACTGGTTCGTCTCTCTTTCTCGCTGTTCTATTCCACAGAGGGCCTAAGGAGGGGAGGAACAGCAATGTCAAACGTTAGTGTGAATAGATAATGCATTGGAAGAGAAGAGGTGGCGGCGGTAGCAGCAACGGCAGCGGCAGCTGAGTAGCGGAGAGATGGATAGCTTGTTGGCGGAGCGGGAATCTGAGCAGACTGAAATGACCCAGGATCCATCACTGCAGAGTGCCCTAACAAGGCCAGGCACGAGACAAAAAATATTGCCCCAAGTAAGGGTGCATACATAAGGGAGGCATTAGATCACAGCCATCCTTAAGTAAGGGTCTTCTAGACATCAATAACTACGGGGTGGGCTACTTCATAACCCCTTAATCGCAGCTATCATCTAAATGACTGCGATAACAGATTATTATTCATATTCAGATCAAATGATGCATACCCCAGACTGTATTTAATCGTTAATAAATCTTAGTCTACAGTGGCCAAGACTAGACTAAATATATTTTAGAAAAAACGGAGAATGAATGTTAAAGCAAAAGTATAGGAAACCAAGTCAAACACAAAAGGTAGGGGCAATACAAAAGAATGCTCAGTGCATGCAGCTGACCTTTGGTGTGAGTCAAAGTGTTTGGCAGGGGTGAAGTGAATGGACTCTGTAAAACGTGCTTCCCACAGGAATAACAAAAGCAGGACAACTAGATAAAATGGCTTCCAGACAATAGAGAGAACATGGTTTACCATCACAAACTCTCTTCACTTAACACCCTCCAAACACATTGATTGACTCAAAAGGTCATCCGCCAACACACTCTCTGTGTTCCTTCACTTCCCCTTTGCATGTCATCTGCAGCTATATTTCCTGAAATGGTTAAAGCATCTTGTAGATATGTTTGTAACCTATTGTGACCTATTTTTTTCTGTAGTTTATTATTTATTTTATTTTAGTTCATTACTTCTGTATGTATCTGCCTTTATATCTTTCTTTGACTTGAATTTAATTGAGTTACTGCTATATACATTGTCTTACTATGTGTAATCTCTCTAAAAAGCAATAACATGCTTTTTATATTAGTCTTCAAAGCAATGTTTCAGGGACATCTTATAACAAGCATGTCCGTTCAGTGGTTTCATCATTTCATTCACCAAGCCCTTAGATGGGCTGAAACAAACTGACTCCTATTAAACCATGACAATCTGTTGGAGCAGAAGAATTTTTCTGAAGCAGGGGTACTAAGGTCAATACCTCTAAAGAGAGCAGTGCCATTACTGTCACTGAGAGGGATAACTCTAAAGACCCCATCTGAAACACACTTCTGGATTTGTGTAGTACAAAGGCAATGCACTTCTTTAAAGAATCGATACTGCGACCCACTCTACTGGCGGTGGAATTCCTTGCAGTGTTGCTTCAGCGAATATGTTTCTATCATGGTTTTGCTGTTAACATAAGGAACAATATCAGCTATATTTATATTTGTTTGCAAATATTTATTATACTTTATTTGAATTTCTTTGAATCCCATTTATGGACCTGAAACCATAAAAACAAATTCTATCACAACTGTAAATTGCATCAAAAGTAAAAATTACCATAAACACATAAAAGCTAATATTTAAAGTGCACCCACTTTTTCTGTCATCTTGCTTTGCCATTTCCATGGAAATGAAAGGAGGCTCCATATGGAGGAATATAACTTGACATTTGGAGGATTCATTTGATTATCCCCTTTAACATGGCTGACGTACCCAGACGGATCTCATGGGCCTCGCACGGAATGAAGTAATGACTAATACAGAAACCCCTCTCACCCAGACAACACCGCGCTGGTGGCCCAGTGGGAAGAATGCGCTGCATGACATTTAATTTGACACTTCTGGGAGGACGTCAGACAACAAATACAAGAACATTGGGGATTAACCTGTATGAGGGTGTCACTTCAGTATCAGTGTAGGAAAATTCAATTGTGTGTGTCCACATCAGTATCCTATCACTGAGTGCAATCTTTGTTTCGATCATTCTATACTGAAGAGTGTCTTTTCGTTGGATACAAAGTATAAATTATATCTCTGTTACCATCACCCAAACATGACAATTTGTCATTTATGTGATGTGCACTTTTGTGTCCCCAGGTATTACTGCATTGTTGCAGTACTACAAGACATGCATTACTGTTTGTCATCTTTGTTGGTGTGCCATGTTAAACACCCCTGTCTTCAGCCCTGTTGTTGTTGTGACCAATTATCGAATGTGTCATGTATAGAACAGCCCTCCCATGTGTCCACATGCAGTCGATATTTCGTGTTTTGCTTTTACAGGCCACATGTCAAAGAGAAGAGTACTTAAGATACCCACTTGCTGTTACAATATATTTCTCAGTGTTATGAGTAGAGACCCTTCTAAGTAGATCCGTACAGGCAGTACTCTTGGTGGTCCGTTGGTACTTACAGTAAGGCACTTCCACTGTCTAACATGTCATGTCACACAGCACTGTTTGCCGTATCCAGCCTCCTCCACAACTTTACAGGTTATGAGAGCAGAGTGGACACACACACAGTGTAGTCCCCCGCCATTACACCAGGGACCTCAAAGTTTCACACAGCGAGAGCATGAAGGACAATAAGCAGGAGTCATCAGAGAAACTGCAGGGGGGGTTGGGGACAGGGAGAGGGAGAGGGAGAGGGAGAGAGGGGGAGGAGGGAAGGAGTGGCTGCAGAGGGTGACGGGGACTCCAAAAACACCAAGTGGAGACAAAAGAGAGAGAAAGAGAGAGAGTCTGCAGTGTTAGTCACAGGCTAGACCACACTCAGGGGGGTGTAGGAGGGCGGGGGGTGGATGGGATAGTCGTCTCGGGGGGCTTTTATCCCCCCTCGCCTTTTTTCCCAGGACCTTGAGCCGGGTGCCGGGCTAATTTATTGGCCTGGTGATTTGCTGAGTGCGTAAGAGACAGCGGCTGGCTGGCTCAGAGCCGTAGCCCAGAACACGCAGGCCTCTGCTTCATTAGGTAGTCACCCCCTTAGCTCTGACATTTGAAAACTGGTTACAGAGGTTTCTAATTGGCATGAAAAATCGTCCAAAGGCACAGGACAGTAACACAGGCTCTGTAAATCTTGATTTGACACACATGGTTAATGCCACTGTGTCATGCTTGGCTTTAACAACTGCTGGAAGAGAGATGGATGGGTTGGTTGTGGTATCTGGTATCATTGCTGTGGAGATAAGCTGTTCTGAAACCTGTTCTGGTTGTTGACTTGAGGTAAAAATACGTCAAATAGGATACATTCCAGCTCTCTGCTCTCCTACGCATGAAGCAGTTTTGGAGACTTCACACACAGGATCAAACAACTTAAATGACAGATGCTTTGCCTGTCATCTCCCTAGATGTCTTATAAAGTGCCTATTCTTTGTATATCTTCCCTGAGGACACATCTTTTACTCACATAAAAAGCAATAAAATGATTGAGAGGCCATGCTATTGAGACAGAAAACTTCACAAGATGAGCACAGATTAAAAACATACTTGTGTTTTGAGACATAATGACAGAATTTAAATCAATGTTTATTTAGTCAAAGGGACTCCAAGTAACTGCCTTTTTTATCGTCATTCAAAACTATTTTTTATAATTACTTTTTATTTTGAGGGTTAGCACTTTTGAGAATACTGAGTATGAGTATTGAGTATTACAGAGGAAAAATATAAATAAAATTATTGATATTTTGTATCTAAATACATACGTAAGAAAGAAAAAAAACTAACTAAATAAATAATAACAAAGAAAGCCTCCACAAGTTTTCCTTCATACATTTCATACTTTCCTCATAACACCAACCCCAAACCAACCCACTCTCCCCTCTTTCCAACAGACCTCCCCAGCCTCCCAACCCCCTTTAAAGAAGAGAAAAGAATCTGACAGCCAGTTGGGCATTATATTCCCTCTGTGTCTGTGTGAAAAATGCATAACCTTGGTGTGAATGTAGTTCTGTATTATTTTTGACCAGTGTTCAATGTTCTTCCACATCCTTTTAATTTTTATGCAATATCAGAAAGAATGCATCAGTGAATCCCCACGTGTGTTACATTTTATAACCTATCGAACAGTCTAGTGTGAAATGTATGCATTTTATTTCTACTGTAATAAACTTTTGTTATGATCTTAAACTCGATTAGTCACAAATTCTCATTACAGGTCAGCCTATATGTAAGGGAGAAGCATTGCGTCCATTTTTCTTTGACCGCTAGCCTTAAGTCTGTTGTCCACTGGTTGTATACACCCTTTCTTGCAATAATTCATCATTGTCTTCTGATTTTATCAACCTTTTTATATGTAACCGGTCAGGCTTTTCTTTTCATTCCTATGACTAAATATTGACTTCATAATATCTGACATTGTACTCTCCATGTGTTCCTGTGCAATTTTATATGTGTTATTTTTGGATATTACTTGAAGGCTTGTCCCAAATTTGTATATTACCAGGATGTTTTAACCCTTGACAAAGATGTTCCAGGCATTTCACATGCTATTAATAACAAAGTTGGTGGACCAAAGTTGGAACAACCAATAAACTTTTACATTGTAGCTGTTCATTTTCAATTTCTACCCACGATTTTTCATTAGTGTTCTTAATAATACGGTGAATATAAAATGTTAGCAGAGCTGGAGGATCAAGTTCCAAGTTAGGGAGGTTAAGCCCCTCTTGTTCTTGAGGAAAAAATGAAAGCTTTCTTTTCAACCTACTAAATTTGTTGCACCAAATAAATGAAGACAGAAAGGTGTTAATTTCTTAAATAAAGAAATGCTTTTTAAACATTTGTTTGAAATCTAAACACCAACCTGGAAGCCATACCATCTTAAACAGATTAATTCTACCTATTAGACTGATCCTCAAGTTAGGGCATCTTTAATATCGTTTTTAAATTCTTTCACTAAAGGTAGCATATTATCTTTATACAGCTGGGTTTTATCAGCACTGATGCAACATCCCAAATATTAAAAGTGCTTTCTCTGTATTTTAATTGTCTAAAGTTATACAGAGTAGTTTTTCAGGTGTCCATCACCATTAATTCTGTTTTTCATATGTTCACTTTGTATTCTAAAATCCCTGAGAAGTCAGTGATTACTGCCATTACCCTAAAGGATACAAGTGTCTGCATTGCTTAGACAGAGTAAAAGGTCACCTGCAAATAAATGTCATTTATATTTTTTCCTTACAACTTTGTTATAATTTATTTCTTCTGTTCCCCTAACTTTTTGGGCCAGTGGTTCAATTGCCCAAAGGAACTATTTTGAAATGAAATTCTGAAAAGAAATCAGTGCAGAATTGTTTTCTGTATCTCACAGTACTGCATCAGATACAAGTACAGATAAAGATGTCGGCAAGCTTTTTTGACAAGCTTTTCTCAGTCCAGGCTTTAGTTTCATCATAGGCTTAGTTCTTTGATAGGAAAAAGGGGTTATTCCATAACTCTTTTGACAAACTCCAGGAAGTCACAGAAGACAATTTGATGCCTACTGTGAAACACAGTGCTTTTTGTGTACAGACCCAAGACACTCTGGATAAAGAGTATAGCGGGAGGTATGGAAACAGGAAAATATCCCCCAAGATTAGTTTCGGTTAGGAGGCCGAGGTTAAAAGACTCACTTTGGCCCTGAGGAAAGATGAGGTAAAAACTTCTGATGTCACGCTTGGATTGTTTTTCTTTTCCCATGGAGGTGTGTGTGTGCGTGTGTTCGTGTCAGTGTGTGTGTGTGTGTGTGTGTGTGTGTGTGTGTGTGTGTGTGTGTGTGTGTGTGTGTGTGTGTGTGTGTTCGTGTAAGGGCATTTGTGTCCTCTCTACCACTCATGGCTGTTGACCCATCTCTTTGCACTGTCCGTGTTCTGTCTTTAATCTCCTTTGTTTTGAGTGTCTCAGTAGCTCACCCTTGTATACTTTTACGTGTCATAACCAATTCAGTCTACTCAATGACATCCTCTGGGGCATCTGTATCTAAATATGCCCTCATGTCTTAAAAAAGGCATGTTGAGGTACAGAAGCAGACTCTGGTGGGGTACCGTACACACAAACTGATAGCTACAAAAGCACAAGCTCTGTTTTGCAGTTTTCATTACAAATGCAGTGCAAACATGGACATACATTTTAAAGCACCACAAGTTTTTTAAACTCATCAACAACACAACATATAAGGCAAACACAATGTAATAACTAAAAGGCTGACCTTGGCCAATGTCATATGCCATATGCTGAAAGATCACTGAAAGATTTGTTTTCTCTTTGTGGCTTAGATCTGCTCCAAAATGTCATGAATTGCTCTTTGGCCCATGCTACCTTGTATTTTTGTATTAACACATCAGGCCTGTAGCTTTTCTATTATCGTGCATGCAGGCAAAGTAAAGTATAATCTACTCTATACTAAAAAATACAACCTCTTCAGCAAAGGTCATCATAAAAATAACAATAGACATTAATGATGATGATATCAGGAGTGTGTTTAGGCAAAGCAATTAAAGTGGAGTCTTAATGACTCGTGCGGCCCATGAGGGGTGAAAGGTTAAGACCAGCTGTAACCTCGCTTGGTCCTCGCCATGCCAACCACACTGTTGATTGATGTGTTGGGCATGTACTGATGAGCAGCCACCCCCCCATTAGAGCAGCCCCTTGATTGGCCATGCAGTAATTAAGCCCATCTGCTAATTTCACCTCTCTTTCTTTCTCTCTCTCTCTTTCCCTCTCTCTGTCTCTCTCTCTGTCTCACTCTCTCATGCTCTCTCTCTCTTTCTTTATCACTGTCTCCCTCTGTCTTTTCTCCCCAAAACATATTCATTTCTTAATTATCACACAGGTAAAAGCCCTGTAATGAGTGGCAACGGCACAGAGATTCATTAAAAACACAGGCCAAAAAAAGAAGAAGAAGAAAAAAAAGAAGCAAAAGGCTAATTACAGCAATTGCACTCCCTCCCTCCTCATTAGACTGACCCGGAGGTTGCGGTGGTGCCATGGCGAGGCCTCCCGTAACGAGGAGACTTGCTTACAGGGGGAGATGTAATGGCCCTGCCCTCTGGAGGAGAGCGCTCCACGCGTGGGGGAGAAGATGCGTTTTTACCCCCATTAAACCAGCCTACCGATGGGGGTCAGGAGAAGGAGCTGTAAGGCCTATAAATTCTATGCTCATTAAAATAGGGGACAATTTTATATATATATATATATATAGAGAGAGAGAGAGAGAGAGAGAGAGAGAAGAGAGAGAGAGAGAGAAAGAGAGAGAGAGAATGAGAGAGAAAGAATGTGGGGATGAAGGGTTGCTATTATCTGAGATATTGTATATGCTGGATTTTCTTTCTTTTGAGTAAAACATGAAAACGCAATATACTATAGACGAGGCCATGTGTGTTCATATTTATTATTATTATTTATGGCCAAAGTAAAGGAAGGTGGAAGAAAATGGCTTAGAATGTGTTCAAGCTCTCAAGAGGCACCTTCTGTATTGTGTTGGCTGGTAGCCACAGGTGGGTCAGTCTGTTTGTGGTTCAGTGGAAGAGGGCTCTACTAATAGCTTTGACGGAGAGGATGGATGCCTTTGCTCCTGTGCTCGCATCCAGAAAATCAAGACAAAATGGAAGTACACAGTGAGAAATAGGGGCCTTCAAAAAGTGTCTCCTTCCCAGTGATAGCCTGGCAGGATGGGGAAGGACGATGCACACTACACCTAATTACACAGTTCATGGAAGTACACAGAGGCAAAACAAAAACACACAACCTCTTCAGCTGAAAGCAAGGTCCAATCACCTTGCCAAAGGAATCACAGTATTTTTAAACTAAAGGGGTTGAAAATGTCACGCCCTTGAGAAAACAAGCTTTGCACAGCCCGAGTCTGTCGATACACTGAGAAGCCTGTTTTGGAATACAATACAAATGACATCAGGTCCTCTCTGCGAGGCACTTTTAAGCTTCTGACACCCTTGTGCTCCAGTGGCGGCGTGTCAAATCGCAGTGGCAGTAAAACTCACCTTACACATTGTACAGCCGTGGCATGTACACAGGTCTAGCGCTTTTTTAAAAGGCTCGGAGTAGGGGAGCAGCTCACTCGCACTGGGAGCAGAGCTTTGCCATTGGGCCGTGAGGGACCCGGTGAGAAAAAGCGTGTAGGGCGCATGGAGACCTTCATTACGCCTATGGCGTACCGGCGCTCGGGAAAAAATGTTCCATAATTTGTGTGGAGGACGAATCCTCCAGCGGGCGTGCCCTGAAAGCGGGAGCGCCCCGGCTTATTTACGGCACTAAATAAGCGTGACCAATTACAGCTTTTCTCTAGGCCGACCAAGAAAGCCACAGCGGCCTCCTTACCAGCTATAATCCAATTCTGCTGGAATCCCTTACAATAATGACACCCTGGAAAGCAGTTTGACTCTGCAAAGCCCAAGAGGCACTGTGGAGTAGAAAGAAAAAAAAAGAGAACAGGGAGAATTCCTAAGCTGTTTCATTCATTTCAATACCACTGCCTTTATTAACTCAGACCCACTCTTCCCACACATGTCTGGCCAAAGATGGGCTGGTATGATTCAGTTCCTGGTGAAAGATGTGAATAATTTGTGCTAACAAGAGGTGACATTTTAAAAAGGGGAACATTCAATCTGTCTTTTGTGACCTTTCACCCCAATGTACCACCTCATTTGGACTTCAGCTTTTCACACCAGGAGAAAATGTTTCCACCATCGCTAACGAGCCACTGTGAAAAGAATGATAGAGAGAGAAATACGGAAGCTCTGCTGTTCTTGGATTGGCCTACTGTACGTGTTTCAGTGCAGCAACAGGGTTTTAACTGTACTGTCGGAATGTTTGCACAAGCGAACAGACTAGACAACTAACAGGCAGAACGTAGATCAGTTGGAAAACATGCCACTCATTAGTTGTAGCGTCATGTTAGGGTGCAACAGGTAACCGGTAGTGTCACAAATAATTATAAATGATACCAGAGTCCAGCACAGTAACATGCCTCATGTCCTGGGCTCCGACTCACATGTCAAGTGAGGACTTTTTTAACATGCACCTAATCCCGGGGTGTTTGCCCAAAATGTTAAAAGATGAGCACACAAGGAGTGTGTAAGCACAAGGTGAGCAAAAAACAATTCAGCGTGGAGCAGGTGCTGGGAGCCGAGTGAATGAAGGGAAGGGGCCCATGCTTACAGCATGTCTCCATGCATGGGCTCCCATTGGTTACAGCTTTATCAAGTCATGGTCTACTCAGCCTGCGACCAGATGAAAAACCACCTCCTGGCCACCTCCACATCAAGGCCAGCCACAGCACTTTATCACCCCCCCCCCCCCCTCTCCACACACACACACACACACACACACACACACACACACACGCACACACACTAGACCTCCCCACCACCAAGATGAAGAAATGTCCACAGCAGCCAGGGAGCAAAATGGAGTTGATGAAGAGGTGTGGAGGAGGCGTGCTGAGGAGGACAGCGATACCCATCATGGCAACACGACTGGCAGCTGATCTGCTGCCCTTGAAATATTTCCCAATTAGAGTAACACAGAGCGGAAGATTGACTTCCGAATGCCAGAGAGAGAAAAAGAGAGAGAGAGAGAAAGAGGGTAGAGAGAGAGAGAAAGAGAGAGAGACAGAAAGAGAGAGAGACAGAAAGAGAGAGAGAGAAAACAAACTTGCCTCAGTTCTTCTAAACTAAAGGTGGATCAGGAAGTCTGCGGCATGATTAAATTAAAAGTGCCTCAGCTTTGTGCACATCAGGGTTCCATCTTATTTCACATTGCCAACTAAAAACTCATTAACTCAAAGTGCAATAATTCCAAAAGTGATTCCTCAATTTAAATGGCAATAAAAAGGCAGTCCAGATAATTCATTCTCCATTACATTCTTTGCCAAAACATCCAATTAAATGGCATCTCATTTTTTTTCACTGTAAAAAGTCTTCTCTTTGAGACAGTTGAGCAGAGTTGGAATCAGAGGCCTTTTTGACATTAACTCTTTCATGAACAAAGATCTTTGTGACGGTCCGTATATAAAGTAACTTAATATTTCATGGGTTTTTTTAAGGAGTACATGTTAGTGAACCTTATGAGTCATGTATGAACAACACAACCATCTGTAGGTTTTGATTCCCGACAGTTACAGTTAAATAATATCAATGTGTGGAAGCACCACCACAGTGCAAACATGTAAAGTTTCATGAATAGCCTGGAGATGAGTAAAATGTGACTTGTCTATGATGACGGCACTTCCTCCGTGGATAATGATGGATGTTTCATGGCACTTCTTGTGCTCTCTGCCAACTTCCTGTATCAATTCTCCATGCCAAGCTGTCACTGGCTAATGAGGCTCGCTGGGCACTTCCTCCAGGGATGGTTACAGGCAACAGGGGAGGGGGGCACACTACAGCCCTCTGTGAACACACAGTTGGCACCAACTTAATTACACATGTGCACTAGTGTGTGTGTGTGTGTGTGTGTGTGTGTGTGTGTGTGTGTGTGTGTGTGTGTGTGTGTGTGTGTGTGTGTGTGTGTGTGTGTGTGAAAGAGAGAGAAACTAGAGAGACAGACACTGGAATCTTCTTTTCTCCCTGAGCAAGTAGTATGCCACTGAGCGTTCTGCTGAGAGTACAGCGGGCACAGGAGGGAGCCGTGGACGTCTTGCGGGGTCCCCAAAGATCTGAGACCCTGTAAACAAGCAGAGTCCCACACACCGGTCCTCACAGCCCACTGAGGGTCTCCACAGAGATCATCACACACACACACACACACACACACACACACACACACACACACACACACACACACACACACTCCCTGAGGCCATCACAACTTTCCTGGACTGAACTAATTAGTTATGGAAAGTCAACGTCTTCATAAATATTATGCAATGAAACCTAAGCAGTAAAAGGTTCTTTTTTTTCTTTTTCTAAAAGGTAAGTGAGGATGCTAATGGACAAATAGATAACATTTTATAGGGAATATTTAAGAAAAACATTTCTAGTGAATTTTTAATTACAAAGACAATCTGAGGATCCATTATAAATAGATTGTGGGTACATTAGCTTCAGAACGTCCATCTTTAAATGCTGCCTTATATTCAACGCACACAGCACATATTGCAGAAAAAACATCAATAGCAATTATATCTTTTCTCCTCATTGCAGCGAGGTTAAGACGATTGTCGAACATCATCTACTGCAAACAAATGCGGCTTGATATTTGAAATGTTCAAACAATCCACAGATGCACTGAAGCAATAATGCAAACACATTAGCACACCACTGCAGCAATCCAAACTCTTCAGGGTTCTTTTCTGTCTTCAAGGGGATTACTAGTAAATCACTCACACACAGGCTCCAATACTTTACTAAAAGAAAACTGGGGAACATCAATCACAAGCACATCCAGGCTGTTGTGTGTTCTCCCAGAAAAAAATAAAATAAAATAGAATAAACCCTGGTGGGCTGATGATAATTGAAAATTCCAAGTAAACAGTAAAGAGGATTACAATTTTGGCACACGCCAACCACTTTCAAAAGCATGTTTACAACTGATGATTAATTTCTTTGAGAAAAACACCAATGTCCAGCACTCTCCCCAGGGCTATTAGGGAGTGATTACATAGAGTTCCACCAACACAACACACACACATACACACAAAAGTGTGTTTATCTTTGTGAACTATAAATCATACAGCACTATTAGCAAGTATTACAAGACTCAAGGACACACTGTATGTGCAAGCTAGTTTCTGACTTGTCAACAAGGCCTGTGAGACTACAGTTCAGACACCCTTTTTCGGAACAGTGACACAATTTGAATTCTTTGTACACTGGCATATACCTGTTTTAAGCTGTTCCCTGTGGCCTATCTGTGTGCATTGTTTGTCACCATGCTTTGAGCAGTGTTGACCCCCATCTGCTCATAAAAATGACTGCTTTCTCTGGGTGCCAATGTTATTCCTATCGTCCACGACTTCTCACAACTAAAGTCAAATTTTCCTGAGACAAGGTCATGGCGACGTTCCCTTGGGGACAGTGGAGGAGGCCAGGATGCAATGAACCTGGATCTGATGTATTCCTCCTGTCCCTCTGTCTTTGCCAAGGACAAAATGATGAAGACCCATGCCTCCGCCATTACACATGGGAACTGGACGGGCTCCCCCTTGCCTTTGACTGCCACTGACTTGGGCCTGCTCAATGCAAAGCCATGACTTTGAGCCTGGATGATGGGCCCCCTTTTTGTAACAGTACTGGCAGCCTGGCTGCTGAAAATCTGATTTCATTATATTATGATTAAAATGCAATAATGCAAGGTAATGGCCACTGTCTTTCTCCTTTGATCATTGGTCCTGAAAGACACCCTTCTGCCCAGAAACATAATGGGTTTGTAGATATTACTGCTGTGGAATGGTTTGCTTTGACCAGATAAAAACAAATTCTAATATGGCCACTAATTAGACTGACGATCTCTCAGTGGTCCTCACTGGGACAGAATTCCCATATCTTCTCACTTCAGTGTGTCTCTTGTGCATTTGCATTTAACTTCAGGGATGATTTGGTGAAGGATTTCATACAATTTATAGAAAATGAAGATAAGAAATTTTGTATCCAATAAACTAATTAAGGAAATAAACTAGACTGAAAGACGATAATTCTGGCACAGGTATTACTAAAATAGTAACAGAAGCCTATGCATGTCTGAAGTCTGACGCTCAGAGAGGCAAAAATCTAGAAGTACTCAGCTATACACATAATTAGCTATAAATTGCCTAAATCAGTCTATAAATACCATCAAAACCAGCATTCATTTTTCTTTTATTCTCAAATTATGTGCAATGTGAAGTTCACAGTAAAGATCAATTAATAGTTAACAAAGTCTCATATCATACAACCAAGCAAACAAAAGTGAAAAATAAAAGTCAAACTAAAGGAGGAACTCACTGGTGTGATCCACCCTGTTGTGGACACGTATGAATGCGGCGTGAACCAAACAAAGATAGCAAGATAGCTCTATAGCATTTAGCACAGGAAGCAGGCAACAGCACAAGGAGTATTTTATCCCACTGCTCAGAAGCTTTTTGTACAACGGATGACTGGTGTTTGTTGAGAGGTTACTGTACGGAGTTAAAAATCTGTAATGCTTTGTTGTGTTTGTTTGTGTAGTTTATACTGACAATGTGGTGATGCAGTCCAAAAATAAAACAGAAAATTAACATTTTATAATAGAGTATGTGGTTTCTGTTTGAGGAGTTTTTTTTTTTTCTTTTCCTTTTCTCAATCCCCAGAGCAAACTTTTTCATATACCCAAAGCTACGAGTAAATATAGAAAATAGAAAATAACACCCATCAGACATACAAACAAACAGAAGAAAAATCATCACATCTATTATTCAAGTTGGGAAGAGAAAAAAAAAACAGGTTTTGTTTAAAAAGAAAAACTGTGCAAGTACAGCAAACATATGGTACAGTATAATACACATAAAACATAAATTTAAATACAGTACTGTGTTTAACAATAAGATCCTGAGAGTTGTCCGGTTGTTCGGGTTTCTGCACCTCTAAGCTTGTCAGCAGTTCCACAGGGCTGAGTGGGAGGGAGGGAGGGAGTGATGGATGGATGGATGGATAGAAGGGGTGGAACAGGCATGGAGGTGCCAATCATCCCTCTCCAGAGTCACGTGATCCTCGCCAGTCGCCATTGGCTACCCGCAGAGCCATCATCTATCAGTCACGAACAGCAGTGAGTGGCACAGGACTGCAAAGCCAAGCTGTGATCTGTCTATTGACTGTTTTGTCAAATCTTTGCGATTGCTTGCTCTTCATGGCAAACCTAAAAACACAACTAACTTTTTTATTTTCTCTTTTTTTTAAAAGAAAAAAAAAGGTGAAACAAAGCTTTAAGGTTTAAGTTCTGTTTTTTTTTTCTCCATAAGATTGCTTTGTCATCTAGGCTGATTGAAAGGACAGCTTTCACTGTGAATTCACAAACAAAAGGAGGAAGATGTAGTGCAAAACTCAGGACCTGTGGGAGCCTGCATATGATCAAAACTTAAAAAAAAAAAAGAAAGAAAGAAAGAAAGAAATGTCGCGCTACAACAAGGGACGCAACCCGATGGCTGTAATCGTCACGCAATTCTGTACACGATTGTCAAAAAAGCAGCACCAAAAGTTTTTTTATCTGTATTCGTTTTTCCATGTAGTTCCTCTTGTGATGTGTAGAGATGGATTCGTGTACATAGACGTCGAACCAACACATGAATCAGGATGCCACTCCATCCCAGCTTATGTCTGTGAAGGATGGGTGGGGTTGGGTGGGGAAGTGGGAGGGTTGTTGTGTGGAACAATTTGCAGTGGCAAGGCAAGCCATTTTGAAAGTGAAAAAAAAAAACAAAAATATGATTCAGTGCAACTCTCCGGGCCTGCTTTTTTTTTTTAATCAATAGGCACAATGACATCCCAGAGGGATTCTGCACGTAAAAGACTCCTCCCAGGGACACAACTTCAGACCACCCTCTGCATCTCCACCTCCGCCGCCACAGGTGATTTAAGTCCCACAGATCACATTGATTTAAAACAAATATCAGCACCACCAAACGTTTAGCTTGCAACAATAGTTAATGCACTTTCTCGAAGAAACTGAGGAATATGTGTCGTTCACCTTAACCGCTGCTCCATTCATACGATTAGCTTCTACTGTTATTGCTACAAAAAAGAAAGAACCAAACATGTTCCAGACCGCAATAGCGCATTTCAAAAAATGCTTTTTGGCCTTTAAGACGCCTCGTCTGAATGCAGATGTCCTGTCTGTTAAAGAGTCAGAGGCAAGTCCACAGAGAGCCAGCTGCTGGGAGATGTCTACTCAGACCCAACCACCAAAAAATAAAAATGAGAAATGAACACACCTCCCTCCTCACTCTTCCCTTCACTCCTTTACTGACAAACGCGACTGTTCTGTCAGTATAACCTATTGCCTGGATTCCCCCTTCCCTCCCCTCCCCCCAACGGTTCACAGCTACACATTCAGCTGTTTTCATCTGTTTTTTTTCTGTACTCCAATATGGAGACTAAGTATTTTCTTTCTATAGATGTTCTGGCTGGTGCAAGTTGGTTTTTTTTTGTTTTGTTTTTTTTTTTTTTTTAAAGAGAGATCTGAATGCTGAGTGGGACCCAAAATTGTCCACCATACTGATTGACAACACAAATAAGCAAACAAACAAACAAGAATAAACCCATACAAACAAATAAAACAAGACCTAATTCCAAACAACAACAAAAATGTGTGATACATGCCAAACTGGTGAGACGAACACACAAAAAAAACATACATAACCAATACACTCGGACACACACACCCACACATAAATACACATATAGGTATAGAGATAGATGGTGGGGGAAGCATGTTTTACAAAACAGTACGGTGAGCGGCCCCTCGCACATCTTGGCAATGCGACAGAATGCACCATAATGATAACTCACTCCCATCACGACCTAGCACACACACACACACACTCAAACCTAAAACATAAAAACCTCAAACTCCAAAAAAATGCTTTTAAAAAATGGCCACGCAGTAGGAGGCATGGCAAATGGTACAAATGATAAAAGAAAAAGAGAACATCCAAAAAAAAATCTAAATTATTTGTTTTAAACCTAGCTAACTATCAGCGAGCACACCCGCTCAACATACCCGTATGAGCACACGTAGCTAGTATATATAGCCTTTCATATACTTGCCTGCTTACTTGTACTTCTGGCGTCAATGCTCTCTGGGTGAACCCTTTCCAGAGGGTGCCAGCTGTGTCACCATCCTCAACACTGCATGCCATCTAAAAACTGAAGAGAAAAAAAAACAAAAAAAAAAAAACACCCATCCTACCCCCTCTATTCTATGTCTCTCGGATCTACACGAATGACAAATGGCTCAAACTTATGTTTCGCAAAACCATATGATAATTGCACTTATGATTCATTGTACGGCTGTAAAACAAGTAATCGAGCGGGTTGCCGCGGGCCCATTGGACGAGCCATTGTCAAACAAACGGCCACCTTTATGAGCAAGCACCCGGAACGACAACCAAAAAAACCAACCCCAATTCTTGGGACACTCCAGGACTTGTTTAAGACTTGTAGATCCTGACGGGTCTCTGTACTGAGACACACAGAAGCAGGGGTTTCCTCAAACCCCACAGCCAAATAGCACCTCAGGCAAGCCTAGTGTGGCCATTCCTTTCTTTCTCTCTCTTTCTTACCATCTCTCTCTCCCCCCCACTCCCCCCACACTGGGGGATCAGAGCACTTTGAGAAGACACTGCGGATAGAGTTTGGCCACCACGCACTCAAAATGGCGGCCCAGGTCCCAGAGGCGGTCGGGCGTCTCGTAGATCTTCTTCCACTGGTCGGCCTCGTCGTCGTACTGGTAGAGGGAGTTCTTGCGGCTGGTGCGGAAGACGTGCTCCTCCACCATGACCTGCGTGGCACGCACAAACAGGTGCAGCTTGCCGCCCAGCAGGAGCGCCTTGATGTAAGGGCTGGTGGCCTGGTCGAAGGGCAGGTCACTGCGCTTGCTCCAGCTGTTCTGCTCGATGTCGTACACCTCCACGGTGAAAGTCCGCTGGTGGTTGCGGCAGACGCCGGCGATGTAGTAGATGCAGTTCTTGTGTAGCACCGCCAGCCCCTGGCTCCTGGGGATGCTCATGGGCGTCAGGTGGCCCCAATAGTCCTTACGAGGGTCGAAGAAGAAGAAGTACTCACCTGAAAGAAGAAGAAGAAGAAGAAGAAGGTGTTACAGAGTATGCAAGATAGGAACAGTCAGTTTTTCCTGCAAGGATTCTAGGTAGCCTTAGATAGCCTTAATGTGCCGTTCAGACTGTGGTGCTTTTTATTCTGCCAGGCGCTCAAATTGAACAGTTTTCCAATGGAACCGTGCGACTGACAAGCGGTTTGACTGCTGTGACGTGCCTTACTGCTTTTTCTGACAGCTCCTCGCTCAAAACACAGCAAGGCTTGTAAAAAAAAAAAACATGAGCCGCTCAAAGTTAAAATCTGTTTAACTTCTGGAATGGGGCTTTTTCTACAATGGGTCGTTGCTTAACTACAGTGACTTGTGTGCAGTTGAGGTGTAAATATCAACGGAAAAAGACAGAACAGTGTATATAACTTAGCAACAATAAACAAACCTTGACATCTCCAGCAAGTGCTTACTAGGCTTAACTAGCGATGCTTCTCGCGTTTTGGAGATTAAAAAAAACGCCAGTCTGAATGCTGCCTTAAGCCAGCACAGTCTCTACTATGTGCACTTTTGGCCACTGGTTTCGTTCCATAGAGAGGTCCTTCATAATTGTAAAATTAGTGCATTCTCACAAACGCTTCTGATTTTACTCCAGCTACCACTTTATATCTACGAATCGAAAGTCACGTACACTGTTTCAGAGTTTGGTCAACTCACAAACCAAACACTTGCTAATGGTCGACTGTCTGAACTAGAGGAAGCAATGATTTTAAGACGCAAGAGTTGAAGTTTCAAACTGAATGTTGGCTTCACAATCTCACCTTGCAAGATGTAGATCCTTTCTTTATACTCCACGGCGCTGTGGAACTCCATGGCAATGGGCATGGGGCTGACCGCAGTCCAGCAGTTGTCGCGGGCATCGTAGCACTCCACGGACTTGAGCGCGTTCCTGCCGTCGCCCTCGTAGACGCGCCCGCCCAGCGCGTACAGCTTCCCGCAGCAGTGCACCAGGCGGCAGCCGATGCGCGCCCGCAGCAGAGGAGCCCGGGGCAGCCAGCGGTTCCCCGCGTGCTCGTACTGCCAGAAGTCGCTCTCGGCACGGTGGTCTATGCACACCTCGCTGTTGCTGGGCCGGTAGCCGCCGGCGATGTAGATGTCGTTCTCCGAGGTGACCAGGATGCCCACCTCGCGGAGGTCGTTGGGCGGCTTGCAAAGCTTGTACACCTTCCCCGTCACCGTGTCCAGACAAGGCACCGTCTGCTTCTTCCCTGAGTGCTTGTGTGCTGCGTCGAAGCAGATCACCATCTCCGAAGCGGTCATGCCCAGCCGCTGCGGGCAGCCGTTGGTGCCGTTGAGGTGGCCCTTGTCCACCGCCTCCTTAGGCAGGGCGAGCGCCAGGGCCGGGGGGATGCGACTGCGGAAGGCCTCGTCCAGCAGCGGCAGGCGAATGCACTTGGAGAAGACCTCGGCCTGGTGGGCCTGGCGTCCGTCCCGGTCATGGTCCAGCCAGCGCACCACGCTCTCGTACACGTGCTCCTCCTTGGTCACGTTCAGGTCGTCGCTGTTCAGAATGCCCACCAGCTGCTCTTTGGTCAAGTGCAGGAACTCCTGCTCGCCCACCACGCACAGGAACTTCTTGCGGATGTAGTCCTGCGAGCGCTCGCGCAGCTCCTGGTGGCCGTAGGCGTCCGCGAACATGAAGACGCCGATGCAGTTCTGCGGATCCAGCCGGCTGATCATGAACTGGGCACACTGGTCCTGCAGCGCTGGGATCTGAAAGATGCTGGCGGCGGTGAAGAGCGCCTGCACGTTGTTCTCCGAGAGGGTGACGCGCGATGTGTAGGCGTAGTCCAGGACCAGGTGCATGGACTCGGACTCCACACCGACGATGCGCACCTCTCGCTGGCTGCTCTCTGTAAGGCCACTTGTGAACATGGATCTGTAGAAATACACATGGGAAGTGTTCCAGGTGAAAGTTGGCAAACAGCATTTACCTAATAAGGCTTCGTACTTGAACTGACGTTTCGACGCTGTCGAGTCATTTATATGCACCGAAATAAAAAAACTTTAAAAGTATTCAAAGTGCTCCGGTCATCCCTGGCTGTAGTCTCCTAGAAATAGCTCAGTCTCTTTTTCTGATTCTGTGGTCCTGGACCGTGAGCACCAGAGGCTAGAGCGCAAGCGATACCCTTCTTGCAAGGCTCTGTATTTATCTTCTTATTTTTAAGATCAATAAAGTCCACAACCCTTCAGAATTAAGTAAAGCACGTTACTGATATACTTATTTTGATGAAGATGAACATGTAGGCTAACATCTTTTATCAGTAGCCTGGAATGCTTAGCATGTTTTATGAGACTTTACTGATACTTATGAGGCTTTCAATTTATCCTCTTATTTCTAAGACTTATATTAGACGCCCTGCAGAATTAAGTAAAGAAACGTATTATCATCCTTAATGTAACAACTTAAGAACATGAACTCATGTAAAAGATTTTCATGTACAGTGTAGGCAAACATTGTGCACACTGTGCATGTACATTGTACACACAAAAGTGGACATGAAATTGTGAATATTAAACAGAACTGTTAAACTATAACAAATATGTGCTTGGGCATCACTGCATTTTCCAAAAAACGTAACAAACCCAAATATATTGCAGATTATGTTAAAGCCTTCCACACCATGAAGACTGATCTCCATAGTGAGGAGGGCTTTTACACGATCTGCAGTGTCAGACTCTCGCAGAAGTCACTGTGTCAGAGTGCAGGGTCAGAGTGTACAAATAATTTTTAGCCACACTGTAAATGGCCATCGAGTGACAGGGGCAAAGATAGCTTCTATTTGTGTTTGGCAGATGTGTCTGCACAGTGTGACACCATTCTTACCTAAAATAAGGACTAATGGCAGCCAAGACGTTTCTGTGACAGGAGAACGTCTTGCCATGGTCCACCTCCACCACAATGTCTGTCAGCTGTGCTTCATCATAGAGGGCTTTCAGCTGCTGAAGGATGGTACACGCATGAAGAGCATCTACCCCATTGAAGCTCGTGTTTGCTGGAGTTCCATTCTGCACTTGTAACAGCTTTCCGACCTCTGAAAATGTGGTGGTAGTGGAAAAAAGAAGAGACAACAGTCTATCTATGTCACTGGAATACAGACATAATTACACACACTGCTGACCACTGATAAACAATGGAACTTCTCAGTGCATCATTGTGTTATCTTTAATATAGCACAAAATGTTTTAGTTTGATGAGTTAGTATAACTATTGTTTAGTTTACTATTAATATGTATACTGTAAGAAAACCTGACAGTCTAGCTGAATGTGCACTTCACAGGACCCAAAACAACTGAAAAGTGGTGAATTCAAACAACAGTGTGAGTTCACTGAGCTGTCTTAACATATGGTCAATCCATGGATTAAACCGAATTAAGTACAAACTTTAGGAAGATTATATTAAGTGAACGGGGTGTCAAGCTTTAGAAAATGCCTCAAACGCGTAACTTTTTACTACACCTGATAACTCGGAGAGAATCTCAGGGATTTTGCACAACCTGCCTGACCTGACAAAACAAAGGACATGTGGCAATAGGGTATTTGAGTCAGCGGATTTCAACAGCTTGCTACATAGCTTGTTGGCTAGCCCTTGGGCGTCAAGCCAGTCTCCAGGAGCTAGCAAAATACAACTGATATCAGCTATCTGGCTAACTAACGTTAGCTGCCAACACTTTAAGAGCTAGCCACCTCGCTAATGTATTTACGCCAGCGACGTACACAGCTGTAACGCTAGCAAAGTTATACAGCACGACTGAGTGAAGCGAGTGTTGTTTACATTGCATAATAAAGCTAAGGATAGAATAATTGTCAGGACGCCAGACGCTCCTTAGCAATGACTTGATAAATTATGAACATGTTAACTGTTTTGAGGCAATGAAGCCACTATTTGCTAATCCCACCAGATAAGACGTTCCAAAGTTAGCAAGCTAATACTAGCCAGCAATGGCTGACAAATACTTTGCTTGCTGGGCATCTAACGTTACTTGCAGTCTAGAAACCAGACTACCAGATACATATTCCAGCAAAAAACTGACAGCACATTGGCTGTGTATATGAAAGGTAAATACTTATGAATTTTGACAATATAACAAATGTGTGTTAATGTCTAATGTTTACACAATCGGCAGTCATGGTTGGCAAGTTAGCTGGCTGGATAGCTTGCTATCGAGCTAGCTCCACACTTTTTTCAACTGATAGAACCATTCATTTACAGTTGGTCAACAATGCGATAAATAGTCATACATGCAGAGAGATTTCACAATGGAACAATTGTAAATCATACAGTAAACTTTCAAAATATTATGTTAAGATTCAAAATGTGTTCAAACATTTAAATCTTGAAGTGAAACGATTAAGAAGCTCTAACCTCCCCCGGCAGCCATTCTCGCCCAGTCTGTCTCGCTGCAGATGGTAAAACCAGACGTCACCGGTGGATCTGAGCCCCGGAAACAAGCAGCAGCCAATCATTTCTGTCAAAGTGAAAAGATTGGCCAATGGCGTTGTACTCCACTAAACTTGGAGAAATGTATTTCAACATAGAAACATTGTTGGATTGTGCTTGCAGTTGCTACAGGTGCCAAAATACAATCTAATCAGTTGACTTGACAGACACTGACAGCCTCATCAGTCTGATCAATAACGTTGAGCATACAAGTGTGCAATGAGTATTCACGTGTAATATGGCACTACTTCAGCTTGAAAAAAGTCCCCCTTCAAAGGCATTCTCTATTTCTCATGCATGCCTCTGAAACTTGTAGCTGAGGCCTACAATAAGACGAGAAACATATAGCTAAAATTATGTAACCCAAAATAGCTTAGGAAAGACTTTAACATGCACCAAATATCCAGTTGTAGCCTACTAAAAAATAAAGGACAATTTTTTTTTGTCTAAAAAAGGTCCTAGAATTTGCCTATATGGACTTCCTGGTCAGTTTCTGAATCATTTTGATGTAGTGAGCAACATGATGATATAATCCATAGCACTTAAAATGTTCTGGAATACTAGGTAGGCTACTGAAGGTAACATGTTTGCAACGGTACATAAGACTAATAGAAAATAAATATCTAACCAGCTTGATATAGTTGATTAAAATCTTAAATACAGCTTCCAGTCCTGCACGGAGCTGCCAAAACCATTACTTGTTCTCAGTTTTTTGTTTAGACAGCTCTACACATCCCACTTCAACATGCTTCTCCAAGGGGTCTAAATTGCCTTTTCGAACACACTGTTTATCCCTGTTTACTTTTTAAAAGTAGGCCTATCATATATTACAGCTTTATCCTCCTTGTGACTGTATTTATCAAGTGTCTTCGAGTGCCATTTTAGTCTTGAGTGCTGAGAATGTGTGAAATTTAATTTCATTCTCAACCTTAAGAATTAAAGCTATTTATCAACCTTCTCAAGTCTAAGAACCACTCCTATGCCCCCAGATATTTAAGAGACCTCCAGAGGTGACCTAAGTGGTTAAGAGTTGCCAGTAGAGGATACCACTGAGGCATTTAGTTGATTCGCGACCTCTTCCCATGTTTTTTTTTTATTTATCATGCCTTGGCGTTTGGCTGAACTTGCCTTTAATGATGAGTTTTTTTCCCCGTGGCTAACTCCACTACTTGTTGTGTCTTTTGTTCTCTCCAGTTTGGTTTTTTTTTTTATTCTATATTAATGGACTGCAGTATAGAGCCACTCAACTGACTGCACATCAGTTTGCACCACACACACTAGTTGCCTAATTCATGAATTGGAAAGATGAAAATTACTTTTGGTTCATTGCCAAAGTATATGTTTTGTATGATTTTGTAGATTAATGTCAAAATATATACTGCCATTGCCCATTTCCCAGTGATTGGTCATTTCTGTGGACTCAGGAGTGACATTATCTAAAATTCCATTTATGGCACATAGCACTGTCAAAATTCAGGTCTGAGACCAACACTTAAGATTCAGTCCTACACGTCACTAAAAGTATGAGTAAGATGGGTAATAACTAACTTTTATGTGCAGCTTTCAGCGAAGATTTGTTTTAATCATAAGTCCAGTCTTAGCCGTATTCTTAGGAGTAATTCTAAAAGGCTTGTTAAAAAACGGGCTCATTAGTTTGGGGAAAATGCAGGGCAATAAACATTCAGGTTGGTTTGTTGAGTGATGTAGTGGCCTAAAGCAAGCACATCCGTCTAAACAGTCTGGGTGCTGGACAGCACCAGGTTAAATCAAACAGAAAATAAAGTCTGCAACATTAGTATCATGCTCTACAACAAATTTTAGTTAACGTGATGTTTCAGGCATGCACCCTTCATGGTTTGGGAGCAATTTCTTTGGGTGCACAATACTGGTGTTGAAGATTTTTTTTTGTTTGTTGAGTGAGTCTGCACCAGTTGTCAGCACTGACATGGAGGTGAACTACTCAAGTGGCAGAGTAGAGGTATCCAGTGGTATGTGGGACAGCATGGGGCTCTGTACCAGGCCACCTTTAAGCACTTACATTCAGTAATGTCCACTATAATGAGCAATGAATAGATACAGTATATGATTGTGAGCATAACAGCAAAGCCTAATAATAATAGTAACTACCATTGTAGACTGTGGCTTGTACACTGCCAGCCAGAAGTACAGCGTACTCTATTAAGCAGTGTATTTTGGAGTAGTGTGTGTTATTACATATTCCAGGTTTGAGTACCTGCTGATGTGCTTAATGCAATTAGTCAACATGTAGAGGCTTTTTTAGGCATGCATATTGAAATAAAATTGGACGTTATGAGCTGTTGACAACAGGTGATTGATTGCTTCATTACAAACCTGAGTTAATCGTGTTTAATTGAGACAATTCATACAATTAGGGTTATCAGGTTCTGACAGACAGATCACTAATTGGCACATGCATATTACATGCACTACATTCAGAAGGCTTTTATGTGGTCTATTGTCTTGAAGTGGAGGAGACAGGGCTCTGCTTTCTATCAAAACAGAAGGGTGGAGTGGGTGCTTCTCTTCTCGAGTCACATGTGATGTTTTCTCATCGCTGGTTCCACTGTGCACATGCTGGTCTTTTCCCCTGTATACTTTCCAGGTCAGGACAGCTGAAATGCGACCAGCATTAGTCTAGTCGTAATTTCATGAACCCAGAAATGTTGAGTACCCTAAAGTTTTATTGCAGAAATATCATCTATAGGTCAAATGGATAGAATTTAGCTTGGTTGCCCAAAGTTGCACTTTGAGCAATTTGCATAATTAGCATAAATAGGCGATAAAGTTGAAATTATTAAAGGTGAATAGACAAAAAAAAAAAAAAAAAAGATATCACCATGAATCTCTCTCAGTTGATTACTCATATCTAGATGAGAAAAAAATGTATTGGATGTTTTTGAAATTTTATGTTTAAATATGCAAATGAGTCCATAAATCAACAAAAATATGCAAATTAGCGTATACTCTAAACTAAATCCATTAGATAAAGCCAGGGTCAAAAAAGTTTTCTAAGGGTAAATATGTGTACTTGGGGGTCTGATTTGGTGAAAACATTTTAAGGAATCTAGTAGATTGCATGTTTTGTAAATTAATGTTCATATAGGCCTATGCAAATGAGGCCATGAGCCACCAAATATGCACTCATTTGCATACACCCAAAATCATATTAATTGAGAAAGCCTGAGTCAAAATAATTTTTACTTACGGTAAAGATGACTACTTCGGGGTACAAGATGCATTCATTTGCACACAACAGACAGTGTCTTTTAAATTCAAATTTTTGTGTCTGTGATTTGAGTGGCCTATGACCAGGATCAATTGACACGGAACCCTTTCTTTTCTTCACATGATTGTGCCTCGATCTGGAAGTGTAATTGCAATAGCAGGATTTATGTGCATGAATGGAAACACTTTCCCCCTCAGAGACAACATGGGACGCTAAGATTGTGTGCAGGTCATCTCCATTCTCTTTGCTTCGAGAGATAATTGTGTTACAGTTTTTACCAATCATTTTCACGCGTTTTGCAGGGCAATGTCCACTTTTGCAAAACTCTTAACACAGTGTGCTGTACCAACATGCGTTTGAGCACATCAATTAACATTTGCTGCAAAATGCGCTACAGCAACCTAACTATAACACATGCTGTCGGTCAGTAAGTCTACAATGCCAGTCAATGTACAATAACCTAAAAAATGCAAACAACTTGAAACAAATCACTTAAAATCTAGCCTCTGTCTGACAGTATGGCACGTTACTGATATGTATTGTAAATACACACTTTATCAAACAATCTAAGTGACATTTGTATGTATTCATGCACCTTTGATAATAGATAAATTAAGAGTATAGGCTATACCTATACAGTTTACAAATGAATTACAGTATTTTGTGTAAAGTACCACGTGTATTAGAAAATGTTGATGTGAATCACAAGGTGTTTTTCAGTGGATTTTCTATAGTTCGCAGTTTTTTCTGGATTCTAACTGCAGTACACATTTCAGAACTGAAGATAAATTGTGTCAATCAAATATGCACAATCATACAAACAGAAAACACATCACTCCAGAAACACACCAGGATGAACTGTAACATGTGATACCTTCACCCTGTGCTTACACATAACCACATTGTGTTCCACTGCAGGAAAGGTGAACGCCCATTACCTGCATCAATTAGAGTATGTTTCACTGCAAAAGAATGTACATGTACGTAATATGTGTTGTACATGTAAATGCATGTAAATATTAGCCTGGGCCCGCCCATACTGCCTGTGATGCTACATTGAGGGAGACTTGCCAGACCAAGCTCTGTCTACAAGCTTGGTGCGACAGCCAGGCTATGTAAATATAGTCATCCATAGAAGTTTTTGGCCCTACCTACTGTAATGCTGATCCATGGTGCTGCTGCATTTTGGATAAACCATGATAAAGCCTACAGTACATACTGGTAATGGAATACACAGCAACTCCAATAACAACTTTCTACATCACAATGTTTTGCCCATAAACATGCAAATGTAACCTCTTTGTTTACCTGTTACGTAACAAGCTATAAAAATTAAAAAAATATTATGAAGAAATACACACGTAAGTGTAAAAGTGCTAAATATCAATAATTATTTGGCTAAAAGATGCCTCAAGCACATTATTTCTTTTTTGTGTGACAAAATGCAAAATGCTGTGCTTTGTTACACTGTATTGTATTGCTTTTAGGTTTTGATCCTAGAGTTAACTGTTTTGATAAGAGTATCCAAATGTCTGCAAATGTAGCTGTAGTTGAACATAATTTTGTTGGTGGTAAACATTAACTGAGAGAAGTATTTATGTATTTTGGTTGAAGTGGTGATTGAACGCAATTGTGTGAAAGCAATGCGAAAGAGAACGTAGTTTGTCTCCCATAGACTTTGGTTCATGCAAATGTGTTAAGAGTTGTGAAAATGTAGACATGGTATTGAGACACGCGTGAAAATGATTGGTAAAAACTGTAATGCCTGACCTTTTGAAAATTTGACATTGACCTTTGCCATTACATGGTGCAAAGAAGCAGTTTACTGTTTTGCTGTCCATAGTCACTGTTACAAACCCAATGAAATATAAGAAAAAAGAGCCCTATTATAAAAACCTAAACTTAAGTCATAAAACTACCTTCCCTCCTCGAAATGAAAAACGTGTGAGTCTTCCGAATTTCTTCCTAACTGCCTAAAATAAGCTATGTCGTGTGCATAAATCAAAACAGGGCCACGTAACAAGAGTCTGAATTGTCGATGTTAGGGATGTAGTCATTCACCATGGGAGATCAAAGTGATCAAGTGAAGAGTCAAGTAGCAAGTGACTGAAAAATGTGTTGTGTCTGGACTAAATATTTTACTGAAAAGTAAAAGCTAATTATGTAATATCACAGAACTATAACTAAGTAAAAGCTAAATGTGTAACACCATAGCAGAAAATCAGGCTTCAGGGTTAGGAGAGGTCAGTAAAATTAGTCTTTTATTCCCTGCCTCAGCCCAGCATTGGTTTTTAACATTTAATTAATGTCCTGAATGCTATTTAGCATATTTTAGTTGCTTTATGGTCTCATGTATATATTTAAACATGAAATTACAAAAACACACAATACATTTTTTCCTCATCTTAATATGAGTGATCAACTGATAGTTTCATGGTGATATCTCATTTGACTTTTCTGCCTATTCACCTGTAATAATCTCACTTTAATCACCTATGAATGCTAATTATTCAAATTACCCAATGTGCAACTTCGAGCCACCAAGCTAAATTCCATACATTAGGCATGTAGATGACATTTCACTTCCCATATGTTAGGCACAGTGGAGCTGTATTGTCTGATTCATTTTTCTGGCGACTTTCGGCAGTTGTCTTGGTCTGACTTTGCCTTAATGGGACAAGGCTGTCTACTACCAATAATAATGCTGTCTACTAGATTCCTTAAAATGTTTTCACCAATTCCAACCCCAAGTACACATATTTACCCTTAGAAATCTTTTTTGACCACCCTGGCTTTATCAAACGGAGTGCATACTGATTAGCATATTTGGTTTATTTATTTATGCCTCATTTGCATATTTATACACCAAATTTAAAAAACATCCAATACATTTTTCTCATCTAGATATGACTAATCAACTGGTACAGTTTCATGGTGATATCTTTTTTTTGTTGCCTATTCAGCTTCAGTTTAGAGTATATGCTAATTAGCATATTTTTGTTGATTTACGGCCTCATTTGCATATTTAAACATAAAATTTCAAAAACATCCAATACATTTTTTTCTCATCTAGATATGAGTAATCAACTGAGAGAGATTCATGGTGATATCTATTATTTTATTTTTTTTGCCTATTCACCTAATAATTTCAACGTTATCACCTATTTATGCTAATTATGCAAATTGCTCAAAGTGCAACTTTGGGCAACCAAGCCAAAATCCCTTCAATAGGCCTATAGATGATATTTCTGCAATAAAACGTTAGGGTACTCAACATTTCTGGGTTTAGTATTGGGCCTATGGGGATAACGACTAGACTACATCACAGAAAGCCTTACTGATCCCCAGTTTTTTTTTTCTTCTCACAATAATCAGAGCGGAAATCCACCCAATTGCCAAACCAGCCATCCAGTCCTATAAAATGACAGAAAAAAGTCAAATAAAATAGAACGGCGATTCACACAATCGATTTCACATTTTTCTACCCAATATCTTCGTGCTCGGCTTCAGTATAGCCTGTGAAATTGGCCCCAGCTGTTCAGAAATGAAGGGAAAGGGCCTCCCTGGGGTTCTGTTCTATAATGACACCTTTTGCTTATATTTACCTCTCCGTGGGCTTTCCTTTTCTTGATAGGTAGAAGCTGACGTTATTATATAGGTGCACTTTATCATCATATTTTGCCACCAACACCATGTTTATTAATATAATAATAATAAGTGCAGTCTTTTTAAAATCCACCAGGCTTTTTGACATCTAAGGATTGAGTTTATGTTCTTGTTATACAGGAGCCAGTGCAAACCTAAACACAATGTGGTTTTGTGGGCCAATGAATTTTCCTGTGACATACCATTTTAGTACTATCTTAGCTTTTAACAAAAATAAATCATGTAGCTAAAGTTGCAGAGTATTTATTTATTTATTATTTTGGGTAAGTACAGCATAAAGAACACAAAAATGCACATAGGATTTAGTCTTAGCATGTATTAGTTAAAAGACTCTTTGTTTTCAAAATGATAGTGGAAATAGTGTATAGCTTTTTGTTAGTTTTGTTGCACTGCACAAATTTTAAAAACAAGAAACAGAAGGCTCTGTTTTGATTTGAGTTGTAACTGTAATCTTAAAAGCACTTGTGCTAAAATCACTCATAAAATCAACAGATGTTCTTAATCTTTTTTTAGATTGTGATTAAGAGGAATCACTTTTGTCTTGTTATAACTAACATACATTCTCAGTAGGCTACTGGTTAAGACTATGGTGCATAAGAAAAGGCCTTGTGTACCAACTGTATATATGCATTATGTGGGTTTTTATGAGGATGCACAAAAATGCATAACATTCTTTTTCTCCCTCTCAGGTTCCCCTCAGACTTTAATCACTGATGTGTATATCACATTCAAAAAAAAAAACCTAGCCAGTGTTTGCAGACGTGTGAGTGGGTCTTGAGTGGAGAAATTGCACCTGGGTGATGAATCTTTCCCATCCTCACTCTTGCTCTTGCTTCTCTCGGGGTGAGAGACAATCTTCCAGAACCTCCTGCATGGTTGAGAGAAGGGGATAAGAGCCAAAGCCCTGGGCACGGGCCGCCGAATTGCAGAAAAGACGAGGGAATGAGATGGAATAGGAGAGGGAGCGGAGGTAGGGGGTGTAATTGTAGTTTAAATGTATGTTTTTGTCAGAGGTGGGTGGAATAGGTTATTATATGCCCCTAGGGACCTTGAAGAGAAAGCCTGCGGATGTTCTGAAGAGTCTACCGGTCGCTCCATGCCTTCTGTGCCACCCAGGATGAGACAAATAGAAGCACAATGGGAGGCTGCTGTAAATACCTAGCCAGAGTTCCCACTTCATGTTTAAAAAGTGCCTCTCGACCCCCTATCTGAACAGGCGAATGAATACGGGAACATCTGCTCTGGGCCCAAGGTTCTGCCATCATTCACTAGTGCAGTCTTTAAGATGAAACATCCTCTCCCTCTGTTCCTGGTGATAAAGGCGCTTCTTTTTTAATCGGTCATCAATCAGGTCAAAGTAGAATTTAGATAATAAAGGTTAATTCAGTGTTTTTTGCTGTCTACAAAAATGCAACCTGTGGCTAGTAAAAGTCTTTAGCTGGATTGTAGTGCCTATGGCTTTTGTGTTTATGCTTTCTTGTGTCATTAACAAGCAGTTTGGATTTACAGTAAACTCAGAAAACTGCTTTCTTACTCAAAACTACTTACAGACACCATCATCATTACTGGCTGCCTGCTGAGCACAATGTAATTGGACATAATATGGAATAACATAAATAAGTCACATTTTTGTTACATGCTGCGCACATCTGTTTGCTCTTAATAAGAATCGCCAGTATTAAAACTAACCACAGATGTGCATCCATGGTGTCTCTGTCAAAATCCATTCATTTAGACAGCAAACCAGCAAAACACACGCGCGCACACAACGGAAATAGGCACACACACACACACACACACAAAATGGATGAACATGCTGATTGTCTCATTTTCTCTGGTCCAGGGGGCCAGAGTGAAAAGCCAGTGGAGGGAGGCATGCTGCGCGGCATGGCGGCACAGGCGCAGACATAGGCTAACGCTTACTCCCACTCTTTTACCACTCTAACTTTTGAAACACTTCATTACGTCGGGTGACCGTGCCTCAGCCGTCCTTCAGGTTGTAAAAGCAAACAAATAAGGCAACGGGGCCTGCTGTGAGGTCGAGCCATTTGTTCCACTTGTCCGGCTGATGGATTCAGTTTTGCAAAATCTGGCTTTATTTAGCTGGCTACTAATTGCGGAGGGAAGGGATGGGGGGGTGGGGGGCTGCAAAAAAAAGGGAAAAGCACACATCCATGCAATGCTTTAGCAATTCACCCCCCTCTCTCTCCCTCACCATCCCACTTTCTCTCTATCTCTCTCTCTTTTCTTTCTCTCATTCTCTTCCTTCCTTGTCATCTCTCTTCCTTGCCACCTCTCTCTCTCTTTTTCTCTCTCTCCCTCTCTTTCTCTATGTAACCATTCCTCTCTCTTTTTCCCTCCCTTACCATGTCTCTGGTTTTTTGTCTCTCCCTCACCATCTCTCTCTCTCTCCCTCTCTCCTCTCTTTCTTTCTCCATCTCTCTATCATCCCAGTGTTCTTCACAGGCCATGTGTCCTGTGCGATGGTTCAGCTCATTTAATGTGGAGGGGAGCGGTGGACGCCCAGCTGGGAGGTCCGTGGCTCTAATAGCGGAATCGGATTAGAGGGCTCCCTGAGCGTGCTCCATGCGCCCATGTGTGAAAGCTCTGGCTGTCATCAATATTGAGGCAGCAGCACGGGGAGATCCATCAGCAAATCCGATTGCACACTGAGAATTGTGAGGTCCCAGCAGAAATGGGAATGGTGCAGGAGGTCTCTCCCCCTCTTTCTCTCTCTCTTTCTCTCTCTTACACTCTTTCTCTGTCTTTCTTTCTCTCCCCTTTCTGCATTATACTGTTCCCCGGGCAAGAATTCTCCATCATGTCAACGTAATGTACCACACAGAGGCAATCATACAGCCCCAGAGCCTTTGCGATGACTGCATAGCAGAGAATCATCCCTGCCATGCAGCAAGTGGGCACCAGTCAATATGATCTCTTCCTTCCCAAATATGTTGCAAAAGTCTTCATCACATTTTCCCCCCTAAGGGATGTCATATTTTTTACATTTTGGATGTGTTCAGGATTTTTTCTCCCTGCCTCTCCCACAGTCCAAGCGTGCATCTGTCACCGCAACTAAACACTGCCACATCTGTTTATGTCACATTAGTTTATGTTTAAAAAGGTGTTTTAAATTAAACAACTCCAGACATGTTATTATAAATATGTCTCCTTTCACAGTTTTTTTTTCCAGAGGTATACTGTAGCTACTCTCAAGCCTTAAAAAGTGGCAAATGGGCAGACATGCTTGTGTCCACTTACACAGCGTTTGAGAAATGGTGAGAGGGGGCATGTGTTTTTCACCCAAAGTGCTGACAGGAAGCATGGGTGGGTATTATCATGTGATTGATTAACTGAACGGCCTGCCCGAGGGGCTGACACAGCGGCGGGTCAGATGAGAATGTTCCGGTCCAAGATCAGCACTATGTGTGTGTGTGCGTGTGTGTGTGTGTGTGTGACTGCTGCAGCCGAGGGCTAACTCAACCAACCACTTCAGCAAGGACAAAGCACTTTTAACCACGGAATGCCCTTGGAATGTCACTCCGTGGCTACGGCACAATTATGTGTATCATTTATTGGAAACAAATGACTAATGTAGGACATAATGTTTGTTGACTTGCATGGGAAGGTTTGTATTTATTTCAGGCAGCGCAAAGATCGTGAGGGATTAGTTGTTGGGAGATAAGCACTGCTGAAATCACTCCTCTGCAGACAGTGTGGCAAAAAAAGCAGATTAATCACTACTGATTGTTTTTTTTTACAACACACTATATTTTATCAAGCCCAATCACACATACCCACTGCTTTCTTATTGCAAACTTTTACTTGTCTTCTTTTTGGCTCCTGCATGCGGAGATATAATGTGAACCACCTTTGTATATTTATAGCTGTGTGAGTGCTCTGGTTTGGTTTCTCCAATAGTGACTGCATCTTGGATTAGATTCAGTAGCCCTTTCCACTACCCTATGCTTAAAACAGAGCCCTGCCACTAATTAAGATCACTTGAGTTTGACAAACTAGCAAATCAAAAAAATGTAGTAGTCAATCACTCAAATTTGTGGAAAAAAAGATTTTTTCCTTTGCTTAAAACATTTTTTCCCTTTTTCATTTCCCTTTACTTAAAACATGTACTTAAACAGATTTTTTAATTCTTAACGCATACTACAGTTTTGCCTACTCTAACTCCAACATAGCACATTTTTCTTTAAAGTTATGATTATATTTAGTTTTGTGCACTACTTAAATTTGTGCAGCAAGGAGGCTAAAAACCTACTGACTAACTACTCTTAGACTTGGAATGTATTGATTGTTATCTACCACTGTTATTGCTACCGGCAAGGTAGCCCTGTCCTGGAGGTTGAGCTGCAGGTCTGGACAGACAGGCCCCAGAAAACCACTCTGTGTCTGCAGTGTGGTATCTGTTCGGCCAGTGGAAACTAGAGCCAGGGCCCAGCTGTGCTTGGCACTGAAGTCAAGAGTAGAGGCCTGTGACCATTGATACACATAGGCTAACATGGCTTTAAACTCACAAGAAAGCCAAACACTTGCCAAAGCTTTTAGGATTTATTTAGTTTTATTCACAAAACAACATAGGTGCAAGCCTGCAATTTGTTTATTACGGTACCTAATTCTACCAGCAACGTCTTTCCTAATGAAAATTACTATACTGCTGGAATCACAATAAATACACACATTGACCGGATTTATCCAGTTTAATTCCCAAATCAATGAACCTGCAATTCAGCCATGTTTCATTCTTCTGAAATGCAAGGTTTTCCAAACTGTTTAACTACTGTGGCATTTGACACCTGGGAAGACGACTGCTGTTAAGTAACAGTTAACACAGTTAATTACTTAGCCTTTTTTAACATAGTTAGCATCATTATCATAACTGCTAACAAATGTTATGTAAATCAGCTAAGTAATGCTGTTAGTACAATAAGCTTAGTATAGTTGGCTACTTAGCATTGTTAGCATAACTGCTGGCAAACATGTTAGCACTGTTAACATAGCTAATAGTAGTATTAGAATAACTGCTATCAAACATTAGCTCAGTAAGTTACCACTGTTAGCAAAGATAGCTAATTAGCTAACTTGGCGTGCTTTGACCAGTTGGTCACTCTAGAGAGGCTGAGGTGCGAAATGAAACTTGGTTGAATTGGGTGTACCAGTGGCGGTTCTATAGTGTTTTACGCCCCGGGCGAGACCACCTCTGCATGGCACCATCTCAGCAAGGAAGGGCGCCTGCAGTTCACTTAGGGGGCGCCAATGTGCCGAAAGCAGCGATATGATGTATCACACACAGAGCTTTTTATTTATTTATTTTTTTTTTTCCAAGCGCTCGTGCCGCCCCCTACGAAATGGCCCCCCGGGCGGCTGCCCTGTTCGCCCGTGCCTAAAACCGCTACTGGGGTGTACGGTTCAAAAGTTGCATGCATAAATGTACCTCTAACCTTAACCAGTTGGTCATGCTAGAAATGTTGAGGTGCCGACAGGAAACTTGGTGAAAAGAATCACGGGACTGGCCTAAATCAGTATGCTGAATTTCAAACCTTTTTACTAATTTGTTATATCAGCTGCCATAGACTCCCATGGCAGAAGATTATGCAGACCATGGCATGGGTATTTAGCCTGTTAAACCAGCCTCTGCCAGTGTTGTATTCAGAAGTATTTTTCTTCCTGGAAGTGTGGACGGCTGAAATTTAAAAGGATTGGATCTGCCTTTACCCAAACGTTAATGTCTAATCGTGACGTATGCAATGCGCCAGATTGTGAAGCAAGTTATGAAGCTTTTCAGAAAGTAACGGACTGACAACTAACGAAGCTGAAAGATTAAACGTTTTCCGAACCCAGTAGGAAGTAGGGCCACGGCGTCTCACAAATGATAGTCCTTAAACATTCTTCTTGCTCCAATATTTCAAAGCGTTGCCATAAAAGACTGAATGGCCTTGCTTACTTCGGTCTCTGCTGCCATTGCCGATCTACATCCACAGATAGACTACAAGCAAGTGAAATGTAGTGCACACAATCGACGTCATTGCTCTCGAACACTCCCTCTGCTGATTGGCTACGAATGATTCTGCCTACAACTAGCCATTTCAATGACACCTGCGCCAGACCCTCTGTACAAAACGAAGTGAAGTACGAGACTAATGGGTATTATAACATCATTTGGGAGTTCTAACATTCTGAATTTGATATAAAAAAATGGCAGTTGGTCCAGCCACAGGCTTTTGTGCACAGTATACTCTGCCTCTCTTTCTCTCTCACTTCATAAACACTACTTAAGAAGAACAATACATGTGTTCACAGAGGAAGCACACTTAAACAAAAACAAAACAACAAACAACAATAATAAACACTCCTTAAGAAGAACAATAAGAGCAAGCACACTTAATCATTGGTATTAAAAATGTTACATATATTACAGATTGTATTTATGGCAATTAAATAAAGGCAATACCAAACAAACTGTTTTGGTGTTGAAATAAAATTAGTTGTTTTATATCAGCATACATATAATATAAAATCTAACATAATATAATAACATGTTGTCATGTAAGGTGAGGACTGAATTGAATTTAAGAGTAAATCTAAAAATGAGAAGAAAAACATGCATTGGTTTTCCATAAGGAAAGATATGTTATTTGTTGATGTCATGATGATGCTATGAGGAGATAAACCAAAGTTTTCTTTTGTTGCTCCCACAACATTTTTTGATGTAAAGTCAATATGAATGGCAGAAAATCAACAGTTTGTCAGTCTAGATTGTCTTTCATAAATGTTATTTACAAGCAGCATTTCAAGAGTGGATGGGGAAGATATAGTGCTGATGATAAAAGTATTGGAAGTGCATCTTTGTGTAGGTAAAAACAGCGGTGTGGGTGCCTACACGTACCTATCCTTTCAAGTATATTTCATTGAAATAGGTCACTATATCTTGTCCCTCATACATTGACGCCAGTTGTTTGTACACTGAGACTAGCAATATCCTACAGTTTATTCAGCCCAATAGTCTGCCCCTGCAGTCTCCATCTGAACGAAATAATCCCCAATAATCAAAACCAAAGCTCCCAGGGAGTGGGTCTTGCAGGGGCACCTGCCCCTGCCACGTTTGAGCCCAGACTGCTAGCATGGCGGGGAGGAAGGCGGCAGGAATACTAATGAGGATGCTTTTGTGTGTCAAAGCCACTGACCTGAGGTGAAAAAGACAAAGCGCCCAAGAGCAACCCTGGGCAACACAATGTGCCACTGTCAGCTGTGCAGTTGGCAACACACAATTAAATAGCCTACTACACCTTATTAATTTCCCCCCATCCCTCACCTGAGAGAGCCTCTGCAAAGTACGGAGCCTTAATGTGTGGATGGTTTGTGTACTGTAGAAAATCATGCCTTGTTCACACATACATAAGACAGCAACGAAAAGGGAGCATGGAGCCTTGTGTAAATCTCAAATAGCTCTGAATCAAAGAGTGGCGATGTGGCTCTTGTCTGCTTGACATCTACCGGCCATGACGGAGGACTGTGACTGGGAGTTAATTAAGCGTTCAACCTCTGAAGCCATCTCCACACCAGGGACTGGGGCTGCAGCTTCCGACCTGAAAATAAGACTGGATTTGCACTCGATTAAAGACTGCAAAGCTTTGTATTGCTTTTTATTTTTTGTAGAGTTTGTCTTCTTGTCTTCTTGTCTACTTATTTTTCTGTATTTCTTTATATCCTCTCTCCCTCTCTGTTCACCCACTCCCCCCTCCTATTTCCCCATGTCGTTCTGTATTTTATGTTGTAGTTTCTTTTTTGTTATTTGAAAATTAGAGTTTTCAAAAGAGTGTGTGTGTGTGTGTGTGTGTGTGTGTGTGTATGTGTGTGTGTGTGTGTCTATGTGTGTGTGTCATGTGAATGTATACTGCCTGTGGTGGTGTGGTTGACTGTCACCTGATCAAACTTATATACGAGGGCATAAGCTTTGTGTGTGTGCATGTGTGTGTATGAGAATATCCAGAAAGTGAGCCAGCAGCAACTGTGAGTAACACATTAGTCTCTGGTCTTAAATCACACTACTACACTAATCATATCAGAGATAAAGTTGCAATCTTCGTCTATATCAAGCAGAAAATAACATAGATTGGCCAATGGAACAAACCTACAAGACTTGGAGGATGTTGTTGGAGGATACAGAAGTTTATCTCACGAAGACTCCCTTCTCTCCCCTCCCCTCCACTCTACATTATGCATGTAAGCAGCTCACTGGAGCTTCCAAGAATGCAGATGATTCCTCACATGAATTGAGATATGTCTGGATTTAAACAATCAATCAATCATTCAATCAATCAGACAGTCATTTAAAAACAGCATTTTGCTTACATCAGACATACATAATATGATACATATCATTAGCTATTTAGGTCACTGGGAGTAATTGGAATATGGCAGACATGAATTTATTTTGATTAGAAGTAGGAGACTGTCAAAGAGAATTTAAATCATGTTTATGTACTTCATTTGTTTTTTTCACAGCCTGTATTCAAAGAAAACTGAAAATAATTAAGTTGTTAGTTCCAAATTAGCTGAGGAGTTTTTAAATCAGAATCCTTAATTATTTTTAGTCAATCAAATCCCATGAAAATGTGTTTCCGATGTTTTCCATTTGTATACAGTACATGTGTGTTTTTTCTCATTGCCTCATTTTTAGTTTAATCTCTATTATCCCTATATTGAGGTGAATTAGTCAATGTTCGTTGCTGGGTCTGCACACAAACTTGAGGGGAACTCTTTGGAAGAGCAACATTGCCATCTAACAGTCTGAAGAGGAATGACAAGCCCTGGCACCACCAGATCATACACCCTGCCATGAATTTCAGGACTAAATCTTTAAAAATAAAAACCCAATCTCCCTCAATTTCCATTACAGTAATTACAAATGGCCACTGGGCTGTCAGGTCATTGACACACACACAGTGGACTGCTTTTAAGAGCACAAACAAATGACCTTGGACATACAGTATGTAAGCCTGAATCAGTTCTGTGCTAGCCTGCATGTGTAACACATCACTTCAACCATAAAATACTGGCAGCATCTGAGGACCTTCCAGATGCAGTAGCTGAAACACCATCCAACCTAACACCCCCCCCCCCCCCCAACACACACACACATACACACACTCTCCACCCCTCCCCCTTCCCCCAAAATATTACTACTCCACCACCAAACCCCTCCACCACCGAACTCAACTGCCCAACAGGCTGTGCCACTTATCATGCACATTCCAAGTGCATCCAGACCTTGGCATCATGCATGAGGTGTAAAATGTATTCCACTGGCCCACATTGTGGAGCCATTTGCCCGGCCAGCGATTTGCATTGGAAGTGCCTGTAGTGGTTGTGGTGGAGGCAGTGGCCATACATAATATTAATAATAATAATAATAATAATAATAATAATAATAATAATAATAATAATAATAATAATAATGATGATAGATAGATAGATAGATAGATAGATAGATAGATAGATAGATAGATAGATAGATAGATAGATATGCATCTTGTTTAATTTGGGTCTAATAAGCTGGAGCTGTTTGCTAGTTGTGCACAGGCAGGCATACAGACAGACAGGAGAAGGAGTATGTGAAGTATTATGCTGGTGTGGTAAAGCGCACGGATGCTGTGGATCATTTAACATGTGTCACGCATAGGCTTTCTGCTTACGCACTCCCATAACTCAGTTTGATCAGGTGACAGCGAGCCATACTACCAGCTGCAACATACATCCACTTGACATACATGCAAAACACAGGCATGCTGCAAACTGCATACCACATGCATTCTGTACATACACATAGACATACACACACACAAATATGCAAACACACACACACACACACACATACACACACACACACACACACACACACACACACACACACACACATACACATACACACACTCACCTATGCAAACATACTAAATGATATGATGCGCTGTTCCTGATTAAGAGGAATGGTTCTTAAAAAAATAGAAGATAATTTCATGCATAATGCTGCAGAACAGGATGCTCCAGGGCTGTGCTCTTGTGTCATGAATCCTAATTTAACATTCAAATTGGGTTTCCTGTTTTTTTTTCTAAGCCGCAGTAGCAAATCATATCTCCTAATTAATTGAAATGATGCATTGGTTCAAACTTCCCCTTTTTGTTCTGTAGCTGTCTCAGTCCTCTAAAGCATGGCAGTATTGAAGAAGGAGAAATGATACGAGAATAACAATCATGTCTACTGAGAGAGGGGGGACTAGTTGTAAAACACACTCCCTCAGGCACACCTAACATTCAAAGCCTCTGACACATTGCAAAGCCTAGATGCAAAGCTTTTGTGTGTGTGTGTGTGTGTGTGTGTGTGTGTACATGTGTGTCTGTCCCCATTTGTGCCTATCTGTACCTGTATTGTGTGTGTGTGTGTGTGTGTGTATGTGTGGTTACACATATTCCTGCTTACTTATGTATAATTTGTGTACTTTGTGTGTGTGTGTGTGTGTGTGTGTATGTGTGAGTATTGTCTACTGATGTGGGGATGTGTGTGCACGTACGTGCATGTTTTTGTGAGTAAAAAAACACTCATTAATGCACGTACACCTACAGTAGGGGGAGAGGAGTTTTGATAAAGGGGAAATTAAAAACAAGGAATTTTCACAAAGCAAATTGGCTTTCCATTAAGAGGCAGGCGGCGTGGGGTCTCACATCGCTGGGAGGACGTGCCTAGCATAACCGCTCGGTTTAAAGAAAAGATAGAGAGAGAGAGAGAGAAAGAAGGAGAAAAAACAAAAACACCTTGAAATAGGGGAGCGAAAAAATACTCTCATGATAAATTAAAAAGCTTTTTTTCATTTCTCACGTAACTCCCAGAGCACAGAGGGAGAGAGAGAGCGAGCACTGCTACCCCTTTTACACACACACACAAAATTCTCTTTCTCCCTAACAGGCCGTGACAGTTGGAGATGAAATAGAAATTTCTATATCAAACACCTACACAAAGGAGTGATGACCTTTGATCAAACGGCCGTTTGATGTTTTGACACGGGAATTTGCATTCGGGCAGCCCCTGACTCGGACAGCATGGTAGTAGGGGTCTAATGACTACGACTCAGCCCCTGTCAGAGATGCAGAGAGGTCAGAATCCTTTTAGGAATAAAAAAAAAATAACAGTCACTTTCATCCCCTAGACCTCGCCCAGGATCAGCGCCTTGTTTGAAGTGAAATCAGACAAAAACACACGCCTTTTAACCCATTACCTGCATATAAACACAGGGGTTGCACTTGTGATGCTCTCCAAACACTATCTCATTTGGATGAAAGACAGCAGTGATCAACCTCAAGAGCTGCAGAAGGCTCAAGAAGGTAGTAGAGACTGGTTTGGCTTTCTTTTCTTTTGCTTTCATTTCTTTTTTCTTTGTGATTTTCCATTGAGCGTGAGGTAAAATGCAGTCGGGATGTGTTTTCATTCATTTTCAGAATGTGGGGGATGCATGATAATGAGCTGCTGTTACCTGATACTCTAATGCTCCTGAACTCTGTGTAGGAACCTTTTATTTACATAAATCTGCAACATGATGGTTGATGTCGAAAAGAGAATCAGCGTGTTTGTGTTCTTTTTTTCCAATTCAAGCATTACTTTTTTAAACCCCAGGTTTGTCTAGAACAGCTGTCTAAGAATCGACTTCCTTCAGTGTCTCCAACTTCATTACTGTGATTGGGATTTTGACCGAGTCCCAGAGTACATCTATTTTCACTCAATACAATCACCTCAGCATCCAAAGACAATCCAAAGGTTACAATTTCAATCATGAATACCAGTTTGGATGGAAACTTCAGCCAGAAAGAAACCAATGTAATTTAACAGCAACATATTGTTAAAAACAAAACTTCTTGATACATGTTACTGCATGGCACAAGTTCAACCATGACTTTTTTCTTGTTCGCCCCCCTCCTTCCCCCAGTTCAATTGTGAGCATGTAACTGCTGTTGATTTTATTTTGTTTACTCATTTTATCTGATCGATCACGTCCAGGCCGAGACTGCATTTCATCACTCAAATGAAGAGTGCAGCGCCAGCAGAAGCAGGAAGTGCAGCAGAGGTCACAGGCCAGCTCAGCACAAGGTCACACACACACACACACACACACACACACACAGACAAAAACACATACACACACACACATGCACACACGCACGCACACATACACACACACACACACACACCAGCCCCGCCTGACTAATCTCTGCCACAGCAGCAGCCTCGGAATAACAAAGTTCCACAGTATCATTAGCTGCCAGCCATGTTTTAGTGCAAAGCAAGGCACAAGTGTCTCGGCAGCACAGCCACAGATATAGAGAACTCTATCCCGTACAGTCAGCACGCAGGGCCACAACACTGTGAAATGAGATATTATGAAGCAATAGAGTTTTGTTTAGCGCATGGGAAAGAGCTGTAGGGGAGAGAGACAGTGAGATTAAATGCTGTTGTTACCCAGTCTCACTGTGTGTAAGCGGGCCATAGTGTTTGTTTGTGTGTGTGTGTGTGTGTGTGTGTGTGTGTGTGTTTGTCTAGATGTGTTCCTTCAAGAGTGCCACAGGAGAGAGAAAAAGAGAGATAGAGAGAATCGTATGTATAGAGTCAAAGAAAGAGAAAGAGAGAGAGAGCGTCACTGTGCAAAAAAAGCCACAGAGAGAAGCATCTCTACACTTGTATAGAGCCAAAGACACAGAGAGAGAAAAGAGAGAGAGCATGCCTATGTGCATATAATATATACATACAGAGAGAGAGAGTGAGAACATAGAGAATCTCTATGTGCAAAAAAAGCAACAGAGTGAGGAAGCATCTCTACACTTGTATAGAGACGAAGATTCAGGAGAGAAAAGAGAGAGAGCATGCCTATGTGTGTATAATATATACATAGAGAGAGACAGAGACAGAGAGACAGAGAAAGAGACAGAGGGAATGCGTGGCTGACATCACATCACTGTGCTAATACATGCTATCAATACCTAAAGCAGGGGGGTGGGGGGTGGGGGGTGGGAGGTGATGTGGTGATGTGGGGGAGAGAAGCTGTAGCGTGGGCCAATCCGAGTGTCCGTCAGCCGGGATGCCAGGCCTTTCATTTCCCCGCTGATAGCGAGTTTATCACACGGGCCTCTCCGCCACCATCTGGCTAGTGCATCATGGGAATGGCTATCTCTTCCACTGACACAGCCACCTGTCACCTCATCTGAGGAGAGTGGGCGAGGCACCTGTCATAGCCACCCTCCAGACATATAAATATATAAATATATATTTTCTTCCTGTACGTGTATTTATATTTCTGTGTATAAATTTATGCACTGCCGCATATTTCACTTAAGGCATAAGTGGCTTTGGGAGCCGAGGTGGTTAGTGATATATACTTTTTTTGTTTTATGGTGTAAAGGGAGCCAAAGAAATGAGGGGTTTTGAATTTCACCCCAAAAGTCTATTTTATTTTCTCAATTTCTCCTCTTGATGTATTGAAGACATTCGTTGGCCTCTTCAAAACATTACAAGCTGCGAAAGCAATGCTATTGGCAAAATCCACAGACACTTTCACAAGGATTTTAATATTAAATGCCCCCCCACCCCCTTTTTTTCAAGCTAACAACCTTTGGGAACCGTTAGTGCGACAGTGAGACCAAGGCCAATATTACAGGACTATAAAAGGAAAAGCAGACCTTTCCTGTCTATTCCAGAAGACATTACTTCAGACAGCATATCCAGATATGAGAGGGAGTGAGTGAGGTAACACAAGTGCAAGGCAAACTGGTCTATTTTTAAGACCGCATCTTTCGGCCTTGATCGATATTTTTGTTCACAATAATTATCCCACCATTAGAATAATTAATGACACTTTCAGGGCTCATTGCCAGGATCATCTGCAGCGGTCCATTTTTGTCAGGGCGGATTTGTGTGTGTGCGTGTGTGTGTGTGTCTGTGTGTGTGTGTGTGTGTGTGTGTGCATGTGTGTGTGAATGTGTGCTTGCTTGTTTGTGTGTCTGTGTGTGTGTGTGTGTGTGTGTGTGCATGTGTGTGTGAATGTGTGCTTGCTTGTTTGTGTGTGTGTGTGTGTGTGTGTGTGTGTGTGTGTGTGTGTGTTGGGGGAGGTGGGGGGGGGGGGGGAATAGAGCTGATTAATACTTTGTCTGTCAGAAGAGAAGGGCTGGCGGTGGTTGATTGGGGAAAGCGCTCGGTCTGCAATAATCCACATCTGACCATCGGACACCCTCCGGAGTGCTAGACAAATGAGCCCCTTTTTTTTTCTCCACGGCTCAATCGATTTAGCCGCGATTCGGATTCAGGCGAGAAACCATTTGCTTTGAAGAGTGCCTCCAAAGCCCTCCAAAAGTAACATCCACCACACCACATCGTCCGGGAGAAGAAGAAAATCACACCATTGTTCAGTACAAAAGTTGAAGGGGGACTGCAGTGAAACTCTACCTCTGACTACTCCAACTGTCAAAAAGCCCAAAGAACATTTTGCGCCAAATACAACGGTGTATGTATATATGCTGACTGGAGACAGCAGAGGTGGAACAAAC
The DNA here is from genome assembly GCA_030347295.1 of Setipinna tenuifilis. NCBI lineage: Eukaryota > Metazoa > Chordata > Actinopteri > Clupeiformes > Engraulidae > Setipinna > Setipinna tenuifilis. The sequence continues at coordinate 15,190,784 of CM059267.1, read as the reverse complement.
CCGAGCAAATCTGTGAGGGAATCTGAGGAGGAAAGCACATGTTTCGGTCACAGTGGCCACGCTTATGTAATGTAGCCTACCTGTAAAGCAATACCCCCTCAGTTGCATGGTGAGAGTCATTCTCAGGCATGTGGTGGCGGAGTAGTGTTTAGCATCAGCGATTGTAAATTAAGTGTTATTGCAAAGGGTATAAAGTTTGATTATCTCCTAATCCCCAGCTCCATATGGACAGGAGACTGTGTGTGTGTGTGTGTGTGTGTGTGTGTGTGTGTGTGTGTGTGTGTGTGTGGTGGGGAGGTCTGTATTGCCAGCTTGGCTGGGAGACGCAGATCGGCCCAAACACCTGTCACCGCGTCATGGCGGCACGTTCCCACGGTGACAACACCTGGCCCCTGTACAAGAATGAGCTCATTGTGGAGGCCTGGGGACTGATGGGAGGAGGAAGCAGTGACGTTACACTGTGACACATCACTGCCTGGACCAGAGATGCTTGTTGGATGACTGGTATATCTGACAGTGTGCAGAGGAAGGGAAATGACTGGAACAATGTAGTCTTGTGTGCCGAGGACTTATATTTGATACATTTATCTATGAAATAGATAATTCCTATGTTTGCAATATATGGGTTTGTTTTCCTAAATTGTTAGTCACTTTGGATATAAGTATCCAAAGTGTAATGTGGTGGAATGGAATAGAATGGTATAAAACTGAATATATAGTGATGTGAGGATCCTTGGCTTCCTAGAGTAAAAGTCTTGCCCTCTATTGGTTCTACCTGTGCGCGTGACCCAAGTGATTTGACAAATGACCAATCTGTGCCTAGCCGATAAGTTGTACTAATTAGAATCAAGTGGTTTTGTCATTGGTTAGAACATGGTATGACCATTTCCACCTGTAATAATATACACACATTTATAGATATAACTGTGTTTCATACATAAACACATACATACATACATACATACATACATACATACATACATACATACATTTGGTAGATACAGAAATACATATAGCAAATAGTTCATCATGGAAAATCTTCCAAATGGCTAATTAAGGTATGAGAAATATATATTAGAAAATAAATGTCATATTTTTGTGGTGCCTAATTATTCCTTTAACATAAACCATGGAGAAGCCTGTATACAAACTGTCTTGTCTCTTCACAGCTACAGTAAAATGCAGTCGAGTGGACTGAAGTATGTTAGGATGTGAAGTTTTAGCCACTTACAGCCAGACTTACGAGGACGAATGATATCTTTTGCTAAGTAATGTGTCATTTGAACCACTTACCAGCATTAGGCACCCAGCCAGGCGACACTTGAAAGAAACGTTCCATTTCCGAGCTGGTCTTACAATAACTCATATATCAGGCAGACCGACCACAGTTCAAACATGACCTTGACTCATGGTCAACTTATGACTCACGCCTTCTGCAAAATCACTTCATGTGCCACTGCTATGGGTCCTTGGCTCAGGACCTGGACTAAGTGAATGTCCACAAGGTGGTGCTCTCATATACTCCATCACAGCCAAACACAAATAAAAACAGGTTCACCCAGTCTTTGACAGATTGATGATAATTACAATTCATATGGTGATGGACAAATTACATTGACTGCTAAGTAAACTGTATATAAACACATGTCAGAGGTGTAGAAAGAAGATTTTGTAAAATAATAATAAAAAGTTGTAATCTTTATGACCTCTATTTTGTAAAAGTTACACTGATGACTACACTATTCCTGTGTAGCCTACTACATGCAGCTTTTTCATATCTATCCACACAGCTTCTTAAAACAAAACAATGTTGGCTAATTTAGTTAATGTCAGTAACTGTGCACTACCTGTGATCAGGGTGGTCATGGTATTAATAAGACCCTCACGGTGTGTTACATGTGTAAGTAGGACAGCTAATTATTATTAGGCGCTAGTACTTTGAGTCTATAGCTGAGAAGTGTTTTGGCATGGTGAGCAGAAAGGAGGGAATTTGCTTTAGTTTCCCCCTAAGCAAAAGTCAGCATACCGTGGCTTCACGCCTCAGTGGCAGAGAGTTCAAAGGCTGACCAGAGGCTAATAAAGGAACAGGGGCCAAATAGGCAGTTAATCGAACACAAAGTTGCCTGAAGCCAGAACAAAAAAATATATTAGAGCCACACGGTAGTAGTTACCTATATCGACTTCCAAAAATGAAGGCGTATTATGGTGACAGACAGATAGATGCTGAATGTTTAATGTCTTTAAAACTACTGCCAAAATAGTGATATACAGTAAATGTAAAAGAAACTATATAAAACACAGCCTATTTTCAGCTATTTAAAAACAACTTTAACTGGACGCAATGAAAAAACAGATGATCAAACAGAAATTTCAGTAATATAAACTGTGAAAGCTATGGGCCCATATTTCTTTTCCTGGTAGTCCAGTACAGGGAGATACTGAATGTTGCAGTTTGGAATATGATTTTGATTACAGCCACATGGGGGCATACTCTCTCCTTTAACAATGATCTCTACCCTACTGCGGGAATTCAAATAAAAACAAACTTGACTTTCTAAACGTGGTACAAACAGATTAAACTCAAGTTAACATGAACGCAACATGATTATTGGGTGTTATAATTTGTTAGAAAATGTTCACGCTCTTACAAAATATCTACTTTTTAATTATAAAAAATTCCACCGAAATTTCCACATTTAATAATCATCCGGTACCTCGTGTTTATTTAGCCAGTTGTATCGTTCTTCTGTTTGATTGCTATGGACCGCTAAGTGGAAACAAGAGAAGTCCTGGGACTAGTCTATGAAAGGCCGACGCACAGTGTCAACTTGACTTTGGAGATGAGAGACGGGAAACAGGTGTTAACCGTGACCTTCAAATGCGCAAACGTTTAACCTATTTCTCAATTGGTTTCCCAAACCTCTGCTGTCTGTCACTCTGGGAACTTTGACCACTGAGTCTTTCAGAGTCGTAAATCTTCGTAGGCAAGTGTAGGAAGGTCAATGTTAGACCAATTTTCTAAGCAGCCTACATTTGGTAGCCCTTAATATTTCTTTACCCTCTTTGTTAGTAAATGGTAGGCCTATTGGAAAAGCTGTTATCATTTGAAAAATATGTGTAAGCTTAGCTGATCACTAGATGTTGCTTACAGTGACAGGAGACTTTGTGCGATCAGGCTGCTCCACTACACAGCTCCACTGTGTTGGTTAAGTCAAAAATCCGGACGGTAGGATTATAGGAATTCGGTTACGTTAGGGAAACATGTCATGCGACCCGTGTACCCACGAGTGTTTAAATGCTTCTGTCAGCGCTCGCTCGTAATAGCTGCCGGTGTTTTTATTAAGAGAAACGAATAAATGTTGCAGATTATCATGGTTTAATAAAGTAGGCCTGCTTGGGAAGTGGATGGCTCATTTATTCATGGACTGATATGACATGAGTTCAATGGATCAAGGTGCATAAGAAGATGTGAATGTACTCAGACTTGCCTATACATTTCGCAGTGAATGTATTGTTGCAATAGTGTGATCCTACAGCGGTGCATTCATGGTGAAAAATCTCCAGAATGCTTATTTTCCTTTCCCTCCCCCAACCCAACCATAGGCCGTGGCCATTTTGGGGTTAGCCCACTCATTTTTCTAAGGCCATCTTGTCATAAATGAGAATGTCATATGAGTGGTGGTGGCTCGACCACAGAGACCATCTTACAACCATAAATATATACTGGCCTTGGTATCCCCTCATTTTTTAAATGGTGCATGTCTGCAACAGAGGAGCTTAAGAGGTGGGGGATGTGTGTGTGTCTGTGTGTGTGTGTGTGTTTGGTGGTGGAGGTCTCAGCATCTCAGCTGGGCAACTGATTACTGGGCCAGATTGTGAAACTTGCACACACATTCAGACCGCTGAAACATGGGGGGGGGGGCAAATGTGATTTAGTGGCCTTGCTGGATAGCCTGTCCCCTCAGCTCCCTACACTCCAGTCAAAGCTCATAACGGGTTACGGGACCAGAACTTTTAGCCGGGCGTGCAGTCCAGCCATGCAGTTTTGGCGAACAATGAAAATGTCTGCTACTTGGAAACGTAAATAAACCAAAGCCAGGGCTATTTTTAACCCTGATGTTGTTGCCTGCCACCCTTTATGTTCACCTCTGTGCTTTTTTATTTAGGGGTCAGCTGGTATGTTGCCTCTTTGAGTTGACCTGTTGCTTCAGGGACCGAGCTATTACAGAAAACATTTAAGTGTGTGTGTGTGTGTATCTAAGTGTATGTTCCTTATGTTAAATGGTGTCATGTTGCCTGGCTATGTGCTGACACAGTGCTAAGGGCTACAGGTCGCACCTGGTGTGTGAGAGGAGTTCACCAGCTGCCTACACTCCACTGCTCCAATGTCACTGACAGGACACACACACACACACACACACACACACACACACACATTGACACATGCCGACACCGCACATACCGACACCGCACATGCAGTCACGCAAACACATGCACATGTGTGCACTCACACACACACATGCACACACACTGGCTTATTCATAACACAAATACTTGCACACATGAAGACAGAGAACTTGCCGCCATTAAATATTAGACAATCAACAGCACATGCGTTGGCATGTGCACACACACACACACACACACACACATGGGTGCAGACAGGGAGATGAATAAGAAAGAGAGTCCCTGTAGTTAGTTTCCAAGCAAGTATAACACAACAGAGTTTGGCAACCATCTGCGCAGATTAGTGTGGCGTCTTATAGCTCAGCATTGTTGCAAGAGGACAAAAGGAACGCAGATGAAGTTTTTTTTCCCCCCTTTTCCAGATTTCTCCCCACTGATGTAGTTTGGAATGTGTTGTGTGAAGTGTTTTCACATATTTCACTGTGTACAATTCCCCAAACGTCAGTGTAAATACGCCGTAGATTGCAGAAACACATTGGAGGAGCGTTGGCAGAAGATGAAGTCATGGAATGCGTCCATCGCACGCCTCTCCCTCTGTCTCGTTTGAGGAGGATGACTGGCAAACTGAGTTTAAACTTTCCATGTGTCTTTTGTTATTAGGTTTCTCGTAGAACTACCTGGCCCATGCACACTCACATGCATTATCCTGTTTGTTTACTATAATGTGGAGAGTTGTTTATGATAGTTTTTTTGTGTGACTGAAAGTGTCAAAGATTGTGTGTGTGTGTCTGTGTGTGTGTGTGGGCGGGTGCGTGGGTGTTTGAATAAGAGACAAGACAATATATTATGTTACTCATAAATAAACTCAGCTGCCATTGGTTAAACAGTAAACTGTTAGGTGGCAAGGATAACACCAAATGTGCGACAGGCAAAAAAAAAAAAAAGAAAAAACTTTGCTGGCACGACATCTAACAGTCTTTCAAGTGCAGCCGATGAAAGGAGACAGAAATTTATCAGCAAAACAGAATTATCACTGCACGCAGTTATCAGTCCTGAGAGAGTCTAGAGGGGAAAGGCGAAGGTCTGCCGACGCCATCAGCTCAAAGCGAGAGAGATTACTCACTAGCCTAGCACTGTACAGCTCAAGGAGAGAGAGAGAGGGAGGGAGGGGGAGAGATAGAGAGAGAGATAGAGAGAGAGTGTGAGAGAGGGAGGGAGAGAGATAGAGAAAAAGAGAGAGAGAGAGGAAATGGACATGGCCAGTCACCTCTGACAAACACCGTTCATAGTGCGTAACTGACAGTCGGAACTGACCTACCGTGCGCAAACAAAGGCAGACTAATATGTCTGATAAGATTTGAAAGGCTCAGTGACAAATGGTATTAGAGTGGTGTGTAGAGTGACTGTATAGTTATGTTACAGTCATTTGAACTGCCTCGAGGAAGTAGAGCAGCAGCATGCCTGCAGCTCCAGCTGGGTGATTTCCTAACCATTGCTGAATCCTGAAGAGATTCGCTGGATAAGTCCCTATAGTTCCATTGTTTGGCTTTCTCACAACACCAACAGCAACTTCACCAGGTGGTTGTAAGTGAAAAGAAGAAGCAAGAAAGCCACCACTGAATACTTAGCCCTTCAGTTTTCAGTGGGTCCCCCAATTAATACATACTTGGCTGGGGTAGGGGGTAGCTGGGGTGAGAAAGGGGGAGGAAGGGAGGGCCTCTTCTTCACATCTCCGATGGACAAGCGTCCATTGTCCCAGGCCCCTGGGCCCTCTCACCCCCTCAGCGTTTATGCTCATAATTGGCCGCTTTTGTGCGTTGTGTGTGTCCCCCCGCGCCTGTGGAGAGCTGCTTCGAAACCGCTGCCTGACGCCAAACAGATGGGTCCTGCCTGGCCCGCCTTGTGTGTGTGTGTGTGTGAGTGTGTGTGTGTGTGTGTGTGTGTGTGTGTGTGTGTGTGTGTGTGTGTGTGCATGTGTGTGGGTGTATGTGTGTGCGTGTGTGTGTGTGCGTGCGTGCGTGTGTGTGCGTGCGTGTGTGTGTGTGTGTGTGTGTGTGTGTGCGTGTGTGCGTGTGTGTGTGTCTGTGTGTGTCTAGCTGACACGGGCCTGTGTCCCAGTGACTGCACCCCACCCTCCCTCCCCCGTCTCCATTTTGACCCGAGGCACAGCTTTCACACAGGAGAGCCCGCGGCGACAAGGAGAAGGGTCAGAGGGTTGTGCACCAGAGCAGCGAAAGCCCTACGAGTTTGGGACTCAAACAGAGTGGTTTCTGAGCATTTTTTAAGTTAAGCAACTGTACAATAACCAGCTCTTTTAGCTGGTTGTTTAAAAGAGAGAAAAGGCAAGACTGGGTTAGCTATGATTGTTTTCTATTGTGGATCATTTTTTACATTTTCTTGTCCCAAGCCAGCCATCACTCTAATTGGTCTCAACAATAGTACATTCAGTTCTACACATAAACCCCTTTTCTCTTTTCAAAATGAATTATGTATTCCCTTCAAAGTGTTGTAACATGGCTGGGGCTGTAAACACAGGCTTTCATGAAGCTGAGCTGAGCTGTGAGGTGTTTTATGAAGTAAACGGCAGAGTGCTTGTAAAAAGCAAATGTGCTCGTGTTGAGCAAATGAAAGGACAAGGCAGTCTGCTTTTATCTATTCTCCTTTTTATTGGGAGAAGATAAGGCTGTTACATGTGTTGTGTCCACTCTTTTGCTCAGGTACAGCACGTCAAACTCCATATCTCGCTCCAGCACAGTTCTTCTGAAGAACAGTGAGGTGTGCAGACGGCCTGACCAAAATATGTACTGTCAAAAGATATAATACTATCAGAGGTTGGAAAAGAAATTGTTTAGTGGTTTATTCCAGTAGCGTATGTCTTCATATGAAGGTTGTTTACCTTTGTGGGCTTGCCGTTGGCCTGTTTGTATGCAAGTGTAGTTTTTTAACGAGTAGAAGTTTACAGCAGCAGTTTTGGTACAGTAAATGAAAAAAAAATGTCCTTGTTTGCTTTGCGTTCATTTGACAACTGTTCCTAATGCATTCTGACAAGGATTTCCTTGAATCAATAGCAGAGTGTTGCAGACGGTGGCATCTCGACTGGAACGGCTGTTGCTCGGCAGCGTGACTGACAGGTGCTGTGGAGCTGCCCCCGTATCGTGAGAACACGGAACCGGGGCGGGCGGGCAGGCGGGCGGGCGGACCAGGTGCGCCCTGCAGCTGTGTCCAGCTGCGTAGGATGCACATGTGAAACCAACCAGAACCGGAAGCCTAACCCGGGGCAAGACCCATCCTTTTTAGCTTCACCACATGCCTACAGGGGGTGGGGTGGGGGGTTTCCACAAGACTGCCTTTTGTAAAAAGACATTTAGCCTTGTTTTTTTTTATATATTTATTTTTGCATTTTTGTCATGCTTTGTCTTTTTTTCCGTTTTTGTTTGCAAATGTCACATGCAAAGTATTTGTCCCCCATACATGCAAAGCAGCTTGCATGTAGTGCGTGACACTCATTCATGCGCTTCATGTTCCTATCTCTGTCACGTTGCCATTAGTATGCAATGACGGCTTAGGGTGAATATGCAGCAAACGAAAAGGTGCAACGACATTCATCATGACACGTGGCAAAAAAAATACAAAAAAATAGAGCAAAGGTGTATTAAAGGAACAGTAGCGCTCTTTTTCCCCCCAAGAAAGTGCATCTTGAAACTTTGCTGAGGGGGGGGCTCATGAAACTCAGCAAGTGGAGGGGAAAAAAACAACTGGAGCGTCACCTCAGCCCCGAAATGTTTGTTTTTCCCATTTTGGCGGTATTGACTTAGCTGCTCCTTCGTTCCAGCCTGTCCTGTCCTTCCACAAACATGCCCAGGTGCACACTGGGGGACCGGCAGCCAACAAAACCATGTTCCTGCAAGCCTCATCCATGGAACTTAGCCCACAAGATCGATTATTTTCAACACATTTTCTCACAGCGAGCGCGTGGTGTTAACACTCGAGGGAAGAAAAGAGAAAGGGAAGGTGTGCCCCTCAGGGTGAAAGTGAAAAAGAGAGAGATAAATAAAAGAAACATAAGAAAAAAGCTAGAGGGGACAGTTGAGGAAAGACAAGAAGGACTCGGCGAAATGGGGCCTTTTTTTCCTAAACAGAGAGGTGGTGCGTTGACACGGTTGAGAAAGATGCGACCCAGCTGCACTTGTGCTCGTGCTCGTGCTGAGCTGCAAGTCTGCTGGTCTGTTTCCCCAAACTCCCCAAAGGGTTTTTTTTTTTTTTTTTTTGCTGAACGCTGAACGAATCCTCTTTGTTAATTTAGGTCTTTTTCGGAGCCAGAATGCAGTGTGACATTTCACTGCGAGTCGAGAACTGGAACCACAGCTGTTGCGCCTGCTTCCAGGATTCCAGCTCGTCCTCCTGCCTGGGAGCCTCCGTCCTCGTCCAGCCCCCCTGTTTGTCTGCCCGCTCTCTCGACAAGCTGCAAAATGCCTTTGACTGGATGTAATTAGTTTTTTTTTATGAGCATAACATTGTGCAACTTCAACAAACTGGGTGACCTTTTTTGTGTAGGGAAAGCAATGAGTACACATGGCATATTCCCCATGGGACAATAAAAAAAGGTTGACCTGAGACATTATTTAGTTTCATGGATTATCCATCTTAAGTCGGCGATAAAGGGTTAATTTACTGATTCACACTGGTTACTGACACAGAATCAGTTTGTTCAGTTTGTTTTTTTCTTTGCCGTGTTAACTTCTTTACCCAAAATGTCTCACGGCGAGTCTATCTCTTTTCCTGCCATGAGAGCGGAGTGGCATGGCATTGTACCACTGCTCGTCCTCACCAGGCTGAGAAAGCGATAGAGAAAGAGGGAGAGAGAGAGACAGATAGAGAGAGAGACAGATAGAGAGAAAGAGAGAGAATACTGGCTCCAACCGCCTCTCCTTATCAGATGAAGCATCCACTTCAATTTGCAATTTTAATGAAAATCAGACACCTGCACTGCAAGTGATCGGCACCCTGTGGATTTTGACAAAAAAGACTGTGGGAGGGGGCCCCTGAGCAGGGTGGGAGGACTTGGTGAGCAAAGGATGGTGAGAGGAAAGGGGAGAGAGACAGAGAGAGAGAGACAGAGACCAAGAGACAGAGAGAGAGAGAGAGAAGAGTGGGGAAAAAAAGAGGCAAATTCCCTATCAGAGGAACCGGAGTTGCGGCCGTGTCCAGTTACCACAGACCCACCAGATTGGATTTTCAGATGGCCGAGGGACCGGTGGAGGTGGGGTTGGGGTTGGGTGGGGGGAGGGTCGGTGGAAAGGGGAAGAAGAAAGAGTCCCTTTCATTCTACA